>CAMZMU010000122.1:13407176-14146714 GCA_947311845.1 Poa pratensis
CTAGTTTTATTCCGCAATTATCAAGACTAAACCGGAAAAGTTTTAAATCGCCTATTCACCCCCTCTAGGCGACATCCTTGTCCTTTCAATGGATTATTATCTGGAAGGAGTTCCGGTCATGTGTACATATTACCAAACCTGCGGGGTCACACACTTAAGTATCACCAGTCTGTTGAGTACTAAGATGTTTAGGAGTATGAGAGATTGTCACCGGAATAATTCTAGGACATCGAAATAGTAACGGAGAGAAATCGAAAAGTTCGGATCATCGGGAAAGTACCGGGAAAACCAAAAGGCACTGAAGGCACCATGGGCTACATGCAATTGATGGGTGGTAACTCCACTCTTTTTTGTGCATGCAATTAAGAGTGGTAACCCCTCTTTTATGTGCATGGGTTTAAAGGGGTGGTAACTCCCTCATTAATGGGCCAACCATTATAGGGAGGTTTCTCCCCTTGGCCTTCCCATTTGACCTATATAAGGAGAGCAGGGTCAGCCCTCTATTTTGGGCTAAGTGCTGAAAGGTTGTCGCTTCCTCCTCCCTTTCTCTCTCTCGCGTCCTCTGCACATACGTCGTAAGGCTGCTAGTGATCCAGCTTCTCTTCATCCTGGACGATAGAGAGCTGCATTGGTGATCATACGCGTGCATACTGGCAGAGGGATTGTACATTCGATCATAGGAAGGAGGGAATATCCTCGCGGTTAGGAAGGATACACCTAGCTGTGTGATCCTAGGAAGGAGGTAACATCAACGGGCTAGGAGGGATACACCTAGCCGTGGATCTGCACAAAACGGTTTTTCACTAAGAATCTACTTCCGCTACGGCGGTGGTTTGTAACGATCCAGACTGATCCTCTCTCTTGCACCTTCATAGATTAGATCTTGGGTTTATTCGTAGGCTGGAATTCTTTTGTTTTCTATTACGAATCCCTAGAGGTGTTAACTCGAGCTTGAACAAATACTGTTTGCAGAATTGCATAATCCTCGAATGTGCGAGAATATAGTGGAAACTGGCGATATCAAATTTGATAGAAACTTCTATAGGAACTTATTTGTTTACACAGAAAAACTATATAATTACTTGTGGACTATATAGTCAGTTAGACATTTGATTGCATAGAATTTGCTATTGCACTTGAAGGACACCTACACTTGATATTGCGACTATAAGCTTAGGGTATGTTTTGGATTGTGACCAAAGTGCACACTAACCAACATTTTTTCATGCCAAAAATTTGGTCTTTATTTGGATTGTTGCCAACCTTTTGGCATGCCAATACTACTTTATTGGATCCAGTTCATTTTGTAGCCAATATTGGTTGAATCATGTACTATACTAGCAAAAATCAACCAAAATTTTGACTAGCCTTTTTTCTTTTTTGATTTTGGTAGGCCGAACTTGGGCAAAATCAGACACACCCTGATCAGGAACCGTTGGATTTGCTTGATCAGACAGCCACTACTACTTTGGGAGGGACGAACACCTGCGGATCGTGGGCCCACACGTAAGCCCTCTTGTGCACTCTTCCTCGTCTCTCACTTCCATGGCCGCCTCCCTCTCCTCCCCTCCCACCTTCCTTCTCCTCTCCGCCCCCGCGCCCCGCATCTTCCCCAGCTCCACAGGCACTCCTCTAGCCAAGCCAAAGAGCAGAACCAGGAAGCCTCCTCCCTTATCCTGCACCGCCGCCACATCCCCGTCCCCTTCCCCTTCACCCACCACCACCGCTGCTGCGGCCAAGGTCGGTTCTTGGAGGGACCTATGCAGCCTCAACGCCTGGGTAGTCCGCGACTACCACCGTCTCGTCGCCTCCGTCAACGCACTCGACCCACCGCTTCGGAGGCTTTCGACGAACAGGTGGCGTGCCGCTCCCCGCGCGGAAACCCCTACCAGATTCTTTGCTTCTCCCGATGGTTTCTTTCATGTGGCTGATGGGTTTATCTGTTCTCGCAGCTGAAGGGTAAGACGGAGGAGTTCCGTGCACGCCTGGGCCGCGGGGAGACGCTCGCCGACGTCCAGGCTGGTTGGTATCTCTGCTGTCTCTGTTCAGTGTTGGTGTTGCATTGTAGCGTTCCCCTCTGAGTTCTCGTCTGATGCATTATCGTGTCCAGAGGCGTTCTCTGTCGTGAGGGAGGCAGCAAGGAGGACACTCGGCATGCGGCACTTTGATGTTCAGGTATACCATCTCTGCTTGGTTAGGGTGGGGATTAATGCAGTGAGTTTGTTCAGGGGTGATCGAGCTTCGTTTAATTGATGTTTTTGTTTAGATTATTGGCGGTGCTGTGCTCCATGATGGGTGCATTGCCGAGATGAAGACTGGCGAGGGGAAGACACTCGTGTCGACCTTGGCGGCTTATCTCAATGCACTGACCGGGGAGGAGTTCATGGTAATTGCATTTTACTGACCAAACTTTCTGAATTAAGCGGTACTATTGAATCTGTTATGCATTGTTGGACGAGCGCAATGCACATGCTCGTTCTTAAAACCACCACATTCCCCACGGTAGTTCGTGAAAATCATAGTACATGATATAAGCTTGAGTAATTATAAGATATTTCTGTTACCCTGTATTATATGCTTCTTGGTTGTGTTTAACTATCCATACAAATGGTTATTCAAGGTCGGTTTTTTTATTGCAAAATACATTTATCTGATCTGCTTTTCACATTTTCATTGTTAAGCTCTAGTTAGCCATCCATGTCCTCGGTCCCACTACTTTCACATTCATAAGCACTGTGATCCTTTTTCAGTGGTGACTGTGAATGATTATTTGGCGCAGCGAGATGCTGAATGGATGGGTCGTGTTCATCGTTTTCTTGGTTTAACTGTTGGTCTAATTCAGGTATTTTACTCTGTTCTACATAGTGCCGTTGTCGTACTTTCTAGACCCCCTTGCAGTTCTGGTTTGGAAACACCTAGTATTTTACAGAAACATATCATCGGAGGCAAACATGTGACTTTCTTTCACTCTTTCATCTGTGACATGCATAGGCGGGTATGAAGTCTGATGAGAGGAGAGCCAACTATATGTGTGACATTACATACACCAACAACTCGGTAAGATGCTTAGTAGAAGAATAATTTTTAATTAGTCTTATAGTGCTATTCATCATAGAGGAATTTTTTCTTGTAATTTGGTATGATATAAGCTTCCATGTCATAGTTGTCTTTGGATCTTTGGCGATCTGTGACCAGACTTGTTAATGAACACTTTACCTGCTTATCTTGGCTATGTACTATGTATTACTTTATAGTGATATCTCCATATATAAAAAGACTCAAATACTGCTCATAACCTACAGGAGCTTGGATTTGATTATCTCCGTGACAACTTGTCGCGTAAGAAAGAACAACTAGTTATGAGATGGTACATTCGAGGCTGCCCCTTTCAGTTTTCAGAACTGTGGTTTCTCTATTTGCTAATGTTCTGCGTAACACACAATTTGATAGGCCAAGACCATTCCATTTTTCTATTGTGGATGAAGTGGACTCAGTACTTATAGATGAAGGAAGGAATCCATTGTTAATAAGCGGAGAGGTTGTCAACGCTAATTCTTTTGCTAACCTTGTTTCTCCTGTGCCATGAATGTCTTGGCCTGTTAGAATGTGAGATATTCACCAGCTTTTCCTATCTTATATTAGGATAATAGAGAAGCAGGACGTTATCCAGTTGCTGCTAAAGTTGCGGACCTCCTCATGGAGGGTGCTGTGAGTATTTTCATGTTGCTTGAAACTTAAGTTACAATGGGTCATGGTTTTGCAACATTTCCCACTTACAGTGATTATGTTGACTTATTTATGCAGCATTATACTGTAGAACTGAAGGGAAATAATATAGATCTAACAGAGGATGGAGTTACTTATGCTGAGATGATTCTTGGGACCAGTGATTTGTGGGATGAGAATGATCCATGGGCAAGGTACCTACTGTTTATTTCTTTTGTAGCTTTTTGTCTGCAAGGTGCCATCACTGTTTATCTTCTTTGTAGCTTTTTGTCTGATGTGGTTATTTTGCTATATGCAAGTTAACTAGTCAACTCAACTTCTAAAATGCAGTTCTGTTCAGTATTAAAATGGCATATATCACAATCTTCCATGTTAGTCTCAGCTTGTGTAGAAGTCATTTGGATGCTCGTCACTTATGCACCTTCTTTCTCCTTTTTCTCTGTACAACACATGGCTGTTAAGATATAGTGTTAAATAATGCAACTGCACGAGAGGTATGACCAACTCTTAAGCAACTTGGACATGCGTTTATGAATAATCTTAAACTTGTCAAATGCTTCAGATTTGTGATGAATGCATTGAAAGCCAAAGAGTTCTACCGCAGGATGTACAGTACATTGTAAGGAATGGAAAAGCTCTCATAATTAATGAGGTACTATCTCAATTTCATGCTTAGTCAATCATTTACTTATCTGACTAAGGTCCATTGTTTGTTCATTCTGATCCTGCTGGGCTGCACTAATTCAATTTAGTAACACGAGAAGAGTACCAATGTTTTTAATCACCTTTATGAACTTTTGCCATCCTCTATGTCATACATTAGATGTTCGTGATTCTATATTTTATACTGCCTATTATTCCATTACAATTGCATATTAGCATATTTGGGAAGCCTTTGTTCTGAAACTATATTGCCAATTTTTTTCTCAGCTTACTGGCCGAGTCGAACCCAAAAGAAGGTGGTCTGATGGTATTCATCAAGCGGTAGAAGCAAAAGAAGGCCTCAAAATCCAGGTCAGCATTAACTTACCCGTTGCCAATTATACTACTGGAACTATATATAAGGTTATCATACACTTTCACAATAATCACAAAACTAATTAGAGTATATCTTTGCAATGCTAATTGCAATTCATCAGGCAGATTCAGTAATCGTGGCTCAGATTACGTATCAGTCTCTGTTTAAGCTTTATCCTAAGCTTTCTGGGATGACAGGTACTGCTAAGACTGAGGTACAGTATCTACTTGGTCACGTCCTGGATAATTTGTTTGTTTATATGCTCAACTGATATGATCATACTGGTTCTGCAGGAAAAGGAATTTCTGAAGATGTTTAAGATTCCAGTTATCGAGGTACCCACGAATCTGCCAAATATACGGATGGACTTGCCTATCCAAGCTTTTGCAGTAAGGCTTTTGAGAAGTGAGATCGTACCCAATTTCTTTCCTTTTTTATGATGAGAGAACGCTTGATGGTTACTGTTACTTTTTGTAGACTGTAAGGGGTAAATGGCAATATGTCGGGAAGAGGTAGAGTTTATGTTTCAATTGGGCCGTCCTGTTTTGGTTGGAACTACCAGGTATATTTTCCTTGCAACCTAGAAGAAATCTGATTTGCACTGCTTCATATAGAGCATATTATGTTCAAGCGTCTGGATACTACTCCATTGACTTCACTTAGTTACTGATTGGCCAATCAGGGTTCTCCACTCTACTACATACGAGTACTTGCTTCAATAATTGTTCCAAGTGCTCCGAGAACGTTGTCATTTACTATGGTTCCTTTGGTTGGATGCTTAGAATGTAGATAAGCTAAACTTTCATTCACAACGGGGGAAGACTAAACTTAGAATGCGGAGAGCAAATAACTTACTCATAACTTTGCCCCATGGAGGAATTTTGGTTAGATGGAATCAGGAATACTAGTAAATGTTTGCTTTACAGAATTTTTTAAGAAAATGAGAAGAGCAGTCTCAGTACAATGGTGAGATGGAGTAGGATTTTGTTGTAAGTAGACCCTCCTGTGTATATACCTAGTAGTTAGGTTGGTTACTTTTCAATAAATTGTTTTGTGAGGGTGACCGTTTGTGTTCTATGTTTGTCATTCATATGTTTGTCTGCAATGTGCGTGCTTGGGTAAGGTCCCCTAGGCTTGTTTGAGGTGTCCCTGGATGTCACGAGCTAGATTGCGGAGGGGATATTCGTGGGTGGTAAGGGGCGGGGCGAGGTGGTTTAGCCTTGGGTGCCATGATGCCCTAGGGCTAGATCGTATCTGGAGGAAATCCTCCCCTTTTCTCTGTTTTATTTATTTTCTATCTATTACAAGTACCACCTGGCTTTATATAGGAGCCAACCGACTAGAGATAGAAACCTTATTCAACTAGGACTCCTGATTCTAAACAACAACTATTACTTGGAAATAAAGAAAGGTAACAAATCCTAATATAGGAAGGTTCAGATATGGCCTTATTGCTTGCTGCACATGACATCACTCCCCCCCTTCGACAGGCAGCTCGTCCTCGAGCTTGAAAGAGGAATAGTCTGCCAGAAAAGACTAGCCACTCAGGAACCAGTGCTTGTTTCCAGCAGATCAGGCGCCTCTTCTTCAGAAGCATCCACCCAACAAGCATAAAGGCGCTTGCAACGATGGCCGGGGCTATACTTGTCGTCACAGTTGTAGCAAAGGCCCTTGGCACGCTGCTCGTCCATCTCAACTGGAGATAGCCGCATAAGTGGCCGCCTATTTGGCAATGCCACTGCCATTGCACCCTTGGGCGGAGCCACAAGTTCTGAGTAGATGGCCTAGCGCCTCCAAAAGAGTTTCCCTTGGGAACGAGAGTGGAATCCCTGTATTCTGGTGCGTTACGCTCCTCGTACGCCCGTGCATGATCCATGGCATCCTCTAGTGTCGCCGGGTGCCTGAGCTTGACGTCTGTGTGAATCGACTTATGGAGACCAGCCACGAACAACTCCACTTGGTGCGCCTCTGTGAGTCCTTTGCACCTGCAGACGAGGGTTAAGAAATTCTCCTCGTAGTCGTCAACAGAGCCGATTTGACGCAGGTTCTTGATCGCCGACAGTTCGGTGTTCCGGATTTTAGGCCCGAAACGTCGGTTCAGGAAAGAACTGAACTCATCCCAGGGCGGTGCGCCGTGCACCAGCTTAAGACGGCGGTACCATAGTGATGCTCACCCGGCCAGATGATAGGATGCGAGCCACACCTTGCCACTTTCCGGTGTGCCCTGCCCATCAAAGAATTGCTCAACATGAGTGAGCCATGGCAGCGCATCTTCTGATCCATCAAAGATGGGGAATTCCAGCTTGTGAAATTTGGGTTTCCACTCGCCTGTGCCCTCTGGATCAGAGGGGAAACTGCGGTGGGGGCTCTGCTTTGCCTGAGCGGGATCCTCCTTGCTGAAGATTTGACTAGAGTTTCCCTTCTCCAAGCATGCAATGGCACCCTGGGTGGCTGCAGTCTGCTCCTTGAGGTCTGCAATGGCAACCTGGTTGGCTGCTGATTGCTCCTTGAGGTCTGTAATGTCCGCCTCAATCTTGTGGAGGAAGTTGTTCTGTAGGTCATCCACGATCTCCTTCCGTGCAGCAGCGAGCTTCTGGTCGAGCAGCTTCGAGATGTCAGCGAGGGTAGCCATGGTTGGTGGTGGGGAAGATCCAAGGATCGGTGAATCTGATACCAAGTTGTCACGAGCTAGATTGCGGAGGGGATATTCGTGGGTGGTAAGGGGGCGGGGGCGAGGTGGTTTAGCTTTGGGTGCCGTGATGCCCTAGGGCTAGATCGTATCTGGAGGAAAACCTCCCCTTTTCTCTGTTTTATTTCTTTTCTATCTATTACACGAGTACTACCTGGCTTTATATAGGAGCCAACCGACTAGAGATAGAAACCTTATCCAACTAGGACTCCTGATTCTAAACAACAACTATTACTTGGAAATAAAGAAAGGTAACAAATCCTAATATAGGAAGGTTCAGATATGGCCTTATTGCTTGCTGCGCATGACACTGGATGCAAGTGTAGGCGTGTAGCCATGACACGGTAGCCAGACCAGACCACAATGTGTCTCTCACTCCCGACAACTTGTCCTCGAGCTGTGGTGATGGGCTGCTGCTGTAAAGGAGCACTACAACCCCCACGTCTAAGAGTGATTGGAATGTCGTGTGTGAGATGTGTGGGGGCATCGACGCCAGTTGAGGGTGGAGGCAATTAACCATCACCACGAACTAATAAGGAGGAAACTGGTGGTAAGGGCAGACAGTGTGAGGCAGCAGTGGGCAGTGGCACCCTTCCCACAATGAGATGATACAGAGGTCGGTGGTGGGGGGGGGGGGGGGGGGGGGGGGGGGGGGGGGACTATATCGTGATCCCACCAAGGCTAGCAACGCCTGGTCAAGGGGACCAAGTAGGGTGACGGCCTCCTTATGCAGTGGGCACTTAACAATTATAGATACAATCAATCACAATAATAACCTAACTAAATGATACTACCTTTGTTTCAAAATGTTGGGTGTATTTTGACTGCCCGATCCATGCTTTGACCAACAGATAAGCCTAAACTTCGTAACATTGGTTTTGTATTCAAAAGCATTTTCTTGTGACTGTAATTATCAACATAATTGTGTACAAGAATTGACGGCCAACGTTGAAAATCCGTCAGTCAACATACACCCTACATTTCGCAAAGGAGGGAGTAGATAGGATACCAAACAATGAATCTTTATCATAGGAAAACAAAATATATAACTTAGCTAGGAAGAACTGTCCAAGTCCTGGATTGGGGCCATTGCTATTGTTATCCTGCTCCTTGCTACCGTTCATGCGCGTTCACTCCAAGTTAACAGTAACTATTGCATGTGGTATGTTTGCGGCATTTGGAATTAATGGTTTCTATACCTGTTGCAGTGTTGAGAGTTCAGAATACTTGTCAGATCTTCTTAAATCTCGAAATATTCCTCATAATGTACTTAATGCGAGACCAAAGGTATGTAAACTTCTGCTTTAGTTTAACTTATTCTTCCATGATTAGAGCTGAGCGAATCGTTCTCGGCAGTATGCAGCAAGAGAAGCTGATATAATTGCACAAGCTGGAAGGAAACATGCTATTACAATTTCAACGAACATGGCAGGCAGAGGGACTGACATCATTTTAGGTGGCAACCCTAAGGTTAGTTTATCTATATATTTAGTCTCTTCTCTTCGTAGCTCATTTCGTAATATATGTGAAAACAGAAAGCTAGCAAAGACCTTTCTCTTCAGGGCCTGATCAGTTCACTTTTTTGTCCTTGGTAGATGCTTGCAAAAGAAATAGTAGAAGATAATATACTTCCATTTCTTTCACATGACATCCCAGATGTCGAAACTGAAGGGGAGTCCACATCCCACAAGGTGCTTCATTTTGCCATTTTAGCCGTCCTAAAACTTCACAGGTGTTCCTCACAGTCACCTTTATCTTTGTGGTAGGGTCTGTCCAAGATAAAACTTGGGCCATCGTCGCTAGCTCTGCTTGCCAAAGCTGCAATCATGGGTAAGTAATAAGTATTGGAGTTTCAATTGTTGTATGTTCTGTTACCTCTACTGAGTTTCTTTCATTGTATGGCTCACACTTCCATATGTTCTTGTAGCAAAATATGTTCACAAAAGTGATAGCAATGAATGGTCTTATCAGAAGGCGAAATCCACTATTACGGAGTCAATTGAGATGAGTAATACGATTGGGATGGAGAAACTGCAAGAGCGTGTGGCTGAAGTGACTGAGATGTACCCTCTTTGTGATGCAATAGCACTTGCTTATGTCACCGTCTTAAAGGATTGTGAAATACATTGTTTTGCCGAAGGTGCCGAGGTTAAGGCATTAGGTGGGCTTCATGTAATAGGAACTTCTTTGCATGAGTCGCGCCGAATAGATAACCAAGTAAGATACTCCTGATGCTGCACGATGTACTCTGTAAGGCATGATGCTTAGCCTTTTTCTATGGGATGTGATTTGAATCTAAATAATTTTTTAGCTACCAGGAGTGGTCAAGAAATTGTTTAAATAAGCTGCTTAGCCCGAGCATATAAATGTAGAATCAACTGGAATTAAATTAGAAACAGAACATATCAAGTTCACATGTCTTATTATGTTAATTACATCTTACTGTAAATTAATTTAGTTGTCATTCTATTTGTGTGCTGTTTTTATCTCTTTCATAGTTTGACTAGTCTGTCAGAGTTCTTCAAAAGCATCACATGCAAACTTTATGCTTTTGATGCAATCTGTTGTATGTCTTGTGTAATTAGCTTGCTGAGAATATAGTTTTGTGTGATGAAATGTCTAGAGCCACAGTGGCGTAAAATCTACAAGTTTTTTTCCCGCAGTTACGTGGTAGAGCTGGCAGACAAGGTGATCCTGGGTCCACACGGTTTATGGTGAGGTATGTTTGTTCTTGAAAAAAATATACTTATGTTCAACTATAATTATTGTAGCATCTGGTGATCCTTTTACTTACTGGATCTAAGCGTCTCTAACTTTTGTCGACTAGCTTACAAGATGAAATGTTCCGTAAGTTTAATTTGGACACAGAATGGGCCGTGAGACTTATATCAAGGATAACGAATGACGAAGACATAGCCATCGAGAGCAATGCTGTTGTAAAACAGGTCAGATTGCATATGTTGACATGCCAAACTTTAATGCTTTTCGTTTTGGGATCACAGTGTATGTGTTGTACCCTTGTTTACAGTTACATGCATTACTTTTCAAAATGCAGCTTCTAGGCCTTCAAATCAATGCAGAGAAGTATTATTTCGGCGTAAGGAAAAGTCTTGTTGAGTTTGATGAAGTCTTGGAGGTATATTATTTATCCCAGTCATTATTCTTCTATACTGTCGTTTTGTTCCCTGACTGTTTATAACTCCAGCTGTTACTTTTTGTTTTTTGTATGATAGTTGTACTGGTTACCAAAGCATACTTTTTATTTTAATGCCCTCTGAGTCATTTAAACCGTGATGTTTGTATCTAAAGAAAAGGCTACTGGTTTCATTGTTCTTACTCCCTCCGTATCAAAATATAAGATGTTTTAGCATGTTTGGGCCCCAAATGTACCTAGACATGTTTTAGTGCAAGATACATTTGAATATTGCACTAAAACATGTCTAGATACATTTGGGCCCCAAACATGCTAAAACATCTTATATTCATGTGAATATTGCACTAAAACATGTCTAGATACATTTGGGCCCCAAACATGCTAAAACATCTTATATTTTGATACGGAGGGAGTAGTTCTTAGTGCTGCAGCTTAATTTTCAAATATGTCAGGTTTTAAGTATTGAGTGATTAATGCAATTGATCCTTTTGCTTGAACTCTCCTTGTTCATGGAGTATCATTCATATTTGATAGGTCCAAAGAAAGCACATATATAGCCTTAGGCAGGTGATATTATCAGGTGACTCTGAAAGCTGCAGTGAACAAATTTTCCAGTAAGTTTGGCATGCCCTCCTTTATATTGATTCGAAATATATTTAATAAAAAGTGTCAAATGAAAGGTAATGGACATACTCTAAGGTACAACATTCTTTTGGATCAAATCTAGAAATAATACATTATTGCTTACGTGGATGCGGGGTAACTCCTTGTCAGAAGCATATTATTAAGTAGGCTGACAATATGTTATGTTGTATTAGGTTATAGATGCTTCAGTTCATGATGTGATGATGTTTAATTTGATTTTGTAAGAGAAGCTCATTTTTTTTATCACGTCTTATAAGTCGTAATTTCATTGCTTGCTACTTTTGTCTGAATCAAAATCACTGTTCCTTGTTCGTCAGTTCAGTTTTGAGTTTCCTAGGTACCCCTTCCATCCCCGATGCTAGAATCTTATATTGATCTTGTTCAGAATGTTCAGCTCTTACTTTATCATTATCATTAGTCAGTTATTCATTCTTTCCGTATACAAAATGGTTTAGTTTTTAAACTTAGATCATGTATCTCTGAAATTTCTTTTCCCATTTACATGCCTTTAGTTGAAATGCTATTAGGTACATGCAAGCTGTAGTCGATGAAGTTATTTTGGGAAATGTTGATCCCCAGAAGGTACTTTGGCTTGCCCTGATTCTTGAGTTTTTTCCAGAATGTTCTTTTGGTGTGTTATGTCAGTTGTTCTAGTTACATATCATTTCAGCCGCCGAAGACATGGAACTTGGCAAAGCTTTTGGATGAGTTTGTCAGTTTAGGTGGAAATTTACTGACTGGTAATAAGCTTAAAATTATAGAGAATTTCATGTTTTTCTGAAGTTAATTCGTCTGACTTTGAGATGCTCTGCAGAAACATTCAAGGACACCCAAGAGGAAGACCTACAATCATCACTTGAGCAAATACTTAGATATGGATCTCCGGAGGTCGACAATTTTGCTCTCCCAAACATGCCAGTGCCACCTAATTCATTCAGGGGAATTCGTAAGAAAAAATCTTCAGTAATGAGATGGCTTGCCATTTGTGTTGATGATACATCAAAGTAAGTAAAATTACATGCATCTTTTCCTTCGACATGAGTACACATTCATCTACAGGTATTTATTGTTTCTCTGTGCTTCATCTACGTGATAAAAATCCAGGAAAGGGAGATATACAAATACTGTAAATCTTCTTCGAAAATATTTTGGGGATTTTCTAATAGCTACCTACCTGGAAGTGCTGCAAGAGTCCCGTTATCACGATGCCTACATTAGGGGAATTGAGGTTTGCTTCTCTTCCGAATATGTTTTTATGTAGTCTTGTCAGGTGATAAAGCCCCACTGAGATCCTCTGTGTTCTGTGTGGAGGTCAAGGTCATATTTTTTCTTGGGTTCTTTGCAAGTGATGTTACAATCTGCACTGCATTTATTCTGTTCTCGTTTCAAATTCCCATACATTGTATCACGTGAAATTATATTATTTGACAAACTAGCATATGAAGGTTCTTGATTGTGACCTCATGGGAATGCATAATGGATGGTTATTTGGCATTACTTGAGAAGTCATATGTTTGGTCATGACCATTTTATCTGTTTCTGACGTGAAATCATATTCACTATGTAACTGTGCAACTCTGTTGAATTGAAGAGGGAAGTACTTCTGAAGACACTTGATACTTTGTGGAAGGACCATTTGGTTAACATGAACAAGCTTAGTTCTGCGGTAATTTCAATATTTCCCTTTAGATGTGCAGTCTTCTCTTCGATTGCCAATTTTTGTCGTGGACTCAGATGCTGTAATTTTTTTGCTAGGTGAATGTTCGGAGCTTTGGGCATAGAAATCCGCTAGAGGAGTATAAGATTGATGGCTGTCGGTTCTTCATCTCAATGTTGAGTGCCACACGACGATTGACAGTGGAAGCCCTGCTCCATTACTGGTCATCTCCAATGGAATCCGAAGAGATCTTCAACACTGCGGACCAATAGCTGAATAACGTCACATCTTATGAATTATTTACCTCAAGAGATTGCACACCCAGACACTTCTGATGCATGGCGAGTGCAATCACCTATCGTGCTTCTTGATAGCAGCCAGGCGACATTATGCTTTCATATGGATGGCATTCCCCAGTAGTCTTAGATATAGGTTAGGCATTAACCATTTTTAGCGGTAGATTACTCTAGGAATACGAGATTTGGCTCTGTAAAAATCCCAACATGATATGGCATCCCCTGTATGTTGTACCCAATTAGACCTAGGCTTACATGTCGATGCAAAAGGAGGATGTATTATACAGTACATAATTGGATCCAGCTGATTGTATTATTGAAGTGCACGACAGTGTTACCCGTGACTCTTATCTTAAACTTGAGCATTGTTATATCTGTCACAACTTGAAATAAAATACAGTTTTGCGCACATTTGTGTTATCGGTCAATCATAATTTCTATTCAACTCTACTATTTTGTGAGCGAAACCTTTACCAAACAATGCCAGAAAAAAGTTAGCTGGGACACTAGCCTCCCATCTCTTGTCAAATCGGAATCACATGTGGAGTAGATCTGCTTAGCGGACATGGAACCATTGAGGTTCTACTAGTGGCAGTATTTGACACGCCGAAGCTGTTTCTTTTCATGATGACGACAAGCCAATCAAATCAATGAAACCCATGGCAAGCTTTCACCTTTCTAGAGAATCCGTTCATACACACTGGCAATGATAGGTCCATTTTCAGCATTAGCCACTAGGACATTGGTGTTTTCTTTGTTTGTTTGACATCTCGCATATTGTATTTTGGTATTGTATATTGCAAGTTTGCAACATTGCAAGTCGCAAACAAGTATAGTACTAGTGGTAGTTGGGATTGGGTACGTACAAGTGATGCTGCAAGCATGATTTGCTGATGTATTCGTGGCTCTTGCAACGCCTTTTCTACTCGGATCTTTCCGGTGTACTTAGTTATCAGGCATGTGGTCGAAAGTTACAGAGTATATTTTCCCGCGTTTCGCTCGCGTGGGCGGCTCATCTTTCCTTGTCAGGATGGGAATGGGCCGACCCGGCCCTGGACTTGGACCCGGCCCCTGTGGCCCTAAGGCCAATTTGCGAGGCCATGGGTCGACCCATAAAAAAAATAGTAAGTGGCTCGTTGGCCCGATGGGTAATTTGGGTCGACCCAAATTTAAACTTTTCTTTGTCCGAATAACAAACAATACGTCAAAATTAGGCACGGTTTAATACAATTGTACTAGTGTAAGAATTATGATTATGAATCCTACTAGATAGCACTATCGGGTGCTATTTATACATGTCTACGAGCATAATCAAAGTAGCAAAGTCCCGTCTGTGTATCTCGTGGAAATCATTATGTGACTACCCATGCATGCGTGTGTGCTTTGCCTTGCAAAAAAAATCTTGTGTTCATACGTGACTTAGCTGATTGGATTTGCACCAAATGAAACCAGAAATTCCATATACCATAGAAATCCCTTGTGGTTCCGTACGCAAAGCGTATGGCCAAAACAAATCGAGTATACTTTGCTCCTGTTATAAGTGAGCGTTAGCTGAAAATTACAATCTGTCGTAAGATCGGGTGAATGACAACGTCGACGTGATATAGATCGCATCTACAGTGAGATATGAGACTTTAAGGTGGGTCGACCCGGCTGACCCAGCGGGTCACCCAGGGCCGGCCCTGCTGACCCAAATCTTGTTTGAGGCCGACCCACATGACCCATTGGCCTCGAATTTTTGGGTCGGGTCGGCGACCCGGCGGGCCGACCCGGCCCATTCCCATCCTGATTTCCTTGTCCCCAGCTTCGCTGTCCAGACGCAGACGCAGAGATGATCTCACACTCTCACGCGTTTGACATCATAGGTGACGACTGCGTCTTGTCAAATTAACGGTGCATGTTATCCAAGTCGTCTCCAATTTCTGGAAGATGTAGTGGTAGCTGGTTTACCTTGACAAGAGGGAATTTATTGCGTCCACAATATATGCGTGGATGTGTGGTGTTGTAGCTAAAGAATGTGCAGTGGACTTGGACCAAGACTGGGGGCTCGGTCGATCGATCGATCGTGTCCTGGCGTTGGGGCACACGATTACTTGTAGCATGTAGATATACCATATGAGTATATCTGAGACTCAGACCCATCATCACCCCTGGCCTTTACTCTACTGTATACTATACAGAAAATCCACTTTGACTATGGAGCTCACCTGCTCGAAATTCAAAAGAATTATGAAAACACTTGAAAAAATCTGAAAAAAAATAAACATGTGCTAATTTCTAACTATGTGCAAAGTTTTGTGGTAAAATGATATTTACAAAAATCTGCGCTTATTTTGAGATATGTTTGTTGCCTCAAATGAGTACAGATTTTTTTTTCGTGCAGAGCAAAAGAAATGTCACTTCAAATTTTACACATACTTAGTACACTATTATATGTTTGTTCCCATTTTTTTTCATATTTTGAAGTGTATTTTAATTTTGAAAACAAGCAAGAACAGGTGAGTTCGAAAGTTAAAATGGTGCTCTTTTTTCGCGAACACGCAAAAGTTTTGTGTGTCGATTGATATAGAAGAAACAAAAAAGAAACTTGGTACAACGATTCCGACTCTAAGTGTAATTTGGAGCGGTTTACAACTCCGGAAGATGGCCTAGGCAAGACCTCACGGAGGAAAGAACAACGCCCCCACACACGATTGGGCTACCTCCAAATACTATTCAACCTTACTGCTCCCGAAAGTTTCGAGAGCTCTACTTCATCAGTGATCCGCTGGCAGACCGTGGCGACGGTGGCCTCCAAAGGCTGGAACGCTCTGGTTTCGTTCTTTCGAGAGCATCCATAATTGTGCTCTCGTACTATACTTGCTACCTTTCATGGTAAAATGAAATTAAAAAACTTATTCTTGGGTCACGAGGACCCAGCGACGAAAGTAGGTGATTTGAGGTGGGTTCGACTTGTTGGATCCGACGTGGTGGGCGCGTCCGGATGGTCCCAACCCTCCTCCTCCTCCTCCCCACACACACATATGAGTTGGGTATAAGTGTTACCGGATAATGCGGATGTTTGGACTGAGCTTAGAGAGTCTGATGGATGTAAGGGGAAGTGAGGGTCCGCTTGAAGATGGCGATCATGAACGAAAAAAACAGATTCGTAAGCCCTTGATTTGAACTTTCCACAGTTCGACGTCAACTTTTCAGGCCGATCTTGGGTCTTCGTCGAGGCTGGGCCCGTCGGTCGCATCAGTAGCTGCTGACCAAAGACCATGACCGCATACGGTCAGAAGCTTTGAAATTCTCCTGCGACTGACTTCTAGGTCTCTCTTTGCCCAACTCAACTGCAATTTTCTATTAGCCTCTAGGTTTCTTAGATTTCTAATCATCAATATCTAACAAAATGATGATCAAGACTTGCACAATCACTCCCACTGTTTCACGACGCTAACTAGGAACGGCATGAATGTACTGTAGGATTTCTGACTCGCACCTGAAATGATAAGGTTATGCCCACGCTCTTGATGACGATGGTGCAGTTACATGATGGAAGCATATCCACGACTGAAAAGAAGACACAAACAAGATAAAAGAAAAACAATAGTACGAGATAGGGAAGTTGTTAGTACCTAGGTCCACGAATTAAATAGCATTCGATGCAGCAACTGTCAGCTATGAGTCATATTGGCTCTTTAATTACATCACTATTCGCCTGGTACATCAATTATAGCGTCATCTAGAAGGTAGAAGTATGTCGACCAATTCCAAATTTTTTTTATTCAAGTAAAAAATTGTCCGTATATAAAAACAGTGAAGATATACAAGTTCGCTATCGTTGTCGGGCAAACGTAAACTGGATGATGAATAAAGTAGTACACCATCTGTTCCAAAATATCAAGACGTGTAAATTTAGTCAATAGTCAACGTCGTTTTAGTTTAACCAAATTTATGGAAAAAATGAACATCTAAAATACCAAATAAATATCAGCAGATCCTCCATATAAATTTAACCAAATTTTTAGATAAAAATTATGAAATTCCACAATACCAAATAAATATCAACATATACTCCATAAAATATATACTTTCCTAGTGTATTTACTAAATATTGTAGATGTTCATATTTCTTCTATACATTTAGTGCAACTTAGTAAGTTTAGACGTTTGACTAAATTTTTATGGCTTATTTTTTAGAACTGGTGTAGTAAAAAGCTAGGTGTATAGTTCGTTGCACCAATCATGTGTTTTTTTTCTTTCGAAAAGGGGATCCCGGCCTCTACATCAATCAAGGGACACAACCATATTTATTGCAAAGTTATCATCAAAAAGTTTTACAAAGTGCAAAACATAGATACAAAGCTCAACCAACGCAATAGAAATTACATGTACCACATATCCACCACGGGTTATAAAACACTGCCATTAGTTGAACATATCCTGGGCGACCTTCTCCACAAGGTGCAAATAGGACCACATACCTATCCAATGGATAGTTTTGAGAACAACCTGCAAAAAGGGAAACTCTTATCTTGTTTAAAAAAATATCGTTGCGATAATTTCATATAGCCCAACACAAGCACAAACTACTACACAAAATTGAGACTTAGTTTTTACTAACCTCATTCAAACAATTTCCCCAACATATTCATTATATTAGTTGGAAGGAGTAAGTTGGAAGTAACACTGCAGGAACTATTCAGCAACAAAAGACGAGCAGAGGATATGGGACAAAAATATGCTGAATCACATACTCAGCGTCACACAAGAATACTTCTTGTTCCCATTCCATTTCTGTTTTGCTAAGTCATCCTTCGCTTATAGTGTCTTTCTATGTAAAAAACATCATAACAAGGATCCTTATTTTTAGTTGTACATTTGGCTTCCAAAGATATTTTTGAAAGAATCAAGTATTATCATCCATTAGTATCACCCATGATCGTTGAGCCTCACCAAAGAAAAAATTAATGAAAAAGAGAGAAATCCAAGTCAAAATTCTATTATCAATGGTGTTATAATTGCTCTCGCGTAGCGAAGCCCAGGCAAGCACCGGGCAGCAGGGACGCTGCGTCCGCCCATGCATATGACATTTGTAATATTTCTGTTATGGACTAGCGAATACATCAAATGTGCTAAGAAGCTAGCCTATGATTTCGCCCCAATCTTTTCTGAATATCTTACCTCACCTTTTGGAACCAGCATGTTATTGGATGGTTAAAATGGTCGTTATAGCATCAACCCACTGGGATCAAATTCTAAATTTGACGTCCTATAAGTTTCATTAACTTGTAATATTCGTTTAATAGGAGTTGTCGCTCCCATCGATAGCGAGGTACATATAGTAGTACACTATTCAGGTGTTCAATACACTTTGTGTGAATGTATCTATGGTGATGGTATGCGTGCATATATGCGTTGATGTGTCATGTGTTTATGAGAAAGTCTATATACACCTTTCAGTTCTACCAGATGACTTCCTTAAAATAGTATACGAATGAGTGATGAAACAACAACACGGTTGCCTTTTTTTATTAGTACCGATGGATAATTAGGTACCGCCGTATATAGGGTGCAGGTCACTCGGGAGAATATCCAGTGATACCACCTCTCCCATGCTCCCATCCTCCCAATTCAATAAAAATCAATTTATATTTGGCACTATTCACAAAAAGAGAATCTATCATGAATAGTGTAACAAAAAGACAAAACCCAAATTGGCACTATTCACATATGAATTTGTCTTTTTTTTCTCAATATGCCTTTTGAATTTGGACCGGAAACTTTTATAAGTTGTCGACACATTCCTTGTGAACATTCACATATTTAGTTTTTTTGGTAAATTTAAAATTGTTTTATTTTAAAGTGAGAGCATGGGAGCATTTGAGAGGTGGTATGACCTGAGGTAACCCTATGTTGTGGCGGCTGGGCACCTTGCTCTGACCATGATTCATCAAAAACACACAATACATTAAGCATGTGATTTCGCACTAGGAGCCACGTAATCTAGTTACCTACCCTTTTGCCCGAAAGATTGGTGACCTACCTAGGCTAAAATCCAGTCCTTGTCACTCTATACAAAAAATGCTTATTATACAGTGGCACAAGTGCATGTGGTGATTTGATCACACATTAAATAGTAATATACCTTTACAACAGCCCCTGAAGGAGTTTAACGAAGAGGCCCGAAATTAGCACATGTATACGTCTGCCATCCCTCTGGCCATTATGTTGTTGTATGTATGGCCTTTTTGATGTGAATGATTTCAAAACATAAAAAATATAAAACACTTATTACAATATCATCTCTACTAGAATTCTACATAATTGTGTTTGTAACAAAATATCTTTCATGCCCACAAAAAAGTACATTTCATATACCATGGAAAAGAACAATTAACATTCCTGAGAGTTTTGAGTGGATGATTTTTTAATTAGTAAAAATAATCACTAGAAAATCCAACATGGAAAAGAACAAATTAACAGTCTTGAAGTTTTTGAATTTTTCCTTCTATGAAATATAGTAAAACTAATCACTAGAAGATCCATATAGATGTGAGAGTCCTTTCAGTTGAAAGAGGCCATAAGGGTGGCATGAGTTGGGTTTAGATGGGTAGGCTCCACCAAATCCGATCCATGACTTGACTACCCGCACGCAAGAGTATCCATGTCCAAGTATGAATCAACTCGATTCTAGGTATCCATGGAGCCCCATGTGCAATAATAACTCGAGCGGGAAATTTCGACACACAAGAATCAACAAATTAATGAACAACCATTTATCAAGTTGGTTCATCAATCTCTCTTCGCATCTAATTGATACACATACTGCCTTTATCCCCAAAAAAACTTAGCGTGCCATTGACCTTCTCACTTTAGACCTACTAGGTAAGATGGCGCGTCGACACGCCGCGCCCGTGTGGTTCTATTGATGTAGTTCATTTTAATATTTTGTAATTTGTAGAAGTACGGAAAATATTCGTATACATTTGAATTCTCCAAAAAATTAATCACTCTGTGAATTAAGGGAAAGCTTTGACATTTTAAATATGGTTAAGAGTTGATTATTTTTTGTTATTCCAAATAAACATGGTTATTTGTTGCGGACATTTATGAATTATCCCTAGATAGTACCTATTGCTATGGAATTTTTTCTAGCCCATTATACAGGTATCCGCGAGAGCACCGCCGATGCGAGGATTAAAAATCATAAACTAAACTATTAAGCAGACAAAACATCAATTCCCCTTCCTGTTGCCGGAGAGGTATGCGGGCGGGAGGCGAATCCATGGGCTTGCCGTGGGAGTTGGAGGGGTGAGTTTCTTTGGCTTAGCCGCCATGGTGGCAAGAGAAAACATTTTCTTACAACCATGTTTCATCATATATTCTATTCTGTTAAAAGTTTTAACCGTAACACTGAGTAGTAAATCGGCCTACTCTCTTTGGCTTTGTCAATTTATTGCTAAGGCTGATATAGACATTTCATCATCTTTCCCAAGTGATTATAAATGGGCGCATAAGAAAATGCGTAAAGATATTGACCGTAAAGTAAATCATGTATTGACACCCGATTCATATGCCTGCACTAAAAGGCTTCATTAGGAAGATAAAACTTAATGTCATTTTATAGGCTTTTTATACGGCACGCCGCATCCGTGAAGACAAAACATGGCCATATTGTTACACCAGGAAGTGAAGCATGGTTCTAATTCATGGAATAGGAAACAATATATAAACTTTATTGATTCAGCGGAAAGAAGAGCGAAAAAGATAAATACCTCAACATTTTTTTCTTCTGTTCTCAACAACCACCTTTTGTTCACCATAGATTTTTAGGACGATTATAAGTTCTTTAGTTGAATGCTCAGCGACACTTCTTTCGCATGTATCAAATAAGTATCACTATATTTACATATGAATGATGGTCTGTTTCCTATAGCCTCAAATAGGTACATGATGCTTGACGTGAATATAGCTTGATCATGCATGGTAATAAATTATGATAGCTAGTTAATATGCGCGGAACTAAAATACATATAACAATTCGCTGTGCGATAAATAATGGAGGAAACTTTCTTTCAAAGTTCCTTTAACAAAATAGGCAATTTGGCGTGCCGACACTTCGCACTCGTTGTAATTCGAAATGTTGTAATTCATCGGAATTTGACGTCTACAGTATATCAAAATAGTTAGCGAATTTAAATATTTGAATATGCTTGTATTTTTCCACAAATTTTTAAGTTAACTCCATAATGAGAGGGAATGAAATATGTGAGTATTTTTAAATGTTGGTATATTTTACAATATCTTCAGAATTTTTAGCAAATTGTAATGTTTGACTATGCTTCTATGTTCCCATCATGTATGTATTTAGTGAGAATTCACATTTGTTGAATCTAATTTGATAGTAAATAGAGGAAGTGCATTTAGTTTGCATTCAAATAATTATAAAATTGTAATATTCAAATATGTTTGTTTTTTAGCACAAGTAGTTAGCATATATTTTTCTAGTTGGTTTGATATATTATTCATATTTTTCCGATGGATAGATTTAGAGTTATTGAATTTGTAACATTTTTTATTTTCTGGAAAATGTGTGAATTTTTCAAACATGTTTTTTTTGTCATAAATAGCTAGTTTTATGTTTTTAAAATGTGTAGTTTACAAAATTTGAAAATGGCGATGTTCCAAAATTATCTAAGTTTGGAAATCATTGAAATTGAAAAAATTGTTCGTTTTAAAATTGGTCGGATTTTGGAGGTTGCTCAAATTTGAAAATTATTGTAATTCGAAAAAAATATACGTTTTAAAAATGTTTAGATTTTTAAATTTGGTTAAAGTGGAATCGTATTAAGGTCTGAATTCTTTTCATGTTCATAGAATGATTAGGTATGAAAGAATTTTAAAATTTATGGAGGTATTAAATTTGAAATTTGGATTGAAATGTTTCAATATGATTTTTTTCTTAAGTTTTTTTTAAATGTTGACAAATTTGAATTGTTCAATTATGTTTTTTTGTCATGAGTAGCTAGTTTTATGTTTTAAAAATATTTAGGTTTCAAAAATTATTCAAATTGGAAAATTATTAAGTTTTGAACTATTGTCATGCTTGTAAAACAATTAGATGCGAAAGACTTTTAAAATTCTAAAGTACTGAAATTTGGAAATTATTGGAATTTTTAGAAAGTTTATGTTTTCAGAAATGGTCAGATTTAAAAATTGTTGAAGTTAGAAAATTATCACGAATTGAATTGTTAACACGTTTGTAAAATGATCAGGTTTGAAACAATGCTATAAGTTTTGAAGACTCAAATTTGAAATTTTGGATTTGATTGTTGTAATATGTTCGTATTTTGTCCACAAATTTGTCCAAATAGTGACCAACACAAAAAATTAAAAAGTGTTCAAATTGGGAAGTTGTTAATATTTAAATTCTTTTTATGCTTAGGAAATGGTGAGTATTGAAATAATTTTAGAATTTTGGAAAACTTAATTTTGAAATTTGGAATAAAATGTTTTAATATGATTCTAATTCAAATATGGTTGTAATTCAAATGTTGTCCAACTCAAAATTTTCAAACATGTTAGTTCTTTGTCATAAATGTTTTTTTCCCTGAGCATTTTTATATATTTTTTAATATTTATCCGATGAATATTTAAAGAAGTGTCTCCATTTGTTCTCCTCTTTTAAAAAAAAAAAACTGACAACATGGGTGCACCACGGCGCCAGGATGACGTCAGGAAGATATCCACGGTGGGCACGACGGCCACGGTGAGCTCGCCGCTCGCCGGCGACGCATCCGCGCGAAGTGGGACGTGGAGCTGGCCGCGGTGGAAGCACCTGGACGCGGGATGGCCGGACGCGGCGGCGCCGCTGCGTCTGGGTCGGCGGAGCGACGCCGGCGGCAGCCGAACGCGGCGGAGGGAGCAGCCGCATGGCGGCGATGAATCCGGCGTGCGTAGGCCGTCCCAGCATGCGTTCGTCGGCGGAGACGGATAGGACGCGACGGCGGAGCCTGTGGAATCCTTCGATCTGAGTTTGGAGCAGCGGAGAGGCGGGGCGGCGCGTCGGCGAACTCCAGCATCGGGCGGGGAGAGGGAAAGGAGAGAGACAGGTTTGTGGTTGTTTTTGTACGAAGGTCCCTGTGTTTTTGCGAAATTGTATATTAGTCCTTTGCGGGTTTTTTTTGTAAAAATATGCGCCACAATTCGTGCGAGAGGGGTTACCTGATGGCTACCGGCGCGACCGGGTAGCAACTGGCGACGTGGCGGGTTCTGATTGGTGCGGCGCGTGTTTACTGTAGATGGAACAGTTCCACGAGTTGGAGGCCGTCGTGGATCAATCCTGGCCACCCGTTCCACCGATCGGACGGCCAGAAGAAAGGGGGCGACGTGGCCCGTGTGAGACGCTGAGGAGATGTCGAGCCTTTATAGATAGTAGGTATTAGTGTACCAAATCTCATTTACAAAATCATCTTTAACTATCTAGTCAAAAGATTAATGTTGCACATTCCCAATTATTTCCAAAGCAACATCTGTCAATGCCATCGACGATCCTGACGTCGATCTCCAATAACAAGGCTTTTGATCATCACAACATTTTCCATGTTGCTAGGCGCTTGAAGTTCAAAGCAGATTTTCTTGCTAAGATAGTTCTCAGGCTTCTTGACCGAAATATTCACTTTAGAGCCTCTTTGATCCGCAGAATTTTAGAAATGCAGGAATATGAAAATCGCGGGATTGCATATTCCATTCTTACAAGATTTCATATGCACAAAACTTTATTTGATTCCATTTCAGTAAAACACAAATGATGCCTATACAATTATACGTTTGAGTGGATGTTAGATTTTCTATAAAATGTAGTGCAAAAATTTCTTAGAAAAAATTGCTATGGGATTCGATGCTACAAATCAAACAACCACCGTAGGAAATATCCTAATTACTAAATCCTCCAAATTCCTTAATGAGAATCTTCGAATCAATGAGGCCCTTAGATAGAGAGGGAATTATCCGCAACTAGTTGCACCGCAACTAGTTTTCGGATACCCCACTTCCGAGTGTCCAAAAATCGTGAAAAAAATCATGGACATGGGTTATGTCGAACCTTCGACACCCACAAAATTTCATCCAAAAATATGAACATATGTAGCCTGTGCAAAAAAGACAAATGAAAGTTTGAATAGTCCAAGAGGAATGTGAGAGGTCCAGAAAAGCTAATTTCTACAAGCCTTTAAATGCAAAAAATCCACCAAACAATCCACGAGAGTGCAGATAAAAATTGCAACCCCTTAATTTGTCCCCACCAGCAAGGAGAGCACGACAAAGGCCACAACAAGTAATAAACTTGACCACTTCATCTCTCTCTCTCGCTCTCTCCAGACCCCATTTCCGGGAAGCTCGTCAGCCATGGAGGACGCAGACGAAAATTCCATGTAAGTTCCTCCGATTTTCTTCCGCAACTTTTCCCTCCTCTCATCATATATAAGTACTTGCTGCCGCACGCCGTGCACCAAAGTTTGCTGCTTTAGCTTCGTCTCCATAGCGTTCAATTCGGGGGAAAAGAGAGGGGGAATCTTGGAGAAACAGAGAAGCTGATAATGCGTCTGCTGCCCTGTGAAGGTTCGAGACCAGTCATGTCCTCGGCGCGCTGCTGGCCTCCTCGCCGCTGCTGGCGCGCGCCTGGGACCGTTGCGCGGCCGCCGCCGCGATGGGCGCCGCTTCCTCCGGGTTCGCGCACACCGGCGGCGGGAAGGACGGGGGCACGGTCTACGTGGCCTTCTCCGGGGTGCAGGCCGCCCTGTCGGTGGCAGGCGCTGCGGCGGTGGCCAGCGGCGCCGACGTCTTCGCGCCGGTCGAGCTCCGCGGCGACGCGGCCGGGGCAAGGCTCTTTCCGCAGCTGGCCGCCGCCGAGCCGGATGCCGCCGCCGACGCCGGCGGTCCGGTCGCCGTCCAGGCGCTCGCGCTGCGGTGCTTCGTGAAATTGTGCGGCTCACCCGAGTTCCAGGTAAATTAGCGGATCAATTAGTAGCCGAAATATCGAAAGAATCAGCATTTAGCCCGGTGTTTATTTCCTTTGATTTCGCTGCTTAATAATTCTGCCTTGCAATGTTTAAGCGTGTGATGATCTGATATTTTTTCATTCCGGTTGTTTGGGCGAAGTTATGGTGATGTTGATGTGCCTGTCTTTAGTTGGTTGGTATGTCCTTTGTGTTCTTACTTCACAAGATGAGAGATGTGGTTGATTAACAGTGTCAAATTATACGATATTTCAGTGGGCAATAAATTGACAGCTTAACTGGGACAAGATATCCTAGTAGCATTGTGGATAGAAACAAGAATGTAGTCTTCCATTTTGAGAATAAAAAAACCTAATCTAGAGGTTGCTTATGAGTATTGCCATTGACCTTACCTTACCCTTCTCGTCTTTTTTTCTATTTCATTTTAGTTATGCATGTAGCAAATCACACTTTTTTGTTTCTTATATTGCAGTCTGAAGTTAAAACTGTTTTATCTTGTTCAGTGTCTATCTTGTTCTTCCGTGTGAGTTCTTTATGGTTTATTTGGTGCCTTTGACATAGAGTTTGTATGAATGAGTTTATCTCAAAGCTGCAATCTCTATCAAACTTGGCGGCCACCTTTAAGATTCTGTGCACCTGTCCATTTCATGTCAGTGTGAACAAAAAGCAAGGCACAAATGGCACCGCATCCCAACAAGTATTTTTTTGTGTGTCTCCTATTTCTCTTTTGCTGTCACCTGCATTCGAGGAATTTGGCGTGGCCCACGGGCAACAGATAACAATAAAGCATGTACGATGCAATGTAGTGCAGTTCATGATTGAGAGCGGCATGGCAATATACTTTACCAGTTTACCGCTTCATTTGGAACGTTGGAACGCAGGAATTTTATGGGATTTATTATGTAATAATTTCACATGAAGTGATTAAACAGTTTTTAAATCCACCTAAAAAGGGAATTGCATTCTGAATGAGGGCTGCATCTTGGGCACTTAGGAAACTCAGCTGTTGAAATGGGAATCCCGGATGTTTCATACACGTTAAATACGGAGAATGAAAAGACTGTTCATTGATGGAGTATATTCGGACTTGTCTGCTGAGGAATAGTAGTACACAATTTACAATCATCCAGAATACAGGCTTCTATTGTGGGGTATACTCTTCCTATGCTCTTCAGATACAAAAACTTTTTTCCACACTAGGTTATAATTAGATAGTACCTCATTTTAATTGGTCCTGAGTCAATATATGACCGTACTTCTTGCTCTCTTCACATAACTTGAGGAATAGAAACTCAAATATTTCTTGATAAAGTTCAGTAATGTTGAGAGGCCTTCGCCTGTTCTTTTTTTTTTTCATGGACCTTCGCCTGTTCATCTGGTGCTATACTTTCTTCTAGTATGTCTCTCATTCCAAATTTAATTTGTGGCCTGCTTCTTATTTATGAATCTCTGGATGTTCATAGTATTCTCTTGGAAGTAGTATACCTCTTGCTATCTGCAGTTCTGCACCAATTTTTTTTGTTCTACTTCATTGTTCTAATGCTTTACCACTGCCAAAATGGTCTCTGACTCATTGCATTTGGGTTAATGTCAATGCAGATGCTGCTGAATCAGATAAGGGGAAAGGAGGTGGTATTCACCGGCCACTCCCTTGGTGGTGCCATCGCTGCTCTCGCTGCGCTGCACTATCTCTGCATCTCATCGTCAAGTTCGGCGTCCACCCCAGCTCCTCCCGTGCTATGCATCACATTCGGGAGCCCGCTACTCGGCAACGAGGCTCTGTCCCGGGCTATCCTTCGTGAGCGGTGGGGAGGCAGCTTTTGCCATATCGTCTCGCAGCACGATGTCATCCCGAGGCTCCTCTTCTGCCCTCTCGACGCCGTTCCTGTACACATCATTGTCGGGATGCAGCTGCAGCAACGGCTCGGGTGCACTCGCCATGCGGTGTCCGTGCGTGTGGCGGAATCCGAGCAGGAGGCACTGCGGCAGCTGATACAGGCGCACATCCGCTCGGTGGCCATGGAGCAGAAGCTCGCCGCTCCAGAGACGCGAGGCGGGAGCCCTTACCGCCCGTTCGGGGCCTATGTGCTGTGCTCGCCTGACGGCGCAGTGTGTGTTGACAGCATGACTGCGGCGGTCCAAATGCTCTATGCGACATTTGCTGCCAGGTGTGTCCCAGGCAGCGCGACGTCACTGGATGCTGCACACTCCTGCTATGGCGAGCTCGTGCTTAAAATGCCGCAGCAGTTGCTCCTGAAGCGGCGCCCGCACACTGTCGACGCACCAGTGGCAATGTTGAACTCCAACTACGATGCGGGCATCTCCCTTGCACTAGAGGCCTCTGGCATTGATGGTGAATCAACGGAGGCCACTACGGCGCGGGACTGGCTGAAGGCATCGAAGCGGGCTGGGCGCAGCCCAAGCCTGATCTGCGCGGGGCTTGCGGCACAACTAGGGCGTATCACGCCGTGCAGGGCACAGATCGAGTGGTACAAGGCGTCGTTCGATGGCGACACAGGTTACTACGATGCGTTCAAGCAGCGGAGGTCACCCAAGAAGTTCAGCAAGGCCAACATGTACCGCCACAAGTTGGGCCTGTTCTGGGATGGCGTGCTGTCCATGCTCGACAATAGCCAGCTCCCCCACGACTTCCACCGTCGTGCCAAGTGGGTTAACGCTGCCCGCTTCTACCAGCTCCTTGTCGAGCCCCTTGACATTGCTGATTACCACCGCAACAACCTCCACAGGACAAAGGCAGCTACATCAGTCATGGCCGCGAGAGAAGGTAGGAGTAGCATCACCACCATTTTTTATACTTGATCTGTTAGTTCACACAGAGATCATGTACACACTTCAGGTATGAACTGTTTGACAAGTGGTGGAAGGAGAAGGGCGCCTTCACTGGAACCAGCGGCACCTCGACCACATCAAACAGGATGAGGAGCAAGTACGCAGGTCTGACACAGGACCCATGCTTCTGGGCAAGAGTGGAGGAGGCACGTGAGCTGACGGAGAGGGCCAAGGTCGAATACGACGCACCATCGCTGGCGATGAAACTGCGGAGCCTAAGAGAGTTCGAGCGCTACTCTGGTGAGCTGGTGGAGAGCAAGGAGGTGTCCATTGATGTCCTCGCGCCGCAGTCGAGCTACACCTTATGGGTGGAGGAGTGGGAGGAGCTCAAGCTTAGAGACGATGTCAGGACAGTATTATTGTTACAGTTCTGAACTGGACCAGCTCTAGAATTTTAAGTTTTGCCACTAGTTTAGGTAAATTAGTATAGACGTACAGGTGATTGTGAATATGCATAGGCTTGCAGACTGCAAAGGCACTGCATTATGATGTAGTATCCGTTATTCATCTTGCATCTTGATGCTGGTTGATTCAGTTGATTTCTCTTCTTGGTAAGAGTTTTCTTCAATTTATCATCGGGATGGTTGCATATGTATATAGCTTCCCTGTATGATCAGTGCCTTCCATGTTTTGTGACCAAGCAAATTGTGTTAGATTGGTCTTTTGAACAAAAAAGTAACAATTTGTCGTGATTTGTGATTCTCCCAGAATTCTGGATCACTGAAATCTTCAATACTGTGAACTTCATCGAATCCGAGGTGGCTCAAAAAGATTACAGTTGGTTTTAAAGAACAAATTTAGTCAATGCTTTCACGAACTTACAGAACACAACAAATTTCTAGTCAAAACAAAATGTCATCTTGGAACACAACATGGGGAACATGTGGTTGATAATGAACGACCTAGCGATATTCAGCGACTGTGTTGTCTGTAGGCTACTACTGATCTGCACATGACAGGAACAGATTCACATCAGCCCAGAGGGAAATGCCATGTTGCTGCCTCTCGGTACAGATCCACATAGCCCTTGCACGATCCTATGGGAAGGGGTGAGCGGACCGACCCATCATTCATGTCGTATATCGCGTAGGAACTCGGCGCGCTCGGTTCATGCTCCCAGTACCACCCGCAGCGGCCATCATCCAGGAAGAAGATGCAGTTCCCCTTCAGATTGTACTGAGACGCACAGACGGACCTGGAGCATCTTGGCCCAAGAAACAGCACCTGGTCATCGCCCACGTTCCTCATGTCTACCCACTCTGATGACTGAAAGTTTGCCTCGCACACCTCAAATTCGAACCGTACCGCCCTGATCTCGAACCCTGAGTGGTTGTCCACAGGTGGCTTGCCATATATCGTTCCGCGGATCAGCAGCAGGGCACCACGAGATTCAACCAGGTATGTGTCGAATGTGAGGAGGCCACCGGGTATTCTCTGAAGGACCAGGGAGGACCCTCGATGATGCGCTCGATCCGGGAAATGAATAATCTGCCCCTGTCATCGTCCTCTTCGACGTCGATAATGTGAAGGTTTCTCCATCCGTCAACCATGTATAACTTGCCTTCGTGGAAAATTATGTCAAGGGACCTGTCACAGCCAAGCGCACTTACACACCATAGATCTCCCCCTGGCCGGCACACTGCAAGAGTGCGGAGATCCCCTACGTCAACGATGGCAGCAACAAGGAGCACCGAGCACATGATTACCTTGTACATTGACATGGTTACATGGTCCAAATCTACGTAGCATATGCTGTAACCAGGAACAATTTCATGAGGCTCATCAATGAGGTCGAAGATGTCCAGGTCAGGGAGCTTCAAGGTGACCTTAGAGAATGTGTCTACGAGGGAGCAGGCCTCGTCAGTTGAGAAGACAAGCCACTCGCCACAGGAACTGTGGAATTCGGCACTGTTGGGGATCTTGAAGGATTCACTGTGGGGCAAGCTGAAGAAGGTTCCACCAGGGAGCATGAACCATGGCAAAGGCGGGGGCAGGCTCTGCTGCCTCGCGGAGACGCGCCAATGGTGGCATACAGCTGCGAAACGGATGCGGTCAGAATGGGCAGGGAGGCGGAGGAGGACCAGGCCAGCAAGCTCAGATGGTAGGTCTGACCATGATCGCTGGTACTTCGCCATGTTACTGACAGGAACCTGCTACAAAATAAAAAATGGACAACTCTTAACAGGGAGACATAGGGTGTGTTTGGTAGCCTGTGCCACCCTGCCCAGCCAATCTCTCCTCATACAAGCCAACTTCATACAAGCTGAGAAGAGATTTTTCAATGTGTTTGGTAGCCTGTATCAGTTGAGACATGCTGAACTGAGATGTTGTTTGTTAGCCTGTATCAGTTGACACAGGTTGAGCTCAGATGTTGTTTGGTAGCCTGTTTCTGAGCTGAGATATAAATAGCACACAAAATAAACCGTTTCAGCAATACTAGACATTCCATCAACAAGACAACAGCAAAATAGGACACTGTATCAACAAAATATCATTTCAGCAATATATAATAAATTCTTGGACCAAAATATGACATTCGAGCAATATATAATAAATTTCAGCACGAAAATGGACAATCCAACACCAAAATATATAATTTAGCACAAGAATTAGGTAGATATAACATAAAAGGGTCCATAGTACATAATAATAGGAGTAGCAGGACAGTCCTGTTGCTCTAAGTTTGCATAGATATAACATAAAAGGGTCCATACATCATCCATAATAAATTCATATTAAAAAGTTTGCATTACGAGACATTACAAAAGAGATGATATCTCAACTCTAAGTCAAACAAGATCTGGATTCTTTGCTAAGATGCGCTTAAACGAGGCTTCACGGACTGTAACTTCCATTTTCACGAAATTAAGGCCTTTACCCTTGTGCTCTGTCAAGTAATCAAGAACAGCCAAACGTTGATCCATGTCAAAAGATAGGTCCATTACAGCCTTGTACAAATCTGGGTGTGTCTCGGTATGGCAAGTGTTATTGATAGCACCGGCCACATCACGCAATGCATCGGACATGTTGCGACACTGAAGTTCATCTTCTTCACTCATAACCCTCTTCCTCTTGTTATTTGTGACAGTAGGTGAAGGAGTAGTGGTAGGAGTAGAGGCAGGAGTAGGTGCACCAATACCACCAAGATCGAAGTCCAAAACAATAGGAGTAGCAGCAGCAATACCTTCGCCATTCAATGCAGTAGGTTTCCCCAAAGGCTCATTCGACCCCATTGCAAACTTTCCCGTGGCTAGCTTATTGGCAAAGCAAGCTTCCATATATTCAAAGTTAACAAGTGGTTTGTTGAGTAATTCAGCATCCTTAGGAGTATCCTAAAATTTATGTCAAAAACAGATTTCAGCATACTAAAGTAACATGTTTCAGCACTAAAATAACAGGTTTCAGCAACAAAATGATATATTCCAGCACAAAAATAGGACATTCCAGCAATATATAATATATTCTAGCACGAAAATAGGACATTCCAGCACCAAAATACGACATTCCAGCCAATATATAATAAATTGCAGCATGAAAATAAGGGAGCTCTTTTCATTCTTAGCTGATTTAGACAATTTGTGTCGCTAGAATGATATATGTATCTCAGATTTAGTTCTCTAGCTACATCCATATCAATTCTACGACCTATAGTTATCGCTGGAGTTTTCCTAGCTCTCCTTGAGATAAACACCATGTAAGCACCCATTACGGCTGCAAGGCCAGCTGCTTTCACAATCAATTGCCGACGTTTTCTTGCCAAATCATCCATCTAAACAGATAAAAACAAGTCATGTTTGGTACCAATATACATATGACAACACAAGGCTTTCATAATTAAATCACCTACTGCCCATAACAATAAAAATGACATATGACAACACAATAACCACTAGCCATCAATATACAGCATAATAAAGCACAAGGCAACAAACTTCAGCATTTAACATGTATTTAACAAGCACAATACAACACAATATTCAGGATTTAATAAGCACAACACATATGACAACAACATATGTAATTCATTTTCTATTGCTTTGACAGTTCAGGCGGGTGGCAAATCTTTACTTTCTCATGATTTCAATCTTATCGACTACACCAATTAGGTCTCTCTCTCTCTCTCTGATGCATGTGCATGCCTATGTTAGCTATGGAATTCTCTGGTTGCAGCTAGACACACATTGCAGCATAAAAAGTGCATGAGTTGATTCAGTCATCGTTTGCTTCCCTTCGTCTTTATACTTCTAACAATCTAACATCATACATGCTTTGTTCTGCACATAAAGCACCGAATCACAACTGACACCATAATGTTGGAAAAAGGTATTTTTTTGGCAATAGAGAGAGGAGGTAATAAACTTAGCAGATTATAATTCACTGTGTGAAACTGATTACTTTTTTACAGAATGTGAAACTCATTGCTTACAATTTGCATTTGTTTAGCTGGTTTCTAATCAACAAGAAAATATGGCATAGAAATTTGTGAGTGTTCTCAACACTCTTGTTTTGTTTCAGATCCCCGGGTTGCTGAAGATTAGACACATTGGACAATCCACTATTGGCAGCGCTGCACTGTTCGGACTTTTCTTGGGAGCTGGAAGCTTGATACACTGTGGGAAAAATTATTAGTTTGCGTTCCAAGGTTTTGGACAATACCTCTGGTTCTAGGCTTCAAATGACTGTCTTGAGTACACAATTATTTGATGTTTAAGGAACAATCAAGTTCTGCTATTATTTACTCATTCTCGACTCTAGATATGTCTGTCCTACTTTTGGTGTGGAAATAAAATCTTTGTTCATCTGTATGCGAATGTAGCTGGTGAAAGAAGCACTGGTCACAAACTAGTTTGTTGTAAACACTGCTCTTTCAAGTTTATTATGCTTATCAGTTACAGTACCACGCAGAAGCAAATAGGGATAACAATGCAAGGAAGAATGACATGTCCATTAACAATGCACACATCGATGTATAATAACCACAATGCAGGGAGTTGGGGCTACCTTTGTCGGTCAAAGGCGCTGCTGGAGCAGATGGGTCGACGAGGTGCAGATCGGCCGCCGGTGTGGAGGAGGTGCAGATCGACCGGAGCTGCAAGATCTGGTCCCGTCGATCTGCTGCTCCCGGTGCTGCTGCTAGAGGAGGTTGTCCCTGCTGGGGCTACCTCTGCCGGTCTGGTCCGAGGTGAAGGCCGGATTGGAGGTGAGGAGGTGCTGCAGACGGTCGTAGTGGAGGTGCGGAGGTGCTGCAGATGGCCGGAGACGAGGTGAGGAGGTGCTGCCCTGATCTGGTCCGAGGTGGGAGACGAGGTGGATGGCTGCAGCTGGGGCTTGTCGATCTTCTGTACGGGCCCGTCGATCTACAGCTCCGGGGCGGCCAGGAAGGTTCCGAGATGCATGGTGGCCGCCCTCGAGCTCGCCGGCGTGCACAGAAGCAGCGGTGGTGGAGGATTTGTGGAGGGCGGGGAGGAGATCGTGGGGGCAGGCGGCGGCTGCGGGCAGGTTCGGGTGGGGGCGAGAGCTGGCGGCGGGGGTGAGGAGAGACGAGGGGTGCGAATGAGCGTGGGTTTCCCTTCGGGGGTGCGAGGGTGAGTCGTTTCCTGGGACGCGCGGAGATTTTTGCGGGTACGCGCTCGACTCGTTTTCTGTACGCGCTCGCCCCGGTCGACCTGAGAGGCTCGATTCCAGCTTCTCATGCGGGCAGGGCTGAGAGCCAATTTTGCATCCGGTGGGCAGGGCTGAGAGGTCTAACACGGGCTACCAAACACTCAAAATCCGGGTGAGCTGAGATTTTCTGGGGTAGTACGGGCTACCAAACACACCCATATTGTAACGTTGCAAGCTGAATCACAGAGTTCCTGGATTAGGCAGTATAGAACATCAAGAATAAATACGTGATTAGAGGTGCTCGAATGGTGTATGTGGGTGAAATAAATAGGTTTAGTAGTCCCTCTGTTTCAATGTGTGAAGCGCATTTTCACTGTCCAAGTTTGAACTTTGACATATATTTTCCATTTTACTAATGATGATGGAATCGAATCATGAAAGTGTTTAATCTTCAGTTAAAAAAAGAAAAGTTTTAATCTCATGTTGTCAATTTCGTGTAATATAACTCACATATTATCGGATATAAGTTATTGGTCAGATCTTGACCTAGTAAAAACAAATGGAATATAACTAATTCTCCATGGTGGACAGTTCTTATAATCGTTCTTTTCTGCTAATATTGATCCTCTTCAGTCTCCACCCCAAGAAAGTGCACACATACAAACAAGAATGCCTGTCTAATCATTAATAGGATTCTCCCTTTCAGCTAAGGAAATTTGGTCCCATTGAGTTCCACAAAGAACAGTAAGAATCCATCTGTTCCACCCATTAATCTGGAACCAAATCAAACCCTAGATAGCAAAACAAGCTGCGGCATTAAGCGGAGACGACGACGCTAAATCAACCTGCCAGAGCAAACCAACTTGAATCTGCCGGAACAAGATATGCTGAATTAGGGTTACCTCTAGGTTCGTCGACGGCGACGTGCCTCCATCACCGCTGATCTCAGCCGCCGATGCGCGCGTGTGGTTGTGTGTACTACTGTAGCGCTGCTTGAAGTGCAAGGCTTTAGCAGATGGGCTGTCGAAGCGGAATTAGGCTGTGTACTTATGGTCTAGTGGTCTGGGCTTGAGGTATCTTTGGGCCTACCTCGTGTCAATTCGTCCGAGTATAAGCCCAGTATAAAAAGTCTTTTTTTTGCGAGGGGGCCCAGTACAACAAGTCAAGCACTAGATGAGGAAAACCTATGTTTAGAAGTTTCGAAAAAGATCTAAAATTGTAACAAAATCATGTACATATGTTTAGAAGTTTCTTCGGAATATTTTGGTGCACATTAAATATGTAGAATGAGGATTTAAGGTTTTGATTTTTTATGGTCTACAAAAAATTCGAAAGTATTTTCATACATTGTAGTTCTAAGTATATTGTTGACGTGCAAACTTTCAAGGTTATAAATTTTCTTTGTTTAGGGAAAACAAAAGATGGTCCATCCACATCAAAATACAAACCATTCCAACATTGAACTCCCAACTCAATGATGGGCCTAATGGGGCAACAGATTTGAAGGTTTTAGTTATTTTTCGAATGGGGAAATCCACAGTCTCTACATCGAGTGATGCACACAACTTTTATTGCATAGTTTTGGATTTAAAAGTTTACAAATCACGGATCACATATTGTTGAAACATGAATTAACCAACGAAATAAAGACAACATAAAGCACCTAGGCATCCTTAATGCGATTAATATGCTGCCATGAAGCTTGGCTGAAGATATCCGTAGCCACAACCAGAAGTCTGGTACACCAAGAAACCATAAGGTCCCCGCTGTTCCGACGAGAGCAGGTATGCCCATAGCTGAATCCAGTGTGGGCCACCATGTTGATAACCTGTAAAACATGGAAGTTTTTTGTTCTGTTAAAGACAAGGTTGTTACGACAATTCCAGATGGACCAGCAAAGAGCAAAAACGCCAATACGAATACGTGATTTTGTTTCGTTGTCAATTCCATTCAACCAATTACCAAACATATTTGTTATATTTATTGGAGGAGGAATATTATAAGTACCGTAAACAACCGTCCAAACAATTCTAGCAAAGGGACAATCAATGTATAAATGTTCTACTGTCTCCTCTGAGCCACAAAAAGAACATTTAGTACATCCAAGCCAATTTCTTTTAGCTAGGTTATCTTCAGTAAGTAAAAATTTATTATTGAGAAACCACATAAATATTTTAATTTTGACAGGCACCTTTAACTTCCAAAGATATTTACGAAAAAATCTTGTATGACCATTCATCAAATCTTCATACATAGATTTTACCGCAAACCCACCCAAAATAGCGAGTTTTCAAATATCCATCAACCGGGTACACAAATGAGGCCAAGCCTCCCATTTATCACCAATTCAGTGTAGGCGCATTAGATAACACGTCATAAACCGAAACATTTTTCCAGTTCGTTATATTATATAGTGATGGATATTGGAATTGCAGAGGGGTATCACCTAACCACATGTCCTCCCAAAATCTTGGATTTCTACCATCACCGAGTTTAAAAGACCCGCAATTCAAGAAATCATTTAACTCTCATAAGGCCCTTCCAAAAGGGAGTCATTCGGTTTGACCTCTACCTGTGATAAAAACTTAGTAGACAAGTATTTATTATGCAACAATTCTTGCCATACCTGTGGAGACCCCGGACTAGCTGTCCGAAATGCCCGATTATGCTTATCACAACGATCCCGTGATCAGTCTGTCGTTGCACATAATCAAACTGGTATAAAAAAACATCCATAAATACCGAATGAATTTACTTACTTGATTGAAGCCATAACTTCAATAGGTACTTGCAGCGGAAATCACCAAACAACGTGGAGCCCAAGTCATTTGCCATAACCCTACAGGCAGCTGACTGGGAAGCGCCCTAGTTCGCATCGACGTCATTGAAGTCTTCTTCTTCGAACTGCTCTTCTTCAAAATCTGGCTAAGACAATAGCCAGGGACGAAACCAATATGAGTACATTTGATTGTACTCGCAAACTACCCCCGAAATGAGCATGCACTACTCTTTTTATTGTTTAAATAAAACTTTGTTTGCTTTGAAAACTCTATATCCTTATTGAAAAAGAGAAGGATAGACTTTTGTTTAATAAAACTTTGTTTGAAATCTCTATAACTTTAATTGAAGAGGGAAAGAAGAATTTTATAACTTTTCATAAGCCGTGTATTTTTAGAAAAACATCTCCATACCTTTGTTGAAAAAGAAAAGAAGACTTTTAGAACTTTTTCCCATAAATCTGTCTTTGTAAGAAGTCTCTTTTAACACTTTTTCCCGAAAATATATCTTTGTTGAAAAAGGTAAGAAGTCTCTTTTAAAATCTTTTCCCGAAAATCATCACCAAGTTTGATTTCTCCAAAACTCCACCTTTTCCGACCATAGCCCTTCATGGTCACTTATCCCCAACAACTCATACCAGCCCTTCGGTAGAGTTGCATAAACATTTCCACTTCATTTTTGAAACACAAAACTTTGCACGTCTCGACCATAGCCCTTCATGGTCCTCCTCTTTTCCACCAACCTCATGCCGACCCTTTGGCATAGTTGCATATATAAAACATCTCCATTTTCTTTTTAAATCTCAAAACTTTGCAAAACTTGCACATGGTCTTAGGACAGCCTCCCAACTATCCATATCCGAGGACTCGGCTATTCGAATAGTTTTACACTCTGCAGAGGTAGCACGCTTTTCCCACATCCATCCGGCAACTCATCGTGTCAGCCACGTTCCGCCATACAAGGTGTATTCGAGTTGAATTACCGGCCATAGCCTGTCCTTTGCTCATGCTAGTATAGGACCCTGCCCGTATGACACTTTCCATCGACACTCAGTCCAGCCCTTCGGAGCCTAAGTGTGAGGACTCATAGTTCTGCCCGGCGGTGTATAGGGGACGACCTTCTATCCTCCACCAATGTGCGAGGACCCGGGTCAGGGGTAGGTCACCGAACCATCCCCTCATGGAACGGAGTCATCTCCGTTGTTGAGGTATCCCATACTAATATGAGAAAATTATATGACTACGCCCTTGCCCATATGTGGGTAAATGTGGTCGCACAGGGTATCGGCTGGTCGACGTAAGTACAAAGACACAATGTGCTTTTTATCAAAAACCACCATTCTCCATTTCTCCACTTCAACACCGAGATCTCGGCATTCCATATCCATACAAGTACTTTCAAAGGAGTTTTGAATAAACAATATTTTTTTCATCCTATAGTTTGAAAAAGAATTTCCATCTAATACCTCCATATAGGGTGTCAAAATAATATACTTGTATTTTGGAAAAGGGTTTTCAAAATCATAGCTTTAGTGGCAAACACCACATAAATCACTTATGCTCTTTATAAGTAAAACATGTGAACCAAAATAGATGTATATAGATGCAAGCTCAGAGAAGTAGCTTGCCTGATTTCAGCATAATGTTCCTATACTTCTCCTCATACGTCAATAAAAATAAATACCATCCTTCTTCAGAAATCCTCTCCAAGGGTCACTCCGACATCGTTATTTCTAGCGTCGCAAAAGGGAAAATAAACACAATCAATCATACATCATGACTCTCCAAAAACAAACATCACGCAAGTCTGTCAAACAACAATCATGAGGCAAGATTCATATTTAACAAACAAGTTTGGCAATTACAACTCTATTCATTTTTATAAAGATATGGGTAAAGTAATGATTAAGCATCTTTTAGGGAGTACCACTAGCATGCTAGGTTAAGCACAATTATCAAACTTTAAACAACCAGAAGCTAAAACATTAGTTAAGAAGATCCATTTAGCTCATTTTTCGATTTCAAGCACACAAGCAGAATTTACTTAATGGTTGGAGACATCATATTCTCCTTATCACACATGTTTAATCACAAAACAAGCATAGCATAGGTCACTAACTGTACTAACATATGCCAACATGCTAAACAACAGTAACAAGCAAGCAAGAGTACCAAAACAAACATTAACAAGTATAAAACACATTTTTAATAACAAGGCAATTAAATTCCTTTCTCTTTATTTGAGGCAGAAACTACACTTTTACTAATTATTACTCTAGGGAGTTCTGTTAATCAAACAGTCGTGCAAACTTAGATCTGTGTTCTCTGTTACTATTAGGAACTACTCCAATTGAGTTTGGCCCACAATTGTATATACAGAAATTACTAAAAATGCACAAAGTGCTTACTGGCCTAAATTAGAAATGCATGCAACTTGTGTTCTAGACATTCAATCATATGGGACAAAATTCTAGTGGAAGATACTGTCAAAGGCTATCCAAATAAAGTGGATTCATTTCATTTGGATCAACCAAACTCAAGTTATTACTAAAACAGTGTTTCGGACCAGTGACAGAAGAGCATTTATCAAAGGCACACTATTTCATATTTTTCAATTTTGCAAGTTGCGTGTGGTTCATATTTTCTTGAGGTACAACTGTGAATTTTTGTTTGCCCAAATTCGCAATTTAACTATTTCATTTCGAATTAAACCAATAGGGCAGAAACAGGTCTAACAGGACAGGAAAATGAATTAACCGAAAAAAAACGAAATGGGCCAGATCTGGGCTGGGCCAAGGCAGCGGTGCTGGGCCAGCCCACTGCGCTGCGCGCGCTGGCGAAGGGGTAAGTTACCCTCAGATTCATATCCAAGGGCCAAGAGTAGATCTGGATGGTTCAAATATGAGCCATTGATCTAGGGATCAACGGTTGCTGCTCTTCTCCTTCCACGGGACGTCCAGGACGGACCAGAGAGCCCAACAATGGCGTGGAGAAGTGCCTGCTCACCTTGGGGCACGTACGGGACCTCCTAGGGTAGGTGGGGGACGCATAGAGCTTGGGGAGGCCGTGGATGGCTGCAGTTCTTGATGGAGCGGCCCAGAACGATGGCGAACTCGAGGACGTCCGCGACGGGCACGGGATGGCCACTGAGGCTCCGGTGTTTCCTGGGAAAAGAGACAAGGTGCATGAGGGGGAGAAGAAGAAGGGTCACTCGAAGGTGCAAGAATGGCGGAGAAAGAGGGACGGAGTCGCCGGCAATCTTCTCCGCAAGCTCGCAGGTTCGGGCCGGAGAACTTCGCGTTCTTCGCTGACAGGGAGCTAGCGAGCTCTTGATCTCGCTCGGGGTGGCTTAGAGATGGTGGGGGAGTGGAAATGACAAGGAGAGGGCACGGGAGAAGGACCGTGGCCTTTTATCCACAAGGGTGTCGGTCCATGGGGCTCTAGGTGCACGGGGTTCACGGGAAAGGTGGAGAGAGCACGGTTCGAGGCTTGGCTGCGCCGAGCGGTGTCGTGGGGGTCACAGAGGGGCAGGGCGTGCACTAGGGCGAGGAAAAGGGAGCGAGGCATGGGCGAGAAGACTCGTGGCCGAGAGGTGACCTCGGCGTGTCCCGCAAGTGTTCGATGGCGGCTGACGTTGTCGTGGGCCAGCAGGGGTGACGTCGGCATGTCTGAGGGGTCTCGGGGAGGCTGGGGAGTGGCTAGGTCGAGCTGTGCTTGCTGGGTGCCGCGGTGGCGAAGAATGCCGTCGGCGTCCATGGGCATGGCGAGCTGGGGTTGGACGAGAAGAAATGGGGCAGAGGGGGTGTACCTCGCGCGCGTGGCTTTGACTGGGCGGAAGAGGAGAAGCAGGGGAGCACAGTGGCGCGCTCATGGGCTGCGGCATGGCCTCCTTCTTCCTTGCCCACACATGCTTGAGAAGAGAGGGGAGAGAGGGATGGTGCCAGAGCACTGCAGCAGCGTCATGCGGCTGTCCAAGGCGTGGAGGAGAAGGGAGAGGGGTCTGGGACGCTGTCAAGTGGGCCCTAGCTGACTAGGCATGGGAGGTGAGAGAGAGATCAATTATTGTGGCTCTAGTGTTGATCCCCATTTCCGTTCAGTGAAGAAAATGAGGATTAACTCCAAAATTTTGAATAACACAAGGCACAAAAATGATGTCCAGGAGATCAAGGATGAAAATAGGAGTCTAGGGAATTTTGCCTCATATTTTTCTGAATTGAATTGAGGGAGTTATAGGAGATGTGGTGAAATGTCCAGAACAGTTTATTTGAGTTTGTTTCAAAAAATTTGAATTGGACTAGGTGGGGTTTTTGCATAATTAGGCCTCACATGAACCTAAACACCTCAGGGAATTTTCCCCAATTTTTTTGAAACACTTTTATTCATAAAATATCTAAACTTTCATTTCTGCCCTTTTTGAAAAGTAATTAATAGTGAAAATAAAAAGGGTAAAAAATATTTACTTTTGAAGTGAGATGAGATGGTTCATAATATAAACACACAAAACTGATTTTTAAATATCTTTTATTTTGAAAATATTTATCTTTTTATGCAAAACATTGGAATTGAGTTTTCGAAACAGTTTTCAAGAAATTCAATATTGACTAGGCATGAAAACCCACATGGAGTAGTGATGTTCTGGGCTCAAAAGGTTCAACATTAAGTTTGGGGTGTGCGATATGGTGCCAAGGATGGATGATGTTGTGGTGCATTGGTCCATAGGCCAAGGTTTAGAATAAACACAAGGGTGTCAAAAAGGTATTAAATACTGTGACACATGGTCACTGTTTTGCTTAATTTTAACACCAAGAATAAATATCATTTTAATATTTGAGCACACACAATCCACACAAGAAATCATAAATCCAGAAATCAAGACAAGCAAGACACAACACAAAAAGATCAACAACGCAACCAAGATCACACAAATCAAACCACAAAACTTTGTCACACCACAATTTACATAATTAACAATACTATCTTGTAAAAATGATCACACTTAATTATGACAAGAGGATGTTTAAGGAATATCTCAACTCATAGCTTAATAGTTTCAAAAGGTTTAATAAAGAAAAATATGTGGGGTAATATATTTCCCACTAGTGTTCTTTTAAAATTGAGTGATAAATAGGAGTTTATATAATAGGAGTGGTAAACACATGCAAATATCAAGGTTGAAAAATAGATAGGAGATAGCATATAGATCTCCATATTTTTGGGAACACATAATTTTGGAAATACTTTTACTTTCTCAAGAGTGGGTATTTTGGTGGTTGCTAAACCAAGTATCATTGAAATGGACTTTGGCCAGAAATAAGAATGGAAAAGATATATGGAATATTTTCTTGTCATGACATGATCACCAAGGTTAAATATATTTTTATCGTGGTTGAGTTCTTGGTTGATATTTAGTGGTCAACAACTTCAACAACAAGTCACACAAGGTCAACAGAGCAATGGGAAGGAAAAACTCAATCACTAGTGAAAAAGTTTTTGTTGGTTCTGATTTTTGGGTCTTGTAAAACTAAGTTTTTCTTAGTTCCAAAATTTGGGATGTGACAGATCCTTCCCCCCTTAAATAAATCTCGTCCTCGAGATTTGCTAGGTGGGGTAACGGGGAGTACGAGGGCACGGGTTTGGGCTGGCTATACTTCCGAGTTCGTTGCTTCTCCAATGAGGTGGCCTTCTGGGATCTTGACGACTTGATGGTGCGAGGGCTTTCTTTGTCGATATCTTCTGTGCTGAGTTCAGATTCTTGATGATGGGGTTGACTTGACGATCGACGCTGATGGAGAGTCCGGGTTGGTTGTTTCCACATACTACAAGCCTAAGGCGCAAGGAACTAATTATTAACACCTTCTGGTATACGTAGCGCACATCTTCCCCCCTTAAAAAGGGATTTTTGAACGGTCATGTTGAAGGTTGCAGCCGGAGTTGACTTGGAGGCATTGTTTTTTCTTGGGTAGCTCGACGATCTACACCTTGGGTGTCGCTCCTTGGTGCTTGGGTTTGGTGTAGAATCAGTCCTGATATTGTCGCCTTACGAGGGTCGCAGATAAGGACGCATTGCTTTCAGGAGGCGTCTAGTCCGTAGACTCGACTCTCTCCGGTTTCTAATTAGTCGAGGGGTGCTAAAAGCTTCCATTTGCATCTCAGCTGGCTTGGTGGTTGGTGTTGTCAACTGCAGGTGCTTCCGTCATTTGCTTCTTCTGGGTATTCCGTTGGTTGGTTGTCTTCCTTCTTGTCCTTCTTCAGTTGAGTAAAGGAGGAACTTCATTGTTGACTCTTTTGGTTCTTGAGCTTCACGAAGCTTTGGAAAGAATCTTAAGAGGTACAGTCTAGGGTATCGAGCTTCCAGAGGAGTCTAAAAGTCAGTTCGAGTGTCCTGAGGTAGGTGGTTTGGGGTGTGGATCGATGATTGTTCAAAAGTCACGGCATAATGGACCTTAGAAAAAGTTAGTGAAGAACCTTCGCACCAGTTGTTTTCCAAACGGGCACCTTTGTCTTTTCTTGTTTCGATTAGTTGAGCCGGGTTGAGCTAAGATTGTGGTTCGGCAGATGACGTCGATGGCGTCCATTTCCTGGGGTAACTCCATGTTGACGATCTTTAAAGTTGGTTTCCTTCGGGTTTGTTGGTGGCGATCTCCCTTGGACGAGTCTTGTGCTTGAGGCTTCATATAATCTTCAGAAAATCAGCGGCAGGTTAGGATTCTCATCCGTTTTCCCAAGTTTGCAGTGATAGGTAGGAGTTAGTCGAGGTTTTTCTCTGGTTTTCCTCATGATTATCGCGTAGGTCAAAATTAGTAAAGTTGGCTCAAGGGATTAAAATGCCACGAACTGCTTGTCAAGCGAGTGGGTACATGATCCCTTTGAAACCCATCATTACCGTCGGTCTCTGAGCTCGAATCTTCATGCAACTCTTATACACTCCTTGAGTTCCTCTAGTTACCAATCCTAAATGAGTCTCCTTATGTCCTCGTTTCTTGTCAAGGCTTGTAATCCTAGAAGATTAGTTGGTACTATCGTGGACTTGAGTCAGATGTTAACCTAAAGTTAGATACGATAAGTTAGTGTGGTATTCTCGTAATTTCACAAGTTAATTTTGCGAGGTGAGGCTCGTGTCTTCACGAGGTTGGCGTAAAATTGCAGTTTCCTTCGAGATCTTGACGCACTTGCTCTAGATGGTGCATGAAGGCCATTGTCTGACTTGCTGGTTAGGTTGCAAAAATCTCAGGCTATTTGGTTAAAGATCGGGGGTCTTTTGCATCCTGCGGAACTGTCAGTTCTTATCGGGAGATGGTTTAGATGAGAGGAAAAATACCTTAGAAAGATTTTCCTGGGCGGGTTTACATCTGCAACAAGGTGCAACTATGGTGAAGATGTCAAAAATGGTTTTTGTTAGGTGGCAAAAGGAGTTTTATAAAAAGAGAATTTTGAGTTTACTTTGTGCTGCCGACAAGGCGTGATGGTGAAACACAAATGAAATAAAAACAAAACACAAGCAGAGTACACACAAACAGAGAACTCACAAACAAACAACACACCAGGTACATTTAGTACCAATGTACGCCTAGTACTCGTGGTAGTACAACCAAGGTTCCTATCATTTTTATCCTATGGGTCTTGGTTAAACATGGTTGGTGAAGTCTTCATTTTGTCGCCTTAGGCTTCAGCGGGAAAAATTGAGATTGTCGAAGTTGCAACTTGAGTAGAATTGTTGACGTTGAGCTGACGTCTTCGGAGGTCTCTTGTTTTGTTGATATTGACGATCTTGGTATTTGCAGGTGTTAAACATTGAATATTTGTGATGGAAGCTTCTTCTTGTGGGTGCTAGCTAATTAGGTCTCACTTGGGTTCATCGTCAAGTATATACGTAGGTTTTGAACGGGTAAGAGGGAGTAGAGAAATCCTTGGAAAATCTTAAGATAGAGGGATAAGACTCAGAAATATTTGAGAAGGTGAGAAGAGCGAAGCCATTTTTGGACTTCCCTAGATAAAAATATGTTTTTGGTAACAATACATTTTTAACCAAATATTTCCTTTCCTAACTAACGTCCATGCTAACTAAGGTCTCCTACAGTCAGGATGGCTCTGATACCAAGTCTGTGGGGACCCCGGACTAGCTGTCCGAAATGCCCGATTATGCTTATCACAACGATCCCGTGATCAGTCTGTCGTTGCACATAATCAAACTGGTATCAAAAGAACATCCATAAATACCGAATGAATTTACTTACTTGATTGAAGCCATAACTTCAACAGGTACTTGCAGCGGAAATCACCAAACAACGTGGAGCCCAAGTCATTTGCCATAACCCTACAGGCAGCTGACTGGGAAGCGCCCTAGTTCGCATCGACGTCATTGAAGTCTTCTTCTTCGAACTGCTCTTCTTCATAATCTGGCTAAGACAATAGCCAGGGACGAAACCAATATGAGTACATTTGATTGTACTCGCAAACTACCCCCCAAATGAGCATGCACTACTCTTTTTATTGTTTAAATAAAACTTTGTTTGCTTTGAAAACTCTATATCCTTATTGAAAAAGAGAAGGATAGACTTTTGTTTAATAAAACTTTGTTTGAAATCTATATAACTTTAATTGAAGAGGGAAAGAAGAATTTTATAACTTTTCATAAGCCGTGTATTTTTAGAAAAACATCTCCATACCTTTGTTGAAAAAGAAAAGAAGACTTTTAGAACTTTTTCCCATAAATCTGTCTTTGTAAGAAGTCTCTTTTAACACTTTTTCCCGAAAATATATCTTTGTTGAAAAAGGTAAGAAGTCTCTTTTAAAATCTTTTCCCGAAAATCATCACCAAGTTTGATTTCTCCAAAACTCCACCTTTTCCGACCATAGCCCTTCATGGTCACTTATCCCCAACAACTCATACCAGCCCTTCGGTAGAGTTGCATAAACATTTCCACTTCATTTTTGAAACACAAAACTTTGCACGTCTCGACCATAGCCCTTCATGGTCCTCCTCTTTTCCACAACCTCATGCCGACCCTTTGGCATAGTTGCATATATAAAACATCTCCATTTTCTTTTTAAATCTCAAAACTTTGCAAAACTTGCACATGGTCTTAGGACAGCCTCCCAACTGTCCATATCCGAGGACTCGGCCATTCGAATAGTTTTACACTCTGCAGAGGTAGCACGCTTTTCCCACATCCATCCGGCAACTCATCGTGTGTAACGCCCCAATTTTGGGAAGTCAGAAAAACACAGTTTTTTAGAGAGCCAAAAATCAGGGGCAACAAAAACTTTTTTTTTTAAAGTGCTTCACTAATGCTTGTGATTCACTTCCCATTGCTTTGTTTGACTTTGGGTGCTTTGTTGGTTGTGTTTGTTAACACCTAATAGTAACCTTGTGAGCACAACCTACTTAAACCCTACCTCTTGGTGATAAGGTCATGATCTTGCTTGATCACCAACTCACAAAAACACTTGGGGAATTGCTTTGTAAACACAATTGTTTGATTGAACTTGTTGTCTTGTTGTGACTTGCTAGAGGTGTGATCTTATCTTATGTTTATCTTGGAATGTTTATACTTGTTTGTTTGTGAGTGTGTGTGGACTTAAATAATTTGAAACCTACAAATAATAGGACTATATAAAAAGGATCAGATTCAAATCCTATCTTAAGACATCTTCCTAGCTATTAAAATCTTTCAACTTGGGAGGCTATGCAAATCTTTGACCCTATCTTCTTCCACTTGAAACATCCTGGCAACATTTCTATAATCACTCTTTATTCTTTATGAGATCAACCAAATCTTCTTCTCCCATCCTCATGGCTTGTGTTTCACGTCTACTATGGCCAATGTTCTTTCCTTGGCCGATAAACCCCTTTTCTCTCCAAATTATGGTCTCTACTAAAAAGCCTCTTGTTTTCCTTGCTTTTACAAAAGAATCTCAAATACTTTTCAATGGAGTTATTTATTAAAAATCACTTATATGATCCATATTATATCCCCTCTCATCTCAATTCAAAAATATTTGTTTTGGAAGCTTTTCCTTATTTATAATAATTTACTTACCAAAAGACCATAAATGGATTTTTAAATATTTTGTGAATAAAAGAATTTCCAAACTTTTTAGCGAAATTACCCAAAATTCCTATGGTCATATGTGACCCTTTTATTCAAAAATATTTGCGTGTGCTATTTTAAATCTTGAAGAAAACTTTGCAAAACCTTCTCTGAAACTATCTTTATTTCTGTTAAAAGATAGCAAATTTGGAGCCTCACTATTCTTTTACTTTCTGTCAATTTAGAAATGCACCTACAGGAATCTCTTCTACTATATCTTGTCTATCAACCTAAGTTTTTGTTTGAGCCTGTCGTGCCTTAAACATCCTTATTTTATGATGGTTTTGTTATCACCAAAATAACAGTTTTCTGGACTTAAAATTTTCACCAAGTCCTCACTCAGAACTTTCTGAATCTGGTATTTTATTCTCTTTTTGTCCTCTTGCAAAACCATCCAAACTTCCTTCTTCATAAGTTTATTTGTGACCTCTGTGATCTACATAGATAGTACTCCACCATTGCACATTTCTCCTTAATCTTTTTTGTAATAGGACCTCTTGTCCTTGATGGTTTTGATGCCACCATAACAACAAGTGCTGGAAGCTGTTAAAACGTTCAGTTATAACCAGCATGAACCAGTGCTCAAATCATTTTATTTAAATGATATAAAATATGTTTCTCAAACTATGGAGTATGTACTACGAGTCCCTGTCTTTAACTAAAAATTTAGAGCACATTAGGGCCATCAATGCATCTGCAACTTTGGACACAAAATGTCAGTTTTCTGGGACTAGAAATTTTTTCACCAAGTCTAAAACTGAAGTTTCTGAATCTGTTATTTTGTTCTGTTTTTGCCTCCCTACAAAACTATCCAAAACTTCTTGATCATTCGTGCATTGTTGAAACTTGTGATCACCATGGCTAGTACTTCACCACACCACCGTTTTAGACCTTGATTGGACAGTTAACCATCTTGTTCTTGTGTTGTTTTGAAGCCACCAAAATAATCAGAACAGCAATCACTCCCTAGATCCCCCTCTGCCCAAATCTCGAACCTAATCATGCACCACCCTCCCACCAGTGCTTGGACGAGTTTAGAAGTCTACCCCTCCCCCTATACCCACTCATCACCCCTATTGCCTGCCCTAGCTCTCTCTCTCCCTTCTCTCTTCTTGGAAACCGAAGGAGAGCAAAGAGGGGACACAACCGTCGTTCCCTGTGCCCCTGCCGACCTCTGCCACCCTGGACACTCTCCACCGTCCCCATTGACCAACCCCAGCATCCCTCTCCCTCTCCCTTTCTCTCAATGGCCGAAAAAGCCCTCCACGGCCACCTCCTTGGTTGAAAGCGCACACACCACCCCAGAGCCTCACTCCACCTCCATTCTGCTCCACTAGCACCTCTCTCTCACTCCCGGAGCTAGCTCTCAAGCTCATCCCCTCTGCTGCCAAGGAGAGCGAGTTTTTATCTCGGTAACCGGCGGAGAAGAACGTCTCTAGCCGGCGCCTCGGGCATCCTTTCTTCGCCATTCTTGACTCCTTGATCTCGCCTTGGATAGACCTATCTCACCCACCCCTTCGTTTCATCCCAGGATCCCTGTTTTCGTCGCTGCCATGGACGACCGGAGAAGCTTGCCTCGGCCGCGCCATCGCCTGGGAGCACGCCGGCAAGCTCCAGGGCCACCCACGGGACGCACCCGACCTCCTCCTCTGCCCTGAAGCCTCTCCTTCGACTTCCAGCAGCCCCACGGTGAGAATACCCGAGCCCAACGTAGAGTTCTTCCCTGCCCTGTTTGCGTGCTGTTTGTCCAGGGAAGAAGATGAACCAGCACCGTCTTGGGCCGGCCCAGCTCGTTGACTCGGCCCAGCTCCAGATCTGGCCCAGCTTCTGTTTTTTTAGGAGATCTATTCTTTTCTCTAAATAGCAGTTTCTGGTCTGTTAGTTTAATTCAAAATAAAATAGTTAAACTTGCAATTTGTGCAAACCAAAAATCACAGTGGTAAAGCAATGAGTCTAGAACCATGTCCAACTTGCAGATCTCAAAAATATTATTTTGTGTATCCATGAAAAATGTTTCGTTGTCACTGGTCTGAAACAGTGTTTCATCAATAACTTGAGTTTTGTTAATCCAATTGAGTGAATCCAATTGTTTTGGAATGCTTAGGACAGTAGCTTTCAGTAGAAATTAACCCCATGTGTTTGTGATGCTTAGTTTTAAATTGGCATGTGATTGAAGTTTAGACCAGTAGGGTTTTTAAGCATTTATCTAATTTTCTGTGAATAAAATTTTGGACTAAATCCAATTGCAGTAGCTTCTAATAATTACAGAGAACCTAAACCTAGCTTTTCGTAAATTGTGGGTAAACAGAACATCCTGGACATAATAAACTCTAAAAATGGTATTTTCCTGCCTATTAAACTAATGAAACAATTGTTTGTTTCTTGATAATAAAATTGCTAGTCTTGTTTGTGAAGTGTTTTGGTACTGTAGCTCACTAAATTTTGTTGCTCTTATTATGTTAGTGCTTAATTAAAGCTAATTTGGAATTTGTAGTAAAGCACTAAGTGTTACATGAAGAAAGAGCCACTTGTTTAATCATGATTGTATGTTTAAAATCAAAGTAGATGTTAAAGAACCATCTTTAATTAAAAAGTGTGTTAGCTACTGATTGTGTAAAGAATGTTAGTTGTGCTTGTCTTGTTTGCTAGTAGATTGATGTGCAGAAATGCTTGTCCTGCTGTATGTTGATTGTGTGTTTTTACTTTGCGACGCTAGAAACTCGCGAGGAGGGATTATCTGCTGAGGAGTATTGTGGAGATTGTTTTGATTATCAGCAGCAGGAGCAGACCACAGATCAAGGCAAGCCACCTCACCACTCTACTGAAATCCTATTATTTTTACAAGCATGTTTTGTTTTCAAAATAAAATCATGCATGTTTTATTTCCTTTGTGGCATCTTGCCACCCAAAAACTATTTTTACAAAATATTGTTTGGCCAAAAGATATCTACTAGTACATAATAGGTTTTATAAGAATAAGTCTTTACTTGAGAAGTCTTCTACTGAAGGCGCTATCAAGAAAATTATATTTTCTAGTAGTATATACTTATAATAGCCTGGTTTTAATAAAATGCTTTCAGAAAAAGAAAAAAAAATCCGAGTTGCTGGGAGCAATCGGCGAGAAAAGGTTTTATAAAACCCGAGTTGCTGGGAGCAATCGGAGATGTTTACAAAAAACCCGAGTTGCTGGGAGTAATCGGAGATGTTTACAAAAACCCGAGTTGCTGGGAGCAATCGGAGATGATTACGAAAACCCGAGCAGCTGGGAGCAGTCGGAGGTGGAGATGTTTTTGAAAACAAAGTACAGCCCTAGCGGCCGCCCGAACAATTAACCCGTGCAACCACACTACCTGATATGGGTAGGGCTTAGCCGGAAGCTTGTCTATGTTAGTACGGAGGATCTCATACTCTATAAGGGCGGGGCCCTCGAAGCCGGGTTGTCATCTGTACGAGGCAATACACAAGCGGAGTGACCCGCAGCCGGACGATTATGTTGGGTCCCCTGCCGTGGCGGTGTGGCGTCCCGAGAGAGACCAGGGGTCTAGTGGAGCACACGGTGCCGGGGGAATAAACCTACAGGGAGTCCTCTGTACTAGGGTGGATTAGTGGAAAGCTTTGATCATGTTATCCGAAACCCCGCATACTGTCGTATGTGGACCGTGGCTGATCACGGCGGACTGACTGTTTGGTGTGGTGAAAGTGCACCACCTCTGCAGAGTGTAAAACTATTCGAATAGCCGTGTCCGCAGTCATGGACGGTTGGAAAGGTCCCCGATCTAGGCGTACGGGCAATTTTTTTTATGTTTTCAAAAGAAAAGTGGTTTCTCGGTGGAAGCAAGGAGGCATCAAAAGGGTACCTGGGAGGTACGGATTTTGGGAGAAGATGGTTGGTCTCGGGGAGTCAACCAGTCGGAACCCGGAAAGGAAAAAGGGGCATCCCTATCCTAGTGTTTTTGAAAAAGTTTTGCAAAAGTGTTTTCAAACGTGGAAATGGTTTCTGCCATTTCTAAAAGAAGGAGAATTATATATCCAAATGCCTTTTTAACAAAGATATAGAGATGTTGTATTCTCTATGTCTAAAAGCATCGTTTGCGAAAATTAAACCCTATAGTCATATATAGCAGCTATCCCAGTTTCCGAAAACGCTTTTATTGCATTACCATGAAAACTTAAGCCTGGTGGTGGTCTTGCGAGTACGTAATTGTACTCATGGCTGTGTCCCTGGATATTCCAATGTCCAGATTACAACGAGGAGATGTACGACGAGGAGGAGAAGTACGCCGACGACTACGCCAACTGAGTGTCACCGGTCAACTGCTCTGTGGGAATGCGTCCGGTTGTGACGAGGGCCGGCGCTAGTCGAAAGCTTCCGCTTTATCGTAGTTAATTCCGTCCTGCGTGACGATGGTTGCAGGCTTGGTCGTGTGACCACCATTTATGTAAGTCTTGTACTAATCGAGTTGGATGATGTAACTCTGTATTCCCTGTTGGTTATGTGATCGCGATGCACTGATCATTGGGATCGTGATCTGTTTACATAACTTGGGCACCTCGGACTGGTAAATCTGAGGGGTCCTTACAGACTTGGTATCAGAGCCATCGTTGACTTTAGGAGACCTTAGTTAGCGTGGTCGTTAGCTTAGGAAGGAAATATTTTGCTAAAAACCTATTTCTACAGAAATCTATTTTCTTCTAGGTAAGCCTAGTATGGCTTCCACTCCTCACCTATTTTCAAAAATTTCTTGATCTTACCTTTCTAATTTCAAAGAATTTCAAAAGTGTTTTCTCTACTCTCTTGTCCCTATTCAAAACTTGGTTACGCTTGACGATGGACCCAAATAAGACCTAAGTAGCTAGAGCCGGGACGGAGACAAGAGTCCTCAGATGCATAATCCACAAGACCAAAATCGTCGATGACAACAAAGCCAGGACCTCCAAATACTCGGATGTGCAGAATGCAGGACAAGAATGCAAAATCACCTTCGCTCCCTCGACTCAACCCCAACAATGTTACACCATCAGCAAACCGGACAATCTCAAACTTTTCGGCAAAGAACCCAAGGTGATCAAATGAGGACTTCAGTAACCATGAGACACCAAACCCCATAGGATGAAATAGGATATGACCCTTGGTTGGATTACCCGGCTATCACGATTGTTGAATGCCCTTTTGGTACTCTAGGTGTTTCGTGCGCTGTTTTGCTGGTATGCTTTTTGCTTGTGTGTGTCTTGGTTGTGTGTTTGTGGTTGGTGTGTTGTTTTCTGGTATGTTTCACAAGCACGCCCTGTCGGCAACACATATTAGGCACATACTTCCCTTTTGTTTAAACATCTTTTTGCCTCTACACAAAATACCTTTTTGGCCCTTTAAGCGTTAGATGCATCGTGATGCATTTCAAAACTTGTTTAGAAAACCTCTCTATAATGTTTTGCCTCTGATCTAAACTTTGGCACGTGAGAGCTTTTAACCGCATCTGATACAGAAGACCACCCCGAGAAAGCCCATCCCCGTGATGCGACGAGCCTTGCCTAGTTTAATTAACTCTTCGAATTACCAGTATACCATCACTAATTTAGCGTATCTAACTTTAGAGTAACATATAACGCCAGTGACTTGTTACTAGCTAACCTCATCGAGACCTACAACCGGCAACAAGAAAGACTCAAAGAACGCCAAGAGCCACTACTTTCTGAAGATTTTATGAAGCCCCAAGGCCGTGAAAATCAACGTCATCAACAACCAAGACAACCAGCACTGAAGACCGTCTACATCAAGATGTACCCTGAAGCAAGAGTCATAAGTGCCTTCTAGGCGCCAACCTTATTAACTCGACTTGTCCGATCTGAGACTGATAGCAATAAGTGTCTTAACTAATCTTCCAGGCTAACTAAGTTAGAACCGACCTCTGAAGAATAGTGTGTATCATCATGAAGTCAACAAACCAAGGAAGTCTTCATCAACTTTGTTCGTCAGCTAAACCGAAGGTGGGCACCCTAGGAGACATCATCTCTAACCAGACGCCAAGAACGATGAAAGGCCCGAAGACTGTTGCTGTTGACAACACACCCAGCAAGTTAGACACCTTTAGTAGCTTGTAGCACCCTTTGACTTGTCGGAAAAAACCGGAGAGAGTCAAGTCTACGGACCTGACACCCCTGTGAAGTTTGAAAACTGTTGGCGGATATTTAAACTGCTAACCCCTCAAGACGGCAATATCTGGACAAGTGTCTACATCAACCGCAAGCGCCAAGGAGCTACGACCAAGACAAAGATCGCCGTGGTACCCAAGAACAACAACATATTGAAGTCGGCAGCAACTTATACCTTCAATAGCTACCCTCCAAGGCCCCTTTTTAAGGGGGGAAGACCCACGTTCGTTTTATTAGGGAATTTTGGCAAACTATCCTTTACGCCCCAACCCTGGAGTATTTGGTCAGCTCGACAAGAACACTGATCAGCATCAACCCTCACGACAGCACCTTCAGCAGAGACCAAAAGCCTTCCGGAAGAAAATCCGATGACGTTTCGACAAGGAGACCTCAGTTGAGAATCGACAGTCCCGGAAGATGAAGGAGCAACAAACCCACTAACCATGCACTCTCTTAGTACCCGCTTAGGAATCTCGGACGAGATTCTTTTAAGGGGGGAAGGTCTGTAACGCCCCAATTTTGGGAAGTCAGAAAAACACAGTTTTTAGAGAGCCAAAAATCAGGGGCAACAAAAACTTTTTTTAAAGTGCTTCACTAATGCTTGTGATTCACTTCCCATTGCTTTGTTTGACTTTGGGTGCTTTGTTGGTTGTGTTTGTTAACACCTAATAGTAACCTTGTGAGCACAACCTACTTAAACCCTACCTCTTGGTGATAAGGTCATGATCTTGCTTGATCACCAACTCACAAAAACACTTGGGGAATTGCTTTGTAAACACAATTGTTTGATTGAACTTGTTGTCTTGTTGTGACTTGCTAGAGGTGTGATCTTATCTTATGTTTATCTTGGAATGTTTATACTTGTTTGTTTGTGAGTGTGTGTGGACTTAAATAATTTGAAACCTACAAATAATAGGACTATATAAAAAGGATCAGATTCAAATCCTATCTTAAGACATCTTCCTAGCTATTAAAATCTTTCAACTTGGGAGGCTATGCAAATCTTTGACCCTATCTTCTTCCACTTGAAACATCCTGGCAACATTTCTATAATCACTCTTTATTCTTTATGAGATCAACCAAATCTTCTTCTCCCATCCTCATGGCTTGTGTTTCACATCTACTATGGCCAATGTTCTTTCCTTGGCCGATAAACCCCTTTTCTCTCCAAATTATGGTCTCTACTAAAAAGCCTCTTGTTTTCCTTGCTTTTACAAAAGAATCTCAAATACTTTTCAATGGAGTTATTTATTAAAAATCACTTATATGATCCATATTATATCCCCTCTCATCTCAATTCAAAAATATTTGTTTTGGAAGCTTTTCCTTATTTATAATAATTTACTTACCAAAAGACCATAAATGGATTTTTAAATATTTTGTGAATAAAAGAATTTCCAAACTTTTTAGCGAAATTACCCAAAATTCCTATGGTCATATGTGACCCTTTTATTCAAAAATATTTGCGTGTGCTATTTTAAATCTTGAAGAAAACTTTGCAAAACCTTCTCTGAAACTATCTTTATTTCTGTTAAAAGATAGCAACTTTGGAGCCTCACCATTCTTTTACTTTCTGTCAATTTAGAAATGCACCTATAATCTCTTCTACTATATCTTGTCTATCAACCTAAGTTTTTGTTTGAGCCTGTCGTGCCTTAAACATCCTTATTTTATGATGGTTTTGTTATCACCAAAATAACAGTTTTCTGGACTTAAAATTTTCACCAAGTCCTCACTCAGAACTTTCTGAATCTGGTATTTTATTCTCTTTTTGTCCTCTTGCAAAACCATCCAAACTTCCTTCTTCATAAGTTTATTTGTGACCTCTGTGATCTACATAGATAGTACTCCACCATTGCACATTTCTCCTTAATCTTTTTTGTAATAGGACCTCTTGTCCTTGATGGTTTTGATGCCACCATAACAACAAGTGCTGGAAGCTGTTAAAACGTTCAGTTATAACCAGCATGAACCAGTGCTCAAATCATTTTATTTAAATGATATAAAATATGTTTCTCAAACTATGGAGTATGTACTACGAGTCCCTGTCTTTAACTAAAAATTTAGAGCACATTAGGGCCATCAATGCATCTGCAACTTTGGACACAAAATGTCAGTTTTCTGGGACTAGAAATTTTTTCACCAAGTCTAAAACTGAAGTTTCTGAATCTGTTATTTTGTTCTGTTTTTGCCTCCCTACAAAACTATCCAAAACTTCTTGATCATTCGTGCATTGTTGAAACTTGTGATCACCATGGCTAGTACTTCACCACACCACCGTTTTAGACCTTGATTGGACAGTTAACCATCTTGTTCTTGTGTTGTTTTGAAGCCACCAAAATAATCAGAACAGCAATCACTCCCTAGATCCCCCTCTGCCCAAATCTCGAACCTAATCATGCACCACCCCCTCCCACCAGTGCTTGGACGAGTTTAGAAGTCTACCCCTCCCCCTATACCCACTCATCACCCCTATTGCCTGCCCTAGCTCTCTCTCCCTTCTTTCTTCTTGGAAACCGAAGGAGAGCAAAGAGGGGACACAACCGTCGTTCCCTGTGCCCCTGCCGACCTCTGCCACCACTAGACACTCTCCACCGTCCCCATTGACCAACCCCAGCATCCCTCTCCCTCTCCCTTTCTCTCAATGGCCGAAAAAGCCCTCCACGGCCACCTCCTTGGTTGAAAGCGCACACACCACCCCAGAGCCTCACTCCACCTCCATTCTGCTCCACTAGCACCTCTCTCTCACTCCCGGAGCTAGCTCTCAAGCTCATCCCCTCTGCTGCCAAGGAGAGCGAGTTTTTATCTCGGTAACCGGCGGAGAAGAACGTCTCTAGCCGGCGCCTCGGGCATCCTTTCTTCGCCATTCTAGACTCCTTGATCTCGCCTTGGATAGACCTATCTCACCCACCCCTTCGTTTCATCCCAGGATCCCTGTTTTCGTCGCTGCCATGGACGACCGGAGAAGCTTGCCTCGGCCGCGCCATCGCCTGGGAGCACGCCGGCAAGCTCCAGGGCCACCCACGGGACGCACCCGACCTCCTCCTCTGCCCTGAAGCCTCTCCTTCGACTTCCAGCAGCCCCACGGTGAGAATACCCGAGCCCAACGTAGAGTTCTTCCCTGCCCTGTTTGCGTGCTGTTTGTCCAGGGAAGAAGATGAACCAGCACCGTCTTGGGCCGGCCCAGCTCGTTGACTCGGCCCAGCTCCAGATCTGGCCCAGCTTCTGTTTTTTTAGGAGATCTATTCTTTTCTCTAAATAGCAGTTTCTGGTCTGTTAGTTTAATTCAAAATAAAATAGTTAAACTTGCAATTTGTGCAAACCAAAAATCACAGTGGTAAAGCAATGAGTCTAGCACCATGTCCAACTTGCAGATCTCAAAAATATTATTTTGTGTATCCATGAAAAATGTTTCGTTGTCACTGGTCTGAAACAGTGTTTCATCAATAACTTGAGTTTTGTTAATCCAATTTGAGTGAATCCAATTGTTTTGGAATGCTTAGGACAGTAGCTTTCAGTAGAAATTAACCCCATGTGTTTGTGATGCTTAGTTTTAAATTGGCATGTGATTGAAGTTTAGACCAGTAGAAAACAAAGTACAGCCCTAGCGGCCGCCCGAACAATTAACCCGTGCAACCACACTACCTGATATGGGTAGGGCTTAGCCGGAAGCTTGTCTATGTTAGTACGGAGGATCTCATACTCTATAAGGGCGGGGCCCTCGAAGCCGGGTTGTCATCTGTACGAGGCAATACACAAGCGGAGTGACCCGCAGCCGGACGATTATGTTGGGTCCCCTGCCGTGGCGGTGTGGCGTCCCGAGAGAGACCAGGGGTCTAGTGGAGCACACGGTGCCGGGGGGAATAAACCTATCGGGAGTCCTCTGTACTAGGGTGGATTAGTGGAAAGCTTTGATCATGTTATCCGAAACCCCGCATACTGTCGTATGTGGATCGTGGCTGATCACGGCGGACTGACTGTTTGGTGTGGTGAAAGTGCACCACCTCTGCAGAGTGTAAAACTATTCGAATAGCCGTGTCCGCGGTCATGGACGGTTGGAAAGGTCCCCGATCTAGGCGTACGGGCAATTTTTTTTATGTTTTCAAAAGAAAAGTGGTTTCTCGGTGGAAGCAAGGAGGCATCAAAAGGGTACCTGGGAGGTACGGATTTTGGGAGAAGATGGTTGGTCTCGGGGAGTCAACCAGTCGGAACCCGGAAAGGAAAAAGTGGCATCCCTATCCTAGTGTTTTTGAAAAAGTTTTGCAAAAGTGTTTTCAAACGTGGAAATGGTTTCTGCCATTTCTAAAAGAAGGAGAATTATATCTCCAAATGCCTTTTTAACAAAGATATAGAGATGTTGTATTCTCTATGTCTAAAAGCATCGTTTGCGAAAATTAAGCCCTATAGTCATATATAGCAGCTATCCCAGTTTCCGAAAACGCTTTTATTGCATTACCATGAAAACTTAAGCCTGGTGGTGGTCTTGCGAGTACGTAATTGTACTCATGGCTGTGTCCCTGGATATTCCAATGTCCAGATTACAACGAGGAGATGTACGACGAGGAGGAGAAGTACACCGACGACTACGCCAACTGAGTGTCACCGGTCAACTGCTCTGTGGGAATGCGTCCGGTTGTGACGAGGGCCGGCGCTAGCCGAAAGCTTCCGCTTTATCGTAGTTAATTCCGTCCTGCGTGACGATGGTTGCAGGCTTGGTCGTGTGACCACCATTTATGTAAGTCTTGTACTAATCGAGTGGATGATGTAACTCTGTATTCCCTGTTGGTTATGTGATCGCGATGCACTGATCATTGGGATCGTGATCTGTTTACATAACTTGGGCACCTCGGACTGGTAAATCTGAGGGGTCCTTACATCGTGTCAGCCACGTTCCTCCATACAAGGTGTATGCGAGTTGAATTACCGGCCATAGCCTGTCCTTTGCTCATGCTAGTATAGGACCCTGCCCGTATGACACTTTCCATCGACACTCAGTCCAGCCCTTCGGAGCCTAAGTGTGAGGACTCATAGTTCTGCTCGGCGGTGTATAGGGGACGACCTTCTATCCTCCACCAATGTGCGAGGACCCGGGTCAGGGGTAGGTCACCGAACCATCCCCTCATGGAACGGAGTCATCTCCGTTGTTGAGGTATCCCATACTAATATGAGCAAATTATATGACTACGCCCTTGCCCATATGTGGGTAAATGTGGTCGCACAGGGTATCGGCTGGTCGACGTAAGTACAAAGACACAATGTGCTTTTTATCAAAAACCACAATTCTCCATTTCTCCACTTCAACACCGAGATCTCGGCATTCCATATCCATACAAGTACTTTCAAAGGAGTTTTGAATAAACAATATTTTTTTCCATCCTATAGTTTGAAAAAGAATTTCCATCTAATACCTCCATATAGGGTGTCAAAATAATATACTTGTATTTTGGAAAAAGGGTTTTCAAAATCATAGCTTTAGTGGCAAACACCACATAAATCACTTATGCTCTTTATAAGTAAAACATGTGAACCAAAATAGATGTATATAGATGCAAGCTCAGAGAAGTAGCTTGCCTGATTTCAGCATAATGTTCCTATACTTCTCCTCATACGTCAATAAAAATAAATACCATCCTTCTTCAGAAATCCTCTCCGAGGGTCACTCCGACATCGTTATTTCTAGCGTCGCAAAAGGGAAAATAAACACAATCAATCATACATCATGACTCTCCAAAAACAAACATCACGCAAGTCTGTCAAACAACAATCATGAGGCAAGATTCATATTTAACAAACAAGTTTGGCAATTACAACTCTATTCATTTTTATAAAGATATGGGTAAAGTAATGATTAAGCATCTTTTAGGGAGTACCACTAGCATGCTAGGTTAAGCACAATTATCAAACTTTAAACAACCAGAAGCTAAAACATTAGTTAAGAAGATCCACTTAGCTCATTTTTCGATTTCAAGCACACAAGCAGAATTTACTTAATGGTTGGAGACATCATATTCTCCTTATCACACATGTTTAATCACAAAACAAGCATAGCATAGGTCACTAACTGTACTAACATATGCCAACATGCTAAACAACAGTAACAAGCAAGCAAGAGTACCAAAACAAACATTAACAAGTATAAAACACATTTTTAATAACAAGGCAATTAAATTCCTTTCTCTTTATTTGAGGCAGAAACTACACTTTTACTAATTATTACTCCTAGGGAGTTCTGTTAATCAAACAGTCGTGCAAACTTAGATCTGTGTTCTCTGTTACTATTAGGAACTACTCCAATTGAGTTTGGCCCACAATTGTATATACAGAAATTACTAAAAATGCACAAAGTGCTTACTGGCCTAAATTAGAAATGCATGCAACTTGTGTTCTAGACATTCAAATCATATGGGACAAAATTCTAGTGGAAGATACTGTCAAAGGCTATCCAAATAAAGTGGATTCATTTCATTTGGATCAACCAAACTCAAGTTATTACTAAAACAGTGTTTCGGACCAGTGACAGAAGAGCATTTATCAAAGGCACACTATTTCATATTTTTCAATTTTGCAAGTTGCGTGTGGTTCATATTTTCTTGAGGTACAACTGTGAATTTTTGTTTGCCCAAATTCGCAATTTAACTATTTCATTTCGAATTAAACCAATAGGGCAGAAACAGGTCTAACAGGACAGGAAAATGAATTAACGAAAAAAAACGAAATGGGCCAGATCTGGGGCTGGGCCAAGGCAGCGGTGCTGGGCCAGCCCACTGCGCTGCGCGCGCTGGCGAAGGGGTAAGTTACCCTCAGATTCAGATCCAAGGGCCAAGAATAGATCTGGATGGTTCAAATATGAGCCATTGATCTAGGGATCAACGGTTGCTGCTCTTCTCCTTCCACGGGACATCCAGGACGGACCAGAGAGCCCAACAATGGCGTGGAGAAGTGCCTGCTCACCTTGGGGCACGTACGGGACCTCCTAGGGTAGGTGGGGGACGCATAGAGCTTGGGGAGGCCGTGGATGGCTGCAGTTCTTGATGGAGCGGCCCAGAACGATGGCGAACTCGAGGACGTCCGCGACGGGCACGGGATGGCCACTGAGGCTCCGGTGTTTCCTGGGAAAAGAGACAAGGTGCATGAGGGGGAGAAGAAGGGTCACTCGAAGGTGCAAGAATGGCGGAGAAAGAGGGACGGAGTCGCCGGCAATCTTCTCCGCAAGCTCGCAGGTTCGGGCCGGAGAACTTCGCGTTCTTCGCTGACAGGGAGCTAGCGAGCTCTTGATCTCGCTCGGGGTGGCTTAGAGATGGTGGGGGAGTGGAAATGACAAGGAGAGGGCATGGGAGAAGGACCGTGGCCTTTTATCCACAAGGGTGTCGGTCCATGGGGCTCTAGGTGCACGGGGTTCACGGGAAAGGTGGAGAGAGCACGGTTCGAGGCTTGGCTGCGCCGAGCGGTGTCGTGGGGGTCACAGAGGGGCAGGGCGTGCACTAGGGCGAGGAAAAGGGAGCGAGGCATGGGCGAGAAGACTCGTGGCCGAGAGGTGACCTCGGCGTGTCCCGCAAGTGTTCGATGGCGGCTAACGTTGTCGTGGGCCAGCAGGGGTGACGTCGGCATGTCTGAGGGGTCTCGGGGAGGCTGGGGAGTGGCTAGGTTGAGCTGTGCTTGCTGGGGTGCGTGGTGGCGAAGAATGCCGTCGGCGTCCATGGGCATGGCGAGCTGGGGTTGGACGAGAAGAAATGGGGCAGAGGGGGTGTACCTCGCGCGCGTGGCTTTGACTGGGCGGAAGAGGAGAAGCAGGGGAGCACAATGGCGCGCTCATGGGCTGCGGCATGGCCTCCTTCTTCCTTGCCACACATGCTTGAGAAGAGAGGGGAGAGAGGGATGGTGCCAGAGCACTGCAGCAGCGTCATGCGGCTGTCCAAGGCGTGGAGGAGAAGGGAGAGGGGTCTGGGACGCTGTCAAGTGGGCCCTAGCTGACTAGGCATGGGAGGTGAGAGAGAGATCAATTATTGTGGCTCTAGTGTTGATCCCCATTTCTGTTCAGTGAAGAAAATGAGGATTAACTCCAAAATTTTGAATAACACAAGGCACAAAAATGATGTCCAGGAGATCAAGGATGAAATAGGAGTCTAGGGAATTTTGCCTCATATTTTTCTGAATTGAATTGAGGGAGTCATAGGAGATGTGGTGAAAGTCCAGAACAGTTTATTTGAGTTTGTTTCAAAAAATTTGAAATGGACTAGGTGGGTTTTTTGCATAATTAGGCCTCACATGAACCTAAACACCTCAGGGAATTTTCCCCAATTTTTTTGAAACACTTTTATTCATAAAATATCTAAACTTTCATTTCTGCCCTTTTTGAAAAGCAATTAATAGTGAAAATAAAAAGGGTAAAAAATATTTACTTTTGAAGTGAGATGAGATGGTTCATAATATAAAACACAAAACTGGTTTTTAAATATCTTTTATTTTGAAAATATTTATCTTTTTATGCAAAACATTGGAATTGAGTTTTCGAAACAGTTTTCAAGAAATTCAATATTGACTAGGCATGAAAACCCACATGGAGTAGTGATGTTCTGGGCTCAAAAGGTTCAACATTAAGTTTGGGGTGTGAGATATGGTGCCAAGGATGGATGATGTGGTGGTGCATTGGTCCATAGGCCAAGGTTTAGAATAAACACAAGGGTGTCAAAAAGGTATTAAATACGTGACACATGGTCACTGTTTTGCTTAATTTTAACACCAAGAATAAATATCATTTTAATATTTGAGCACACACAATCCACACAAGAAATCATAAATCTAGAAATCAAGACAAGCAAGACACAACACAAAAAGATCAACAACACAACCAAGATCACACAAATCAAACCACAAAACTTTGTCACACCACAATTTACATAATTAACAATACTATCTTGTAAAAATGATCACACTTAATTATGACAAGAGGATGTTTAAGGAATATCTCAACTCATAGCTTAATAGTTTCAAAAGGTTTAATAAAGAAAAATATGTGGGGTAATATATTTTCCACTAGTGTTCTTTTAAAATGGAGTGATAAATAGGAGTTTATAAAATAGGAGTGGTAAACACATGCAAAATATCAAGGTTGAAAAATAGATAGGAGATAACATATAGATCTCCATATTTTTGGGAACACATAATTTTGGAAATACTTTTACTTTCTCAATAGTGGGTATTTTGGTGGTTGCTAAACCAAGTATCATTGAAATGGACTTTGGCCAGAAATAAGAATGCAAAAGGTATATGGAATATTTTCTTGTCATGACATGATCACCAAGGTTAAATATATTTTTATCTTGGTTGAGTTCTTGGTTGATATTTAGTGGTCAACAACTTCAACAACAAGTCACACAAGGTCAACAGAGCAATGGGAAGGAAAAACTCAATCACTATCCCTCCTCCCTCCCACCCCTGGCGATCTCCATGGCGACTCCACCACCACCATCTAGGCGCTCCCCACGACGTGGTCATGGCCGGGGAAGGAGATGATCCCTACACGGATCCCTCCTCCATCGTCCATCTCCTGGATTTCTCCCCGGGTCACGTGATCCGGGCCAAGGTTCGTCACCTGTTTGCCTCCTCGGTGAACCCTGTGTCTAGGTCACCGTTTCTTCCTTGTGGTCTCCTTTGGTCGATCTTCTTTCCGGCTGTCAGATCTGAATGCTAGCATCGCCCTCTCGGCTTGCTTGGGTGTTGCACATGATGAGATTGAGATCTTGAATCTTCGTGATCGGGTTTTCAAATTTGCTGTCAGTTGCAAGGCCGTGGGCTTCTTTATTCAGAATTTAAGATCTTATTCGTGCCGGCAATTTCATTGTTACTTTCATCTCTGGGGTTTTGGGGGTCCTAATTGGCTCAGAGAGGAGCAGATTTATTATAAGGAACTTGAGGCTGAGTGGTCTTTTGCTGGTAAAGGTCATGCTACTGGATCCCGATCTGGAAATCAGAGGTACCGATCCAACTCTACGGTGCCCATTCGCAATGCCTTCAATTCTGTCCACCGCAGTTTTCAGCGTAATTCCTTTCGTGATGCTCCTGCTATCCTTACCGGTGCTAACGCCGTGCCTATTGGATCACCTGCTGTTCTTACTGGTGCCAATTCTGTGCCCATTGGATCGATTTCGGTGCCTTTGCATGCTTCTGAGTCTGCTCAAAGTGATAGATCTGATCACGTCGATCATGGATCTGGAGGGAGCGGGAATCTCGGTTTTTTGAACACTACTCCTTCACGGGCCTCGCAGCCAATTTCCAGCCCAGCCCACCCGGCCTACTATGTTACCAGCCCACGTAGCGAAGAGCCTGCTGTTAGGCAACAAATAATCCGCGCTAATGATGCGATTGTTTGCCGTAATTGCTTGATTGAGGGTCATCCTGCTTCTTCCTGTTCAAGTAAAATCAGATGCAGAGTTTGTTATGGATACGGCCACATTGCACGGCATTGTTTCAACAAGAGAAAGAAATCGCAGATTTATCGGGAAAAAATCACCAATTCGAGTACTATATTAGCTGGAAGGCAGGAAGACGCGGCTATTCCCCTGCTACAGTACGAGGGTTCCCTCGAGCTCTCCGGCGACCCATTGCCACCGCCTCCGCCTTCATCGCCTATGGCGAACTACCCATGCGACTTCATCCCCCACCTCCCCCCTGGTGCTGGTTTTATCCCACCCAATGGCTTGCGGCCGCAGCGTGGGTATACCACGGTGGGAGGCTCTCTCCCGCAGTCATGCGATGCTTGGGCGATCGTCATCCTCGAACCAGAGCCTCATCCCGATCAATTCCAAGGTACATCTGTTCTCATCTGCAATTTCCTGGAGCAGCAGAGGAGATTTACTGTCAGAGAGATTTCACGCAGTGGTTTAGGTGCCGCACTTGTTCGATTTCTGGATGTTGTTGAGAGAGATAATGCTGTTCTGTCTAGCCCTTATTTTATTGGCGACACTGTGATGAGGATAGTTGAACAAAACAGAGGTAGAAATCATAGATCAGTTACCTTCACACATGATTGCTGGCTGATGCTGATGAATTACCCCATGGAATGCTGGAACCTTGATACTATTGTCATATCATTAGCTCAGTATGGCAGAGTACTAATCTGGAACAGAGACGACTCCAACAGGGCTAGAATTCTGGTTAAGATGAGAGTCTACAATATAGATAACATCCCATTGAGCATTGTCGTAACCCAATCCACCTCCAATTTGGGTACTGGTGACTCATGGTCTTGCCCAACAATTATCATGTCATCGGTCATGTTAGGTGCAGGACCAGGAGACGAAGATCCTCTCCCGCCTGATGGACAGAATCCCCACCCGGTGCCCATTATTGTGGATGATTTTCACTTTTGGCATGCTGAACATGAGGGGGAGGTGCAACATGCTGATCTGAAGGTGAAGCAGATGCTGCAGCCCATGCTCCTGCACATGAAGACCCTGTGCTTATGACACCTCCTCAGAGCCCAGTGCATGTTGGTGAAATAGATGTCCAGATGGAAGAAGCAATCATAGAGGAAATCATTGTGGAGAGCAGGAACATCCCATGCAGGATTTTCAGCCACACCAACCTGCAGTTGAACATGAGGAGCTTCAGGGAGAGCAGAACATTCAGCCAGAACCTGTTGATGTCCCTTTTGCTGCACCTGTGGATGTGCAGGTTGCACCGCCTGTGGCTCCACCTGTGGCTCCACCTGTGGCTAGAAGAAGAAGGGGGAGGGCAGCTGCCCCACCTAATGTGGACCTGGTCAGGCGCAGTAACAGACTTGCAGGTCTTGCTGCAGGGTTCAAGGACAAGCCACCTGTTGAGGAAGAGGGAGAGAGCTCCTCCAGGAACCTGACTGAAGAATTTGAAGCCCATGTGGTGGACACATCTGCTCCCGCTCCACCTGCTCTGTCAACCTCCATGCTGCAAACTATTGGTGGTGCACACTGTCAGATGGCATCTACGATGCTAACTGAAGATGAGCTCAACTATGACAGTACCAATGATAGTATCGAAAGCAACTAAGGGTGATGAGGCAGCCTGCAAATGTCTCACTGTTACCCCAGTTCATTCGCTCCAGTCCAAGCGTCAGTCTGTTCAGTCCGCTCTGATCATAAGCAGTGTACATGTGGTGGTTCTGTGTAACTGTTTATGTCAGTATATCTGGTTTTATATGTGTGCTTTCGATGTTAAAACTTTTATTATGTCAGTACTCGTTCCTGAGCTTGTGAGTTGTGTGATACATGTTATCAGTTTGTCAGTTCTCTGCTGGTTTATGTACTACGTGATCAACAGTTATATGTCCTTTTGGTATGCATGTTATATCTGGGCTGCGATGGATGAATTTGCATTTTACCATATGAGCTTTTATGCCTGCTTTGGTATTTATTGCACGCTGAACTATTATTGCTCTGCTCCTATCAATGAATATGTTCTTGCGGCCTATCTCTGGTTTCACAGAAATTCTGGGTTATTTATGATTTCCCAGCTCGCACCTCTCCCCATTGTTCTTAATGAATAGATCCTGGTATATATTGGATTGGAACCTCAGAGGCATTAATTCACAGCGCAGATGGAATGAAATCAGAGCTAAGGCAGATGAAAGCAACTGCCACATTATGTGTTTACAGGAAACTAAAAGGGAACAATTTGACCATGCCTATATCAGGAACTTTTGTCCTAGAAGGATAAACCAATTTGCTTATTCTCCATCTGTGGGTAACTCTGGTGGCATTATAACTCTTTGGAATGGAAATATGTTTGATGGAACTGTTATTCAGAGTAGCAAATTCCAGCTTACTGTGCAACTTATTTGCAAACTGTCTGCTAGAGTGCTTTATATCACAAATGTTTATGCACCAACTGTGGAGGAGGAGAGAGAGGTTTTTCTGAACTGGATGCATGATATTGACACTTCACTGATGGAATACTGGATTATTCTTGGAGATTTTAACCTTATGAGATCGCCTGATAACAGGAATAGGCCAGGTGGGGACTTGAATAATATGCTGAGATTTAACCGTATTATACAGCATCTGGATCTTGAGGAAATTCCTCTAAAAGGCAGAGCATATACATGGAGTAACATGCAGGACTCTCCATTACTGGAAAAACTGGATTGGATTTTCACATCTCCTAATTGGATTAGCACCTTTCCTAATACCTTAGCTACTCCTATGGTTAATTTGCAATCTGATCATGTGCCCATTCTGATATCTATTGGTTCTGATATGCCTAAATCCCAGCTTTTTAGATTTGAAGAATATTGGCTTGAATTTGATGGACTCAGTGAAGTGGTTAACACCTCCTGGCAAATTACTAGAGGTTTCTCTAATTCTGCTCAAGATATAACTGCTAGACTAAAGTCCTTAAGGAATGGAATCAAGAAATGGAGTAAGAACTTATCTCAGCTGACCAAAATCATTTCCTCTTGCAATTATGTTCTTGCCTTGTTTGCTGGTCTGGAAGAGCAGAGGCCTCTCACTTTACAGGAAAAGAATTTCAGGAAAATTCTGAAAAGACATGTTGAAAAATTGCTAGAAGCCAAGCGAATATTTTGGCGAAATCGGGCAAAAATTAAATGGGCCAAGTTGGGAGGGGAGAACACAAAATTCTTCCATGCAGTGGCCTCACAGAATTTCAGATGTAACTATATGTCTAGTATTACCACTGAGGATGGTATTATATTACTCGACCATGATATTAAAGCTGCCCATATTTGGGCTTCTTTCAAGAACAGAATTGGTGTTTCTGAGAACCCACATGCCACTAACCTAATTGGTCAGTACATTCAGACAGCAACACACATGGATTTCACTCAGCTTGAATTACCTTTCACTTGCTCCGAGATGGATGATATAGTAAAACATATGCCCACTGACAAATCACCTGGCCCGGATGGTTTCAATGGTGCATTCCTGAAGAAACACTGGAATACTGTCAAAGCACAGTTCTATCAGCTCTGTCATGATTTCCATGCTGGTAACATCAGCTTAGAAAGTATCAACACAGCATACATCACATTAATTCCAAAGGTGAATTCTCCTGTTGGTGTGAATGATTACAGGCCAATTTCCCTGGTCAGCCTGCCTCTCAAATTCTTGACAAAATTATTGGCCAATAGATTACAGAGTGTAATTGTCTCCCTGGTGCACAAGAACCAATATGGCTTCATTAAAACCAGGACTATCCAAGACTGTCTTGCTTGGGCATATGAGTACCTCCATTTATGTCACAAATCAAAGAAAGAGATAGTGATATTTAAAATAGACTTTGAGAAGGCTTTTGATAAAGTGGAATTTAGTGCCATTCTGGAAACAATGAGGTGCCTTGGATTTGGGGAGTTGTGGCTCAGTTGGATTAAGGCCATATTACACTCTGCTTCTGCTTCTGTGTTGCTCAATGGTGTTCCTGGGAAGAAAATCCACTGCAAAAGAGGTGTCAGACAAGGGGACCCACTGTCTCCGCAGTTATATGTGCTGGCCTCTGAATTGCTACAGTACATGGTTAATAAAGCATGGAATGAGGGTGATCTCAATCTGCCTCTGGATCACTCTTTTGGGCTGGATTTCCCCATTATCCAATATGCTGATGACACACTTATTATCTTGCCTGCCTGCCCCACCCAGCTTCTGGCAATTAAAAACATTCTATCGATATTCTCATCGATTACTGGTCTCAAGGTGAACTACAGTAAGTCCTCTCTTGTGCCTATAAATGTGACCTCTGAAAGATGTGCTGAGTTGGCGGAAATTATCTGTTGTAAGCCAGAGGCTCTTCCTTTCACCTATTTAGGATTGCCTATGGGGACTACTAAGCCGAAATTGGAACATTTTATTAGTATTCTGGAGAGAATTGATAGAAGGCTGTGTGGCATATCCAATATGCTGTCTTATGATGGGAGACTAACTGTGGTTAAATCCATTATCATCTCCATTCCTCTGTTTGCTATGTGCACCATCAAGATGCCCCTACGTTTTCTTGATCATGTGGAAGGCTCTGCTAGAAGTTTCCTTTGGAGGAACAAAGATATTCATAAAGAGGACATTGTCTGGTTAAATGGGAGCAGGTCTGTAAACCAAAAAAGGCAGGTGGTTTGGGTGTGATTAACCTTAGAACCCATAACTCAGCTTTGCTTATGAAGCATCTTCATAATTTCATGAACAGAATGGATATACCCTGGGTGAAACTCATCTGGGAGGCACACTATCAGCATAACAAACTTCCCCAGGCACAATCACCTTGTGGTTCCTTCTGGTGGAAAGACATTCTGTCCCTATGGGATAGCTTTTTGGAATTGACCTGCTGCAAGCCTGAAGATGGTAGGACCATCAGATTTTGGAAAGATAAATGGAGAGATATCACACCTGCAAGAGCCTTTCCTCACCTGTTTTCATTTGCCCGACAACAGGACATTAATCTGGAGCAGTTTCTGGTTATCAAGGAAAGAAATATGCTTGATCATTTTCATTTGCCCTTGTCCATGGTGGCCTTCCAGCAGAGTGAGAATGTTTCTGCTGAGCTGGATGATCTGATCCACACCACCTCCACTGACAGATGGATGCTGACCAATGAGACTAAATTCTCTGTTAAAAAGGTTTACAATGCTCTCACACCATTGGATCAGGCCCCTACTCCTTTCCTCTGGATATGGAAGTCGTGTGTTCAGCTAAAGCACAAATTCTTCTTCTGGCTGTTATTGCAAGATAGATTAAACACCAGAGATCTGTTGACCAGGAAGACATTTTATGTAGAGAACACATCTTGTGTCCTTTGCACTGATGCTCCCATGGAATACATGCAGCACCTCTTTTTTGGATGTGATTTCAGCCAGACATTTTGGTGGAGACTAAACCAAGAATGGAATTATGATCTAGACTTATATGAGATGCTCTTAGATGGTCATGCAAGAGCTAGTCATTCCAGCTTTAAGGAATGCTTGATTATTGGTTACTGGAGCCTCTGGATTCACCGAAACAACATTATTTTTGAGAATGGGCAGTTAGACCTTGAACTTTGTATCCATTCATTTAGAGAGGTGTTTTCTCTTGTTATGCATAGAGCTAAACCTTCTCTTAAAGAGGGTATGCAGCAATGGCTTGATGCCATGTAATTTTTGACAGGAACTTTCACCACTCCGCATGTAACTATCCCATTTATAAAATAAATTGCAGTAGGGGCTTTCCCTACTGTTTTCCTGTCAAAAAAGTGAAAATTTTAAAAAAGTTTTTGTTGGTTCTGATTTTTGGGTCTTGTAAAACTAAGTTTTTCTTAGTTCCAAAATTTGGGATGTGACATACCCCTTCTTCAGTTAAAAGTTTACTAAGCCATTTACTTAGTAAACATTTATTCTTTATTTCTAGGACTTCAATTCCCAAACCCCCTTGGTCTTTCGGTCTACAAATCATATTCCACTTAATAAGCCTATACTTACGTTTATTTTCATAACTTTGCCAAAGGAACCGTGATCCATAAAAGTCAAAACGTTTCCGTACCCCGACAAGTATTTCTGGGAATGACAACATGAACATAGGTAGACTTGTAAGGAACGAATTGACAAGGACAAGCCGATCTCCATATGAAAGTAACTTGCCTTTCCAACAACTCAATTTCCCTTCGAACGACATTCGACTGGTTACCACTCTGAGTTAAGCAGATTTTTATAATGGATAGGAATACTAAGTACTTAAAAGGTAAAGAACCAGACTCACAACCAAATATTTGTTTGTACTGGTTATCTTCCTCCTTCGCCTTTCCAAAACAAAAAATCTCACTTCTATGAAAGTTTATTTTGAGACCAGAGAGTTGCTCAAACAAACAAAGAATTAATTTCATCTTCACCGCTTTTGAAAGATCATGCTCCATAAAAATAATGGTGTCATCTGCATATTGTAGAATAGAGATCCCTCCCTCCACTAAATGAGGTATAAGACCTCCAACCTGACCATCCTCCTTTGCTCTCTCAATAAGGATAGTCAACATATCAACTACAATATTAAAAAGCATTGGAGATAATGGATCCCCCTGACGGAGACCTTTCCTAGTTTGAAAATAATGACCAATGTCATCATTTACTCGAACACCTACACTACCTCCTTTAATATAATGCATAATTTGGTCACACCATTGATTAGCAACCCAACACCTGTTGAAGAAAAGGCCACTTACATTTATCGTAAGCTTTTTCAAAACCAATTTTAAAAATGACTCCATCCATTTTCTTCCTATGAAGTTCATGTATGGTTTCATGGAGAACTACAACTCCTAAAATATGACGGCCTGGCATGAAGGCAATCTGAGTAGGTCTAATCACGTTATGGGCAACTTCCGTCACACGATTAGTGACTACTTTGGTAAAGATTTTGAAGCTCACATTCAATAAACAAATTGGTCTATATTGTTGAATTTGGACAGCGTTATCTTTTTTGGGCAGGAGCGTACTTGCACCAATATTCAATCTAAACAAAAGCAAACCCCCTGCTGAAATTGAATAAACATAGCCATCAAATCTGCTTTAATGACTTCCCAAAATTTCTGGTAAAATTCAGCAGGGAACCCATCCGGTCCCGGTGCTTTATTTAATTCCATTTGAGAAATGGCCTCGTACACTTCTTTCATTGAGAAATTAGCTGTAAGAATGCCATTCTCTTCTGTGGTGAGCTGACGTATATCTTGGTTGAAACCTTAAATCAGGGAAAAACTATTTGGTGTCGGCGCCCCAAAAAGATTTTTGTAGTATTCTGAGATATAGATTTTTAGATTCTGCTCTCTCACTATTGTTCCTTCATCCTGCTACAGTTGATTTTTTTTCTTTTTCCTATGCTTCCCATTAGCTATAAGGTGAAAATATTTAGTACTCCCTCCGTTTCAAAATATAAGGCGCGCTATTTTTGTGCTGGTCTTCGGTGCTCAACTTTGACCGTTAATATATAATAAATTATGTGGATCTAGAATGTATAAATGGTATCGTTGGATTTGTCTTGCAAATTTCTTTCAATTCATATATTTTAATAATAATTTTGTGGTCATATTATAGGTACAAATCATGGTCAAAGTTGGGTGTCGTTGCCCAGCGAAATTAAAGGGCGCCTTGTATTTTGAGATGGAGGGAGTATTATTTCCACCCTCCTGAACGTGTTTGACCTTAGCCCGTCGAGCCCATTTGGTCTCCTCATCTCGTCTAAGTTTACAAACACTATCATTAGCCTCCCTCAAAACTGCCCGTTCGGCTGCCGTAAGGGGTGTAGTCTCAGCTTTAAGATCAAGTTATTCAATTATTTTCAGCAACTTTTCTTTCTCTTTTCTATACTTTCCACTTAAATTTTTTGCCCACCCTTTCAAAAATCACCTTAAATGTATTATTTTATTTAACCACCTCTCAATTGGAGAATCTCCTGTAGAAACTGCTGCCCATTCGGCCGCAACCATCTCATAGAAACCATCATGATTAAATCATGAGAATTCAAAGGAGAAATGAGGCTTATTCCCAAGATGAGCATGATTCCCAGAATCCAATAATAAAGGTGCATGATCAGACCCCACATGGGCCATTGCATGCACATATACTAGAGGAAATTTCTGCTCCCATTCAACACTTGCAAGTACCCAATCTAACTTCTCAAAAGTAGGCGTATCCCGACGGTTAGCCCACGTATATTGTCTTCCTGAAAATTCAATTTCTTTCAGCTCTAGACTCTCAATAAGCGTTAAACATAAAGGGCCATCTTGGGTTAAAGTTATCATTATTCTTGTCTTGTTGTTTTCTTAAGATATTAAAATCGGCCCCTACCAACATAGGTAGGGAAACAGTCTCACACATCTGAACTAATTCGGATAGAAATTCTGGTTTATGCGAATCCTGAGCTGCCCATAGACCGGCATTAACACCCACTCAAAACCATCATGCTTCGATCTCAAATGAAACTTAATTGAAAAATCCCCCACATTAACATTTTTAACCTGGAGCGAAGAACAATTAAATCCCACAAGCATCCCTCCCGATGTACCCTGCGGAGGTAAAAACATACCACGAGAAGTCTGCACACGCAGCAAGATTAAGTTTAGAAACGACGGAGTAAACTTGGCCCTCCCAGTTTCCGATAAGGCTATGAAGTCCAAACGTTGTTCTCTAATTGTCTCTTGAACAAAAAGATGTTTAGCAGGGTCCCTAAAACCTTCACTATTCCAAAATAATCCTTTTAAACTTAACATTTACTTTTTCTTTTGCTTCTTAATTCTAATGCTCCTATGAATCACAGAATTAGAAAAATCTTTCTTTGACCGTTTTGTTGCTGTTTTGGCAATGTTGATCGGATGATCCACATGATCGGCCGGTTCCAACAGCTCCTCGTCTATCAGATCTTCCGATAGACTAGAGGCCTTTGCTAAAATCAGGTTGTGTGGACCAACATCCCCACTTCCCTTCGCCACTTCACTTTTTTGGAGAATATGAACGGCCCTTTGCAACTCATTATTTTTAATTTCTTAGCCGCATTAATCTCTTCTAAATTATTCATACCCAAAGAAATACCAATTTTTGTTGCTCTGTCAATAATCACTGGTAGAAAATGGGCCTATGGTCCCGGTTCGGTTGGGCCATCAGTCCCGGTTGCCCAACCGGGACTGGCCAATCGGGACTAATGATAGTCCCGGTTGGGCCACGAATCGGGACCAATGGGTGGCCACGTGGCCAGTTCTGGCTTGGCGTGGGGGGAGACTCATTGGTCCCGGTTCTTGTTACGAACCGGGACCAATGAGTGCTTTTTTTTTGGTATTTAGGGTTTAGGGTCTCCCTCTCGCCGGTGCCCCCTCTCCCTCTCGCCGGTGCCCCCTCTCCTTCTCGCCGGTGCCTCCTCTCCCTCTCGCCGGTGCCCCCTCTCCCTCTCGTCGGTGCCTCCGTCGTCTCCCCCTTCTTCGCATCGCCGACGTGCTCTCCATCGTTTCCGTACGCATATTATACGCTCTACTATATACACAGTACATGTTGATGCATATATAATTAATATTCGATCTCTTGCGAGAATACAACTATTTAATTACATGGAGATAGATCAAGCCATCAAGGCATATGTAGTTCATCGTCCGAAGCAAAATGTTCTCCCCTTTCATCGATGACCTCCCTAAGCAGAAATCCCGCCAATTCCTCTTGAATTGCTCCTACGCGCAGTTCTGGGTCGATCTTCTCCCGCGTTTTGCTGAAAGCAGTTGTTCTCCGCTCAGTGGTCAACTCGCGAATGAACTCGCAAACGTAGAATCCACATAAATTACTCCCCGGTGGCTGCTGCGGACTTTCCACCGTTTTATAAGTTAGCTCATCTTTGAATGGACCTTCTACCTTCTCTTTGAAAATTGTCCAACACCTGCTTTGGCAAAGAAAATGAACAAAGGAGTTATTAATTACTTGACATCAGGGAACGAACGAAAGAGGGCGATATAATGCGATAATGATTGAAATTACTTGTTGAGCATTTCTTTCATGTCGGACCACAACGCTTGGTCCCAACTTAATGAGTCGTGGACTTCAACTATGGACTTGTCAGGTTGAATGCTTAGCAGAATCCAGTGGAACCTGCGGACGTTTACATAAAGCAGACATGCATAGCTCATCAATTACACTTAACATCGAGAAAGCCAAATAAAAATATGTACAAGACAGAAACACTCACCTGAAGTTGTAAGGAAATAGTATTTCCGTACAGAAATGTTGCATGGTTAAAAAGGTGGTCAGGTCATGCTCCACGTCTTTGGGGTGATTGACTAACGTATGTGAATTCACGATATATGGGTCAACGAACCCAACCTCAAAAACTTTAGATCTTTTGCATTCCAGCATCTTCATTCTGCATAATAGCGTACAAAAGGATATATATATAGTCAGGATAATATAATACAGGCAATGAACGAGCTGAGCTAGAGACTTAATTACGAAAATAAATCACTTACAGACAATAGCAAGAGAGGATAGATTTGTCGAGGGCGCGCTTTTGGAATAACTGGAACAGTTCAGTCAGTTGAACATGTATAATGTAACGTTTGAAGAAATGCTCCACTCTAACGTCCAGCGGAAACCACTCTTTCGCGTCCTTCTTTGATGTGTGCACCAGGTACCAGGTATGCAGATTTCGCATATGTGTTGATAGACCCGTCAGCTCCTCATTACTGACCATAGGCTCCCCTTGGACATATTTCCGTGCCATCTCTAACATTGGCGCATATTCATAGCCTAAAAGTTAACCAAGGCTCATACCCAAGGCGGTAGCCTGTTCCTTGGCCTGCGATACAGTGACACCAAGTTCTTTAGCAGCAGCTATGGCTCTGGGGTCCAATAATTCCAGGTCCTTATCCATAGCGACTCTGAAGTCCTTGTCGACATCGGAACACACTATGAGCGGGGGGACCGATTGATTTTTCTGCTGTCCGAGCTGGGCAATTTGTTTCCCGCCTTTTGCACTTCTTCCCTTGTTCTGCTCAGACTGGGCACGTGCTAGCTTAGTAAGTTCACGACCATAGTCAGATGTCAGATTCATCGATATCTGGGATGGCTGCTCAAGGAAGGACTTTCTCCACTTTTTGGATTTTTCATCGTATACCGGCTTCTGCTCGGGCTTTTTTGGTGCAAAAAAAGCCTTATTGTAGGCAGCCACCTCCGCGGCGTTTTCCGCTACAGTCCTGTCATAAGGTCTAATGGGAAGATTCTTATGAGGTACTGTTGGGAGGGGCGACCTTTTACGTTTCGGTGATCGCTTACCCCTCATAGTACGAGCGGTGGGCGGAAACGGCTGACGCGGCGGCGGAGACGGCTGCGCTGGAGACTGGTGAGGCGGTGAAGAGGACTGTTGCGCTGGAGAATGCTGAGGCGGTGAAGAGGACTGTTGCGCTGGAGACTGGTGAGGAGTCGATGGCCTTGGCTGCCAGTTCGGAAGCACGATGAATTCCTTTGGCCATAGAATGGTCGCTTTCTTGGCTTCTCCAAGTTCAAGCACCTCCCCATGTTCACCTGCAGGGTGTTGCAGCTTCAGCTCCTCATAATCTTTCATCACTTCATCCACCGCGACAACAGCGTAGCCATTTGGAACCGGAGAGAAATGGTAAGTTGGATTAGGTCCAATTGGTACGACATAGCCGACCGCCACCTTCACGGTTAAGTTAAAACTTTCACATGCATCTCACAAGGTGTGCTCTCCGTGATATCATCCACTGGGTAGCGACGAAGTGGAGCCACTGCATCATCATTACCATCCTGGAGCTCCGTGGAAGCCACGCTGCTTTTCCGATTCGATGGGCCACCGGTACCATCGCATGCAGCTTCTACCATGTGCCGTTGAGATTGGCCGCTAGTACCTTGCTGGCTAAGCACGGCAATTTGTTCCTTCTGCAGCTTTAATTCTTCTTCTATATTACGCAGCCGGTCTGCAGCAACGCATGCTTCCATTGCCTCCCTTTCCTTTCTCCTCTGATGGCTTCTATCAGGAAATTTCTTCCTGTGCTCGGGAATCGCAATTGTCTTGGGCTTGGAGCCAGGTACGCCTCGTAACCGTCCGTCGTGTTCCTTATTCCCAAGGGCGCGTGTGACATGGGTATGCCTATCGGGTACCCTACCATGAGGGTACCTGGTGCACGTATCGACTAGGCCCAACTATCAGAGCCTACATGAAGCCCATGAAGGGAGGCCCACGAAGATGAAGTATCCTCAAGTTTGGCGAAGCAATAGTCGGTTTAGAGTTTCCTTACTTGTAAATCGAGTCGGTTACGAACACCCGGACCCAGCCTATTATTTAAGGACTGGGAGGGCCATCGAACCAGACAACGAACCACCAGAGCCACAAACCCTAGCGAGATCGACATCTCGCCGGGATCCTTGTAACCATCATATTCACAAATCAATAACAGACAGGCAGGACGTAGGGGTGTTACCTCCACACGAGGGCCCTGAACCTGGGTAAAATCTTTGCCCTGCTTGTCAGCCGACGATACTTCCAGCTCTACCACGTTCTCTCCCCCATATTCATAACCTAGGGACCTTAACCATGGGTCTTGATGAGTCTACCCCTCGTCAAGTGGCGCCGTCTGTGGGAAAGAATAGCGCTGGACTCGAAGTTTCGCCGGTCCCAACAGCAAACGGCAAATCGCCGATCACACCAGCAAACGGCAACTCGCCGATCTCATCTGCAAACGGCAACTCGCCGGCCATGTCAGCAAACAGCAACTCGCCGATCCAGGCGACACACGGCGACTCGCCGATCTACTCGAAAAGCGGCGGCCTGCCCGCTTCACCCGCAAAAAGCGCATCTGCTCTTCCAATGAATTTCAATCCGCACTCGCCGGAGCTTCAGGAGGCGTTTTCTGGCCTTGAATCAGGTTTGACTTAACTGTTGGAGCATTCAATTTTTTCGTAAACAATCTTGGCACGCAGGACTCAGCAGATCCGCAACAACTGGCGCTGGGTCACTCGAGGCTCCGTCGACTGCGCTCGCCCCATCGTCGATTCCTGAAGCCTGCTCGCCCGCAACAACCATGTCGACCGGCGAGCTCGATAGGTTCATGATGACGGAACTCCAAGGCGAGGAAGCAGAATCAGCATACAACACAAGCAACATCGACTTCAACCTACCACTCGACGAGAGTTTCGACTGCGGGATCTCCCTCGATGACTTCTACGAGCCCGCGATTCATAACGACAACAACGTCGACTCGGAGATCTTCACCAACACCAACCTCGACTCAGAAATCCGTAATGGCTTCGCCAACACCGAGATGAGCATAGGTGATGAGCACATCGACAACGAGATTCGCCTCGAAGATCTACTCGATGAACACACTGGCTCTGACATGAGCCTCGATGGCGATGTCGAGTCCATGACTGGAATCGACAGCACATACACCTGTCCTCGGGTCACGCCCCATCAGGTCTACGTGGCCTTCACCGCAGAATCATCCGCAGACGCTGCCGCTCGCAGGCCTGCACAATTCCCATGCACGGTAACCATGCCAGATGGGGTCACAACCTTGACAATCACGGAGGAGATGGCAGCAAAAGCAGATAAAGTCATAAAGGAGTGCACTATGATGCCGCCAAACTCCACCCAGAGGAGATGTTGACCTTCCAGTACTTCAACTGGCAGGAGTCAATTCGACTGCAAAACTACCGAGCGACGCTCGAGGAGCGCAAAAGGCAAGCCAGCCTCTCGAGTGCCCGACGAAGGGAGCAATCCCTCGGGTCCACACAGCAACCAACCCCTCGACCTAGGTCGCGGTTGGCAAGCCTTCCAGAACATGAAAGGGTAGCAATCACCCGTAACCTGTCGTTCATGACAGAGGACGCTAACGGAATCCCAGTACCCAAAACTGCTGCGGGTGCATTATTCTCCGTAGGTGCTTACCTCAAGGCAATACAACCTCCGGCGAATGACCCTAACGCAGCCCTGCATCGCCAACAACTCAAATCGCTAGCTCTAGCGGCACAGGCTATGCAGCCAGAAGACAAAACTCCAGCAAGGGATCGCGATCGCGACATAGTCGACTCACGACACGCAGCACATCATCGCAGTGGTCGCAGCCACCACTCGGATGAAGGAAGGAGAAGCACGCGCCGGCACAGGTCCAGCAGGAGCAGGTCTCGAAGATCCTATAGCAGCGATTCATACTCTGATCGCGAACCAGAGCCATGCGGAGCATTGTGCTTCACTCGACGCATCCGTGAGACGCGGATGCCCAAACGGTTCAAGTTGACAGGCGAGCAACCCAAGTACAACGGTCGCCAAGAACCTTCTGGGTGGCTAGAAGATTACAGACTCGCCGTGGCATGCCAGCGGGCACGAACACCACGGCGATGCAGTACATACGACTTATGCTCGAAGGAACTGCCCGCGACTGGCTCAAATCACTCCCTCCATCATCATATGACTCGTGGGATGATTTCCGCAGAGACTTCATCAAAAACTTCGAGCCTCTGTGTGAGCGCCCGAAGACATTCGAGGAATTAAGGACATGTACTCAACGATCAGACGAGTCGCTGAGATCATACATACGGCGGTGGACCGAAATACGCAATTCGGTTGGCAAAGTGTCAGAAGACAGGGCCATGGATGCCTTCATACAAGGTCTCGCCAGGAAGGACTTCAAAGAGGCACTTGGTCGTGAAAAGCCAACCTCCCTGGCTGACCTCATCAAAGTTGCGACTGAGTGGGCAGATGGAGAGGATTCTGTACGCAGATCCCGTGCTTCCCCAACACGCGACAACTACGAAAGCGGCAGTCGAAGCCGCAGAGATTCATACAGAGAAGATCGCAGGCGTAAACGGTCCAGACGTCCTTACGACGATAACAGACCCGAGTTCATGGCGGCTGGATACACACAGCCAAAGGAGGACCATGATAGAAGCAATCGACGCTCGGATGATCGACGTGACAGTCGAGATCGCGAGCAGCGGAGCGATAGCTACAAAAGGCAAGAATGGCGCAAACGTAGCGACGCAAAACCCGAGCGGTCGTTCGAGGAAAAGATGGACGACTGGTGCAGATTCCACCTCTTCAAGGGGGACGACGGAAAACTACGCTCCAATCACACCCTAAGGAACTGCAGGGAATTCGACCAAATGGCGACTGACTATGTGATACGACTCAAGAGGAATGGCCCAGCACCTGCTCAGCCCATGCCTGCACCCGTACCACAGCCGAACGCTGTGCCCGCTCTCATGGCGCCACAGCCGCCACCGCAACCCGCACCACAGCCTGCTCCAGGCGCAAATCTCGCAGGTGCCATACAACCTGTGCTACGGGCGGAAGATGATCAATATCCACAGCCCCACGGGCAGATGTACATGATACAAAAGGGTCGCCCCTCTAACAGGCAGCAAAAACTAATCACTCGACAGGTGAACTTGGCTGTCATGGCACCTCCAGCCGTGCCGAATTTCTGAAGGGATCGGAAACCATCATAAGCTTTAGTCGAGAGGATCATCCCCCAGCTGTAGCTCGACCAGGGCATGCGGCTCTGGTACTCGACGCGCAAATAGGAGGCTACGCCATGACCAAGGTCATCATCATCTTCGCGGACACACTCCGCAAAATGAACAGGTCAGTCGAAAACCTCCCAAAATCTTCAAATACCTTCCACGGTATCGTTCCTGGCAAAGCAATTAGCCCAGAAGGCACCGTACAACTCGACGTTACGTTCGGGGACGTAAGCCACTTCAGGACAGAGTCGATTGAGTTCGAGGTCGTCGACTGGAAATCACAATACCATGCTATTCTTGGTCGCCCGACGTTTGCTCGATTCATGGCGGTGCCACACTATGCGTACCTCACGCTGAAGATGCCAGGACCAAAGGGAGTCATCACTGTCCGTGGAAACTTTCAAAGGTCCGATGCTTGCGACCGCGAGTTCAGCAAAATCTCCGAGATGTTCGGGGTGGAGGAATCACTCGCTGACTTAGCGATTACCAACGACCGCACACTCCTTCCAGAGCATAAGAAGTTGGCAGTCGACAGATCCTTCAATGCTACAAATGACACAAGGTCGCATCAGGTGCACCCGACCGATCCGACCAAGACAGTCAACATATCTTCGAGCCTGCCTATCGCATAGGAAGGCGCGCTCGTCGAATTCCTCCGTGAGAACTGGGAAATATTTGCGTGGTGTCCAGCCGACATGCCAGGTATTCCCAGGGAATTCGCCGAGCACTCTCTCCAATTGTTTCCAGATGCAAAGCCAGTCAAGCAAACGATGCGTCGAATCTCCGGCCCAAAGCGAACCGCAGTCGAATCCGAAGTCGACCGGTTACTCGCAGCAGGATTCATTAGGGAAATCAAGAAATCACAATGGGTGGCCAACCCTGTACTCGTAGAAAAGAAGCATACAGACATCCTTCGGATGTGCGTGGATTTCACAGCGCTGAACAAGTGCTGTCCAAAGGATCACTTCCCGCTACCCCGGATCGATCAGATCGTTGACTCCACCGCCGGATGCGCACGACTCTCCTTTCTGGATGCTTACTCAGGTTATCACCAGATAAGGATGAAGCAAGAAGACGAAGAAAAAACGGCGTTCATAACCCCACTCGGGGTCTACTGCTACACAACTATGCCCTTCGGGCTAAAAAACGCGGGTGCAACATACCAGCGCATGATGCAGGACTGCCTCAAAAAGCAAATTGGACGCAACGTCCAGGTCTACGTTGATGACATTGTCATTACCACAAGGGAAGAACGCACACTACTCGACGATTTGAGGGAGACGTTCGCAAACCTCAAACGCTTCCATATCAAGCTCAATCCTAAGAAGTGTACGTTCGGCGTTCCAGCCGGGCAGCTCTTAGGGTACCTAGTCTCTGCTCGTGGAATCGAAGCAGACCCGGAGAAAATACAGGCCATCCTCACCATGCAAAGGCCTTCAAAGCTTCATGATGTGCAGAAACTAGCAGGACGAGTAGCGGCGCTCAGTCGATTCATCAGCAAACTGGGTGAAAAGGCTCTACCATTCTATCGACTGATGAAGAAGGCGGACAAGTTCGAGTGGACGCCAGAAGCTGAAGCAGCCTTCACAGATCTCAAGCGGATCCTCACAAGCCCTCCAATCCTCGTCGCACCTAAGGAACGGGAACCACTCTACCTGTATGTCTCGGCTACAAACAGGGTGGTGAGCACCGTACTGGTAGTCGAACGCGTGGAGGAGGGGCACATCCAAAGCATACAACGTCCAGTCTACTACCTGAGCGAGGTTCTCTCCATATCAAAACAGCGGTACCCGCACTATCAAAAGCTGGCATACGCTGTATTCATGTCCTCAAGGAAGCTGACACACTACTTCACCGAGCATCCGATTACCGTGGTAAGCAACTCAGCAATCGGTGATATACTCACAAACCCCAATGCAACGGGTCGAGTGGCAAAATGGCTCATCGAGCTGGCTCCAAGAGATATCAAGTACGAGCACCCGAAGGCTATCAAAGCACAAGTCCTACCCGACTTCACAACCGAGTGGATAGAAGCCCAATTACCTGGAGCACCAGACGTGGCCAATTCCTGGACCATGTACTTCGATGGGTCCAAGAAACATGAAGGCGCAGGCGCAGGCGTCGTCCTCATATCACCAAAAGGGGACAAGCTACGTTATGTTTTGCAGATGGGATTCAAGCTACCCTCCAATAACGAGGCTGAATACGAGGCTCTGATCCATGGCATGCGGATGGCAAAGGCACTCGGGTGCACTCGACTGATGATCTACGGCGACTCCAACCTCGTGGTGCAGCAAACAATGAAGGCCTGCGACGCAATCGCGGACAACATGATCGCTTATCGCGATCTGTACAACACACTAAGGCAGCTTCGAGGGCTGCGAGTTGAGGCACATAGGAAGGGAAAGCAACGAAGAAGCAGACATGCTAGCCAATCTTGGCTCAACTGGCGCACAAATTCCACCTGGTGTCTTCCTCGAGCGTATTGAACACAGATCATCAAGGAGAAACGAGAGCCTCCTCCGTCGACTACGCCACCCAAAAGCAAAATGCCTAGCACAGAGGACCCCCCTGTCGAGGTATTTCTCATTGAGCCAACCTGGACTCAACCTTTTCTGGCTTACATACTCCGTAGCGAGCTACCAGATGACATAACCGAGTCCCGACGCGTGACTCGAAGATCAAAAGCATACACCGTTATCAACGGCGAGTTATACAAGCGCAGCATATCAGGTATGTTCCAAAGATGCATCGCACTCGAAGATGGCCAAGCCATACTTCGAGACATTCATGCAGGTACCTGTGGGCATCACGCCAGCAGTCGATCACTCGTAGCCAAAGCCTTTCGCGCAGGGTTTTACTGGCCTACAGCACTCAAAGACGCGGAGGACATAGTCAAAAGGTGCGTCGGCTGCCAGAAATTCGCAACAAGGCCGCACGCACCCGCATCGGCGTTGAAGACTATACCGCTGGCCTGGCCTTTCGCCCAATGGGGGCTCGATATGGTTGGGCCACTCAAAAAATCATCGCATGGCGGGCATACTCACCTACTGGTGGCAGTCGACAAGTTCACAAAGTGGATCGAGGCGGTCCCCATCACAAATTCGACTGCTACTACGGCAGTCAACTTCATAAAGAGCATCATCTATCGCTTCGGTGTCCCAAACAGTATCATCACTGATAACGGCACAAACTTCACGGCTGAGGAGTTCAAAACCTTTTGCAAAGAGCAGGACATTACGCTCAACTACGCATCCGTGGCGCATCCGCAATCCAATGGCCAAGTCGAAAAGGCCAATGGGCTTGTGACGAGTGGGATCAAGAAGCGCCTCCTGGTGCCACTCAAAAGAGCTGCAGGTGCTTGGGTCGAAGAACTACCGTCTGTGCTATGGAGCCTACGCACAACTCCCAACACTTCTACGCAGTTCACCCCATTCTTCATGGTCTACGGTGCAGAGGCAATTCTGCCATCAGACGTAAGGTTCAACGCACCACGAGTTGAAGCATACAATGAAGAAGACGCAGAAGAGGCACTCGAAGACGCAGTCGACTTGCTTGATGAGGCGCGCGACACGGCCTTAGCCCGCACAGCTGTTTACCAGCAGGACCTTCGCAACTACCACAGCCGTCGACTGCGCACCAGGTCCTTCGTCGTTGGCGACCTGGTTCTTCGACTGAAGCAAAAGAAGGTGCACAAGCTCGCTTCCCCATGGGAGGGTCCCTTCATCATCACGGAGGTCCTTGGTGGAGGTGCATATCGACTGAAGCACGCGAAGACAGGCGAACCCTCTCACAATCCTGGAACGTTGCGCATCTGCGCCGTTTCTACGCATAAAGTGCTCACAGTCATACAATGTAATAGGCTATATGTCGGATGGCTGCAGGTTTCAGACGCGCTCTTTTCCTTACCAGGGTACCTAAGGGGACTGGAAGGTTTTTAATGAGGCGGCCTGCAGCCTAACATTCAAAAGAGGAATAAAATCAATGTTCCTTCGACTCCTTTGTGGCTACCACCTGCATAATTCATACCTTAACCGCACCCGAGACCCTCGGGGGCTGCGTAACAAGGATCCGAACAAAGAACATAAAAACTTTGCAGCCGCACTCGAATACTCGGGGGCTGCACAGTCATCGGTTCATAACCAACACATATTTCACAAACCCCGCTCGATTGACTCGGGGGCTCGGCAAAAAATCAAAGTATACAAACTATACAATATACAAAGAGTCAAAAATTACACTCGGGGGCTGCCCCCTATACAAAAATTGCACTCGCAAACCATTCTAATCCTCAGGCTCGTCTTTTACGGGCAGCTCGGGGCCGCAAAGCTGTTCGCGAGTGCACTCGATCAGTGTCTCCGCAGCTTGGATCGTGTCATCCAAGTCTTTTTGTTCGAGAACCTCTCCGGCTGCAGGTGTCCGCAACACCAACCTTGGTTTTCGACTACGCATATACGCCATTGCAGCGTTGGCTCCAATTACAAGTCTTTGAGACAGCAACTCTCGAATGGGATTTGTTTGGCGGAAGATGTTCAACACAGCACGAATCCCTTGTGGTTGTGGCCCCGAAGGAAAAAGAGTCTCGTTCAGACGAATAAACGATGCCCGGCATAACTCCAGCAGCTCAGCACTTCGCCAGACGCGATCCTTCAGGGTGGCAAGTATGCGGGCATGGTACCTATCAAGCCAAAAGTGTTGACGCCCAGTTGTAGGGTCGTCAACCACGCTATCCAGGCGTCCTTCCACGCGAATCTGTTCAGCCTGGAAGTTGTCGACAAAGCCTACAAATACGGGCGCACCAGTTAGATCAAAAGGACAAAAGCTACACAAAAAGCTTGTAAAACAAAGCAAGATTCGAACTTACACTCGAGTTGCCTGTTCACAAGCTCCATCTCCCCGAGAACATAATCCTCGCGTTGGGTGGCCAACGCGGGTCTGGCCCTCAATCGACTCAGCTCAGCCTGGGCGTCCTTCAGATCTTGCTCCATTCTCAATATTTAGCCTTCATATACTCCATCACCTTGGCATCATTTGCCACCTGACCCTGGGATCGGGTGGTGGTTGGAGCCTGCGAGGAACTAGTCGCGCAGTAGCTCTCGTGACTGTTCAAAGAGCATAATCACAAACACAAAGTTTGTAAGACTCGCGTCATAAGCATACAACTCTCCAAATGAAAGACATTGGCAAAAGACAGTTTGCATAAACAAGGTAGCAAAAACAAAGCGCAGACTCGCGCAGTTCAGAAGGTATCATTACAAGGCATAAAAAAGCAAAAGGGTACAGCTACCCTAAGCCTAAGATTTCGATTTCCTAAGCAGACGATTGGCAGTCTCGAGTGCCCGGCGCTCCATGGTGTTCATGAAAACTTCAGCCAGTCGCGCGGCTGCTCCGCTCACCCCCTTCAGCGAAATGGGCTTCCCGTCTGGCTTCTGAGGGAACGCAGACAGTGCTGCCTCATAGTCGCAATCTATCCCATGTCCCATAAGAAGCTTGATGGTGGACTCGGATCCGCGTACCGTGTTGGCGCGAGCAAAACCCGCCATGGTGGACGTCCCGGGGCCAAACACGTTGGCGAAGTCATCCACCGTCGACGGCACCACGCCAGTAGGGAACACCACTTGGTATACAGCACCAAGTGTGCTCGTTGATTTGGCGAGTGCTTCTTTCGCCTGGTTGCACAGAGCGCCTAAGCCGCCCACAGCCTGTTCCAGCGAAAGATCGTCACTCGCCACGTCTGCAGAGGCCGGTGCGCCAACAGCTTCTGCACAATTCAAAACAGGCATAAGTACGACACTCGACAAGTATATAGTCATATCAAAAGGAGAAAAGATTACTCACCTCCCATGGCCTGCGCGAGTGCGCGAGCTGGTCAGCATATTCTCGCTCGCGTGCAGCAGCTGAGTTGGTGGCGGCAGTCAGCTCTTTCTTCGATTCTTCGCGCTGCGCGGCGAGTGCGTCTTCCAGCTCCTTCTTCTCGCCTGGCCCAGCAAAAATTACGTGTATTCAATACTCGACAAAATCAGGCATTGCGAAAAGAAGTTGGGCAAAACAAAAGCAAAAAGGAGAACTCACGACTGAGCCGCTCGAGCTCGGCGCGCATGGTGTCCCTCTCCTGCTCCACCTGGACATAAGCCTTGGCAGAATCTGCCAAGGTGTGGTAGAAGGGCTGCGAGCACACGGATTCAGCAAAAATCAAAAATTCTCACAGACCTACAACTAAACGGGTCAAGCAAAAAAGTTACTCACGTGGTTCATCCACGGCTCAGGAGCCGCGACGATGTCCCGACATCTGGAGTTGCCGCCTTGGCTGTTTCAACGACAGCGTCAGTGGCCATGGGCTGGGCAGCCTCGTTTCCAGTCGGTGCAGACTTCGAGTGCTCCACGGCTGGAACATTCTCGACTGGAGGAGTCCCAGGCTGGTTGTTTTCAGCACTGTGAGCAACACAACAAAACAAAAGGATGGTCAGCACAAAAAATGACAGCACAAACATTTTCATATCATACTCAAAAACACACATACCTGTGCTCCTCATCTTCCTCGTCTTCGGAGTCGCCAAAAATTGGTCCTCCAAAGGCTGGGGTACCACTCGACTGAAGCGGAAGAGTCGAGCTTGTTGAGCACGCACGCAAAGGAGCGGCTTGGAAAACAGGAGGTGAATCTGATTCCTCGTCATCCTCCAAGCCTTGCTCCTTCGCGGGCGAACTGGCAGCAGAAGGCGCCTTCTTGGCCAGTCGACGCCGCTTGGTTGCGCGGTATCGACTTCTTGGTCAGAAGGAGCCTTGTCTTCAGATTGGACTTCTTCTGCTGCTTCTTCCTCGCATCCTCACACGTGAAGTGGTGGCGGAAGGGATGGGCGACTGATCCCCTTTCGGGTCCACCACCTGTGCCTGTGTTTCTTCAGTCTCGCCATTTTCAGGCAGAGGAGGAAGGGAGGCAGCAGTCGAGTGACCCTGCATAGCACACATCACAAATTGCAAAGTCAGAATCAAAAATCGCAGTCATAAAACATGCGAGTGGCAAACTTTTCATTGCAAGCAGGCTATAACACATACATACCTCAAGCAAAGGGTTCTCCAACCCATATGGTGCAACAGGGCAGTCGACATTGCAAGTGTCGCCTGTCGTCAAGTTGGTGATGTGTCGCACATGCGTCAGCAGCTCACTCCTTGAAAGCTCCTCTGGATTCATTCGGGTGATGTCCCTGCGCCTTCATACTCCCACATGGGGTGCGCTCGGGCGCGAATGGGCCACACCCGCCTCTTCACAAAGGTGGCGATCAAATGGATGCCTGTGACCTTGTCCAGCATGCCTCCGATCCGAGCCAGCAAAGGGCTTGCCTCCTCCATTTCTTCGGCTGAGAGTTGGTGATCCCACGCCTTGGTCCTGGTGAAAGCAGCAGTCGAGAAAGGGGCGGCTGCATCCTGCTCACAGTCGCATAAAACCACCCCTTCCTCCAGCCTTGAGCGGAGTCGACGGTCTTCAGGCGGAAGTATCGGGTGTCGCTGCGCACCTGTATTCCACAGCCGCCGACGGGGTAGGTGCGACCACCTCCTCTGTTCGGCCGCACCATGAAGATGGCTTCCACAGCGCCCAGCTGGGAGCGACGCCGAGGAAGCACTCGCACAGCGTGATGAAGCACGCGATATGCATAATGCCGTTTGGGGTGAGATCATGGATCTGCACCCCGTAGGCAAAAGAAGACCACGAACGAAATCGTGGAGGGGAAGCGAAAAGCCCCTAGGCAAAAACTCCGCAAAACAAACACGCTCGTTGGCGCGTGGTTCGGGGAGTACCTCCTTGGGCGACGGCGCGCGGACGGCGAGCTGCTCCGCGGGTGGCAGATACCCCTGCTCGCGGAACTTGACCAAATGGGCGTCCTTGATGGTGGACTTCGCCCAGTCCCCGCTGCCCTTCTTCAGCGCGGCGGATGCAGATGTACCCGCCACGGCCTTCTTGCCCTTGGTCGCATCGGTAGCGGCGGCGGCGGCAGCGCCACGCTTCGCACCTCCACCTTTCGCCATCGCTACGGTGGAGGGAGTGTGGGGCAAGAGCTTGGGCGCAGAGCAATGGAGGGGGCGCGAGGAAGGAGACGAGGGGCGGCGCAGGGGAAAATGGCAAGTAAAAAACTCTGCCAGCACCGTCCCCCTATTTACCACAGAGCGCAAAAACGATCGTAGCCGTTAAAACAAATCCATACGCTCCGCGCGAAATCTGGCCATACACGTGGCGGCCACGGAGAGCAACCGTCGCCGGCCACTCCGCCCACTACGCACGAGAATCCAGGAAGCCATCATCACGCCCCGTGAAAATAGTGCCGAACGGTCAAATCAAGTCCACGCGGCGTCATCCCTGGTCAGCTCTGCAAAAACGGGCCCACAGAACAGGGTCACGTCTTATCAAAGCCTCTCCAGGCACGCCATCGCTTGTCAGAGATAGCAGTCGCAAAATGCGTCATTGCTGACGTTGTTCTCTCTTTCACAACTGGCATAAAAGTCACTCGATGATATCTTCGGGTGGTCTCTCGCATAAGTTTCGGTTGGTTTTTTAGCAAAAGTCATAGAGGCCAGTCGAAATTCTTTCGACTGCAGCATCATACTCCCATCGGGAGCGTATCAAAAAATTTCTTTGACTAAAATGTGCAGGGTAAAAGAATTTGAGATTATCCTCCATTGCAAGCAATAAAGCACAATCTCGGGGGCTACTCCCATCGGGAGCGCTGTCGCGCACCCGATAGAATAATGGCAAAAGTGCAGTCGACGGAACATTCGACTAAGTTCATAAGCAAAATCACACTCAAAATATTCCCGAGTTGATCCGACGATCCTTGGATGCTGCATGCATAAGTGCAAAGGTAAGACCCGCCGATCAGTCGAGCTGGGCTAAGGACCGCTCCAGCAGCGTTATCCTTAAATGTTCCGTGTCAGCAGACATGATGAAAATCCCCGACGGACGCGTTGGGTAGATTCAAAATTATACTGCAGTTCGATTCAGTAAGACCTCAACGGCCGTTTCGAGTCTGTCCAGTTTGTTCCAGATTCGAGTCCGGGGACTCGAGTTTGATTGAAAGCTAGTATGGTTTTGCCACAAATGGTAGTTAACCGGCCCCGATCCGTCGTGTGTGCCGGGCCTGCTAAGCTAATATCCCTTGATTATCATAAGCAAAAACTCATAGTCGATGAAAACACTCGGCATTGCTAACATGTGCTATTTCATAAGAATTCTAAATACAGATGTAAAAAATATATATAACGTGCATGATGTATGAGTCCATGCCCGACTCTTCGAATCAGACAAGTACTCGGGGGCTACTGACATGGGTATGCCTATCGGGTACCCTACCATGAGGGTACCTGGTGCACGTATCGACTAGGCCCAACTATCAGAGCCTACATGAAGCCCATGAAGGGAGGCCCACGAAGATGAAGTATCCTTCAAGTTTGGCGAAGCAATAGTCGGTTTAGAGTTTCCTTACTTGTAAATCGAGTCGGTTACGAACACCCGGGACCCAGCCTATTATTTAAGGACTGGGAGGGCCATCGAACCAGACAACGAACCACCAGAGCCACAAACCCTAGCGAGATCGACATCTCGCCGGGATCCTTGTAACCATCATATTCACAAATCAATAACAGACAGGCAGGACGTAGGGGTGTTACCTCCACACGAGGGCCCTGAACCTGGGTAAAATCTTTGCCCTGCTTGTCAGCCGACGATACTTCCAGCTCTACCACGTTCTCTCCCCCATATTCATAACCTAGGGACCTTAACCATGGGTCTTGATGAGTCTACCCCTCGTCAGCGTGTGAGCTCGTCACCTCTCTATCGGGAATGAACCGTCCCTCTGCAACATCTTTACTGCATTTCTAATTTCTTGGATGGGTAGTAGGGGATTATCTTTGTGTCTTCTGTATATATGCACTTCCTTCTGCGTCCAACGTGCCCCATGCCCGTAAAACAATTTCTTGCCCGTTCGATCCACTTGAGTGGCTCTGGATGAGATCCATTAGCCAGCAGGTCCGCCTCAGTTTCTCACTTAGGCATGCTAAAAGCGTAGCCACCAGGCCCCATAGTATGGTGGTACATCTTTAGAGCAGCATTTGCCGCATTTTTTGCAGACTTTTCCAGAGCTTCCTCTGATTTCTTGTACGCCACAATTCTTCCCAGTAGTCCTTTATCTTCTCATACCCTTTATCGAAGTCTGGAGTCTTATTTTTCTTGACAAACAGTTTGTTCAATCTTTTCTTCCGTTCTTGAATAGCTCGGCCATCTTCTTAAGTGCCCAGTCCTTGACTTTTTGCTCCATGATTTTCTGGGCAATCTTTTCTGCCTCATGGATCCTCCGCACTGAATCCACTCTGGCGCCGGCAGGGTGAAATTAACCATGAGCTTTCTCCAAAGTCTTTCTTTGCCCTCATCGCTGACATATAGCTGTCCTTTCTCCTTTGGCCGATGCCATTCTCGAACGGTGATCGGGATGAAGTCCCTAACAAGAACTCCGCATTGCTTTACATTTTATTTTTAACACCAGGGGGCGCATTTTACCAACCGGGACTAAAGGGATTCCCACAATAAGGAAGAAGCACACGGATGTGTGTTTCTTTCGAGCGCTTGTGAGCCGTTGGATCAGGGGTGTGTTTCTTTTGAGCGCTTGTGAGCTGTTGGATTTTGAACTAGTCCCAGTTGGTAACACAACCGGGACTAAAGAATCACACGGATGTGTGTTTCTTTCGAGCGCTTGTGAGCCGTTGGATCAGGGGTGTGGTTTCTTTTTGAGGGTTGTGAGCTGTTGGATCAGCACTCCCCACCACCACCACTCCCACCTCATCCACAGGTACACTTTCTAATCGCCTATAAATAGCGGCGTCCCTGCAGCGAACGGCACACAACGAGCGTCTACCTTCGCCACCGAATCCAATGGCTGGATTTAGCTACCTGCTGGCATGTTCCCTGGCATTATTGTGTTCGTCCTTGTTCACCGGCCAGCCATTGGAGCCACCTCCTGTAGGACGGTGAACAATGACAACACAACGACGCTGTTGGAAACACAAAGCCTCAGGTAGGTTGAATCTAGCCACTGGATTAGGGTGACGCAATGATGAATTGCCGAGGAGGTGGAAGTGGTGGTGGTGGTGGAAGTGGTAGCCTTGCCCTCGGTCCGATCCAAGCAGCGGCAAGGCGCTCTGATGATCTGCGACATTCCCAACACTTTTTGGGACGGTGTAGATCATCAGAGACGTCTTGCCGCTGTGGATCGAAGGTCGATTTGTTGCTCACGACACGCGATGATTTGCAGTATAGAAAGCATTCGGATTCCCGTCATACAGCCCTACGGTGCTAATACATTACATTGATTACATAAAAGCCATGAAACCCTTCTTCGCGTATGTCCCTGGCCTATGATCGTTTCGCCGTAACCATGGAGCATTCATTATTTAAACGGGATGCTTGGTCAGTTCTCATGTGAAGGGGCGGAATTTCATCAAACTTATCATAATCTGCTGCATGTCTGCTTGTCCTCGACTCCCACGATGTTTTTCCCTGAAAGAAACTACGTGACGCTTTGGCTCATCGTCTGATGTATCGTTTGCTTGTTTTTTCTTTTTTTCGGTTGGAGGACATGTCCTTACATAGAAACCTGAGCCACTCATTGGCTAGGACGAATGGTTCGTCTTGTAACAACCAAGATTCTTGGATCCACTGTTGTCATCCGTACAGCTGGTCTACTTTATCCCTTCTCCATTCATGTTGACCCACTGCACGAAACAAAGGGACCTTAAAAGTAGGTCCATAGTCAAGTTCCCATATTCCTCTATGCGACCATAGTATGTGTCCTTTTGCCCATCGTCGTTTGTTGCATCAAAGCGGACACCCTGTTCTGGTAGGTGCTCTTTTTATCTTGGGCGATCGTTGTAAAAATGTATCCATTTATCTCGTTACCCTTGGAAATTCAATACAGTCGAAGATGGTGACGCGGCCACAAGTAGAGCTGATCTCCGACAGTGGTGTCATTCATGAGCTGTAATCGCAACAACGGCCGAAGGTCTCCATGTGTTTTCTTTTAATCCAGGAGTCATCCCCACGGTTCTTGGGCGTACATATTCTTGTGTTCCTCGATATCGGAGGCCACGAAGGTGGAACTTTGTAGAACTGTGTTAGTGTGCTTGGTAAAGAATTGCCCGTCCTACATATCAGTGCTTTCTTTCCTAGCGTGCCTTTTCCTCTCAGTCTCCCCTCATGCGCGATTCAGGAACACCATATCGGTAAGGTCAGGATTAAAGTCACACAGAACTCAATGACCTCTTGTGTTCCATAGCCCTTGAGATGCTTCCTTCTGGCCTTAGCACGGTTATGAACAGATTCTTCAAGACTCACAAGACCTCTCGAAGGGGAACATTTTGTGAAGAAAATACAGGACCGAGAATGGCAATCTCGTCGCTAGGTGAAACCAGGAGATGCGTCATAATATGAAGAATGATGGGAGAACACCAACTCGAAGCTGACAAACATTGGACCACAGCCTTCTGTAAATTGGTAGAGTTACTGGATCGATGACCGTCTGAGATATTGCATTGAGGAATGCACATAGCTTCACAATGGGTACGCGAACATTTTCCGTAAAAGCCCCTCAATGCAACCGGAGGAAGCAACTCGCGTCATAATCACGTGGCAATCATGAGACTTCAGGTTCTGGATTTTTTCTCTGCATATTTAGATCCCCTTTATATTTTGATGAGAGACAGCCGGGACTTGATACTGCTCAGGCATTCAAAAAGATTTTCTTCTCTGCTTTGGTAAGAGCGTAGCTGCTTAAGTATTGACGCCTTTATCCGTTCTGCTTTGTTGTATGGGTCTTTCATACGTTGTTGGTCTGCCCGTGCTTCCGGTGTATCTTTTGTCTTCCCATACACGCCCAGGAAGCTAGCAGGTTCCGCAAGATTCTTCGTTCACGTGCATCACGTCGATTGAAGACGGACCTCTAGGACTTTCCAATAGGGTAGCTCCAGAATATAGAGCACTTCTTCCATATGGGTACGTGGTGTCAGCGTCATTCGGAATCAGATAGACTGGCAGGACCCTTTCCAAAGAGTTACTTCTAATCCTTGACCATGTCATATAATAACATCACCATCAGGGAGGTTAGGCTTCTTCCGGCGATCTGCCTCACCGTTGAAATGCTTGCCGGGTTTCTTACGGATGATGTTCGGAAGAATCGCGATGCCCCAGTACACATTTGTTTCCCAAATGTATACTTTCAGTTTCTAAACAGTGCGTGCATGAATTGTATCCCTTGTTTGACTGTCCTGAAATGTTACTAAGAGCAGGAATCATTGATGGTTACGAACAGCAACGCTCGTAGGTCAAATTTCTGTTGTTATGCTCATCCACACACGTTACACCTGGTTCGGACACAACTGAACAGTTCATCAACTAATGGCCTTAGGTACACATCAATGTCGTTGCGGGTTGCTTCGGGCCTCTCGATGAGCACTGGCATCGTAATGAACTTCCGCTTCATGCACAAACCAAGGAGGAAGGTTGTAGATACATAGAGTCACGGGCCAAGTGCTATGAATGGAGCTTTGCTCCCCAAAAGGATTAAAGCCATCTGTACTTAGACCAAATATTAAGTTCCTTGCTCATCTGAAAATGTCGGGAACTCTCTGTCGATTTTTCTCCACTGGGACCCATCGGCGGGGTGTCTGAACTTCCCGTCTTTTCTTACGCTCTCTTTGTGCCATCGCAACAACCTGGCATGCTCTTTGTTTCTGAACAGAGTTTTCAACCGTGGTATTATAGGAGCTTACACATCACCTTAGCAGGAACCCTCTTCCAGGGGGGCTCGTTCATCGCCCTCAACATCACAGGGTCATCTTGTCTTATCTTGTACCACAGTGCAATGCATACCGGGCATTTATCCATGTTCTCGTACTCACGCGGTACAGGATGTAGTCATTAATGCATGCAGGTATCTTCTGACATCTATTCTAGAGGGCAGATAGCCTTTTTTGTTTCGTAGTCTCGGGCATTCGTTATCCTTTGGAAGCTTCGGGTTCATTTTTTTCAGTAACTTCTCAATCCTTGTCAGAATCAACCAGTCTCTGCCTTCTATTTCAGCAGTTCTGTGTAGTACGAGCTTTGTGCTGCCATCTTCGCAGTTTGGGTACAACAACTTTTTGTGATTCTCAAGCATGGCCTCCAACTTTAGCTTCTCGTTTTCTGTATCGCTTTCTCGCTTTGCATCAGAAATGACCCACCAAGACTATCAGCGGGTCATCTTGATGCCCGATGTTCCCTCTTTCTTCTTCAAACGTACTTCCATAAAGTATCACCGCATTCCTCAGGGAACATAGGATGTTGTCATCATCCTCCTCTTTCTTCAGTGTCTTCCATCGTAACCCTCTTTCTCCGTGCTTGGTCCAACAATTATAGCTGGGCATGAACCTTCCGAATCAAGTGGTCTTGAATGGTTCTCGGTCAGAAGTATCCTGACGTTCCGACACTTCTCACATGGACAAGGCATAAATTATTCACTGTTGTTTGCCTCAGCCACATCGAGAATTTATGAGGCCTGCAATAAACTCGACTGCGTCGTTGCCGGTACTCCATCGCATCCGTGCATCCATCGCATTCATAATATATAATTAAGTTTATCAAATACCATTACAATAACATCTTGAATGTGAAATGACCACGTACATCGACACGTGCTATTTATGATCAATTACAGGACGAAAAGGATATAAAGTTGCTAAACCGCGGCCGAGGATATCATTTTGTGTGAACTTAAGTGTGGTCGGGCATTTCATCGAACACATCTTGTGCGTGGCAAGGAAATAAAAAAGCACCCACTTCCCACCAATCAAGAGAAAAAAAATTAGAGGAGAGAAGGGGGTGGGGGTTATTTATAGGCAGGGAGGGTATGTCCCGGTTCTTGGCACGAACGGGACCAAAGCTCCGCCGCACGCCAGTGTCTGGCTTGGAGCTTTGGTCCGGTTCGTGCCAAGAACCGGGACCAATACCCCAACGAACCGGACCAATGGTTCACGGGGCCGTGGCAACTCGAACCGGGACCAGTGCCTGGCACTGGTCCGGTTTTTACCTGAAACCGGGGCTAATGGCTGGGACGGTCCTGGACCAAGATGGTTTTTCTATAGTGAATCTGAATAGACAGAATAGAAAAAGCAGGAGCAGATTAGTACCGTGTGGAGGATCGCGACGATTAGGCCATCTCCTTGGCCCTGTTCCATAATGGTGGCAATCGGCATTGGGCTGAGCGCGAAGCCGATTGTAGTGCCGATCGGTTCAATAGTTATAATTTTCTTACAACAAATAACATAAGTTTATTAGAAGTGGATATTGGACGAAATTACCCATTTCAAATTTTCAACCTTTTTAATATGTAGCTATATAAGATCGCCATATCTTTGTGACAATGTTCATCTTGCTATGTCCTCTCATGCGACAATCACGATCGCTGAAACACCGCCGGCTTCCATCTAAAAACAATAACAATGGAAAGTAAACGATCGAGACGCGATAAGTTTAGTACAGGATGATCATGTCCATCTCATTGTAAAAGGAGCTAACAGTACGTAATTGACCTGGTTAGCTACACAAAGCCAGTTCGTTAAATTCAAGTTGTAATGCGTGCTACCTACCGATGAAGAGTACTGAAGATGCATTCTTGTACTAGTTCACCGACCTGGTCTGGATGAATGTAGAACATGTCTTTTTCTTATTTACGAAAACTCAATCGCGTATTAAACGCACTTGTCTTCTCGCACCAAAACAGCAAACCAAGAAGGTTTTAGCGTGGCAGCTTCTAGAGCTAAGCCATGACACTGCGACGAGACTCATCGTCTTCGTTCCTCTTCCTTCGCTTCCACTGCTGGTGGCATCCAATGCAGTTATGAGCTCGCAGATTCTCAGGCCATCAATTGCTCGACGTCCGGCAACTACACTGCCACCGATGCTACGCCGCCAACGTGAACCAGTTCTTTGCCGCGCTCCCTGAGAACACCGTCTCCAAGAACGGCGGCTTCTTCAACGGCACAGTCGGTCTGGGGCCGGACACTGTGTATGGTCTCGCCATATGTCCCGCCGACTACTCGCGCGCTGATTGCAGCGACTGCCTCACGGCCGTTGCTGCCAGCAACGTGATGGTCTGCGGAATAGATGCCCTGGGAGCAGAACCGTGCTCGCCATGTTCGAATGATGCCTTGTCCGCTATTCAGACATCAACTTCTTTGGTACACCTGAAATAGGTGAGTGTTTTTCCTTGTGACGGGTAAAATTATACCCTGTTATCTATCATATAATTCGTACTAGAATAGGCAAATAACGCGATAGGCTATACATAATTTAGGGAAATAATTAGTGGCTTAGGATAACAATATGGACCAACATGCCACAAACCTTTTCGATCTGTTAGCTCATGCTCTCATCCCTCCCGGGACCTCTCCTAATCGGCCTCACCTTCACCAACGCAGACAAATGTTCTCAACTAATTAAGGATATTTCTAACGAGTCGTTATCTCATCACTTGTCCCGGCTTTACACTAACCTTGTTTGACACTGTCTTACCGAACCTGCATATCATAACGGATACCTTTGCAACATATTATCTATGTTAGTTTTTATAAGGTCATAAAGTTTGTCGAAACTCAAATATTGTGAAGTTTGACTAAGTTTCTAGAAAAAACTATCAATATATACAATAAGAAAATTTTAGTTAATGATGTATCCAATGATACAAATTTTTATTGTAGATGCTTATAGTTTGTTCTAGAAACTTGGCCAACCTTTACATATATACCTAATAAAATCGAACAGATGGAACACGATATTGACATAATATGCTGGTAAACTTATATTCTTTTTACTGAAGTGTCGAAAAAACACTAATTTGTGAATATGGGGAGGTTGTAATCCTGTATGTGACTTTTGAGCAACGAACTTGTCTGGGGGTTTAGGCAGTAAAGCTCAATAGAAGACATAAAGTTTGTCTAAAAAAATCTCAATAAAAATGAAGGGGCATACCAATATATACCTTCTGTTTTCAACAAAGCTAGATCTACAATTAGATTCCTCGTAGTACTTGCTTGATTTTTCTCCTTTTTGCTCCATTTTTCAATATTTCTTCAAGACATAAAAATGGGAGAATTCATTTGATATTTTGATCCCTAAACTCCCACGTATTTAACCTTCACAAAGATTTAGGCACTCACCCTAGAAACAATATTGTGACTGCATCATTCTAAATTTTGGGAATTATGGGACCCCTACCCTACCTCATGTGAAAAACCTTAATGGCTACCAGAATGAGTAGCTTTGCTCATGTGAACTCTAGGTTCAAAGTTTTTTCTATTAATCAACCAAATATAGATTTAATGAGCAATAAAATAAAACTATCCTGGTAGGATCTCAAGGATAAACCCACCGAAAGCGCTTCATTTCAAGCTTTCCAAATTAAATTGCCCACAGCAACGTTGTAATTTCTACTGCAATAATCAATCTAAGTTTCACGAGAAATCTATTAATCAAATAGAAAAACAATTAAATTGCTCGGCCCAACCGCCAGTTTGAAAGCACATGTAACAATATTCCAAAGATACCTACTACTGGAAAAATGAAAGAAACGTTTCTCTAGATATGGATCATATATTTCTACAAAACATAAATTTAGTACTAGTGTACTACGAATTCATCCTCGATGCAGAAAACATGCCTGTTCAAATTACTTTTGTTCTATAGGCTAACCGTGAGAAGACTTTCCCTAGAGGGACTTTCAGACACTAGTTTAAAAAAAAAATGGCAACTAGCTTGTCTAGATGTGATTCCCTCAAAAACAAAACTTGTCTAGCTTTGAAAACAATATATGCAGAATGTATACTAAACACAGCAAAAGAATTCAGGGTCCATCATATCTCCTTGTAAGAAAGGGTCACACATATATTACTGCATCGATAACCTAACTGGTACCAACTCTTAGTCAGATCTTCCACATAGTCCTTCGGAATGTCAAACAACCAGACAACACTCTTCGGACAGTAATATTTTTCTATGTGTAAGATCATTAGTATAGGAAAATTAAGACATCATGATTTATGTCCTATCCGCCTATTCTCTAGAATCTAGTTCTTCAACCATTTTTGTTTATTACCTAGCTACTTCTATTCTTAACTAAAAAAAATTCGGGACTACCATTTTTTTCTCCAAGTTTATGATACTAGGATCTATTTGCTTTTTGTCGTGACAGGTGCCGTATATGTGTCGGGTGGTGAAGATGCTTCAGCCAGTGGCTATTCAGAAGACGTACTTCGTAGCTTATCCGAAGCAACATCAGGTGCAGAGATCTCGCCGTGGCGATTCGCGGCAAGCGTGGGGAGGCCACATGTGTTTGTGCAGTGCACCTGGGGACCTGCCAGCGGACAAGTGCAAAGAGTGCCTGGACGTACTGTCGATCAACGCAACGGGCTTTTGGGTCCTGAGAAGAGAAGGGCAGCAGAAAAGCTACAGCTGCACTGTTCGGTACAGCGACACGAGCTTCATGGTTGTGCCTTTCACTGCTGTTTCAGCACCTACGCCGGAATTTGTAGTTCCACTCCACCAGGCTATGAATCTCCCTCCAGCGTCCGTGGTGAGTTCTTTACATGTAGCCTAAGCCGATCGTCCCAGTGCCACCTTTGCAGAGGGGCCGCATCCTTTTGTTGCGAAGATCCACCATGGTGTGGTGATTTACAGCTGCACAACGTTTTCATTATTTAAAAGTGTTGTTCCTCAATCCTTCCTCACATCCCTCTTCCTCCTCCTGCAGAATCTAAAGCAATAAAAGTGGCCTCAATTGTCGTGCAATATGTGGGGTGATTTTGTCTAGCAACTTTGATTTGTAATGTGCGCAATTTAAGACGCCAACGTAACAGAAAAGGTATACTGTGACCCTATCAATCCGTGAATAATGTTTTCTGCTATTTTGTACCATTGCTATTTTCTGTGATCCGTTAATGAAGCTAATTTAAACTAAAGCCGAACATATACCTTTCATACATATGCATGCTATGCACTAATTTATGTATATGTAGATGAATAGATGATGTCCGAAGGTTCTCTTATCGCAATTGGCGAAAGCAACATCTAACTTCGCGATGGATGAAAAACTTGATCTGGTGGCTTTGGTACTGTCTAAAGGTAAAGTGAAGGGCATGGATGTCGCTGTAAAACAGATAAAGATGCCGGATAAGTATGCCGAACAAGAACAAGTGAGGAAGGACTTCGATAACGAAATTAAATTTATGAGCCCGCTTCACCATTGCAACATTATAAGTCTTATTGGTTGTTGTGAGGACAACAAAAATCTTTACTTGTGTACGAGCTAATGGAGAACGGTAATCTCGAGAGCCAGCTTTACGCCAAATTTGGTGCCATGGATTCGGACCTTCACGGTGTGACGGTTGCGGGCAATGCATTGCGACTAGATTGGCCAAAAAGGTACGCAGACACATGCTCTATAGGTTTATTCTTTTTCTTTGAGGAAGAGCATTAAGAAGCATTATATTGCTTACGTGCAAACATAATTTCTCATAGAGAATGCATCATGCGTGTTTCAGGAAAAGCATACTGATTGGAGTAGCCTCTGGACTTGTATATCTCCACTATGAATGCAAGGAACAGCTCATGCATGGATATCAAGCCAAGTTATGTGATGCTGGGCAAAAGCTTCAATGCCAAGCTGTGCGACTTTGGCTGGTGGCGCAAGTCAGTGATAATGAAACCTCACGCTCAACAGATAATATCCGTGGGACCAAAGGCTACATCGACCCGGCATATGCGGACACCGGCAGGCATGCGAGCAGAGCGATATCTACAGCTTCGGCATTTTGATGCTTGAGGTCGTATGCTGCGAGAGACCGGCTGTGACTAACAATGGTGGCAAGATTATGAACAACCTCGTCGAGAAGGTGAGGACATGCCATCAGAGGAATGCTATTCTGGATGCAGCTGATGGACGGCTGAGGGCCCAGACTCTAACGAGCAACTTGAGCGAGTGCTGATGATCGGGCTCTTGTGTGTCCAGCCAGACCCCAATCAACGTCCACACGCCAGGAGAGTGCTCGAGTACTTAACAAGCCGGGCGGTTCCGTTGCCTTCTCTCTCCACTACAAATTATAGCTTTTCCACGATGAATGAGAGTAGATCATACGCATCAACCTCCCACAACAGCAGTGTAAGTGAAGACGACTCCAGCACGTCATCCAGCCTGCCCCTCAGCATTCACGAAAAGCTGAAGACGCTGGCACGGCGGCCTTCCTGACCAGCCAGTGCTGAAGTTCAGCATAAATTCAAGCTACTTCCTTGATACTATGCTACCTATCCGTCTATGCACTCATCGTCTACGCGTGAGCTTATGCGTGTTTTAGTACCTAAATGGGGTCCGCATCCATGTAATCAATGATACTATGTCTTCGATACCTATTTATCTTGTGATTCCATAATTCTCGACGGAGTTTATTTACAATAGCCTGTCTCCAACAGTGTTACTAGAAGAACCTCTCAGGCATTGAACAAAATAAATTTGAGCCGTGCTCTGTTCCATCTTTATTTGGAAAAAGGTACCAATGTGGAATTCCATAGCAGCCTCTCTTAGACATTTGCTCAAACACCTGGTGGGCTGGAACCGAACCATCACAAGAATACAGATTGATATTTCTAATTGATGGCTGAACCAAAGTACAGAAAGGAGGATGGTTGATATGGGTACGTGTGAGCCGTGAGCTCTAGTATTTGAGAATTGCGAGATGGAGCAGAGAGGATAATACAAACTGGATAATTGGGGAATTTGGAGCGGACCTACCCCGAGGTCATGGTGGAGCTGCGGCTGCCACATACGGTGTTCGACGGATAGCGTCCATGCCTAGTAGCGGAGATCCCCTACCAAGACCTCCGATGACGACAATTTCTAGCAAGAGAATGTGGCCGGACGGGAGGTGGAGAGGGGATGGATGGCGGGGGTGCAGGCGCGTTCTCTTGCGTTCTGTTTCTCCATGGAATGTTCAGTCGGGTGCATCTAAGAAAGAAAAGTTTCGCTCAAAAAAAGTTTTTTTCCCTCTCATTAGGGTTTTGCGTTCTCTCTCCGTTCCGGCGGCGTAGAGACCGTTTCTTCTTCCCGTTTGCTTCCGGCGAGCGGGCTTGTCTTCTCCGCTTGGGTGGCGCCTTCCTCCATGGGGATCGCGGTGCCCACTCGGTGATGGCCGCGACAGCAGGGTGTTCTTCGTCGGGGTCTGCAGGTCAGGGAGATCTGGAGTTTCTGATGCGTGACCTAGGGCTGCGTGAGGAGGATCTAAACGATGTCGTTTTTGAAGAAGAGAAATCCGCCCCCGTCGAGGACAATCTGTGGATTCTCATCGCTAAGGTAAACACGGATCGAGAGTTTAGCAACTACTGGTTCTTTAAGAACATGAGATCGGCGTGGGATTTGGCGCAAGATATGAAAACTAAAACCCTAGAGGACAACCTTTTCATCCTGAAGTTCTCGTGCCTAGGGGATTGGGAGAAGGTTACACAAGGAGGCCCCTGGAACTTTCGTGGCAACGCTGTGCTGTTGCTCCTTACGATGGATTCACTAAGCCATCGTCAATTGAACTTAACACCTTTGATATCTGGATCCAAATCCATGATCTCCCTTATGGGTATCGTGGTATGATCAAGGCTTTGTCTGCTAAGGTGGGAAAATTTATTCTGGCTGAACCACCATCAGATGATTTTGCAGGGAATTTCTTCAGAGTTCAGGTGACCTTGGATGTCCGTAATCCGTTGAGAAATCATGTCTCACTGTCCAGAGCAGGAAAACATGAGATATTCTTAGTTAAATATGAAAGATTACCGAAGTGGTGTGGGTCTGTGGGATGCTTGGGCATACGTACAAAGAACACGGAGATGGCATTCACCCACCATCAGCTCTGGTCTTCAAAAATCTGAAAGCAAACTGGAGTATGCGTCAGCCTGCTCGAACTAACCGAGGTCGTGGAAGAAGACGAGACCGAGGTCGTGGAAGAGGACGGGGATCCAACTTTCCAGGGCATGGTAATCGTGGTGATCGTGATGATCTTGGCGACGGGTCTGATTCGGAAGAGGATGATCACTACACTGATGACATGAACATGGATGCTGTTTCTGCTGCTACTCAGCAGAACAAAGAGATCGTACGTACGGATTCGAAGGTCCGGAAACGGTTAGATTTAGGTCAGGGTAAAACTCAGCTTGGGCTAGCGATCCTTGATCAGAGCGGACACAAGGTCTCTTCAATTGTTGATCGCATAGAAGGAGACCCTATTAAGAACATTGGTACTCCTTCAGACCAAGAAAAGAAAAAGCCATGGATGAGTGGTGACGGCAACTCAGGTGACTCAAACATCTCAGGATCGGCAGACCTCCAGAGAGGGTCTGATCGGGCACAATGAAACTCTTCATATGGAACTGCCGTGGAATGAATAAGTCTACGGCAGTTTGTGCGCTCCAGGTGCTCCTGGAGAGGATCCGACCGGATGTGGTGTTCCTGTCTGAATCACATCTGAGTAGAGTTAAGGCAGGGGTTTTGATGAGACGTTTTCACTTTGATGAGATGGAAATTCATGAGAGTGATGGAAAATCGGGAGGCCTTGTGATGTGGTGGCATAGCTCTCTGTATGTCACCTCTAAGGAGGTATCCCCTAACTTCATTGACATTCGTGTTGATGAGCATACTGATTCGGCATGGAGATTTACAGGGTTCTACGGAGAACCTAGTGCGGACCGAAAGCATCTTTCTTGGCAATATATTCATGATTTGCATGCGATGAACAACCTCCCTTGGTTAATTGGAGGGGATTTTAATGAGATTATGTTTGGTAGTGAGAAAGAAGACGGCAACATTAGACCGCAAAGATGCATGCCATTGTTTAGGGATGCTGCTGATGACTGTTCTTTGGAGGACCTGGGCTTTATTGGTGAAGAATTTACATGGCAACGTGGGAGAATTAGGGAAAGACTTGATAGGATTTTGGGCAAACATGATGGTCTGTCCATGTTTCCAGCTCTCGGTGTTGTCCATAAAGGCTGGGATAAATCTGATCACCGCCCAATCCTTATGGACACTAACTTCTACCTGCAAACGCAAGATAGACGAAGGCCTATCCCCAAACGGTTCGAAGCCAGATGGTTGTGTGAAGAGACTGTGGAAACGATAGTCCAAGCTGCATGGGATCGAGCCAAGTTCTTGCTGGTGCTTCCCTGGCTAAGAAGACTGGAGTCATTCATGCTTCGCTACATGATTGGGACAAAGAGGTGCTTCTAGGACCACGAACTCAGTTACATGATCTGCAGAAGCAATTGAATGATGTTATGTCTGGACCCATTACTGATGACTCCTTATCTCTGCAACATGAACTTCAGATCAAAATTGAGGAATTGCTAGAGAAAGTAGAATTATACTGGATGCAAAGAGGAAGATTAAACTGGTTACGAAGTGGTGACCAAAACTCAGCCTACTTCGATAGGTCAGCTTCAGCTAGGCAGAAGAAGAACTTTGTTAAAAAATTAAAGAATGATCAAGGGGTTTGGCTTGAGGACGAGGACCAGCTAAGCGGCCTTGCCTCGGAATATTTCAGTAACTTGTTTACGGCTCAAGTTCAAAATCCAAACCCTGCTACCATTGCGAAAGTTCAGTCAAGAGTTAGTGATGAGATGAATTCAGCCTTGACTGCTCCTTACACAAGAGAGGAAGTTAAAAAAGCGTTATTCAATATTGGAGACCTGAAAGCCCCAAGCCCGGATGGGCTCCATGCGGTCTTCTACAAGAAGTTCTCGCACATTATTGGTGAGGATCTCATGGATGAAGTTCTACTAGTTGTTAACTCCAGAATAATCCCTGACAGTTGGAACGACACTACGATTGTTTTGATTCCCAAGGTCCCAAACCCTGAACAAATATCCTAATTTAGACCTATAAGTCTATGCAACATGGTATACAAGTTATTTCCAAACTGTTAGCGGCAAGGTTGAAGACCATTCTTCCGGTTGTAGTCTCCCCAATGCAGAGTGCTTTTGTCCCTGGGAGACTGATAACGGACAACTTTCTGATTGCTTATGAGAGCTTCCATGCTATTAAAAAGAAGAGAGTTGGTAAATTTGGTAATTGTGCTGTCAAGCTTGACCTGCACAAAGCATATGATAGAGTTGAATGGAAATTCTTGGAGCTCATTCTTCTACAGCTTGGTTTTGCTTCGGACTGGGTTCATCTCATAATGGAGTGTGTTACATCGGTAAGATACAAAATTCGTCTTAACAATTCTTTACATGAATTTGTTGTTCCCTCTAGGGGTTTGAGGCAAGGGGATCCTTTATCCCCTTACCTTTTTCTGTTGTGTAATGAAGGCCTAACAAGTTTAATTATGCATGAGAAACTGCTGGAAATCTTCAAGGTGTCAGGGTGTGCCGTGCTACCCCTGCTATTTCACATCTCTTATTTGCTGACGACTCTCTGATTCTAATGAAGGCTGATAATAATAATGCTCTGAGTTTGAGGCGAGCCCTGAATGAATATTGTGTTGCATCGGGACAATTGGTTAGTGATGCGAAATCAAGTCTCTACTTTAGTCCTTGCACTCCTGTGGAGGTCAGAGCCGAGGTCTGCACTACACTCAAAATCATGATGGAAGCGATAACTGATAAATATCTGGGGCTGCCACCACTGGTAGGTGTTGATAGGTCTGACTGTTTTCAACATCTAATTGATAAGGTAATTAAATTGTTTAAACGGATGGAAACAAAAACTGATGTATTTCGGTGGGAAAGAGGTTTTGATCAAAGCCATTATCCAAGCTCTTCCTGCATATGCCATGTCTGTCTTTAAGCTACCCAAGCAGATTTGCAAAGGGATAATCTCTGCAATGTCCCAATTCTGGCGGGGAGATGAAAACCAACAGAAGCACATGCACTGGTTTGCGTGGTGGAAAATGTTTATTCCCAAAAAACTTGGAGGTATGGGCTTTCGAGATCTTGAAAGCTTTAACCTAGCCCTGCTCTCTAAGAAAGTATGGAGACTACTCTCTGAACCTGACTCCCTTTGTGCTCAAGTTCTTCGAGCAAGATATTTCCCTTCAGGGGATCTTTTAAATTGTGAACTGAAGAAAGGCAGCTCTTATACGTGGCAAAGTATATGGTCAGGCATACAGACCTTCAAAAGAGGTCATATATGGAGAGTTGGAAGCGGAGAGAAAATAATATATGGAATGATTGCTGGATCCCTTCTTCTCCAACCGCAAAATCATGACCCGTAGAGGTAATATTTTGTTTACACCTGTGGGTGAGTTGATTGATGCTGAAAGTGGGGATTGGGATGAAGAGATCATAAGCGAGAACTTCTGGCAAGTTGATGCTGAGCGAATTTTGAAAATACCGCTAGCAGTGGGGATGATGGATGATTTTGTGTCCTGGCATTTTAATAAAAATGGAGTCTTCTCTGTTAAGTCTGCATACTACCAGGAATGGGATTTCCAGCATGGACGGAAGCTTCGCCGTACAAACCTCTTTGACGCAACCTCTTCCGATCCTAATTGGAAAGCTCTATGGTCTCTAAAAGTTCCTGCAAAAGTGATAATTCATTCCTGGAGAGCTATCTTGGGTGCTATACCATGCTACGGGGTTTTGGCAAATTGTCATATGCAGAACTCAAGTCAATGCCCCCTTTGTTTAGTGAACTGTGAAAGCATATCACATGCATTTTTTACATGTCCTAGAGTGGCGGAAATATGGAGCTATCTCGGCATGCAGGAGTCGATATCACATATGTGTACCTCGGATGACGTTGGGGTTCCCCCTCTGATCCAACTTCTGATTAATACTTCTGCAGCACCACGTCTCGAAGGTGTGCGACAATGTGATCTTGTGGCTGTTGGGGTATGGTATGTCTGGTGGGAGAGACGAAAAGCAACTCGTGGTGAATCCGTTCAAGACCCAAGGAGGTCAGCACAATCTATTTCAGCTCTTGCACTCAACAACTCTCGTATCAAAAGAATAGATTGTCTCCCATGGTTCGGCAAGGTTGGGTGAAGCTGCCTGTGGACTTTGTGAAGTTGAACGTCGACGCTGCCTTTGATATTGACTCTGGAACAGGTGGCACAGGGGCAATTGTTCGAGATCATACTGGCGGTAGATATGGTCTCTCCAACATGTGGAGGACGCAGCTACGGCAGAAGCCCACACTCTCCGGAATGGACTCCTCCTAGCTGGCCAAGTAGGATGCAACCGTGTGATTGTTGAATCAGATTGCATGGAGGAGATACAGATCATGCAGGATGGAGGGAATTCCCTGGGTGCTGCGGCGGCTATATACGAAGAATGCTCCTTCCTCTGCCGTAGCTTTTATCCACTATCCTAGGGAGGCAAATAGTGTTGCGAACACTTTAGCCAAATTTGGTGAGATCGAACATGCTACCTGGCATGGACATCTCCGGTGTTTTTGCGTGATGTAATAACCAATGATGTAACTATTGTGAACGCATAAGGCAGCAAGTTTCTTACGCACTCTTTTCCTTAACTGTATACCTACGGAGACTGGAAGGTTTTTAATGAGACGGTTTGCTGACCTAATATATAGTGGTGGAAAATTTCAAAAAAAAAAAAAAGTTTCGCTCGTTTTTTCGAACAAACAACACCACGATATATTTACAGTAGCAAACATTAGATGACAAGATACATGAGTTGTTTTCAGCGATTAGAAAATAATGTATGTCCAAACTCTTTCTGTTTCCATGATACAATGTTGTACTTTTGTGAATGCAGCCCTATAAAATTACGTAGATACCAAACCACGAACCTGTAAATAACACCGAGGGTTATCCCATGATTTTAAATTTGAGCCGTAATGACAAGAGTACACACACAATACAACCATTAACATAATCAACCAAACTCGGCAAGAGTATCAACACCAGTATTTCAGGCAAAGAAACCAGACAACCTGGTCGACATCAGGGAGAGCCGAGCGTACAAATCACTATTGTCGAGGACACATCGGTCGGGATAAATATTGCGAGGACAAAATCTCCTTGAACTACCCAATCTGCAAATCGACCAGGTCTCTGTCCTTATATAGATCAAAACATCGATCTAGTGATCGTTAGATGCAAATCTTGCAATACGCACGAGATCACCAAATTGCCGCAATCCGATTCTTGTTCTGCTAGCCTGCGGTCGTCGAAATTGCGATCGTCAGAAGCAACAACACATACGAAAAGGAAATCACGAAATTGCCGCAATATAATCTCGTGAGGGATACGTAGCTTGTTCTACTTCTTGCCTGTGTCTGCTAGCCTGCGCGTCGTCGCTTCCCTCGGTCGACGCCGCCAATGGCACAGCCGACGACCACCATGGACTCCCTCAAGGACGACAACGTCGAGGATATCCTGCTCTGCCTCCCTTCGTGGGCCTCCCTCGGACACGCCGTTCGCGCCTCCGACCGGTTCCGTCGCATCGCATCCAACCCCGACTTCCTCCGCCTCTTTCGCACACGCCACGCCTCGTCATCGCCCTGCAGCTTGCTCGGCGTGTTTGCCCAAAGACAACCCATCGCCCTCGGCCTTCCCTACTTCCACCTCGCAGACCCAGCCCGGTCCGATCCTGGCCTCGTCGTCGCCGCGCGAACCGGCGACTTCCTTCTCGCCGGCCTCGAGGACGACCGCATGTGGTGCATCAACGACTGCCGCAACGGCCGCCTCCTTCTCTCCAGACGCAAATCCCTAACAATCTACGAACCCTCTCCCTTCGCCGCACTGACATAAGTGATCCACAAGATGACTCCTCCTTTCCGGTCAGCTGCTTGCTCGATGACGGCGATTCTTCTTCCTTCCGCGTCTTTTCGTTGCAGCATGACTGTCACCAGAGGTTGCGAGCAGTCGAGTACGACTCCACATTACACGAGTGGCGCCATCACCCACGGGCTGCGGATGCCATCAGGCCGGATGATGGGCAATACCACACCACGTACGGGGCCGGGCTCATATTCTTGGACCACAACGGGCCCACCGGTACCTCGTCGCTCATGCTCGATACCCGCACGATGAAGTTCTCCAAGCTCCCACTTCCGGCAACCATGGCGGCCGCCAAGTCGAGGATATCAAGGTACTCCATCGGAGATACCGAGGATGGAAAGTGCTGCCTTGTGTGCGTGAGCAACGGCCTGCTGCAGGTGTGGCTACTCAGCGAGAACCGCGGTGGCGGCAGTATGTGGGAGTTCGAGAAGGAGAAGCCATTGAGCGAGCTGCTAGCTGGACATTACCACGACCAGTGGCTTTCCGTCGACAAGGTGGTCGCCGGACTAGTCATTGTTTTTGCGGGCAACAAGTTCCGTGGTTATCATGCCATTGACCTAAAGAACCTTACCTTCAAGGCCGAGCTTTCCGATGGCCAAACAGAGGTTTATCCTTTCCAACTACCATGGCCACCTGCTAGCTTGACTCCTGCCAAGCGACGCATGCTTCAGATAAATATTCGCAAAGGTATGTATTGTGTGAATTCCCAATTCCGATTTCTGATTTCATCCTTTAATATAATAAGAAATATGCTCAGTATAGGTGCAAACATTTCAATAGGATGCCCCCCATAATATTTAAAATTAAACTGAATTACAATTTACAACTAGTTCTGTTGGATAAGTGCGTCTTCAGTCTTGACCAGTCACCAGACTAGTAGTTAGCACCAGCAATGACACTATTTTTAACTAAGATATTTGGAAGCTTTTCGCTATAGATTGAACTGTCCGCAGACAACTAACATATATGTCTTTACCAACATTTGCAGATACTGAAAAGAAACAAAAAACTACGCCAAGGAGCAAGCGGTTATGCCCCCCAAAAAAAAAAACAATGTAGCTTCATGCATAAGGTAAGAGGAGCAGTGCTAGTGGAAAGAAATCTAGAATATCTAGCTCAGTAATATATTTAACTAGCTCAGTAACAAGGTCAGAAATTTAGGATATATCGCTCATGCTCGATACGACAAATCCGGGTGCTCCTATTTGACACCTTTTTAGATAAAAGTCAATAATGCCCAGCTTTGAATTAACAAAGCTCAGAGTTTTACATCGGCAATTACAGAAGAAACATGGTGTTGAGGAGAACCTCAAACAAAGCAGACAAAGGACAAGCTAAAAGAAAGGAGGCTACACTACGCCGAGCACCCAATCCCTGCGTAAAACGGCCAGCCCAAAGGCAGGATCAGACCACCAGCGAAGACACCACCGCAACTAGCACAAAGCTTGACATCGGACAGTAAAGCAGGAGACGAAAGACCAGAGCCTTCCGCAGACGTCGAGCACGAAGGAGAGGATGCCGAGCATCACAGCGCTGAACGGAGACCGCAACCTCGACAGCGGCAAACACCAAACCCTCGCGTAGAACAGCCAGCACCAGAGGGGCGAGATTGGACAACTCCAAGGCGAGCGCCAAACCCTTGCGTAAGACGGCCAGCCACCAAAGGAGCGGGCTCGGACATCCGTGTCCGCAGGTTCTGCCTCCACCAAGGCACAGGAGCAAGACAGCTTCACTTCAGATCAACGGCTGCAAAAAGGCACCAACTTTACACTCAAGCAGCCGTGGTGAATCGAGTGGACCCCTGCTCCAAGACGGTGCCTCCAAGGAGGTCACGACGCAGAAACGCCGCCACCGTCGGGTCAAGGACCAGGGCTTTCACCCGGAGTAAACACGTGAGAGGTGGGGTGGAACCACAGCGTCGCCCCCAAGAGGGAAAGCGGCGCCCACGGGCGTCGCCGACACCGTCGTCAACGACGGTTTGAGCTTTCGCTCGGTCTGATCCCCGCCTACCCAACGACAAGGGTCAGCGACTCCAACCCCACCGCGAAGGACAGGGGACACCATAGATGCAACTGAGCCTCCAGAACAGCGTCTGGGCAAGGAACGGCACCCTTGCCGGACCTTGCCAGGAACTCCAACCGCCGTCATTCAAGTCGCCCACACGACCAAAGAACACGACCAACACCGCCGCCACGGGGCTTGCCGAAGAGCCACCCGAGCGTCCACCACCCGGAGCCGCCGCCCCGGCATCCGAAGGAACCCAAACCTCGCCCGAAATCGAAGACGCCGAGCTGCTCGTGCTAGGCCGGCCACCCCAGCCTCCGCGCGAGCACACCTCCGGTATGACCTACCTTCATCTTCCTCCCAACGACCACATCAATCCCTGCAAGCACACACCGAAGTAGCAGGACCTGGCTGGGCAACCTCGAACTGGGGCCCACCAGATCGGACACGCCGCGACGGACAGAGCCATGAGCAGCCCCCGGCCGCGCATGGAGCTCGCCCAGAGCAGATCCGCGCCGTGCAGCAACCCCTGCAGCCGGAGGCCACCACGGCGTCGGGCTGAGCAACGGCCCTGCCGATCTGGTGTGGGTCGCGCGACGCCGCCGGGCAGAGTACCGAGCGGCTCCCTAGCCACTCGCACCGCTCGCCCGGGGCCGGATTTTGACGCCCAGAACCGCCGCCGATGGTCGCTGAAGCTGGCGCCGCCGCGCGGGAAGAGGTCGTCGCGAATGGGAGAGAGGCGAGGGGGGTGGAGGAGGAGGCGGTGGAGAGGCCTCGCCGCCGACGCGAGCCGGCCTACGGCCACCGGCGGCGGCGGCGAGGGAGGGGGGCGCGTGGAGAAGGCCGGCGGCGGGCGAAACCCTAGCTCCCCCGAGTCGCCCACGCGAGGACGACGCGGGGGTCGGGCTATCCTGTCGAAGCCCCTATTTGACACCTTCTGCGTCGGTTTGACCAGCGACGCATCAAGAGAGTGAATGTGGGCCGACGCTCGTAGTGTCGATAAATCCGCACCACGTGTACCCCTCAACACTCGTCTAATTGTACGTGGGCCAGCCTAGTAGCTCTGGTTCACTTCCGGTTTTCGGAAGGTTAACTTCTGACCTGGTTTTTTTTGGATAACTGGTTTTCTGTTCTATCCTTTTTTTTAATATTGGTTTTTTTCCAGTTTTTTTCTTCTGATTTTCCTTTTTTTTTGTTCGCTTTCTATTTTTTTTTCTAGTTTTTAGTTTTTTGAAGAATTTCAATTTCAAAAATTGTTCAGATTTGAAAAGGTTCAAATTTAAAAAATGTTCAGATTTTTCATGAACCATTTTCAAATTCATGAACATTTTTTCTGAACATTTATAAAATTCAAAGTTTTTAGTTCATGAACCATTTTCAAAATCATGAACATTCTTTCGTGAACATTTTTAAAAATTATTTCTTAAATTCACGAACAATTTTAAATTCATGAACCATTTTCAAATTCATAAACATTTTTGAAATTCTGATTTTTAAAGTCACGGACCATTTTAAATTTATGAACCATTTTCAAATTTATGAACATTTTTCCTGAACTTTTTAAATTCTGAATTTTTTAATTTACAAACCATTTTTAAATTAACGAACCACTTTAAAATTGACGAACCATTTTTTACACTAGGTTCAAAGTACCAGACTCATTGATTGTGCGCTCGCTTAACCGTAGAAAGCAAAAAAATCAGTAAAGCATGATGGGACAGGCCCATGTACGACCGGTTTCACTTGCGGGGTATGCCTACGCTCTCCAACCAGCGCTTAGAGGGCTTTAGAGCATATCCACCAGGCCTCCACCCTCCAAAGACCTATTGGGGGTCTGAACACCAAAAACGGCCACCAGCGGCACCCTCCAAAGGGTCGGGCCGAGAGAATTCGTGTCCGGAACCCTCGAAAAGGCTCCCAAGTTTGGAGGGGTGGCCCGCCCGTCATACACACAGGTCGCTGTTCCCGTGTTAATGAGGGCACACAGGAGGCCATTCCGCCATGTTAATGAGGGCGCGCAGTCGCCGGCCGGTCTCCGAGACGACGGGACTGGACACGACGGGAGGCAAGGCGACTACACGGCGGCAGGCGCCTGTCACCACGCGTCGCATTAACGCCGGCAACAGCGTGCACGACAGTCCACGCGTCGGCGTCCACGCAATGTATTTACGCCAGCGAGGATGCTCGCGCACCATTCATCTTCCTCGCCGCGCCCATAAAAGGCCACTCGCCGCACTCACCCTCTTCGCCTGCTTTCCCACATCCCCCCTCTTCCACCTCCGTCGCCGCACCCAACTCCGTCACCGCGCAATGGCGAACAACGACGAGGCGGGCAACAACCGCAACGGGCGCACCATCGGCACCGAGGAGGCGTGGGAGCTGTTCCTGTACGGGCTGCTCGTCCCGCCGGATTCCCACCTCCCCAAGAACTGGGCGACGTCGTTCAACGGCGGGCTCCCAATTCCTCCGCCGCCGGTGACGCCGGACCAGATCGTGCGCGCCATTGCCCGGCGCTGGAGCTGGCTCACAAGGGAGGAGCGCGCAGACCCGGAGTACGATGACAACAACTGGCGGCGTGGATGGCGCGCTTCCAGCAGGAGCGCCGAGAGACGGAGTCGTTCTATGACGGACGCACGCCGTCGGGCCGCTGGAACGCGCAGGGGCGGCATGAATGGTGGGAGTGGACTGGCCATACGGTGGCTTCGGCCATCGAGGCCGCCCGCCGGCACGCTGCAACGGGGAACCCTACCCCGTTTCGGCTGATGCCAATGCCACCGCGACGCCGCGTCGTCGACAACCAGCAGCGCCGCGCGCCACCCGCTTCTCCATGGTGAAGGAGGAGAGGCGATCGCCGTCGCGTCGTGGAGGTGGCGGCCTCGTCATCCGCCGCCCGAGGTCCCGCCGGGGTACGACGTGCCGTCCCCGCTGCGGAACGAGCACGACGGCGACACGCCTGGGTTCCTGGCAGCGCTCGCCGACTCGGTGGCCACCATCGAGCGCGACAGCCCCGGGTACATGGCCACCATGGCCACCTCGGTGGCAATGGCGGCCTCCTCCTCCTTCGGCGGCGCGTCCTGCAGCCGTTCGACGCGCAACCAAGACGGCGCGTCCACCAGCCGTGCCGCCTCCTCCTCCATCTACGTGGTGGTCGACAACGACGACGACGACGCGTGGCTGGACACCGACGACGACGAGTAGGCTAGGGTTGGGGCGCCTAGGCCGCCGTATTTCAAATTTCATTCGAAATCTTTGTAATATATAAGAAATATGAATGAAATTGGAATCCTTTCAGTTTTTTTGGAATCAGATTGAACGCCCGCAAGGTGCGCGATCCGTTGCTCGCCGTTGGGGGGCGGGCCTTTGGGGGGCGCCGCTGTGGGAGGCCTCCAAAATTTGGCCAGACATGTGTCGGGCACCCCCCAATTATGAAGGGGTTCGTATCAGAAAACAATAATTTTTCTAACTAGCGTACACCAAAACTTAGCCAAGGATCTATCGATTAGTAATGCGATAACGGAGGAGATATCGGTAACATACCCTTATAGACCGGACGCGGGGATTACGCTCCGCAACAAGCGTTGTCGAAGTAGACGACGTAGCCGACCTCGAGGTCGCGAAGAACTTGGCGCGACGAAGATGAAGACGACGCGACGATAACGCCCCGGCGCCCCAAGTGTGGTGCCTCCGAGTACTCGCACACGTACGAATCTTGACGATGACTCTCGGGCTCTCCGATCCAGCCGAGATAGCGGAAGTAGAACTTTTGGGTGGAATCCCGCAGCACGACGGCCTACTGCGGTATAGATTTCTCACGTGTGCGCAGTCCTTACAGGGACCGCGCTCTCCGAGAGGTGGAGAGAGAGAGGAAGTGGACGGAGCAGCATCCTCGGCCGACATACAAATTAATTGTATTTTGGTGTAATTAAAACAATTAATATGCCCCACTATTTATTAGGGGAGAGGGGGTGTCCCTCTCCCTAAGTTTCCCATGTGGGACTAAACAAAGCGGAGGAGGGAGGTGGTGCGGCCGGCCAAGGGCTGCCGTGGTGGCCATGGGCCCCATGGGCCCAGCCGCACCATCCCTTTGGGGAGTTCGGCCCCCACATGGGCCTTCCCTCCGGGGTTTTGGCCCATTTAGGTGGGCTGCCCCAATTTTCCTTTTTATGTAATATTAAATTAATATTTAAATACATATAATTCATTAATTAATATATTTGCATATTATTTAATCTCCCGTGGCTCCGTAACAATTTCCGAACCACTCCGAACTATCTTCGGTCTTCCCCGGAACCATTCCGGTTCATTCTCTTTCTCTATTTCTATTATTCCGATAATTCCAAAACGTTCTCCAAGCGTCGTCAAGACCTTAAGTGTGTTACCCAACGGTTCGAGAACACTACAGACATGGTCGAGACCCTTCGCTCGCCAATGACCGCCAGGGAGGCTTGGATGCCTGTGACGGTCCATGTGCATTCTACGAATATCGTCATTGAACCATAAATATGAATATTCATTCCTTTTGTTCCTTCGATACTACCCTTGTCCAAGATACGATTGTGAACATCCTATGTTTTGTTTTATCTCGTTATCGACAAGGACTACTTAACTCGTTCTGTGATATTACATCCCCGTGACCTAGTCATACGCTGCGCAGCTTCATAGATGTAATCTCAGCGAGTGGGCCCAGAGTATCTTTCCATCATGCGGAAGAACAAATCCCGCTCTTGATCCATATGCCTCAACGTACCCCTTTTGAATACCCAAGTGTCACACCTTTATAGTCACCCATTTATGGACTGACGATTGATGCACTCAAAGTACCCTCCGGAGGCAGCAATTAATATGATCTCACAGTCTGAGGAATAAGCTACCATATTACTTTCCTATTGAAATAATGAACTTCGTGACACGATCCTCTTGCAATACTTTGTTGGGTATTTCCATCATTTTATTCCACTAATAAAATGACCTCATTATCAACTATATAAATATCCATGATGGGGAATTCTCGATCATCTGTTGACTAATGAACTAGTTTATATAGAGGCTTACTAGGGACCCTGGTTTGTTTACATACCACACGCGTATTAACAATTCCTATTAATACAGTTATAGCACGGTATAAAACTTATTATAAACTTAATAAGATAATGCAGTACATACTTAATATTTATTTGCCTCTTGGGCATATCCCCTTCAGTCTCCCACTTTCACTAGAGTACAAATAAACCAGTTGCATTTTACTCTTAATCATAACACCTTATCTTATAAGTATTTTTTATGATGATGCTTGCTTGTGGATGAGTTTTCCTTTAACGCCTTGTACCATACAGAACCTTGTTTGATATCAATCAGTTATCTTGATAACACATATACATATTTGATGACTAAGTGAGACTTTCGTTTCCAAGCGCTTACTCCGATTCTTAATCAGCTAAGTACACCAGGAAACCACCTAGTTAGAGAACACATTTTCTCTACCAATCATAATATGTATACTTTCGTAGTATCTATATACCTCTTATACCTATGTAGATTCTGACATTCTATTGTCAGCCTAGTGTCTAAGTACTTCCTACGACATTTGGTCCTATCAGTCATCTTGATAGATCTTTTAACACAACACTTTGTTGAGTTCACCATCCTTTATAGACTCGAATCCTTTATCCTTAATTTCCTTTAAACAATGAAGGATATATATATATTTCCATATAGTGAATTACAAAATTCACCTCAGTTCTTGTTCGTCTTATAAGAACAGTTCTTCTTATAAGAACATGAGTCATACTACGTCGAGCACATAACATGGTTTATATGGTGCCACTTAATATATCGGCATAAAAGGGGCAACATATCACATAACCACTATTATCGTGTAGAAATCCACTAAATGTTTTAACTAGATTTCCAAGGACTTTTTCTTGGTTTATTCCATTCTGACATTTCAGAATCTAATCTAGGAAAACATCTCGACCTTTTATTTAAACTTCCTGATCTATCTAAATAGATTATCAACGTTTTAAATCATACACAACTTCATCGTAATTCCATAATCACTTCTAATTAATTCTACTAGTACAATCCATTATATGTCATTTACATATAAGGACATCATTAAGCTCCCACTCAAGACTATGTAGCTCATCCAGCTCCCACTCAAAAACATGTCATTTACATATTAGATTTGGCAAGCTAATTCGACTCCCACTTAAATTATACAAACATAATTTATTTCGATATTTTGGTCAAAACAAAATCATTGATCATTTATCAATTCGAAATTCAAGATACGAAGCATTAGCACTTTGCTAACATAAATCCAACCGACTTAAGCATGTCTACATTTATGTAGTCAAACCTTTTGATTCTGTCAAAAGACATTCTTTTAAGACAAAATTAGTTTTATGTCCTTTTCTTAGTTTCAATCCTTTCATATAACCTTTTATATAAAAGATTAAGTAACCACTTTTACTTAATAAGATTCAAATAACTTTTATCCTTGTAATCTTAAATGTAACTCGGGATTTTATGACTCTTAGTTGATTTTCGTATTCGGTATCACCTCATTTCTTTATAGTTTATAGTTGCATCTTGTTCTGGTAACATGATCATGAATATCAATCTGTGACCGGACAGAAAATATTCTCAATGCCAACTATCTTTTATGGAAAAAGCTCTTTATGAAACCTTATGATCTTTTATCATCATTTTCATTTCCATTCGTAGAGTTTTGTTTCAGGAACATATTCCAACACGCCACTCCATACTTCATGGAAACAAGGTCAATTACCTTATTAAGCTTTTACACCATTCCATTAACCTTTCTTTGAAAAACTTAATTTTCCGTGAATTACCAAGATAGCAACACAAGTTTTGCTCTTATTGGTATTTGGTTTATGGAAGATATATTCATACCTTTTATGAATATTCTACAAAGAACTATTCGTGTATAGTTTCATATTATCGTATAATCCTATAAACCACGACATTTAATATATTGTCGTTTTACACGAATTTTGGATGTGAAACCATTTTCTAAAGTGGGGCGTTTTATTAATTCTACTCTAAATAATATTCAAACTTTTAAGAGATACTTTTAAGACCACATTTTATCAAAATAGATTATGATTATAATATTTATACAAATCAACGTGTTTGATTTGTATCTAATTATAATTTGCGGAACGAAATTTCACAAGTCTTTTATGCCAAAACCAGGAAAAATCACTGTCTTTTCTGATCATACAGACTCGATTTAGTATCCACCTTTTCTCTGAAAAGCCCTTTTGATCTTTATCAAACAATTTCAGATTTAATATCTCTTTTAGTAAATACGTTTTATTTACTTGAATCCATATTTAAAGGTTCCGATAATAATGATATTCATTTTTTATTTAATTATCATCATGTATGATTTCCAATCAGTTTTTCTTATACATTGACTTATCAATGTTTGGATATTTTAATCATCACTTCTCAATTAGACATTGGCTCATGTATGTTCAATAGATCGAAATATCTAGAGATATGCCACAATGCCGATATGATTAAAATTGGGTGGTGTTGTTTCTGAAACAATATCATTATTGACTTTTGGATTTTTATTTTATGTTAGCATTCCTGGTTTTATAAATGTCCAACGTGTTATCAACGAGATTAATACGCGAATAACTTATTCGCAACCGAAATGTGATCATAAGAAGAATTTATTCATAATAAAAACAACTGGCTTGTTCCATTACATATATGAATAACTGTATTGCAAGATGCAAAACACACTAATTAAAATCACTCTCAAAACGATTACAAAGTCTCTTATTCAAAAAACTACTAATCCAAAATGATAACTATTGAAGGTGAATGCCATTGGCCATCAACTGTCTTGCTTGCCCTCACTTGCGCACCATCACATTGTCTCTCTCAGCCCACTTGTAATAATCAGGTCTTGTTTTCATAAAACAGAATAAGCATCAAATACTTTTCAACAAGTGACTAGAAGAATAATACATTTATGACTTGTATATCAAATATACGTGTTCCATCGAAGATTTTTCTCCTGCAATGGGTTCTACTTTCACAGTTCTGAACTGGCTTATGAATTCAAGGAAAGTGAATGAATCTCCCCTGACAACATAGCCTCGGACATGCTCCTTGTAGCTGGGAGGTAGTGAACGCAACACAGCAGCTATCGCAAAGGCATCCGACATCCAGTAGTCATAAACATCTGTGAGATCATTCCATATGTCATACATCTTGCTTAAATGAGTCTCCAAGCAGGTGTGTTCTTCCATCTGGAGTGAAAGAAACTTGTCTAGCTGCTCGAACTGCTCAAGTTTCATTTGATCTATGAAACGTGTCTTGAGCGCATCTATCATCACATATGGCTCCATGTGTTGAAATTGTGCTTTCAACTCAGGCCATGCAAATGTACATAGTGCTTTGAACACTTATGAAAATATCACGACGTTGACGAAAATCCTCATCTTCATCTTCACTTGCAGAATCTCCTGGCTTATCTCCCAAATCCTCTTCTATTACGTAGAGTATATTATTGTGTATGAGGGTTTCCCTCAGGTGTTGGTACCAGTAGATGAAGTTGGACCCATCAGTCAAGAGTGATCGGCTTCTAAGGAAATGACAAAAATAGAAATTGTCGCTAGGGAAGTGCACCATCTACAGAGATAATCGCAAAAAATAATAAGGCTAAGTTTATAAAAATATGAGCTTAGTTTATAATCAAATTATCAAACATACTCCACTAAGATTATCATCCCTAAAACATCTTAGCGATTGCACGACCCCAATTCACTATACCACCCCCGATCGTCACGGCCGGCGGCATAGCTGCAAAGGTGGACATCGTAATGTCGATCACAGCATTCATGTGACTCATCTCGATCTTTCGATCTTCACGTGTTTCGAGACTATGTCTATACATACTAGGCTCGCTAATCTAACCTTAGCGTATCTGCGTGTGCAACATGTCTTACACCCACTGTATGCGAACAACGATATGTCTGACACCCGCACATCACGGTATGCCTCATAACGTAGAACTTTCTTGGTGGTGCACACCAAGGGAGAACACAATTTTGGTATTTTAATAAGGGATCATCATATTAGTGCTACCGTCGTATATCTAATATATATAAGCAATCAATAGGATATACACACAACAATACAATATCAAATAATGAATGAAGTGCGATATGACATGGTCTTTGCGCATTTGATCTTCATGGCGCACCTCGGCAGGGCTCCGAGTCTACGGCGCCGCCTTTTGCCTCCGATAACTTGAACAATTCATAATACTTACCGTAACCATGTCATATTAAAATGCCTCTGCAAAATAAAGTTAGACGTTTCTACCTTCTTATGTTTTGCAAATTTTATGTGGCTGATAACCCCCAAGAGCAGGGGATCACTGTAGCACCTCTCAATGTGGAAGTAGGGTATCGATCCGCAGGAGCAAGAAGGAAAAGTTATCTATTCCCTACAACTAAAGTGTCACAAGTTTTAGTTGATTATGCACTAAACAAGTTTAAAGAACAAGATGGTTGATTTAATGGATGGAAGTTTAATGTAACAAAACAAGAATGTAAAAGTGTCCCAATCCTCTTCAATGCAAGAGGACAAGACAAAGGTTTTCTCTTATAGGAACAATGGGCATGGGTTCACTCAATCCTCTCTCCCATCTATGGTGATTATCATGTTATAGATAAAAAGTACACACAATTGTCATGCTTTAATGGTAAACTTCTATGACGGCTACATGTCCTAAAACACATAGTTGAAAGAAAATAATCATTTGTGTTGCTAGGTCACCCTCGTAAGGCTAGCGTGGTTTGTTGTCACTCCCACATCATACTTCTTCCTTTTTACCCCCAGATAAAGGATGTTGGGCTGTATTGTGTCACTCAATACATATGCCGTTGTCACATCGGCCATCCCGTACCTACATACATCATACTTCATAATGGACAATATTCTAAACACTAGTGCAATGATTCATATTTCGTGTGCATGACCACATCTCTCTCATCTATCTACACTTGGTGGTGTCAATCACCTCATGACATGGATAAACAAGGCATTATGCATAAATCGAACCATCACATGCATCATAGAATATCTCCAAAGTATGACAAGTCATAAAAGATCCAACACAACGGTAAATGCATAACAAATATCATCTCATACCACAATATCCACCATAGGAATTACATAGATAGATCCATACTTATGCAAGGCACATCATATGGACTTCAACAATGATCATACATAGAGAGATTAGATCAAGTTACCACCACAAACCCAAAGTCCAGGGGGTGGACTACTCCCCCTTCATCATGGTGATGATGGTGGAGATGTTGGAGAAGATGGAGACCACCCCGGCAGCGCCCCGCCGGAGTTTTCCCCCTCCAATCTGCAGCTCCAGGTCTTCTGTTTCGTGGTTTTGTGTTTCTGCGGCGCTCCCTTCCGAAAGCCGTCGGGGGACTATTTTTATAGTCGTTTTTAGGTCAAGACGAAGGCACGGGGACGAAGATCGACGGCATCGGAGGCTCGAGGCCCAGGATAGGGGGTCCCACGCGGCCAAGGAATCTGGCCGCGTGGGCCCACCTCTTTTGGCCCTCGGGTTTCCATTTTTTCGCTTCCTTCGCTCCTACGCTTTGTTCCTTCCAAAAAATGATCCCCGCAAAATATTAGGTCATTTGGACGTCGTTTGGGTCCCTGAAACATCAAAATATAGAAAATAGGGTTTTCTGCCAGTGCAGGGTTAATTCCAGAAAAATAGGGAAACTGTGAAATATTCCCAAAATCAATATAAAACAATGATATAACCCTTATATGATGCAAATATGATTGAAATATAAGTAATATAATGCAAAGTTCATGTATGCATTTTACATGCATCAACATCCCCAAGCTTAACCTATACTCGTCCTCGAGTATGAAGGTGATAAAACTAACATGGACTTTGCTTTTTAATACTATCAATGGATATCAAAGATGATTACTATTGCTACATAGAGTCAAATGATTCATTCTTCAAAGGAATAGCAATATACAAGATAGATTATGAAGTGATATCAAATATTCAATGTAAGGATGTTCAATGATAATTCACAAAGTGTAACATAGAAGAAAGTACTATGGACCAAATGTATGCATAATAAAAAGTAAAAACATCCTATAATGGTCATAGAGTATTCTTGTAAATCTGAATATAAAAGGTGGACACTTTGGAAAGATATATAAATAAGTAGAGGTAAAACATGAATAAGTTTCATCTAGCTTCCAAATGCTTCTACTTAAGTTAATGTTTGCAATGTGGTATCCATTGGTGTGGAGCTCTCATTACCCCTATCATAGCATCTTGAATGGTTAAAGTTTAAAGTGAAAGCAAATATGAGTAGTGTGCTTGACAAAGTATGGGTTGAATGCCTCATGCCCCGTGAATACGAGTACCTACACCACGGTGTTACTCAACTCGGGCCACAAAGCAAGTTCAAGTTAAAGTCATTGTAAGTAATATAATAGCGTCATCAAGAGCGTCAACTGGGGTACCTCTTGCCTCAGGACATGGAAACTAGCCCATGTCAAAATGACAAGACAAACAGACAATGAACAATCTCAGCACTCTTTTATTTACTATTTGTATAGCTTTTTATTATGACGTGCATCACTGAATGTTCACTTTGGTACGCTGTAAATTTCCACCATGAATGATGCATGGCTTAGGTTAGCGGCCCAGGCGTCTCTCTAGCCATTTATACAAACTCCTCAAACTTACTAAGTTTCCGCATTTATTTGGCACCATGATAAGCATCCATAAACAAAAGTACATGATATCAACTAAATATAATTAAGAGCACGTTGAAAGCTTGCCATGTGACAGCACATATGAGCTAACTCCCAACCAAGACTCTTGTCAAGCATACAACTTCATAATTTTAATCACAATGGTTCATGTTTATTAAGTGCAATAAAAGTAAAGTGTGCATCAAGTTCGTGAGAGCTTTTTAACCAACTTTCCCATAACAATCAATAACATAAGCATTTTAATTTGGAAACATAGATAATACAATATAACATGATAAACATACTCGGAATAGCATTAAGCTAATAGGTAGATATGGTGGACTCACTGGAAAACTTTGGTTGAAGGTGTTGGAAAACAAGTTTTTACTTGTTGGAATTTTTGGGCTAGCAAAAGGGAGAAAGTTGACCGTCTAAATGCATGCATAAGTGTCCATAGAACTAATCAATCCATGTTAAACAAAGTAAAGTAACATTCAGCATCAAAACATGAATAAAAGATAGCTCTTGATAAAACACTTGCAAATTAATACTCATTAAAAAGCACATGAATCATGCAACTATATGTATCTTTTTGAATCAACTCAAACATCCCTTTCCCAATCTTTTTAATAGCATCCAACTTAATTCAACCCAAATTTCCAGTAGCTCTCTCATAACATAAATGAAAAGTGGTGGTCTCACAAATAAAAACCAAACCGAAATAACAAAAATAAAAGACGCTCCAAGTTTATGCGATAAAGTGCATTGATCGAAAAACAGAAGTTAGACGTGTGCAAACCGAGAGTGTGTTGGTCCAATGGGGTTGTCTTCACATCCCCAAGCTTATGGTCTTCACCATCCTTGGATAACTCTTGGTGCATCTCCTCTAATCCCTGTGAAAAAACTTCAAAACACCGTTTCTCCCATCTCTTTTCTGTGGGGTGACATTAGTAGTGATAGACAAATGAATTGCTTGCTGCATAAAATCCTTAAACAAAAATGTGAAACATGTCCAGAAAGTATATAATGTTGTATGCCTACTTATAAACTCAATTGGATCAAAAAGATTCAAGTTAAAAGTTCAAAGAATGCATCAAACAAAATGGGACAGAATCTGTCCAGAAAAACAGCAGCAGCAAAACGCATTTTTCTACCCTACTTAAATATGTCGAAAAAATCTGAAAAATTCACGCTTACAGAGGATGAAAAGTTGCAATTACAGTTCAAATTTCAGCTCATTCGGAGTTACAGAATAGAAATGAAAAATCATACCGTGCACAGATTCGTGCTGGAATAAAATCTCCGAATACAAATAGCAACTTTTTCAAACCAAAACGGGTAAAACTTGGCACTTTATTAAAAATTCCAGAAACAAAATTAAAAACTAAGTCTCTTGTTACAGCAAGAGGACACAAAGAAAATCAAAAATAAAAACAACCGGGTTGCCTCCCGTAAAGCGCTTTCTTTATAGCCATGTAGCTAGGCTTCTTACTTGATATCAAGATGGTTGGAGTGAGGTGGCTTGGCATCCCCAAGCTTGAATTCTTGTCCTTATTTGATATATGTTGGGTGAGTCTAGGGGTAACATCCCCAAGCTTGAGTGTTTGTCTCTCTTGATCTTTGTTCATCACCCTCAACTCTTCCACTTGAAAATTCTCTTTACACAAAACTCAACATAAAACTTGATTAGAGGGGTTAGTGTCTCCATAAATTAAATCCTCATAGGTACAGCAAAGACATATAATGAGTTGATTCTAAACATTAACTACTGTTACTAAGGTTATGTTTTGCTCTTTGATCAAAAGAACCACACAAAACATAGTAATGAGACTAATGCAAAATAAAAACAGAATCTGTCAAAAACTGGACAGCCTGAAAGGAGCGAATTTTTAGAGGCACTTATGTTGCTCAAATCAGAAAACTTTGAACTAATGAAATGTGTAATAACAACTGAATATTGCTGTCGTAAAATATCAGGTCAAAATTCCTCTTCTGTGATTTTTAACATTCTTCGCAGTGAAGCTTAGGAATCTGTTTTCTGGACAGCAAATCACTATTGTTTGATCCTAGCTCTCAAATAGGACCATCATCTAAAGCATTATCATATAGAATATCTAAACCAAATTCCTCATCACTTTCAAAGCTATTATCAATAATAATATCATTTTGAATGTGTTGATCATCATCAGAATCAGAATCAAAATAGCATGGTGAGTAAGGATATGGGCAATCCTCTAATACCTTTTCCTCTTCTCTATATTCTTCTTGTTCCTGCAAGCCATTAGATCTCTCCTTGATAGCAACAAGATTGTTATAATATTCAAGGATATAGGTATTCTTACAAAAGAGTTTCAAGAGTTGTTCAAGTGTTGTAGCAAGTCTTGGTGTGAGGCTACGAGCTTTATCTATATTAAACATAACTATCTCAAGAATTCCCATTACAATAGTAAATTCCTCGGCTGCCTTCATATCAGTGGTCATAATTTCATTATTATGGTAAGAGGCAATTATAGGCATACTCTCAAGCTTGCATTGAAAATTAAGATGCTTAGGATATTGATCTATGCAGCAAGATACATTATACCTATCACATAATCCATGGCCAATTACATTTAATGCTTCCATTATAAACCTTTTTTGATCAACATTAATTGATCCAACCATAGGGGGTTGCATAAGTACGTGACTCATACATTCCACGAACATAACAAATGAACTAATTTTTTTGTGTTTTTCAAATAAGGAGAGTATAAACTGATACATAACTAAAAGTAAAGCTAATGAGAAACTCACAACCAAACAAGTTTAAAGGAACCTCCCCAAGCTTAGATGATTGTAAGATATAAAACAAGATAAAATAAATCTAAAGTCTAGTGCACACAAGAATAGAAACTTAAGCGCTACGCTCCCCGGCAACGGCGCCAGAAAAGTACTTGATAACCCCCAAGAGCAGGGGATCACTGTAGCACCTCTCAATGTGGAAGTAGGGTATCGATCCGCAGGAGCAAGAAGGAAAAGTTATCTATTCCCTACAACTAAAGTGTCACAAGTTTTAGTTGATTATGCACTAAACAAGTTTAAAGAACAAGATGGTTGATTTAATGGATGGAAGTTTAATGTAACAAAACAAGAATGTAAAAGTGTCCCAATCCTCTTCAATGCAAGAGGACAAGACAAAGGTTTTCTCTTATAGGAACAATGGACATGGGTTCATGGGTTCACTCAATCCTCTCTCCCATCTATGGTGATTATCATGTTATAGATAAAAAGTACACACAATTGTCATGCTTTAATGGTAAACTTCTATGACGGCTACATGTCCTAAAACACATAGTTGAAAGAAAATAATCATTTGTGTTGCTAGGTCACCCTCGTAAGGCTAGCGTGGTTTGTTGTCACTCCCACATCATACTTCTTCCTTTTTACCCCCAGATAAAGGATGTTGGGCTGTATTGTGTCACTCAATACATATGCCGTTGTCACATCGGCCATCCCGTACCTACATACATCATACTTCATAATGGACAATATTCTAAACACTAGTGCAATGATTCATATTTCGTGTGCATGACCACATCTCTCTCATCTATCTACACTTGGTGGTGTCAATCACCTCATGACATGGATAAACAAGGCATTATGCATAAATCGAACCATCACATGCATCATAGAATATCTCCAAAGTATGACAAGTCATAAAAGATCCAACACAACGGTAAATGCATAACAAATATCATCTCATACCACAATATCCACCATAGGAATTACATAGATAGATCCATACTTATGCAAGGCACATCATATGGACTTCAACAATGATCATACATAGAGAGATTAGATCAAGTTACCACCACAAACCCAAAGTCCAGGGGGTGGACTACTCCCCCTTCATCATGGTGATGATGGTGGAGATGTTGGAGAAGATGGAGACCACCCCGGCAGCGCCCCGCCGGAGTTTTCCCCCTCCAATCTGCAGCTCCAGGTCTTCTGTTTCGTGGTTTTGTGTTTCTGCGGCGCTCCCTTCCGAAAGCCGTCGGGGGACTATTTTTATAGTCGTTTTTAGGTCAAGACGAAGGCACGGGGACGAAGATCGACGGCATCGGAGGCTCGAGGCCCAGGATAGGGGGTCCCACGGCCAAGGAATCTGGCCGCGTGGGCCCACCTCTTTTGGCCCTCGGGTTTCCATTTTTTCGCTTCCTTCGCTCCTACGCTTTGTTCCTTCCAAAAAATGATCCCCGCAAAATATTAGGTCATTTGGACGTCGTTTGGGTCCCTGAAACATCAAAATATAGAAAATAGGGTTTTCTGCCAGTGCAGGGTTAATTCCAGAAAAATAGGGAAACTGTGAAATATTCCCAAAATCAATATAAAACAATGATATAACCCTTATATGATGCAAATATGATTGAAATATAAGTAATATAATGCAAAGTTCATGTATGCATTTTACATGCATCAGTGGCTTCTAAGACTTTCGCAAGAGAACCGTTTCTTACCTATGAATTTCAACCACAACATCGATCAAACAATTGTCTGTTTTATATCCCTTTCGGGCCCTCCATTGAAAATGCTAAGCCATCTAAAGAGAGAGAGAGACAGACACCCGCCAGCCGCATATATGGTACAAGCCATATGTCAGTTGCGGAACTAGTCTCGCGTAAGTGTACGCGTAAGGTCGGTCCGGGCCACTTCATCAACTCAATACTGACGACATTAGGAAGTGCACGCGAGAAGGTAACAACTATAAGATTAATGCCCACATTCAACATGTGTTCTAACCGTACCAGCAATACTACGCATAGATCGGCTTTGATACCACTGAAGGGGTTCGTAGCTGAAAACAATAATTTTTCTAACTAGCGTACGCCAAACGTTAGCCAAGGATCTATCTATTAGTAATGCGATAACGGAGGAGATATCGGTAACATACCCTTGTAGACCGGACGCGGGGATTACGCTCCCGCAACAAGCATTGTTGAAGTAGACGACGTAGCCGACCTCGAGGTTGCGAAGAACTTGGCGCGATGAAGATGAAGACGGCGCGACGATGACGCCCCGGCGCCCCAAGTGTGGTGCCTCCGAGTACTCGCACACGTGCGAATCTTGACAATGACTCCCGGGCTCTCCGATCCAGCTGAGATAGCGGAAGTAGAACTTTTGGGTGGAATCCCGCAGCACGATGGCGTACTGCGGTATAGATTTCTCACGTGTGTGCAGTACTTACAGGGGACCGCGCTCTGCGAGAGGTGGAGAGAGAGAGAGGAAGTGGGCGGAGGGGCATCCTCGGCCGACATACAAATTAATTGTATTTTGGTGTAATTAAAATAATTAATATGCCCCACTATTTATTAGGGGAGAGGGGGTGTCCCTCTCCCTAAGTTTCCCATGTGGGACTAAACAAAGGGGAGGAGGGAGGTGGTGCGGCCGGCCAAGGGCTGCCGTGGTGGCCATGGGCCCCATGGGCCCAGCCGCACCATCCCCTTTGGGGAGTTCGGCCCCCATATGGGCCTTCCCTCCAGGGTTTTGGCCCATTTAGGTGGGCTGCCCCAATTTTCCCTTTTATTTAATATTAAATTAATATTTAAATATATATAATTCATTAATTAATATATTTGCATATTATTTAATCTCCCGTGGCTCCATATCAATTTCCGGACCACTCCGAACTATCTTCGGTCTTCCCCGGAACCCTTCCGATTCCACCGGAACCCTTCCGGTTCATTTCTCTCTCTCTCTCTCTCTCTCTCTCTCTCTCTCTCTCTCTCTCTCTATTTCTATTATTCTGATAATTCCAAAACGTTCTCCAAGCGTCGTCAAGACCTTAACTGTGTTACCCTACGGTTCGAGAACACTCCAGACATGGCCGAGACCCTTCGCTCGCCAATGACCGCCAGGGAGACCTGGATGCATGTGACGGTCCCTGTGCATTCTACGAATATCGTCATTGAACTATAAATATGAATATTCATTCCTTTTGTTCCTTCGATACTACCCTTGTCCGAGATACGATTGTGAACATCCTATGTTTTGTTTTATCTCGTTATCGACAAGGACTACTTAACTCGTTCTGTGATATTACATCCCCATGACCTAGTCATACGCTGCGCAGCTTCATAGATGTAGTCTCAGCGAGTGGGCCCAGAGTATCTTTCTATCATGCGGATGAACAAATCCCGCTCTTGATCCATATGCCTCAACATACCCCTTTTGAATACCCAAGTGTCACACCTTTATAGTCACCCATTTATGGACTGACGATTGATGCACTCAAAGTACCCTCCGGAGGCAGCAATTAATATGATCTCACAGTCTGAGGAATAAGCTACCATATTACTTTCCTATTGAAATAATGAACTTCATGACACGGTCCTCTTGCAATACTTTGTTGGGTATTTCCATCATTTTATTTCACTAATAAAATGACCTCGTTATCAACTATATAAATATCCATGATCGGGAATTCTCGATCATCTGTTGACTAATGAACTAGTTTATATAGAGGCTTACTAGGGACCCTGGTTTGTTTACATACCACACGTGTATTAACAATTCATATTAATACAGTTATAGCACAGTAGAAAACTTATTATAAACTTAATGAGATAATGCAATAAATACTTAATATTTATTTGCCTCTAGGGCATATCCCCTTCAAATTGGGCCTCAATTGTGGGGTGCCGGACACCCCACTGGAGGCCCCCGGTGGAGATGCTCTTAGAGGGCTGGATAGGAGCACCCCCTGGATACCTGCACGATGAAGTTCTTCTCCAAGCTCCCACTTCCGGCCTCATCACCGGGAAACACTTTTGGCTCCCGATCTCCAGTGCTCTCTCTTATTAATCATTTTAAAATCATATTTATCAGTTGTAAAAAAATCTGAAAAAAATCATGCATGTTGTCAATGATGTGTCCCACAAATGTGTAAAATCTTGATTTTAAATAATTTATATTTTGAGCTACACAGAAATGACAAATATTGTATATTTTGGAGATTTGAGAGTGTGCATATTTAGATTTACACATTTGTCATTTTTGTGTATATCAGAATATAAAGTATTTTAAATCGATATTTTGCACGTTATTGGTATATATCATTGGTAAAATGCATGATTTTGGTTCAGATTTTTTTAAATCTTATAAATATAGTTTTTAATTGTTTTTAACAAGAGAGATCATTGAAGCTCGGGAGTAAGAAATCTCTACTCGCCTCGTCACCCGTTACTTTCTTGTGGCCTTGTGGGGCTTGCATCTCCGTTTGGGCAGTGGGCCTTGGTTTTTTTTTTTTTTGAGCCTCTCTCTAAGAGTACAAGTTGTAGCATCTGTTCAGATACATAGACACGCACACCACACACACGCACACCACAACTCACACCCCTATCTATGCGACTAAACTGGACCTACAACCTATACATATCACGTCCTGAGAGACCTCCGAAGTCACGGACTTCGGGAACGGCGGGCACATCGTTCTTGCCTGTCGCTTGTAGACGTGAGAGAGGCAGCTGAGAATTTTATTCGGGGAAAAACACCCCGGGTGAGACACCCGTGCTAATCCTGGGGATCGAACACGGGCGGGCTAGCTGGCCACTGCCAAGACTAGCCACTGCGCTGCTCGCGCGTCTCAGTGGGCCTTGGTCTTGGAGGCCGGATGGAGCGGAGTGTGGAGGAGAAACACCAATGGCTTTGCAAGCAGTCGAGATTGAGCAGCCGAGCAGATCTTTAACCGAAGCTAGGATGAAACAAAGGTGACATATCATTTTCAGGTAAACGCCAAACGTAAAGCCATCGATGTAGTTGTACCAACAACAGTCGCCAAAACCCGGATATCTGTATCCTCGACATCCTCCTTTACACGTCCACATGCCGCCACAGCCGCACGGCGGCAAACCAACGGCGCGTAGCCAGAGGTGTAAGTATAGTAGCGCGTTTTTTATTTTTGGTTAGCTCGATGCATGATCCACCTCTGAGCTTCTCAATACACAGTACGGCCCCCGTTAACAACAGAAAGCATGGGTATCGATCGTGTGAAGATTCGAGACGGCATATAAAGAACAGAAAACAAGCTTTAAGCAGGACGACCGGCCATTAGTGCGAGGATAAACTTTTAGTTAGCGTTGTCGGCTGAAGCACGTGTACATATTATCGAGTTAATAGCACCAGCGGTCACACAACTCGTCGTCGATGTGCACTTAAGTCACACTTCTCCAGAATGTGATTATTTGGTCACACAACTCGACAAGTGCGTGCACGCAGGTCACTGGCCCCACTTGTCTGTCCGTTTTGGACGGTAAATTTTTAGAAAACCCCCTGGAGTAATATTAATTTTACAAAATGGTCCTTCTAATTTTACAAAATGATCCTCCTAATTTTACAAAATGGTCCTTCTAATTTTACAAAATGGTCCTCCAGGGGACCATTTTGTAAAATTAATATTACTCTAGGGGGTTTTCTGAAAATTTACCGTCCAAAACGGACTGACAAGTGGGGCCAGTGACCTGCGTGCACGCACTTGTCGAGTTGTGTGACCAAATAATCACATTCTGGAGAAGTGTGACTTAAGTGCACATCGACGACGAGTTGTGTGACCGCGGGTGCCATTAACTCCATATTATCAGCTGATTGCTGCTGCTTAACATGTTGTTTGAGGCTGGGGCGCGCGATTAGTCTTGTTTGTCCGACGTACGAGTCTCTGTCTTGTGCCCTTCCATTCATGCATCAACATATTATCCTCCAGACTCCGGAGAGGAGAGGGGGTCGTCGCCTGGTGGCCGCTCTGTTCTTCCCTCCCGCTCCGGTTCTCGCTGTCACATGTCGTGTGGCGCGGGGGGAGTTTTGATCCGGATGCTGCAGCGCCGCTGCAACGCCCACGGCCATGATTGATCAAGAACGCACAGGATCGAGATGACCACTATATGGCGACTTGGGCGATTTGCCGGCGATTGGCGTGATGCCGTTCCAATCTCCCCCGATTTCTTCTCAATCCGCGTTGATTCCTCTCGTTCTCCAAATTCTTTCTTCCCTGATTCTCCTCCACATCGAATTCCCCAATTTTAGGTTCAGTTGTTCTTGGAAGTAAAAAGTAAAACCAGATACGCAAGCCCCATCGCTTTCTGTCACGGCGGCGATCTTGCCGGGCTACCACCAAATCGCTGCTATACTCTTCCTCCGCCGCTACTTCATCCCTTCCACTCGTCCTTGGTTGGGACGGGCAGTATTCCCTGGGCCAGTATTCTCTTGGCGATTGGGGTTCTCGCCGTCAGCCGGCCGACCGGCCGTCGTCTGCTGTCGTGATCCGTCATCTCTGAATCGCGATCTGGTGCAGAAGCTGGAGAGAGGGCAGGGGTGGCTTTGACATGGAGAGGAAAGATCTTGAGCGTTTCAAGGCACGGGCGATGGAACTCGCTCGCAAGTCAAGGGATCCAGTGAGTTGTCTGCAGCTGATGCGGACGAGAGCAGGTTCCATCTTGGGAGAAGGTGATCTGGTTCGTGGTCAGCTTGCTGCAGGGGAGGAACTTAAATCCAGTCCGTCTGCGGAAAGAAGGGCATGCTCCTCGCCGGAATTGTGTCCTCTTCCGGGGGAGGCCAATGTGGCCATCGTTGATGGAGCTGTAACTTTGACTGCTGGTACGGTAGAGGAGGCTTCCATGGCGATTGTACAGATTTTGTCGGCTAATGTTCGATCTACCATTGGCGGGCTTCCTCGTGGTGTGCCACCACTCGCATTGAAACTCATCAGTTGGAACTGTCGGGGGGTTGGCCAGCCCTCCACAGTCCAGGAGCTTGTCCGCCTAGTGCGGATACATGGGCCAAAACTGGTTTTCCTGTCGGAAACAAGACAAAAAGAGAAAAGAGTGAAGAACTTGAAATGGAGAATTGGTATGAGGAACTGTTTTGCCGTGGATGGTAATGGCAGGGGTGGCGGCATTGCTTTGTTTTGGGATGAGTCAGTGGACGTTGAATTGCTGTCGTTTAGCAAACGACACATCGATGTCCTTGTGAAGGAGGAACAAGGGACAGTTGCATGGAGGGGTACCTTCGTGTATGGCGAACCCAAGTCACAAGACCGTCACCACATGTGGACTATGTTACGACGTATTAAATCTAGATCTGCTGCACCGTGGATGATGATAGGAGATTTTAATGAGGCTCAATGGCAGCATGAACACTTCTCTCGGGCTCGACGATCGGAGCGTCTCATGGAGGCCTTTCGTGATGTGTTGTCGCATTGTGATGTTCATGATCTTGGATACTCTGGCCTACCATGGACATATGACAACAAGCAAGTTGGAAACAGAAACGTGCGGGTTCGGCTGGACAGAGCGGTAGCATCACCTGCCTGGTCGGACATATACCCTCATAGCACTGTAAGTCATTTGACCTCTTCCAGATCGGATCACTGCCCGATTCTTCTCAAGCTTGATCAGGACACGGCTGATAGAAAAAGGCAGCACCCTAGAAGGTATGAAGCGTGCTGGGAAAGAGAAGAATCATTAGCTGATGAAATTAAAATTGCCTGGGAAGGACATAGTCAGCCAAGGGATCTCGGAGCTGTTGCTTCCAACTTATCTAGCGTGATGGATTGCCTACAAACCTGGAGTAAGAAGACTGTAGGTTCTGTCCCAACTCGTATTGAAACTTTAAGAAAGAAGCTTGAGAGGATAAATTCTGGGCATGTGGGGAACTTTGAAACTGAAAAGAGAAATATTGAAAAGGAATTGGATGGATTGCTAGAACAAGAAGAACTATACTGGAGGCAACGTTCACGAATTAGTTGGCTACAAGAGGGGGACAGAAACACCAAGTTTTTTCATCGCAAAGCAACATGGAGGGCAAAGAAGAATAAAATTGAAAGGCTGGTGAAATTGGATGGAAGTATGACTCAAAATAAAGATGAAATGAAAGAAATGGCTACAAATTTCTTCAAGGAGCTGTACACAGAAGATGAACATGTACATCCAGAAATTATTACTGATAATGTGCAGTCACAAATTTCGGAGGATATGAATGAAAGATTGTGTTCTGAATTTTCGGACAAGGAAATAGGTGATGCTCTCTTTCAAATTGGACCTTTAAAAGCCCCTGGTAAGGATGGTTTTCCTGCAAGATTTTTTCAGAGACATTGGGGTGTTTTTAAGGATGATATCACCCTTGCTGTGAAAGAGTTATTTCGGACAGGGGCTATGCCCGAAGGTATAAATGACACAGTAATTGTGCTCATCCCGAAAAAGAAAAACCCTGTCTGTTTACGAGACTTTCGTCCTATAAGCCTCTGTAATGTTACTTACAAAATTGTCTCAAAATGTTTGGTCAATAGATTGAGACCTCTACTGCAGGACATCATTGCTCCTAATCAGAGTGCCTTTATTCCTGGGAGATTAATTACTGATAATGCTTTAATAGCTTTTGAGTGTATCCACTCTCTCCAAAAAAGTGGTGATAGGAAAGGAAAATTTTGTGGTTACAAGCTGGATCTAGCAAAGGCATATGACAGGGTGGATTGGAATTATCTTGAAGAGATTCTGAAGAAATTGGGTTTCGCTGAGCAATGGATAAATTGGGTCATGACTTGTGTTAAAACAGTCAATTATTCAGTTCGTTTTAATGGGGAGATTTTGGAGAATTTCACCCCAACTAGAGGCCTAAGACAGGGAGATCCTCTTTCACCATACCTATTTCTTTTTGTTGCAGATGGATTGTCTAAACTTCTCCAGATTGAAATCGATGCTGGTCACATAAAAGAACTAAAGGTATGCAGACGTAGCCCGGGTATTTCCCACATGCTCTTTGCTGATGATAGTCTACTATTCTTCGAAGCTAATGCAGACCAAGCCAACAAGATTAAGGATGTGCTGGGAAATTATGAACAAGCTACTGGACAACTGCTTAGTCCTGGTAAATGCTCCCTTTTGTTGGGGAACAAGTGTTCAGTGGATGATGGTACAAAGGTAGCTGAGATTCTTGATATCCAAACTGTGGGTTTTGAAGAGAAATATCTGGGGCTCCCAGTCCCTGAAGGTAGAATGAAAGATGGTAAATTCCAGCCAGTCAAAGAGAAATTAAAAAAGCGATTCTCTGACTATGCTGAAAAATACGCATCAAGTGGTGCAAAGGATACCTTGATAAAATCGGTGATCCAAGCCATCTCGACATATCCTATGAGCATTTTTAAATTCTCTGAAGGCTTCTGTAAAGATCTCATGAAGATGACAAGAGATTTTTGGTGGGGCGATGAAAAAGAAAGAAGGAAAATGCACTGGCTTAGTTGGGACAAAGTTACAAAAAGGAAAGGGCAAGGCGGAATGGGATTCAGAGATCTTCATCTGTTCAACCAAGCACTTCTTGCCAAGCAGGCCTGGAGGCTCATTGCTTTCCCAGAGAGTCTTTGTGCAAAACTTCTAAAAGCCAAATATTTCCCTGCGGGGGAGTTAACTGATACTGCTTTTATTAGGAATGCGTCTCCATGCCGGCAAAGCATTTTGCATGGCCTGGAGCTGTTGAAAAAAGGAATTCTTTGGCGCATTGTTGATGGAAAGAGAGTAAGAATCTGGAGGGATAATTGGATACCGAGGGGAGACATGAAGGTTACAGCAAATCTGACAAATTCAAGAATACGAAGAGTCGATCAACTAATCAACAAAGAAGACAACTCTTGGAATGAGACAATGGTAAAAAGAATTTTTATGTCACATGATGCCGAGGAAATTCTGAAAATTCGGCTGCCAAGGTGGTCTGGAGAGGATTTTATTTCATGGACTAGAGAAAAACATGGATGTTCACTGTTCGAAGTGCCTATAACCTAGCTCTGGACCTTCGAAACAAAACCCCACCTTCTAACTCCAATGGTACATTGGATGGTGATAGAAACCTCTGGAATACAATTTGGAAATCAAATACGCCGCCAAAAGTTAAAATATTTACTTGGAGACTTGCTACAAACAGCCTGGCTGTCCAAGTAAATAGAAGCAGAAGACTTCCTAAAGTAGTTCCTACTTGTACTATCTGTGGCAGGGAGGAAGAAACGGGTTTCCATGCCACAATGTCCTGCACAAGAGCAAAGGCGCTTAGACAGGGACTTTCTGATGTCTGGAATCTGCCAGATGATATTGAGTTAAAGTACTCTGGGGAGGACTGGGTTTTAATCCTACTGGACAAATTGAACCAAAATATGAGAGATAAGATGATGTTTATCTGGTGGAGAGCATGGCATCACTGAAATAACATTATTTTTGATGATGGTAAAGCATCTGTTCAGAACTCCATAAGCTTTCTGCAGAACTATTTATCCACCTTAAAAATTATAAAGAGTGGACATGTTCCTGTTGATAGAAAGGGGAAGGGAAAAGTTAATTCTACTGAAGATACAAGCCACAAGAATATGCCTGACATTCAGGTCAGTGAAGGTTCTTGGGAAAAACCCCCTGAGGGATGGATCAAGTGCAATGTTGATGCAAGTTTTGTGTCGGAAGAGAAGACTGGTGCCTGGGGTGTGGTCATCCGGGACAAAAATGGAGATGTTCTTGTATCAGCCTGGGACATCATTGCAAACTGCCAGTCTGCGGTCTTTGGAGAGGCAATTGCTTGCCTCGAAGGGTTAAAACTTGCTATTACTCATTCAAATGCTAATGTGATCGTTGAAACAGATTGTGTCTCTATTCTGGATTCTTTTAAAAGTGACAGTTTGGATCGATCTGAAGTCTGTCTTATCGCAAAGGATTTCAATTTGCTGAAGCAGCCTGGCAGACAAGTGGTGATTTCAAATGTCAGTAGAAAATGGAACAAAGTTGCTCATGGGCTTTGTCAGTTCAGCCGTAGAGAGTTGTGTTCTGGTGTTTTGCAAGGTGCGGTGCCGACCTGCGTGTCGAAAGCGGCCTTGGATAATTGTATCCCTAACTTTGTTTCTTAATTAATATATACAGAAAATTCAAAAAAAATATTATCCTCCAGACTCCAAACCAAACAAAACATATCCAACACAGAAACCCAAGCACCACTGCATATAGTCAACCTAAACCTCACGCAGAAAATATTCATCCAAATAGCAAGCCAAAAAAATCTTGACCTGAAACATCAGCTCCCAATCATGCATGCAACTGATAAGCAAAAACCTTGATAACAAGATATGACATCTGATATATATGGAACCAATTACCGGCACAATTGCAAAGATTCCCATCTGCTGCGAGCCATTCTTTTTGCCCCAGCAAATCATATCCCTGGCCAAACCATGCCATCAGATCCCCTGCCAAATCAACCAAAAGAAAGCAACACCAATGGCCCAGATCCCCCTCGGGAGTTTGGTCCTCCTTCCCTGGGATGCTTGCACATGCAATCTCACCCAAACTCCGGTGCCTGTCCTCTCTTTCCTTGTTGCAACAGCGCCAAAATTCAAAAGGGTTTTTTGTGAATGAATGATTGAATGGTGCCTGTCAGTTACCACAATCCACACCAACAGTGGATGCACCACTGCCCGGAGTGGAGATATTCTTCCTCTCTCTCACCAAACTAATTGTAGGGGCCCAATTGATAGCTAGTGAAACCGGACAATGATGTGTGGAGGTTTGGATCTCTCTAGACAGCTCTAGAATGTGTAGGGTTATGCATGGGGATCTGATCTCTGTGTGACATGTCACAGGATCAGGCACAAATTTGTTTCGTCACGTGAAGACTTTTCAAAAGTCGTTCAGCGTGACTCCTTGTCTCCTTTGCCACGTGATGAGAATTATTTGAAACATATTATGGTTGCCCATTGGGAGATGGAATGTTAGTGTAGTGTTCATGGGGGTTAATTAAACTTCACCGGTGGCCTCACATGCCACACACTAACATCACATAGAGTAGTACACATCACACAATGATGTGCCGTTCATAAGGTTTATGTTTTTAGTGAAATAGTGGTGTTGCTTGTTGGTGATGTTAGAGCATCTCCAACCGGAGTTGCCAAACCCTCCCCAAACGTCCAGGCGGACAGGCCGGACACGATTTGGGCTAAAAACATGCACCCAACCGCCTCCCCCAAAATCAGCCCAAACGTCCGGGCTGTCCGGCAACCCCCAAAGGCAGCCATATGTGGGGAGGGTTTGGGGGCGACCAGACGCGTTCGGGCGGACAACTTTTTCTTTGTTTTCCTTCTTTTGTCCTTCATTGATTTTTCTCTCTACTTATCCACCAATCACATGCAAATGACCCCACATTTTGAGCAGACTTTGAGGTACATGGTTGGAGGAGACCACTTTTAGGGGCGGTCCAGTCACTGTCCGCGGACACGCCTGGACGTGTCCGCAGACAGTTTGGAGGCCAAATTTGACCATTATGGTTGGAGATGCTCTTAGGTGGTATGCCAAAGTGCCCGGTCTTGTTGTGGCTTCATCTTGTTCTAATTAAGCATGTCGTGTTAAGAGCCAATAGCGTGGAACTGGTCGTACCAATGTCGATGATCGATGATTTTGATTCAAAACAAGGTCGACTGCACAAGAAAGTAGAAATCGGCCATTTTGCATAGTCAGCTGAACATTTCAGGTTTTTAAGTAGTATATCGTTCATTAGGAGTACCACTTTTTTTCTAACGACAAGGTTTACCTCGGAGATCCTTAGCTTTTGAGGGGGTCTCGTCTATATTTTAACCAGTCGTCCCATGTGTGTTGAGTGGTATTGTACCATGAAAATAATACTTTCATTTCATAAACAGAGGCACGCTAGAAAGCATGCATGCATACAATTTTCTTTATATTTGGCTTTTATCATCTAAAGGTTTGTATGGATAGATCAATTGAAATAATGTGTCGTTATATTTTCAATGAGACAAATTTGCATAACATAGTAATTTTACTATTTTTAACTAGCATCTTCACGCGAAAATCAAGTGAAAGTCCTGCGTTGGAGTCTCTGAGACACGTGACACGTGTCTAAATGTAGATGGAGTAGATTCGATTTTATTGTCATGGTTAGATGACAAATAAAGTATATGGTGAGAGTTAGGGGACATATGGAAGATGTCCTTTTCCAAGGAAAATACAGTATATACAAGGTGCTACATGACAAATGCCACATAAGCTTGGTTATTTGTTTCCCTCTCCATGCAGCAGGGCAATACACGAGCTGTACATACACATGTGCTCCCATGTGCCGCTGTGCTACTCGTCATCCTACATCGCTCAGCCGCTGAACGGCCGGTAGTCCTTGAGCTCGCCGATGACGTCGGCGATGGACCCTGCCGCGGCGGCGACGGACACGACGAGGCACGCGGCGCTGAGCATCTGGAGGCACATCCAGCGCGTGCTACCCCGTCTCACGCGGCGCTGCACGATGTACATCTCGACGGGGAAGTAGACGGTGAGCGGCCAGAACGCAACGGCGCCGAGCAGCCCAACCACGTCGCCGAAGAAGGGGAGCAGCATGGAGACGACGGTGGTGAGGCAGACGAAGGCCGTGCGCCACGTGAGCCGGAACACGCTGAGCGCGAATGGCCCCACGCGGAGCTCCTTGGCAATGAAAGCGCTGTCGGGCCACCTCCCCGCCGCCCACTTCTCCACGAAGGCGAAGAGAGGCTGGCAGAAGACCTGGTAGGCGCCGACGAGGTGCACGACGATGGCGGCGTTGGCGACGTCCAGCAGCCAGAAGGGCTCGTAGAAGCCGAACCCAGTGAGGAGGTTGTCGGGAGCCTCGTCGCCGAACGCCGCGTAACCCATGCACCCGCACAGCATGTAGAACACCGTCGTCGTCAGCACGCTTATCCCCGTCGCCTTCTTCATCACCTTCGCCTCCGACGGCGGCGGCGCCCTCACCGTGTCCTGTGTTGAAGCAGAGCACCCGGTCGTCGTGAGTGCTCAGTACTAGTCAGTACCCAGTGTCCCAGTACCACGTCAAAACAGAGGAAACCAAGAAACAGAGCAAAACAGAGTGTGCGTACCTGGATTTCGATGAGGATGATGGAGTAGGAGTAGGCGAAGGCGATGTTTCCAAAGGCCTGGAGGCTGCGCCACACCTTCTGCATGGAGGTCACGTCGGGGCCGACGCTGAGGCCGGTGAGGCTACCCTGGATGCCACCGTTGGCCACGGTCTGGACGATGCCGAGGGCGAGGCCGATGGTGGAGTAGGTGAAGGACATGACGGCGGCAACGATGGAGAGCCACCATATCTGGTCAAAGTCCGGTATCTGCGAGAAGACGATCTGCACAACGCCGAACACGATCATGTACGGGTTGCTGGAGCTCTTGCACGTGTCCTTGCCCTTGACGTCGCGGTAGTGGAAGCAGTCCGCCCTCCTGATGGCGCTCATGCTGATGGAGGCGGCGATGGTGTAGCCAATGGCGACGCCGACGAGGTTGGCGTACTGGATGACGCCGCAGAGCTTCACCTTGGTGCCCGGGAGGGAGGCGCGGACGGCGTCCATGTAGGTGTAGTTGCGCTTGCCATTCTCCGGGTCGCCGGAGCGGTAGCACTCGGCGAGGAGCGTGGAGGTGTAGTAGATGACGAAGGCGAAGAGGAGCATGATGGCGGGGCCCGCCACCCAGCCAAGCTGCGCGATGGCCCACGCCAGAGACAGCACCCCGGAGCCGATGACGGCCGTGATGATGTGCGCGCTCGCCGTCCACACCGTGCCCGTCCGACGCGGACGCCCGTCGTCGTCAAGCCAATCCGACTCCGGGCCGTTCCCGGCCTCCACTGACACATCCATCGGCGCCATCCTCGCCGCCCCTTCCCGTAGCTCGACTGCTGCTTCTCCATCAGCGCCACTAGCTAGCTACCACGAGACAATGGTTCGTGCTCGGATAATTGGCTCGGATCGGACGTTAGGAGTGGTGGTTCTTGGTGTGGTGATGGTGTTAGGGGAATGGGAGGTTTATATAGAGGGTGATGAGACATGAGAGAGGCGTGCAGGGATGGGTTGAGAGAGGCCATGTGTGGTGCAGAATGTAGATGCAGTGAAGTGGTGGTGGAGGTGGGGATGCTGCCGTTGAGCTTTTGTTGGGGTTCCCGCGTGGATGGGCGGGGAGAGGAGGAGGACGAAGGATCGGGAGCCGGTGGTGGAGTCTTGTTTTGCTTTCCAACTTCCACTGCTGCTGCCACCGGTGGCAAATGGCATGAGCTCCAAGGTCTCATCACGTGCTCTTTGCCAGCATTCTTTCTGTGTTGGAGTAGAAGGATTCATTATTGGATTTTGTGTTAGAGATGACGTGGAAGGATTAGCAGATATTTCCCTTCCTTGTGGGACATGGCATTTTCTGGAACCAAAGTAATGTTGTATTTTTTTTTTGGAAAAGGAGTTTTTGGGGCTTTGCAACAATTAATGCATGTAGCCATAAAACCAAAATGCACTTGGATGAAACTATAAAGAAGATTGTAGTTGTTCAATCTACAGTTAGATTTGTATCCAACCGTTCTTTTTTATCTTTTCCTTTATCACTCTCAACCCCAACTATCCTCCATGGTCGCATTCATTGGCGTATGAAAGAATTTGTGTAAGGGATAAATCAGTGAAGAGGACGAAATGTGTGAAGCCCAATTTTTTTTAGTTATTTCAACAATAGCAAATTTGAACACTTTTGCAAGGTTTATATTACGAACAGAGGCCACCGGCCCAACTTTTATTAAAAAAGCTCACAAAGTCGTTTTACACAACGCACACAGAAAATAAAAACACCACCTATCCACCAAACGAACCCAGAAGCAAGGTACGAAGAATCGCACCCCACAACACCACCGGCAAATTTGTATATTACAAGGGAAGCACAAAACATCCAAGGGTAACAATATAACCAGCTAAACTTCAGTTTTCAGCCAACTCCCTGACGGCACGAGCATATGAGCTGCATTTCCCGAGCTTTGTGCTTCAGTTTATGGTCACATCTAATTAGTGGCGGAGACACACCCCGAGCATGTTAGCTTTCCCGCGACTAAGTGAATAAATTAATATCTACGAGATACCAGTTACTCTTGTTTATGTGAACAGGTTATCCGTTGCTTAATATTAGGTCGATCTAACTATGCATGCATAGTCTCAGTCTATCCGTTAGGTTTGGGTTCCATCATGCCAGGTTTGGTAACAAAATCTGTGAACGGACCTAAAATATTATGGTGTAGGCTACTTTCTAGCTTTGAATGATCCAAACTTGGCCAAAATACATATTGGGTTTGTGGAAATTAAACTACAACCATGCCTATGTATTCATGGGCAGTATGCAACCAGCCAGCATGGGAAACTCGGCATACATGTCCGGCGGAAAAGAACATATATATGTGGCACTTATCTGTCTCATATTTTCCATGCATGCCAATTAGTGAGAAACAAGGTAGGGATAAAAGAGTGCAAGACACAGCATGTTGGGAGAAGAAAGGGAGCCCCTTTTATTTCATCATATGGAAAATTACGCTCATAACCAGATCTCTCACTCTAAAGTGCAGTTATTCCCTGCATTACTTGATGCACGTGAAGCTGCTTGACCATAAACATATTCAGCCAAGTCGTCTTAATAAAGGTAGATATGATGATAAAACTCGATAATTCCTTTTGGCTCCCGCGTTTCAGTGCTCCCTTTATTTAAGAAAATCCGAAATCATATTTACAAGTTCCAAAAATTTCTGATTTTTTTCCTAGATGTAGTTGCTGATGTATCTTACAAGCATGCCAAATCGTAACGGTAAATTAATTTCTTTAAAATCTAGGCTACACTAAAATGACAAATTGATGAATTTTGTAGTTTTCAAACTATAAACTGTTCGCTATACTCGGATCCATACTTTATTCATTTATGTGTAGCTCTGAATACATTATATTTTAAAGTGAGTTTCGAACGTTTAGTAGGAAACATCATTGAGTTCATGTAGAATTTCTTTTCCAGATTTTGTTGAAACTTGTAGCTAAAATTTTGAAAAATTTAAATAAAGGGAGCACTGGAGCTTAGAAGACAAAGAATTCCTGCTCCATAAACAAGAGTAATTCCTTAGACCCCGAGCTAATTCGTATTAAATTTGTTCATCGATGTATCACTAGGCTGCAAGCTAGTCCAAATAGAGTAGTTGGCATTATGTTTGCAAAACTGGACTAGCTCATTATTATGCCTTAGAAGTTCTCGGTAATTGGCAAAGTGATTTATATTCATTAATATCCTAGGCAGAGTGGGTGTGACAACACAGGGTCATTTTGCTTTTCGTGGTGTATTCGAATCTCACGTCTCGATCTCCGGGATGAAAACCCTATGTCTGGCCTTCATTGGTCGTACGTGGCAATGACGGATTTCGAATTTTGGATTGCTTTGGCAAGTTCTATTTTTCTTTTATTTTTCTTCCTTTTTGGCTATGTACATCCTTGATGTCTCGAATTATTCTTGATATTACACTGTAGCAGAAGCTGGGTGTAATTGGTATCTTCTTGATATTAATATATTATCTTTATCGAAAAAGGCAAAATATAGATTGAAGTCTCCTAAACGGGTGTTGCTGTGAACAACTAGCATTCAATGACACACTGAGAAGATTGAAAAAAAAAATCAATTTTGCAAGGAAAAATAAGGTGGGGGTCAGAATTTTTTATTCTGAACCTACGTTCTAGTGTACCTACTTTGTGAAACTAAACAAAAAGTACATTTGTAGGTATTAGATAAAAACACACATATATTTATTGACTTCAAACTAACACACGTAATTTGTTTTTTCAAACAGTATAAGAAATACAATTTAAGTTTCAAAAGATAAACCCTACCACGCTTATGTCTCATTTTCAGCTAGGCAACATATAGTCATATAGTTATTTTAGGAAAAATTACATGCTTAAGTTTCTAGGCAATATCTATGTATGTTATTTATTTTATAATATTTTGAAAACTTAAAAGTAAGTTTTTGCTAAGTTTTAAAAAGTAAGTTAAATTGTAGCTGGGTTTAAGAACAATGATTATTTTTATAATTTTAAGCTTAAATGATGTGATTTTGGTTAAAAATTTCTAGAGGGGAGGAGTGAGATGGATTCCTATGCTATTCTTTGCAAGGAGATAAGATACTTTATTGAATCCTTTGGAATCTTATCAGGCTCTGCGAAGCTTAGATAAAATCATGATTATTATTATTATATTTTTAAACTTACATGATTTAATTTTGGTTAAAATTTTCTATAGCAGAGGATTGAGATGGATCTCTATGCTCGATTTGGCGAGTACAAAAGCTACCTTATTTGAATCATTTGGAATCATATCAGGCTCTCTGAACCCTATATGCCTAGAAAAGATCAGCTTACCCTTATCTATTCCAGTATCTACCATTTAGCTTTAAAAAGACCTACAGAGAACCAGAAACCACCAATGGAGACCGAGCTCCGTGGAGACTTTTATTTAAAAATAAAAAATCATATTTTGAAGTTTAAAAATAATCTGAAAACCATCCTAGATGTAGAAAATGTTCTATTCTATCAAAGTGCAAAATCTCAAATCAAACTATTTTATATTCCATGCTACACAAAAATAACAAGATCTGACAGAGTTGAAATTTTGCACTATTCATTACTTTGAAATATCATACTTTATCATTTTTGTGCAGCCCAAAATATATGACTAATTGAAGTTGGTAAGATACAATATTTTCTACATTCAAGATTTGTTTAAGATTTTCTTGAAACTTTAAAAAAAAATTCAAAATAAAGGGTTGCCCACATTTGTCTACTCTCTAGTCTCTATGGGGAAGGACTTCCTGACATTTTCCATATAAGAGTGGTGCAACAAATTTACCTCGGTATGTCATTTTTCCCAAGTTTTTTTTTTTTTGGAGACTAAGACTACCTTACATCACTCGAAAACACAATCAGAAGCCAGGAGACTAACAATCCACTCCGGCGGAACATCCACCCAAGTATTACTTCTCTTGAAGCTGCACCCCTCCTTGGCTAAATGGTGCGCCACACCATTGCAGGGTCGCCGCGCGTGCCTCACCGTGTGGTTCGTGAAACCATTCAGCAACAACTTTATTTCCTCCACCAAAGGACCATGAAACGACCGATCCATGTCGCTGCTTTGTAGCTTCGTCACCGTACCCAGGCAATCCGTTTCCAGACAAATATTCACCACCCCCATTCTCCTTGCCAAATTCAGAGCATCCTTGCAAGCGATTAGTTCCGCTCTCTCCGCATCAGGCACCGAGGGTAAAAAACGGCATTCCCTAGCCAGGAAAACGACGTGTCGGTTCCGCAGAACCACCCCACTGCCTCCATGCCCAGATGACTCCGAGAACGCACCATCAACATTAAAGTTTGATCCAGCCATTGCCGGGAGGAAGCCAGTGCTCCATTGCCCCCACCGGCGGTACGTTGATAGCAGTTTTTATTCCAGCCCACTCCTCAACCAGCGCCAACGATCGCCTAGCTATGCCTCTCGGATCCTCTATCTTCTGCTCGTCTCTCGCATCATTGCGAGCTAGCCAGAGCTGATACACCATCATTATACCGACAGCAAGTTCCTTGTCGTCCAGTCGACCCATCCAGTCCAGGAGCCAACCCTGCATATCTCTGAAACGCCGAACATATGAATCTGGGGCACACAGCTGCAACCCCGTGATCTCACGCAGGTACTCCCAGGCCGCAACCGAATGTGGGCATCGCCAAAAGCTACCCATTTGTTAGGATTACAGACAGTTATTAGGCGGACAACTCAAATACGTAATTGTCGGTTATAGAACTATGTAATTTTTTCTCAGGTAACACTACGCAAGTATTCACCGATAAAATGAAACAGATCAACTATGTACTCGCAGAAGCAAAAATGTTGCCAAAATCGTCCGGAGACATTGGAGGTAAATAAATCGCACACCAAGACATGCATACGATCCACTAGTTCATTAAGTCAATGCTCATTCATGCCTAATCTAGCTACACGCGCTTGCTTAACTGACAGGCAGAATTTTACCAGCCATTACGATTCCTTAAAGCTAGCTAGCGAGCTCTCCGTCTCGCTCGCGCCATGCGTCCACAGTGAGAAGCCGACACATGGACCGACCGGCGTCCACATCAGCATCTCGCTGTGCGCGCTGGTCTTGCGGCCGTGTGGCCGTGGCGGCTAGTGGCAGCAGGCTACCGGCGGCGATGTGTAAAGGAGGATACTGATCGATCGATCTCCATTCTACAGCGCTTAGCGACACTCTGGTTGGTAATCCGTTCTTTCCTTTTCCATTTGGCGTTTTCCCTCAAGAAGATAATTCGCCATCGTTCTTTTCTCCAGTTCCGGTGAAGAAAAGATGCGTGGTCGGCAGGTTTTTGCTGCCAACCTTGAAGACACGTGCATGGGTATGCCTCGTCGCCGGCGATAAGGTGATCGGCTCTCGTTCGTTGTCATATGCGTCTCGGCTCCACCCACGGCACAGCGAATCAGCGACAAGGGCAAGGAATCGGCGCTGTGCCTGTGCGTATTGTGGCGTGTGAGTGAACTTCCGTGTGGAAAAGATCGCGGCGGCGGGACATCGCGTGGCGCCTGCTTTCTTTCTACTGCACTGTCGGTCTCCAGGCGCCCAACCTGACATCGACGCAAGATAAAGCCCCCGCGCGTGCTCATCCGTCCATCGCGCATCTGTGCAAGCCGGATGCTGAGAAGGTGAATCTTGCTAGCTACCAACAAGATTAGAAAATGACCAACGATCGAATAATTAACCACATGCATGGTATAATACAATTTGATCTCCTTTTTCTATGATGATGATGCACGATCTCGGATGGTGATATGCTTTTTTGATGATGATATGCTTGTACTATAGGTAGGTTGGTTAGGTGGATATGTTTGCACGATCATCTATTGATCTTCCCCGTGATTCCTTCCCGGACTATTATGGCAGGCAACGCACGATGCGGGTCTGTTGTACTAATATTTTTCTTGTCGTTTCTTACCAAATCAAATTCCCGCTAGATTGAGCCGTCTGATATCTCTAATCTCTATATGTTGAGATTTGCGTAAGGGCGGTAGCTCTCGAAACCCTCCTCTCTCGCGACCCGCGCCGCCCCCCGCGGCGGCCGGGCTGCGCCTCCTCCTACACTTCCCAGCCTCTCCTCCCGTCTTCCCTCTTGCCGTCGCCGGTGTGCGGCGCCGGCCCTAGGCCGGGCGGCACCGGTGGCGGCGGACCCCCGGCCTCTCCCCTTCCTGGTTCTGGTTAGCGTGGGCGGCCATGGCCATGGAGGTGTTTCTCGGCGGCGACGGTCCGGTGAGGTGGCGGGGGTTCTCTGGTGTTGTGCGGGTGGCGGATGTGGTGGTGGTGTCGCCGTTGGTGACGAGGGCGACGGTGGTGGAGCTCTGCCGGTGCAAGCCCAGATCTGGGCTCTTTGGGCCCGATCTGGGTTTGGGCGGGCCTATGCGAGCTCCTCCCCGCTCCCTTCGGTTGGCTTGATGCGCAGGTCGTAACGGAGATGGTAGTGCTGACGCCGCGTCTGTCTGCAGTGTGGCGGCGAGAGCTTCGCGGGCCTGCCTAGGCCCGGCCGAGCCTATGGACTGATCAAGAGGGTAGCGGCGGTGACGGCCTACGTGCAGCAACATGGCGGCGGGGACTTTACGAGCCTCCCGGGGCTCGGCCGGGCCTGCTCGGCCTGGTGTGTCCCTGCTGCCGTGTCCGGTCGGCACCCGCCGATAGCGGTGGAGGATGTCCTCCAGGTGGCTGTACTACTGCCGCCCTACGGCTCCAATGGCCCGGTGTGCTCTTGTTCGTTGCGTCCGGTCGGCTACTGTCTACGGCGGTGGAGGCTGTTCCCTCCCGCGTGGTTGTGATACTGCCGGATCTTGTCTACGATTGCTTCGTCTCGGGCTGGCCGGCCTTGCTACGTTTGCCATGGTGAGACGACGATGTGGCTTCAAGACCGTGGTGGCGTGTGTTGGTGGATAACAAGATTGGTGGAGCGCTACAGATTGATAGAGTTGTGATTTTTTGGGGGTCGGGAGAAATCCCTGCCATTTAGCACCGACGTGGTGATGCTTGAGAGTGTCACGCTTCCTTCCTAGAGGGCGTCGGGTATACCTCTTCCCAACACCTCAGAGCGTACCGGGGGAAACCCTAGGACCAGTCCGGGCAGCAGCGTCTTCGTCGTCGTCGCCTTCCTTCTTGGAGGTGCTGCTTGGTACGCGGCGATTCAGAGTGCTATGATCGTGGTGGGAATACTCCGGAGAGGATGCAGTGGTTGCGAGTCATTTTCGTTTTCGTTGATCCGCCGATATCGGCCTTGTTTTCTCTTATTTTTTCTCTTTGTTTTCCTTTGGGCTTGGCTGTGTTGTTTGGCCCCAGCAATGGACTCAAAGTTGTACCGTGTGGTTGCTATATTTATATAGCGGGACGAAAGCCTATTTCTTCAGATTTGCGTAAATATGGGTGGAGAAAAATCAAAATGGCATCACATGTCAAACACCATGTAGTCGCGTGTAAGAAAATCTAAGACGCTCGAATATGTTTGATATTTGGTTACCAGATATGAGTAGATAACTTAAGGCTTAGATCCAGTTGGGAGTGTATGCATGCTTTATGTTAAGCTATGTGGAACTTGTTAATGATGATATTTTGAACAATCAAACAGTTTCCAGTTTCATTTTCTGCATGTTTATTCACGTGTTTACCGCAACGTGTGGGGGCATGGAATTCTCTCTCTCCTGGTGTAGTTCAGTCACTTGAAGATGGTAACTCTTGGTCAATCTTCAGCCAATTTGTATGGGTTTCTTTGTTATCAGTTTGATCATTACTGTCGCATAGGTTGTATAATCTTAGCCTTTTAGACTTAAATTTTCTTGTAAGGATTCAAAACTTTGCAAGGAAGTTCGTTCCATGCATGGTCGTTGATATTATTCTCTTTAAAAAAAACAAAAGGATGCAGATACGCTCTTTTTAGAAAAAAGTGTTAGTTACCACACTAGCAGGAAAACTTTATAGGGAGAAAAATACAAGTGGCGAACATTTTATCCTAGGCGCCACTGCTAAACCTAGACTGGCACTAGTACAAAACCTCCCATTAGAGCCGGACCCACAGCCTCACCTCAGCCGGTTTAGTCAACCGTCTCGAGCTCAGGGTCCCTAGTGTACCTTCTAACTCATGTTGTATTGTTGTGAATTTTTGCGGGTATGCACATAATCAAACTCAGGTTGACGCAAACTATACAAGACTCTTTATAAATAGTGTGTACAGACAACCCGATCAATCCGCAACTCCGAAAAGAACATTCATACCCTCTAATTAGACCTTTTCTCAAGCAACTCTAAATACTGGAAAATCTAAATGAAGTTCAATAAAAGGAATCAGACCAAGTTTATCAATTTACGATAACAACTTATTTATGAGTGAGGAATGCTTCATTCGAGCACCCTTGGGGCTGCTTTTGAGACAAAGAGGCTATGCTCGTACCTATATATGATTTTCATCATTGGTCTTGTCTACTTGCACCCCACTACATAGGGTGCATCTTTGGTTACCGTGCATCTTATCTTGACATAAGTGTGTCTTTAAGGTGTCCAATAGTATACACACCTACACGATTGTTCTCTACTAGCAATCACAAATCATTGATAGGTAATCCATTGTTTTGGTAAATCCAATTAGGAGTGTCACTTATCATATCAAACTAGCCATCTTTCACAAGAATCACCGCGTCAACATGCATTGTATTATCTAATATATAATATGACTGGGCACAATGATCACATTGTTGAAGTGAGTATATATACTCATGGCAAAAACTTTCGCTGATTTTCCTTCCATTAAGATTAAGCAACACTTGCTTGCTTCTTCTCCGCCAACTTCATGTGCATCTATAAGAGCGACACCATTCGGGGTTAGTTTGTTATTCGTCAAACAAGATATCATCGTAGTCAAAAAGATAATGTTATCTACAAGTTTGGAACCATCGATTGTTGGACCACACTCAAATGGTGTGACAATGTTTATAAATGTGTTTCATGTTTAGTGTCTAGTGCAGGTATCATCAACACAAATAAAACTTGGAAAAAGGGCATGGATTATGTATAGCAAACCCGAGTTTTTTTGTTAAGTCACATCGTTGATCTCTACAACATACGTAGACACTAGAAATCCATATAGTAAATCCCACTGTTTTGTGTTCTTTACCTGGTGGATCGAACAAGATTTTTTCACCCATATGAAGTACCGAAATCCAAAGAACAAGATCCTATGGTACTTCTTTCTTATTAGTTGATTTTGGTTTCCTTTCTTGTTCTCATCCATGTTCTTCTTGTCATTCTTCACCTTATTTCTCTTCTTATTATCCTTGTTTTTACCTTTCCCTTCTTTTTGTTTTTTCATCCATTTTACCTCTTCTCCTCATCCTTCTCCTCCTTTTTAAATAATACATTGTTTTCTTGTTTCTCTTAGAATTTTTTTATCCACGGTGAAATTAATATAAGTAAATATAGTTTATACTAGACTTTTGTACTTCTCTTACATTTTTCTTACATTGTTTATTGTGTTAATTAGTATGTTTTATTACTTAGGTTGCATAATTAACCAAATAAAAACTTTTTGGATCATTAGTTGAAGTGTTCTTTATTGTATGGTTGTAATGTATACAACTGCAAAGTTTGTTGGTGATACATTTATATTGTTGTGTGTGTGTTAGTGCATATGTAATATCTTAAATAATGTGATCGAGACCTCTAAAGCGTACATTCGAATAAATATCTTAGTAGTGATTCTAGTGTACTATCGGGTAGTACACAATTCTAAAAATTTCTAAACTATAAATTGAACATTAAAAGAATGTGTCTTGTATGTTGGGTTCAGTGACAACATGTGCTTGCTCTGTACATGGTATTGAAATATATATATATATATTATAACAATAATTGATGGAAATAAAGCTGTCACAAATTCTACTCCTAATTATTTGGCATGCTCTTCTTTCTTGTGTCTGGTTTTATCCAGTGTATATAAGTGATTCCGACAATTATCAAATAAACATTTGCGCACGAATTTAAAACATGGACATCTAGGTAACATAAATTTCTTGTCCTACATGTTCATGGAGGAGCGCGAGCTCACGAACTCTAGGTTCAGTAACGGAATCCATGATAGCTACATGTTTTTCTGTTATGTTGGTTGATCTTTGTATTCACTCTCTATGTGATTTGTATCACTTTGAATGATAATGCTGCAATAAAAACGGTTGTATGTATCGATTGGTGCAGAGACCTTGGTATTTCTCCCTGTCGATAAAAGGTAACATAGATTTCTGTACAAATTAAAAGGGTTTACTACGACCATCTCTACTACAAGTTTAGTCCAGTTCCAATGAGGGTAGGGCGGGAACGATTGCGAGCATTCGGCTCGTTTCAGTGCTTTTAGTCGTCGCTAGATGATCCAAATACATATTTATAATTTTTATTACTCTTGTCGATCTTTATTGTTGTTGATGATTAATAATTGATCGGTGGGTCTTTTTGCAAGGAAAAAAAAGTGTGTATCTACTCAATATTGCAACGATGTCTTTTTCATTTGGAAGAATGCAACGCATATCTGAGACATCCTATATTCCTATGCTCTACGCTGAAGAATTTTAATCACCAACAGATTTAAGCAACATACGCAATGATTACATCTTCTTCGATAGAGGAATGAGTTTAATTACATACAGTACATGGCAAGTAGCTAGCAGTATCTTACAACGAAATCAGTCTCGATCACGAGCCCGGCGAGTCACGCGATACAATGCTGCCGGCGGCCGCCGGTGCCACGGCGCGGTCGGCGGAGCGCGTGGTGACGCACCGGTAGGCGGAGGTGGCGAGCCAGAACGCCCACGGGAGCGCGACGAGCGACAGGCCGACGACGGGGATCCATACGGGCGACTCCGCCGGGGCAGCAGGACGTAGGCCACGAGGCACCCGCCGCCGCCCAGCACGGACAGGAGCAGCAGCGCCGTCACCACCCACACCAACGCACTGCCCGCCGGCCGCCCGCACTGCTCCCCCTGCTGGGGCGGCGCCATCGATCGTTGGATCGGAGCTTAAGAGGCGAGCTCGCCGTGGATAAACGACAGCGAGACGCGTGTCGAGGAGAGCAGGAAGGAGGCGGCGTGCATCGGCAATGGCCGGCGTCGGTCGATGGCCTCCGATGCTCACCTCGTTGCCTTCCTGTTCTTGGATCAGCAACAGAGGAAAATGTGCCAAAAAAAGTTCTGATTTGTTATGCGTTTTCCCCTATGTCGATCGAACAATGGAAGAGGAGATGCGCGGTGGAGGAAAGCACCAGGGGGCCAAATTGGAAGGAGTGGTGAAGAGAAAATGGTGGCGATTTAGCAGTGCACACTCTATAATAAGCTACTTTTTTCGGTAATACAAATTGCAGAAAAAATATATTTGTAATGTGAAAAATTCTGGACAAAAAAAGAACACATGTTGATGTCCTATGTGCACATGTAAAATATCATGCAAAAAGTATTTATTGTGGCATGTATAAAAACAAAGTTGATGCTTAAAAATTGTTTCTTACATCACTGATTGTTTTAGAGCACCATTTTTTCATGAAATTTACTTGTCAAAGAAATCAACATATACAACATAAAAAACAGAGTTTTTGTTTTTATCGAATTTAGTGTTCATACCGGGAGCAGGGGAAACACCACCCAAAAATACTCTTGACCTCATACAATACATGCCATTAATATTCCTAATGTGTTACTCACTCTGATTCATCTTGATTTTCGCTAAATCAGATGTATCTGGACATATTTTAAATCCTGATATATTCCGTTCAGTGACAACTATGTATCGGAGGGAGTAATATAATTTTGTGAAGCATCGACTACAATGAAGAATTCGCTTACCACTACAGGATCGCGTAGCGCCACATGAAGAGCCACGGAGTATCTTATCGCTGGGACGGATTATTTTCGGAGAACAAAAATGAGCCTTGGCATTGGAATTTAGGTCGAAAACAAAGATGGGATAAGACAGATGACATAAACCTAGCGCCAAAAGAAAGGCAAAAACAATAAAAAAAAGGCTGAATCCTCCTCTCTCAACGGCCCACGAACAAATCAACATATATGTAACTCAAAGATTAATCTGATGATCCATATCTGCTCGGTCGCTCAGAAAAAAACATGTGACGGTCCACATCTTCTGACTGAGAAATAGCAAATTTCAAAAAAGAAATTGTCAAGCGTAATTAAATCTCACAGTCACAGAGCTGGTAGATGAAGTGATGTACCCGAACAATTTCAGTGGAAAACAGGCCAGATCAGAGATGTAATAACATCTATTGCAATCACACATTTGTCCATTCATGGTCTGGAGACGGATACAAACACTCGTCAGTACTTACATTTACAGCTCACACAAACAAGAGCGGGAACAAGAAAAGAACCCATCCAAATCATACACAACACAAGCAGCCACATCCTGCGTAGTGAGCACAAAGCACAGCCAGTGATCACCCTAACACACGCTGTAGAGATTCCCGCTGTCCTTGCTGCTCTTCCTTCTGGAGAAACTCTTGGAGGAGAGGATGTCGCCGATGAGGGGGACGATGGGCTTCACCTTCTGCGCCTTCCTCCTCCTGCCGCCGGGCAGGTCGTCATCGTCATCGTCGAACTCGCCGAGGCTCAGCGCGTGGCTGAACGAGGGCAGGTACTCGCTGCTGTACATGCCGGACTTCTCAGCCCACCGCTCGCTCCGCACCATCGCTGTCGAAGTCACGTCGGTGTCTCCGCCGATGCTGCGTCGTGCCGCCGCGGACGCCTTGTCGGCATCAATCTGGGCCAGCCTCGAGAGGCCTCGTTGGAGCTGCGCGTTGAGGCTGGCCACCGCCATCTCCATCTCGGTGCCCCTCTTCCTGAGCTGCACCACCTCCCGTCTCGTGTCGGCCACATCTGCCTCCAGCTTCTTGATGGAGCTCACGATCGCCAGCCCAGCTTCCTCGTCTTGGCAAAAATGCTCGCCGTCGTCATCATACGCCGATCGCGGTGATGCGAAAGACGGCGGTGAGGAGGGCGCGGAGTACATAGGCACGATGGCTGCCGTTGCCTCTGACTCTGGTTCTGCCTCTACCTCTGCCATTGCATTTGGAGAAAGGGTGATGGTGCTGCTACTACTGCTATTCTCAAGCTTGGCAATTTTAGGGGTGGCATCGGCATGGGAGTTGGCAACGGCAACAGCATTGCTACTGTATCTGGAGTTGCTCCCGCCGACGAGGATGCGCTCCCCAAACACCGCGACCGCCTCCTTCACGGACCGGAAAGCGCGGGCTGTGTCGACCTCAACACGGTCAGAGATTGTAGACATGTTTCCTCAAGAGTCAAGATATAGGACTGGAAGAAGATCCGCGAGTTCCTGGAGGTTTATATGAAGGTGAGACCGCGAGGGGCCGGGCTGGTTTCTTTGCTTCCACTTCAGTAGCACACTGGCCACCAGCTAGCAGCTAGTCCCAAGCAACCAGTTTCCCAGTAGCAACAAGCAAGAAGTATGACTTGCCACCTAAAAGAAGTCACAGAGAACTCCCAAGACTCGTGTAGAAAAATCTGCAGGAGTGGAGCTGAAGCAGTGATGCTTTCTGGGCACTCTTGGCTGGCTGGCCCCAAGGAGAACCTCACGGTAACAACTGCTGTCAGATAATCATATAGCAGAACAGAAATTCTGGTGTCATGGGATGACAGTGGTTGGGAGAAATCATAGTTTTTTCAGTTGATGCAAGAAGTTCTCAAAGCAGATAGGAGCCCGGGAACAAACTGCCATGGTGTGGAAACCAGAAACATGATACTGACCGAGATGGAAATTGTTAGATGCCAGCAACGAAGTACAAACAGCAGAGCAGATCAGGTAAAGTAATACCTACTGCTTGTAGCATCTTTGTTGGTGTCACAACCAGCTAAAGTAATAACGGAATGGATTAGCCCTGAAACATGTGCAGCTAAGCGAAAGGTTTGTTTTTAGACTTCTTTTGCAATAGATGGACTTTTCTGTTTCATCCGTGGCATATGTAGGTAAAAAAAGGATAAATGGTTGTCTTTCTCATAAAATAAATGGTAAGTGGGTCAAAATGGTCGATAAAAGTATCAATTTTCTTAATTAGTACCATACAAATAGACAGTAAACCTTGCTGCTGCTGGCATACCATTTAAAGACGGTTATGAAAGTAGATGCCACAGACTGATCACTGCATAGAAATTAGCAATATACATCAAGATCTTCAAAATAATAAATTTAAACCAAAGCAGGGTGGTGACAACAGCTTATATTCTTTCCTTTAGATCAAAGTATCATGAAGACCAACCAAACTAGCAAAGTAGATAAAAGTTGCAAGTTTAAGACATTATAAAAAATCCTAATGCTGTCACAAACTTGAGAACAATCTCTGTTTGCGTATTTTGCTTTCAGGGGAAAATGGTTATAATAGGAGTGAAAAACGATACAAGTTCTGTCGAACAATTCTCATGATGGACACATGCTAAATTTACCCATTACAGCCACAAGGTATGTCAGTCCCGTCAATCTCATCAAATACTGCTTAAATTCCCTCACAAAATTAGTTATTGCTCAAAATAGTTTCTCAAGAAATATGTGCATGCCAAGAAAATATGAAGAAAATTCAAATAAGGTAATTGTGCAACAATAAGGCTACTGACACACATTTGTGCAAAAGTAATGCCATTTCTGTGTTAGAAAATAGCTCTTTCGCAAACACAGAGAGTTATTACATATACTGGTCATTTACCCTAATTTCTTTGTATAAAATCTCTTACATCAAATGATACTCCTAGAATAGGAGTATTCCACGAGTCAGGCCCACTTGCCGGTGAGTCGGTGATGGAAGAGAGTTCCACCTTGCGAGCTGACCAATACACAATGAAGATTAATACTACTAACCTGCAAGGTTTTGGATACCGGTTCAAAAAAAAATCCGGAGGGGGCCGATATTTCCGGTAACCGGGGTTACCGGAAAATACCGGCCGGTTACCGGCCCAAAATTTCGGCAAGAATTTAGGATTTAAACTTAAAACGTCGAAAAAATTTGAAATTCAAATTTTCTGAGCATTAATTCGTTTCAAATTTGACTAATCCGGGATTTTTCATCCGGTACACACAAATTCGGGGGGGGGGGGGGGGGGGGGCCGATAAATCCGGTTACCGGCCGGTTACCGCGGTATTCCGGCCGGTAACCGAAACCCTGCTAACCCGAGACTATGAGGATTCCCACGCTAGTTTGATTCAAACTTGGACCCCTTTCCAATACGTCGTGACCGGTCTTTTAGCAGAAATAGTCAGCCAAGTGTTAAGAGGAAGTTCAACAGTAGCGCCAACCATATAGCAAACATGTCTTTGGCTCCCGAGCACCAGTGATCTTTGGCTCCCGAGCACCATGATCCTAGTGGTTTAAAAAAATTTAAAAAACTATTTATGAGTTTCAAAAAATTATTAAAAAAATCACGGATGTAGCCAAATATGTATCCCACGAACGTGCAAAAAATCAACTTCAAATACGTTGTATTTTAGGCTACACAAAAATGATAAATTGGAGATCTGAAAATATACATATTTAGATCCACACTTTAGTCATTTTCATGTAGCCCAAACTACAAGGTATTTGACGTTGATTTTTTGCACGTTCATGGGATATATTATTGACTATATCCGTGATTTTTTTAGAATTTTGTAAAACTCATAAATAGTGTTTTTGAATTTTTTTAACAACCGGGATCACTGGTGCTCGGGAGCATCAAATCTCCTCTCTACAAAGTGTTACTTTATTAAGACATTGCCCACCTCCCACTGTTACAAAGTGTCTGGAAGCACGTGCTACAGCTAGCCTTTACATTTAGAGTCCACTTACCTTCTCTCTCTTCCATGTCAATAAAAATATGTTAATCCTTACAGTCTGCTTACATAAGTTTATTGTACTTGCTCAACGAGAGAGAATCTGCTTATGCGTTAATTATATCTTCCTTTCTCTACGGTTGTTTCTACTACCAATGCAACATTTTTTGATAAATGCTTTCGGATGTCCCGTCTTAAGTGCTTGTTATGTCCGGCATTCCTTCTTTTTATGTCCTGCCCTTTCATATTTTATTAGCATTTTTAAGGATTTGTAGATATATTATTAATTTTCTCCACATTTATTTCCATTTTAAAGGATTTTTAGATGATTTATTAATTGTGTCCACATTGTAATACCATTTTAATTTATTAGCATTTTTATCATGTTTAGATGGTTTATTAATTGTGTGCATATTTTATTAGAATTTATAAGTTTTAGATGGTTTACTAATTGTCTCCATGTTACATTAGAATTAAAGGATTTTAATGGTTTACTAATTGTTTCCACATTTTATTAGCATATTTACGAATTTGTAGATTCTCTAGTTTGTGTTTCTACATTTCTAGGGCCTGCTAAATGTAATAAATCCAATGTTGGGGATATCGCTTATCGGGAACTTATCGGCCGACCCAAGATAAGGGGTAAATCGGCCGATTTATCGGCATATCGGCTGATTTATCAGCATATCGGCGAATTTATCGACCGACTTATCTTATCGGTCAGACACTGAGAAGTGATAAATCGACCATTTATCGGAATATCGGAAGATATCTTGAACAGTGAATAAATCTAGTATTTCCAAAGGTCCCTTTGGATGTATTGTCTTAGATATATTTTTGTAAATTCCAATCAACTGGTTTAGAGAGGATGAGCTAAAGAACTATATGGATGAGCTAGCTATTCTTGCGCGAAAAATGCTTTAAGTTGCCATGAAAACATGAAAGAGGAGTGTCTAGAAGCTTGAGAGTGCCCCACGTGATGAATTCACATGTGCAAGACATGTCAAGCACTCACGCAAAGAAAAAATATTGTCTTCAATTCTCGTTGCGTGAGACAGCTCAAGATCTTTTAGTACCGATTGGGTGGGGAAAAAAAGAGAAAACAGGGGAGTCTAGTCATTTCACAACAACTTATTTAAACCTGAGCTAACAAACCATCCAAACACCTTTTTGGTGCTCACTTGGTGGTGGAGTAGAGTTTAAAGATGGAGTGAAGTGAGATGGAGTGGAGCTCTCCCAGTTACACCCTAAGTTACCTATGTTTAGCAAATGGATAAAACAAGCAATAGTTGGAAGTTCTTGTTAGAAGTCAAAAACGAAATAGCACCTCGAATCTTCAAACATCTCTCTCTCTCTCTCTCTCTCTCTCTCTCTCTCTCTCTCTCTCTCTCTCTATGTGTGTATGTATGTATGTATGTATGTATGTGAATAATATTTTAACTACTCCCTCATATCCAAAATAAGTGTCGCGGTTTGAACTAACCCCAGTTTTAAACGGCGCCACTTACTTTGTATCGACGGTAGTATTTTTTGTTATAGAGAAATGCTACCACTCATCAATTTTTGGTGAAAAATATCCTCAAGCGTCACTCATCTAGAGTTCTCCCGTTTGAACTTCTAAGCTTTTCGTCACTAGTATACTTTGTAAAGACAAACATGAACTCATTTCTATCACTCGTATTTTTCGCCTCTTGCGATACATATCGAATAAGGCAAAAGGAAAATTATGTGCACTATTCTATAAGTATCTCCAAAAAATGTTGACTATTCTATTATATACGGTACATTGACTATTATTGTGATGTATATATTTTAAAGTATAGTAATTTTCATGTTACCAAGGCCTAAAGTATATCAGGACTGGCCCTGGGTAAATCAATATGCATATTATCCATTTATCCTGATAATGAACCATGCGCGGGGTGATGTTGCACCTATGCCAAGTTGCGAGAAAATGGATCGCCCCTGACGTGTTATTTCCACGCTAATTGATAATATATAAATAATTGATAATATATAAGTTTGACAGCCCGGTTTTATACAGAAAGCAGACACCACCTGGGTACAATTTGAACGCCACAAATGCAATGACGTGTCCCTTTGTGTACATCCAACAAATGTAATGACGTTGAGAAATATATGACGCCATGGCACATGCCTTCAAGAATGGAAGGCGTGAATATTTGCTCTTGTGAAATTGGACAGCACAAGCACGTTCTAACCAAGGGCTTGACTGCTTCATTGAGTTCCTTCTCAAGTTCGGAAAGGAGAGGCCTGACAGTCTTCTTTGCTCCACAGTCAGTTCCAGCAAAGAGCATGCAGCTTTCGAGGTTAGACATGATCTTTGAAGCCATGGAAAATGACTTCACAAATTCCTTATACTGAATCAGCATACTGTTATTTCCCGCCTGCACCACTAAAGCAATCTGACCACAAAGTTTGACGATTCTTAGACAGTTAGACTGAGCCTGAGAGTTCTCTTCTACTATTGTCTTGAGCTTCGCCAAAAAATCACCATCTCCTATGGAAATTTCCGGAGCAACATCATCTGCAATGGTCAGTTTGTTACATATCACCAAAGTAAGGGATAATAGTGCCTCTTGCAATTCGATGATAACACTTGCTCATCTGATTGATCAAATGGCTTGATTTTGCCTTTGTGTCTCGGAGGTTGACTTTCTTCATCCTTCCCCTGTTTTTTGTAACGTCTCTTTGTCAAATGTTCCTGGTTTGTTGCAATGTCTCCTTGAGAAATGTTGCTTCCAGATGCTTCAGGTTGGAGCTCTTTTATGGTGGTCAGTAGTTTGAGGACCTGCAACAACAATTTCTCTTTTTTAAATTCCAATCGCTGCATACACGATAGTCTTAAAGGGGGGAAATTCCAATCACTGCATGCACGATAATTTTTATTTTTTGAATTGCTAGTGTTATGCTGCTTGAGATGGTTGAAGTAGATAAATGGGGATTTGTACGGTTACCTTTGGCAGCAAGGTATGCTGTATATGCTCCTTCTCCATTGTATGGTGAGTGGACAGATTCTCCAGGATCTGTGCTCCTATTGTTATGAATATCTTGTTCTTGGCATCAAGTATTTCAGTGAGACTATCAACAATGTAATTGTATTTGCTCTTCATAAACACAGAGATACTTCCTGTCTTTGACAATAATTCTGTTTTTGATAGTAATTCCAGTGTCTTTCCAGCCTTAACTTTAAGCTCTATGAACTTGGTGGCAGGTTCTTCTTCCCCTTGGTCACTCGTAAGGAATATCTGCATCTGCTTCTTGATTAGATTTTCTTTTGTTTCTCTGGATAGGTTGGTAGGCGGATGACAAGCCAATTCTGTCAGGATCTCGATGGCTCGCATCTGCAGTTCTTGGCCATCTTTGTTGCTCCAATGAAGAATTCCCTCCAGGTTGTTCACTGCCTGCTTGCTAGAAGAGATTTCACGGCGTAGCCTTCTTCCAGTCCTTCCAGGCGCACAGATTAACCTGTGCACCACTCTGAGAGACCCATTTACAACATCGGCCCATGCATTTACGTCGATATCTGGGATTAGCATTTTGGAGTAAAGAGGCGCCATGATCTTGGGCAGGAGACCTGGAGTTTTGCATATGTCGCTGCAGTTGTGTTGGTCAAATGTCAGCCTCTCGAAAATTGCTAGGCCTTGCAGAATCAGCTCATTCCAGTCATCTCTTTTGCTATCATGGATGGAGCTGTCCAGAGTTTCCGCTACAGTTTTCTGAGCGTCACCCTTTTGGTTTCTTCCCCCTTTATTTATGCGTTGCTCTATACCTTTCAATCTAGAAATCAATCCGTTTTTATATTCGAATGCTCTTTTGACTCAGTTTGAGGTGAGTGATGATTGGATCCTTGTTGGTTGTTCCAATATGGCAGAGTGGTATCGAGCAGGGTGGAAATGCACTGTATTGCTCCTGGGAACTGGGATAGATGGATGTCACCAGCAAGGTACGCAACGATCCTGGAGACGAGCTCCCTGATCTCCCTGTCGCTGCTTCTCCACCCTAATGTATCGATCAGCTTCTGAATCTTCGGTCTTGAAGGGAGTAGCAGTGACCTTACATCTACCCCCAGCTTAATGAACCTGTCGAGCATCCTTGCTCCCGACAGGTAATCTTTGTGTGATTCAGAGCCCACTAACTTAACAGCATAATTGACCAAATTCCTTCCCTTTATCGATGCAGGGTCCTTCCAGCATTTCGTTCTGGTTTCAGAGAGGTACTGTTCAATTGTCATTCTGCCCCACTGTTCTGGTAGCTTGCAATGTTCACGAATGAAGCGACAATCCATGTCGCCGCATAATGTATTACCTTCCATATAAAAAAGAGTGCACCTTGGCAAATAACAAGAGAGTAGAATATGTCCAGTGCTGGCACCAGATTTGCTTTGCTATCATCTGTGCCCGTGTTGCCATAATCGCGCTGCCTTATCCGCCACACTGAGAGCGCGATGCAGGCGACTGGCCCAAATACGTAAAGGATCCCTGCAACTATAACCGCAACCAGGACGGGAATGGATAGTATTTGGGCAATGATGAGGGCAGACTGCACCCCGAAAACGGTCATAAATCTGCCGCCCATGGGAACCTTTTGTATAACTTGTACAGGGTTTGTAACAATTTTGCGCAAAAGCTTTTGCGTCCATTCTACAAAAATCGGGAACAAATTGTCCTCTGAGTCATTGAAGATCCTGTGTGTGTCATAGCAAATACAGTCAGTTTCAGGATAACCTCGTCCGAATATAAGATTTCGAAAAAAAGGAATAATTTCACAAAAATATATAATTGCACATACTTTGACATAACAATTAGATAAACTGCACATTTATTAAATCACGATAGACATATGCGACATTTTATTAGAAGAGCCATCTGGGACCTATCTAGCAATCAGCTTAGTTGATCCGAATTAGGTGTAGATTTAGGATGTGCTTGGCGACAAAGTTTTCTCGAAGTATTGTTATATCTGAAAATATCATGGTTTTACATATTTTAAGGTGTTTGGATTTAGCAAAAAAAAAACTGCAGTTTATACCAACGTATATTTTTTAGATAAAAAGTATATATTAATATCGCAGAGATACCAATGACACCAGCCTCTGCAACAACGCAATACCCTAAGAGAGAATTTCTTATTTGGCCCTTCCTTAAAATCATCTTCCCTGTTTGGCCCCAGAAAAATTCTTCCCAATTTAACATCTTAATTTCATTTCTTTACTAATATGACACTTCCGTTTTTGGCGTTAGTTTTTGCCGTCAACTTTTTTTTGTTGGGCCAAATACCCTCCCTGAGTTTAACCGGCTGAACGAGCGAACCAGACCGATCGACAGGGAGGCGCCGCCAGCGCGACACGGAGCTCCGCCGCGGCTCGCCCGACAGCCAGGACGCTGGCGACGACGACGACTCCGCGGGAGGCCGGTGCGGACCTGACCCCAAATGTCCGGAGCGTGCTTCGTCGCCTGGGGACGGCCCGCCCCACCCAACCATAGGCACCGGCGGCGGCGGTGGGCTGCGCTTCTGGCCCAGAGACGAGGCGCAGCCTTCTTCTGAGCGGGCCCGGTTGCGGCGGCCGGTGCGGGCACGGCGGTGGCTAGCGCAGGCGGCAAGGAGAGTCGGCCGGCGCGGCACACGGCAGCGTCGGCCGCGCTAGGGCATGGTCTTCCCTTTTTCGGACGCTTGTGCAAGAGCAGGGCTCTTGCTGGATTTTTTTGTCATGAGAATTTATCGGGGAAAAATAGTCTTTTCACGTTCCTATTTAACACCGGTAGTGCTCAAAATGCACTAGAGGGCCATGTTAGGAAAGATATGAAGTTAAGATGACAAAAAGGGAAGAACTTTTTTTAGGGTCAAATAGGGAAGACGATTTTAAGGCAAGGCCAAATAAGGAATTCTCTCATACCCTAATGTCATTACGGATGCACAAAGCCAAAAAAGAAAAAGAAGAAACTAAAAAAGAAAAGTCCTGCTACAGAATTCTAATCCTTGCAGCAGCAGGACAACCATAACCAAGACAGCACCTAATGTCCAAATTGTCCAAAAGCGACGCCTCCAAGAAGGAAACTGTACACAAGCGCCGTCGTCGCCCGATCGTAGATCTTGGGTTTTCACCCTGGATATAGTCCCCGCTCTAAAAACAATACTTTCAGCAAGGCCATTGCCAGACACAACCAATTAAGCCCAGACCTTGGATGTTCACCCCGAAAAATAAAACTTTGAACTTCACATGTGTTGTCACCCCAACTTACATACCGCTTGTACGAATCCCGAAACTCCAAGCAAGTTCCTCATCGCCCCAAAGGTTCCAATAACCATTACTAGTCCTCCAATCTCAGATTTCGTGACATTCTCCGCCTCTGACTTCCCCATGGAGCAAAACATATCCCATGATGGCAACAGATAGCACAGCTTCGCACCGCTCCCTCCTTAACGGAGAAACCAATAGACACGACCGAATCCCACCCGATTCAGCAATTTTCATGCATAACACGCACATGGGAATTCGTCGGCGGAGCCTTCCGGAACCCGACACTCCGGCCAGATCGAGGAGGACATGCGTCAGGAAGATCTTCGTCTTGGCGCAATAGGAACCCTAGACCGCCGCCTTTATTCAAGCACACCAGCAGGCCCCCACGCCTCCGGCCGGAGCAGCAACGGAGAAGGCCGCCGCGACGACGACCACAAACCGTCCATGGCAGGAGACGGCCCTGATCGGGCCCTAATGCCCTGATCCGATCCACCACTGTACCGTCGGAGGCTGGCAGCGCAGCTTTTCATTGATAATAAGGGAGGGGATTACAAATGTTCGGTGCACTAGTGGAGAGCCAAATGAAAAGAAGAAAGAAACGTAGACCAAGCAGTCTAGAAGAACCAGGAAAGTCAGGGGGACTATTCAGGTTGTCCGATCAGCAACGCAGTTCTGGATCTCCCCGCCAAGTGCCATATCGCAAGATGGGCGAAATTTGCCAAAAACAGGGAGGGAGGGGAAGCCTGCATTCTGAAAATGTGAGCATTGCGTTCTTTCCAGATAGACCACCATGTGAGTCGCACGACAAACACCAGGCACGACGCAATTGGCACGGCAACAGTGAGGTGGTGTCTGGCCACCAGTCTAGGAGGGTGGTTGAACCATGCTGACGCACCATCGACTTTGGCAGGATGCAGAAAGGCAGCACTAGTTTCCACAGCTCTTGGAAGAAAGAGCAGGAGGCGAAAAGGTGGAACGCGGATTCAGATTCGAGCTACCAGAGGGGGGCGATATCTATTTCAGAGCATCTCCACCGGCACCCAATTGACCCAAAGGCTTGATGGGATCCGGATTTAAAAATCGTGCACAGTGACACCCTCAAGTGTTCGGGCCAAGCCATTTCCTGTCTGGCACCTACGAGAGGGTCGCTAAACTTGGGGCCTCATCGGGGTGTCGGATACTACCCGAACATATCCTCGGACAGGTGGGCCCCTCTCGTCATAGACACATAGCGAGTAGAGGTGGTTAATGGCACCGTGCAGGAGGCCACTACGCCCACCTAAATTGTGGTGCATTTCCACATGCGACGGAGTGACGGGACGGTCGCATTTATGCCGGCGCCGAAAGTGCATTTGCCCTCATGTGTGGTTTTGGTAATTAATGACAGTCTCTATGGACTAGTGATTGCTTTGAGCTATCCTTGTAGGGCTTGTCCATTGGCAATGTTTGAACACCATGTGTTGGTATCAAGATTGAAAGAAGAAGATAAAGTGATGACCAAAGAAATATTCAAGTCATCATATATATTAAGAGAAGAAGATGAAGTGCAAGTTCAAGAGAAGCATCTCGAAGAAATCCTATGCTTGAAGCTTGTCACCCATTTGGAGATAATGGTCAAGTAAAGATGTGTCTAAGAGAGGCTCTCCCATAGTGGTGTATTGGGAGCGATATGTGAGTCTTCACCAAGCAAAGCGCAATCAAGAAAGGTGGTCCACTTGGAGAGATCAAGATCGTCATCATCTAGCTCAAGTGGAATGCGCAAGGCAAAGGTATGATCTTGATAGGGTTTCTATTTTACCGGTCTCGTGGTGTTGTGGGAGACCGGGTTATAGGATAGACGACGTACTATCAAGAGGGGCTCTCAAGTGAGTAACTTGATCGCTTCTTTGTGGAGAGCTCAAATCTTTGCATACTTGGCATCATCATCTTTCTTGGTTCTTATTTGGCTTTTATCCATGTGAGAATTTAGAGCTTGTGTTCATCTCCACACCAAGCTCTAGTTCTTCGAAAACGGATTCCGTATGGAAAACTTGTTGCGTTTTCGGTGTTGGAGGTTTTACCGGTTTGTCTTTTTGTAGAGAGGTTTTACCTTTCTACATTTGGCTTCCTTCTCACATTATGGACTATGATGTTTCTCTGCATAATATTGAAGAGCTCTTCGTTGCGATTCCAACGAGCCCAAGATCATCCAAATCGGAGTCCGGATGAAAAAGATATAGCAGTTTCGTATTGCTGTTTCTGTCAGTTTTCAGCAGACCGGATATTCCGGGTCAAATTCAGACCGGAATATCCGCCCCCAGGAAAATTGGCGAAACTCGTTTTGTGTCGCAATCGGCGACTCTGTGGACTAGGCCGGATATTTTGGCCGGATATTTGCTCCAGGCCGGAATATTCCGGGAAACCGGATATTCCGGTCATCACTTGAGCTGGAATATCCGGCCTTCCTGTTTCCAACGGCTAGATTTTGGAGGGGCTATAAATACCCCTCCCCTTCTTCTTCCTTGGAGCAGCACGTTTTTCTCTCTCTCTCCCACCATTGTTGACCTTGGAAAAGCTTGCCTTCCTCTCAATCCCTCCCATGATTCTTGCATATCTTTGAGAGAAAAGTGAGAGGAGATCTAGATCTACATTTCCACCAATCCATCTCTCCTCTAAGTGAGGGGAACCTAGTAGATCTTGATTTTGAAGTTCTTGTGTGGTTCTCTTCTTTGTTCTTCCTCTCTTCTCCCCCCACAAGCATTAGTTGCTTTTGGTGAGATTTGAGAGTGAAGGATTTGAGCACTTGTGCTCTTGCCATTGCTTTGTGCATCGGTTTGTGCTCTCCACGAGGATTCGTGGAAGTTGAAAGTTTGTGAACTTGTTACTCTTGGATCTTTGGATTCTAGACGCCTTTGTGGTGGTTGAGACCTCTTGTGGTCACTTGTAGCTGTTCGGGAGCCCCCAATTCAGTTGTGGGTGTGTATGCCCCGGATCATTGTTGTAAAGGCTCTGGATTTCGCCTTGAAGGATTCCGATAGTTGAAAGTGAACCAAACCTTTGTGATGCGGTTCATCGGAGAAGAAGGTGAAGCTTTTGTGGCTGTTGAGTTGACCTTTGTGGTATCTCACACCTCTCCAACGAGACGTATTCCCCTAAAAAGGAGAAACTCGGAAATACATCCTCGTCTCTGCGTGCCTCGGTTATTTCTATACCCGAGCTCTTTACTTATGCACTTTACATTGTGATAGCCTTCGTCCTTGAAGTATTCTATATTGCTATCACCTTGTTTCTTGTCTTGCTTAGCATAAGTTGTTGGTGCACATAGGCGAGCCTAGTATATTTAGGTTATTGACTTGTTAATTTAAACACCTAGTTTTATTCCGCAATTATCAAGCCTAAACCAGAAAAGTTTTAATCGCCTATTCACCCCCCCTCTAGGAGACATCCTTGTCCTTTCAGGCGCCCGCGCAGCGCCCAACCTTCCCGGCTTCCCAAGAGACACCATCGCGACGGAGACGTGTCACCGCCGTTAACTCTGACGCGACGCGTACAAACCCATCTGGCGCTTCCCGACCAGCGCCACCACTTCCTCCGTTTCCCGCCGAGCGGCTAGGCTATGAAAACACCCCGCCATGCCGCCATTTCATCTCAACCCCTGCTTGGCGTAGCGCACTAATGGCTTTCCAAGATTCCACTAAGCACTTGTCCTCCTTGGTCGTCCAACAGACGCCACCGTCGGCTATGGTTCCAGCCCCTCCTCCCCGATCACCCCATCCTCCTCCTCCTCCTCCTCTTCTTCTTCTTCTTCTTCTTCTTCATCACCACCATCATCATCATCATCATCGTATTCCCCCTCCTCTTCTTCTTCTTCTTCTTCTTCTTCTTCGTATCCCGATGTGGGGACGCCATCATTGATTATCATATGCATGATGTCGACGTTGTCCTATGCACACAAACAAAGCGTCGACGATCACGGTTCGTCTATATACACACAAAACACAACGCTGGCGATCACGTGATAGTCCCATATTCTGTTAGCGTCGAACACACTGGAACGCGTTTTGTCGATCACGTTGGATGCGCCCACGCCGAACGACAAGCTACAACCGGCCTGGGTTTGGTTGTCGCCGGGGGCGCCTGGCCCCTTCGCAATGATGAAAAGCCCTCGTTGAGATCAACGGCGAAACCTGCGATCCTGCCATGGACGGTCCTGGTCGGGGAAAAGACAGAGTTCAGGTCGAAGCCGCCATGCTCGTAGTCATCAAACTCGGGGGAGAACCTGGACCGAGGCCACTGGTGCTCTCGAGGAAGTACGATGAATTCGACGGCGATTCGCCGTTCCTTGATTAGATGGCCTCCGTGACACTCTCCTGGCTTGCTCCCATGGCGAACGCTTGGTTTAAGGCGGCAAGGTTCCTCGCGATCATGGACATATGCTTCCTCGCCTCCTCATTCACGTGTTGCACGATGCGGGCCTCTGTGCTTATCCGGCGTCGGAGGACGTCGTACGATCCCCTCCGGTCGGTCCATGGATGCATGAATGAGCCTTGCGAGGCCGGCGAACATCAAGCGTGGTCCCAAACGTCTCCGCCTTCACTTTAGGAGCTTTGGGTGTGTGCGGTGGTGCCATGGCTACGAGGCCGGAACGAGAGAGCAGCGTGGCGGGAGAAATAAAATTGGTGAGCAGAAGGGGAGGGGAAGTGGGGGTTTTGAGGTTTTCGGTGTCTCAATGACATGGCTGGCTCGCCTATTGATATGCGGCGTGGCGGCGCGTGCGGTTTCGTCCGGCGCGTCCAAGCGGCTTCCAGCGGGAGGCGTGTGGGCTGGGAGTGATACGTCTCAAACGTATCTATAATTTTTGATGTTCCATGCTTGTTTTATACCAATTGCTACATGTTTTGCATCTACTTTATATCACTTTTATACATTTTTTGGGACTAACCTATTAACAAGATGCCGAAGTGCCAGTTCCTGTTTTCTGCTGTTTTTGTATTCCAGAAAAGCTAGTCTGGAAATATTCTCGGAATTGGACGAAACTACACGGGAGTCCCTATTTTACCAGAACACATCTGACGGACCAAAGAGGCGACGGAGAGGCGCCACGTGGGCCCCACACGTGCCAGGGCGCGGGGCCCCCCTCTGCCACGCCCTGGGGTGGTGTGGGCCCCACAGGCCTCTCCAGCCGCCGCCCTTTCGCCTACTTATTCCCCCCGACGCGAAAACCCTAAGTACCTGAGCAAATATCCACGAAAAGTTCCAGAGACGCCGCCGTCGTCAACCCTAGCTCGGGAGGGTTCAGAACCTCTTCCCGGCACCCTGCCGGAGAGGGGAATCGTCACCGGAGGCTTCTACATCGCCATGCCTGCCTCCGGAGTGATGCGTGAGTAGTTCATCCTTGGACTACGGGTCCATAGCAGTAGCTAGATGGTTGTCTCTCCACTTTGTGCCATCATGTTTAGATCTTGTGAGCTGCCCTACATGATCAAGATCATATTATTGTAATGCTACATGTTGTGTTTGCTGGGATCCGATGAATATTGAATATTATGTCAAGTTGATTATCAATCTATCTTATATGTTATTTAAGATCTTGCATGCTTTCCGTTACTCGTAGATGCTTTGGCCAAGTAGATGCTTGTAACTCCAAGAGAGAGTATTTATGCTAGATAGTGGGTTCATGTCTCCGTTTAACCTGGGACAGTGACAGAAAGTTCTAAGGTTGTGGATGTGTGTTGCCACTAGGGATAACCTAACGATGCTATGTCCACGGGCATATGTGTTTGTTTACATTACGCACTTTACTTAATGCAATTATCCGTTGCTTGCAACTTAATACCAACGGGGGACTCGGATGACAACCCGGCGGTGGATTATTAGTCATAGATGCTGTTGGATAACGATCTATGTATTATGTCGTAATGCCCAATTAAATATCATAGTAGTCAACATGTCATGTATATGCATTGTCATGCGCTCACTATTCGTCAATTGCCCAGCTGTAATTTGTTCACCCAACATGTTAGTTATCTTTTATGGAGAGACACCACTAGTGAACTGTGGACCCCGGTCCATTCTTTTACACTGATTAAACAACCACAAACTGCAAACTGTTCCTTTTTCATTCTCTGCAATTTAATACTCATTTTCCACACCATACGTTTAATCCTTTGTTTTCAGCAAGCCAGTGAGATTGACAACCTCACTGTTTCGTTGGGGCAAAGTAGTTTGATTGTGTTGTGTGCAGATTCCACGTCAACAGTCCAGACTCCCATCAACACACTATTTTTCTGGCGCCGTTGACAACCTTCTGAAGAGTTGCTGCTCCTACTGGTTCGATAACCTTGGTTTCTTTCTGAGGGAAAACTTGCTGCTGACTACATCATACCTTCCTCTTGGGGTCTCCCAACGAACGTGTGTTTCACGTCATCAAGCTATTTTTCTGGCGCCGTTGCCGGGGAGTGAAGCACTTCTTCAGCAGACTCCTATCTCCCCTTCGACGCCTATTTTTCTGGCGCCGTTGCCGGGGAGACAGCAGTCTTCTGCAAGGGGAGTTTCACGCTTCCAATCTCTTTACTTTGTTTTTGTCTTGCTTAGTTTATTTTATTTTATCTTGTTTGCTTTCAATTATCAAAAACACAAAAAAATTAGTTTCTTGCATCTAGTTTATTTCGGTTTGTTATTATGTCTAGTTATTTATTTGCTATCAATGTCTTCTCTGTTTGAAACAAAATCTTATTGGCTAAGTGGGTTCGCGGAGGAACAACATAATTACTATAAGGAATACCGCTTGTCTCAAAAAGGGAAATATTTATGGGAACAAATAAGTAGATTGAATTATTTTGCTAAAAACTTGTGCTCTACTTATGATGAATCCTACTGCTTTAATGAATCTTTATGTTGTAGAAGGCATAAACACCTCCCTTTCCAATGTGATTATAATGATAATGAAACTTTGGCTGCTTATGCTAAAGGAAATTATGACTTTGGTAATCTTGAGCGAATTGAAGAATTTTTTGTTTTTAAGGGTGCCTATGAAATTGCTGGTTATATTCAAAATGATGATGCTCCTTGTAGAACTGAGAATTATGCTATACTTGGTTATTGCCTTGAATATTATAATGATAATCCTTATATCACTGAATTTCTTGAGAAAATTTATTCTCCAGAACAACTTGCTACCTTTCAGGAACCTGTGGGAGAAGAAACTGCTAAAACTGAAAGCTCATTGGATGAAAAAGAGGAAGAGAGTGATGAACAAAAGGAGGATCTACCTTCTAATGATAGTAACTCTTTAACTCTTACATTATATGATTGCCCTCCATGCCTATCTAAGGAGGAAGAGTGCTATATTGTTGAATGTCATGATTCTATTGAAATATCTCTTTTGATAAATTTGAAAAAACATCCTCCTTGACTCAAGTAAAAGGAAATTGCAGAAAGTAAAAATGTGCTCCCTAATGTTATATATGATAATGCTCTTGATGATGGTCCTATATTGCCTAATGATATTAATTATACTACTATTGTCAAAAGTGGGTTTGATAACCCACTGTTTTTAGCTTAATAAAAATTATGTGTTTGTAGATCATGAAAAGCATGCTTTATGTGATAGTTATATTATTGAGTTTGTTCATGATGCTACTGAAAGTTATTATGAGAGAGGAAAATATGGTTGTAAAAGTTTTCAAGTTACTAAAACACCTCTCTTTATGTTGAAAGTTTTGAAGCTATATTTGTTTCATCTTTCTATGCTAGTTGCTTTATGCTTCAATAATTTATTTTGTTACAAGATTCCTTTGCATAGGAAGTGGGTTAGACTTAAATGTGTTTGATATTTGCCTCTTGATGCTCTTTTTGTTTTTCAACTCTTATTCTTATGAGAGCATCATTAAAATCTTCTAGCCTAGCTAAAAGGCATTAAAGAAAGCGCTTTTGGGAGGCAACCCATTATCTTTTATTTTCAGTATTAGTCAAGGAGTTTGTTTACTTCTGTAGCAACTCCTTTGTATCTTTATTTTCTCGCATTGTTGTGCCAAGAGTAGCCTCTAATGATAAGATGATGCTTAATTTTGATTGCTGCGCAGAAACAGATTTTTGCTGTTCACTGTACGAAATTCCTAAAATCACCAGATTGTTAAAAAATCTGAAATTTTTGTGCGTAATCTTTATGAATGTCTGAAACTTTCATTAGTTCAGAGTTTCTCGATCTGAGCGTCGTAAGTGCCTCGAAAAAATTCGTCTTTGCGGACTGTTCTGTTTTAGACAGATTATGCCTTTTTATTTTTCGCATTCTCTCTTTTACTAGTGTTGAGTGAAATTCTTTTTTGGGTGGAAGAGCTTCACATAACATCAGTGGCTGTAGCTAATGTTTAAAGTAACAAATCATATTGCGTCTTTACAGAACATGTGAATTTTTTTATGCACTAACCCTCTAATGAGATCTACTTTGAGTTTGGTGTGACGGAAGTTTTCAAGGGTCAAGAGAGAAGGATGATATAATAGGATCAAGAAGAGTGAAGAGCTTAAGCTTGGGGAGGCTCCCATGGATCTCCCCAGCATATTTCAAGAAGACTCAAGCGTCTAAGCTTGGGGATGCCCAAGGCATCCCCTTCTTCATCGTCAAAATTATCAGGTCATCTCTAGTGAAACTATATTTTAATTCTTTCACATCATATGTGCTTTTCTTGGAGCGTCTGTGTGCTTTTATTTTCAGTATTGCATTTTATTTTCAATAAAGCTTGACTGGACCCTAGCATTCTTGATTGGGAGAGAGACACGCTCCGCTTTTTCATGAGAATACTCCTATTCTTCACTTATATTTGTTGAGTATTCATATCTAGCGCTGTTCAGCTTTTAGCTCTTGTTTTCATGTATCTCTTGTCAGAGCTATTAGCTTTCTTTTGTAGAAAGTACTCTCTTGCTTCACTTATATTTGTTTGGAGAGTTGATGAAATAAATTGATTGGTGTTTGGTTGGTTCAGAAAATGTTGCATGTGGTAATTGGTATAAGGAAAAACTTGCTTAATCTTGTAGATCACTAAAATGGATAACTTGATGCTTGTCAATTGTTTTGAGTTAACAAGTAGATCATGATTAAATTGTGCATCACATGAGTTAAGCCTATTAGTGAAGAACTACCGTAAAGCTTGTTGAAAATTTGGTTTGCATCGGTGGTACCTCTAAGGTCTAGATATTTTCTAATAACAGGGTTTGGTTAACAAGGAAGACGGTATGAAGTCTTATAACGTTTGCAATATGTTTGTCATATAAAACTTGGTGTACGGGTTGATATTCTTGTTTGCTTACATAACCTTGCTAGCCTAAACTCTGTACTGAGAGGGAATGCTTCTCGTGCATCCAAATCCTTGAGCCAAAATCCATGCCATTTGTGTCCACCATAACTACCTATATGTGGTATTTCCTTGCCACTCCAAGTAAATTTTTCATGTGCTACCTTTAAATTATTCAAAATGTTATTATTCCCTTTTTGTGTCAATGTTTACTAGCTCATGAGGAATTAGTGTGGTTATTCTTTATTCTATTTGTCGAGTGGACTTTTACACCTGGACTAGTGGCATATACATCCGCTTATCCAATAACTTGCAAAAAGAGCTGGCAACGGGGTGCCCAGTCCCAATTAATTACAACTTTAACCAATTAATTCTCTTCACACTTTTGCCCTGATTCATCAGTAAGCAATGACAAACAGTGAAATACCTGAATGTGTGTAAACCAAAGAGAAAGAGGGATGATCTGCCTTGCTGGTAGAAATAACGTCCTTCATGGGAGCCGCTCTTAAAAGTCCGTTCGACAGGTAGAATACTGTTCTCACCCGCTACCATTCGTTGACAATTAACAAACACCTCTCAAAAATAGATACTCCTCCATGGTATGTGATTGATGGAAGGCACCCGAGGATTCGGTTAGCCATGGCTTGTGTTAGCAAGGTTGGGAGGAGTATCAAATATTTTATGCAATCTCTATATGCTTTCAAAAACCTAAAAGCTCTAGCACATGATTTAATCCCTGCTTCCCTCTGCGAAGGGCCTTTCTTTTACTTTTATGTTGAGTCAGTTTTCCTATTCTTTCTGTCTTCCACAAGCAAACACTAGTGTCAACTTTGTTACAACATGCGTTATATGCAATGTATTGGACTTGTTATACTACTTTGTGTTGACAATATCCATGAGATAAATATGTTGAAAGTTGAAGCAAATGCTGAAACTAAATTCTTCCTTTGTGTTGATTAAATACCTTTTATTAGAAACTATTGCTTTATGAGTTAACACTTATGCAAAACTGTTTGATGCTTGTCTCGAAAGTACTATTCATGAAAACGTTTAGCTTGTGTGATTCATTGTTTACTCATTATCTATTTGATAGCAAATTATAGACCATTGACTTGGATCACTTCATTCATTTACATGTGCCTTGCAATATTATATGATCAAGATTATGATAGTAGCATGTCACCTCAAAAATTATTTGTTTTTATCGTTTACCTACTCGAGGACGAGTAGGAACTAAGCTTGGGGATGCTGATACGTCTCAAACGTATCTATAATTTTTGATGTTCCATGCTTGTTTTATACCAATTGCTACATGTTTTGCATCTACTTTATATCACTTTTATACATTTTTTGGGACTAACCTATTAACAAGATGCCGAAGTGCCAGTTCCTGTTTTCTGCTGTTTTTGTATTCCAGAAAAGCTAGTCTGGAAATATTCTCGGAATTGGACGAAACTACACGGGGTCCCTATTTTACCAGAACACACTGACGGACCAAAGAGGCGAGAGAGGGCCACGTGGGCCCCACACGCCAGGGCGCGGGCCCCCCTCTGCCGCGCCCTGGGGTGGTGTGGGCCCCTCGGGGTCTCCAGCCGCCGCCCTTTCGCCTACTTATTCCCCCCGACGCGAAAACCCTAAGTACCTGAGCAAATATCCACGAAAAGTTCCAGAGACGCCGCCGTCGTCAACCCTAGCTCGGGAGGGTTCAGAACCTCTTCCCGGCACCCTGCCGGAGAGGGGAATCGTCACCGGAGGCTTCTACATCGCCATGCCTGCCTCCGGAGTGATGCGTGAGTAGTTCATCCTTGGACTACGGGTCCATAGCAGTAGCTAGATGGTTGTCTCTCCACTTTGTGCCATCATGTTTAGATCTTGTGAGCTGCCCTACATGATCAAGATCATATTATTGTAATGCTACATGTTGTGTTTGCTGGGATCCGATGAATATTGAATATTATGTCAAGTTGATTATCAATCTATCTTATATGTTATTTAAGATCTTGCATGCTTTCCGTTACTCGTAGATGCTTTGGCCAAGTAGATGCTTGTAACTCCAAGAGAGAGTATTTATGCTAGATAGTGGGTTCATGTCTCCGTTTAACCTGGGACAGTGACAGAAAGTTCTAAGGTTGTGGATGTGCTGTTGCCACTAGGGATAACCTAACGATGCTATGTCCACGGCATATGTGTTTGTTTACATTACGCACTTTACTTAATGCAATTATCCGTTGCTTGCAACTTAATACCAACGGGGGACTCGGATGACAACCCGGCGGTGGATTATTAGTCATAGATGCTGTTGGATAACGATCTATGTATTATGTCGTAATGCCCAATTAAATATCATAGTAGTCAACATGTCATGTATATGCATTGTCATGCGCTCACTATTCGTCAATTGCCCAGCTGTAATTTGTTCACCCAACATGTTAGTTATCTTTTATGGAGAGACACCACTAGTGAACTGTGGACCCCGGTCCATTCTTTTACACTGATTAAACAACCACAAACTGCAAACTGTTCCTTTTTCATTCTCTGCAATTTAATACTCATTTTCCACACCATACGTTTAATCCTTTGTTTTCAGCAAGCCAGTGAGATTGACAACCTCACTGTTTCGTTGGGGCAAAGTAGTTTGATTGTGTTGTGTGCAGATTCCACGTCAACAGTCCAGACTCCCATCAACACACTATTTTTCTGGCGCCGTTGACAACCTTCTGAAGAGTTGCTGCTCCTACTGGTTCGATAACCTTGGTTTCTTTCTGAGGGAAAACTTGCTGCTGACTACATCATACCTTCCTCTTGGGGTCTCCCAACGAACGTGTGTTTCACGTCATCAGGGAGCCCCGGACAAAAATGTACGCCGCGCGGGCTATTGGCACCGTGAGTGGACGATATTTTTGCCCGACACGCCTAATAGACCTATTGGCGCCGTGAGTGGATATGCTCTTACTTGCTCGCAGTAGGCAGTGTTGCTCCATGTCTCCTCACCGTGCCGCGGCGGTGGTGGCGGCAGGGCCCACCACCACTGTATCACGTCCCGGCTTCTCTGGGTTTCCGTTTTCGTAGACGTGCCACCGTGGGCTGTCGCAGCATGGCTTGTCGCCTCTTCCGGTGACGGCAAGTGCCATCTGGCACTTGCCGGAGCTTGCCACCATGGATGTATTGGTAATTCCATTTAGAGGTGGTATTTTTTGTCAATTCACTAGCGCAGGTGGTCCCTTTTTGCCAAAAGTTCATCATATTTGGCATCGATCTTCCTTGCTCACCGCCTTTCGGGAAGAAGGTGATACTGCACAGAGTCAGGATACGAAGCTAGTAGGGCCCCTACCTCCCCATCGCTTCTCGTTGCGGTTGGTGCTAGCCACGTTGTTCAAGCCACTGGCGAACACTGGGACAACGAGCTTGTTGAAATTCCACCGAACACGCAGGTCTTGGTTGTCACCGCCGGACGTCTGCCCAATGGGATGCGGCAACCGTGCGTCATCTATCTCCGATTTTGGCCTTTGTGCGCATTTTGCGCGCGCCACTGGTTATGCGCTACCGCTAACTGCTGCTAGTGGCGCGTGGCCCAAACGCCATTGGTAAGTATCAAGTGTGTCACATGCAACACGCACGTCACCGACAACGGGTTACCTGTGGCGTTTCAAAATACACGCCACCAGTGACGTTGCCACCGCGAATGTGAAATTCATCGCCGGGGATAGCCGTTTACGGGCAGATTCAATAATATGGGAGCCGATGGATCTTACGAAGTGACCGTTTTTTTATTCATTATAGAAAGACCTTACAAAGTCACCGAAAGTAAACTCTAATATTACCCTATTCTTAACCTAATCTAAGAGGCCAGCTGACGCAAGCCCGACTATCACGGTGTTCCGGTTTCACAACGCGTGGTGCCCAGTCTTCCGGTACCATGCCGTCGTCCGGCAGTTGGATTTGTGCTTGCCGAGGAAATGCGCCTCTCGGAAGTTAGCAGGCTGTGGTCGATCGGCGCTAACGCCGTCAAAGAAGCCGCCGCGTACGCCTCCGCGAGAGTGTGTGGCCCGGGCAGTTGGAACAGCTGGCCATGGTAGCGCAGAAGGCGCCTCCCAACGGGATCCCGTCAGGTCCGGCTGTCAGCGATAGCTTCCTCGATCATGCGCGCCCTGCCAGAACGCCACCTATTGCCGTGGTTCTTCAGGCCCCGAGCATGAATATCGACATCGCCCTGCACGATCCACTCTCCCGCTCCACCATCAAGATGCTCGGCTAGCACGGTTGTGGGGCTGGAACACTGGGTCAGATTGAGATTAGCGGTAGCCGACTTCGGCACTTGAGGATGAGATCCATCATCTCCCTTGGTGCCCGTGTCGGAGCGGGCGGACGACCCCCCATCTAGCTATTCCCAGCCGACTGGCAGACGACAGCCAGGCGGTACCAGAAGCCCAATTCTGAGGAGCTGCTCGCGATCGTCTGCTAGGTGGCGCGGCCATAGCCAAGGCAACGACGTCGACACCCAGGGCTTGGGGTCCTCGTCGGGTCATCGGTTATTGAGGGGAGAGGGTAGGCCATCGAGAGGAGAGTGGCTGCCATGAGAGGAGGGGAATGGATTGGGATGGAGAGTTGCCGCCGCGACAGGAGGGAACGGATTGGAATGGAGAGTGCGCGCTAGAATGCTCCTCGGTTTTAAAGACGCGTGGTGAATGAGCGCATTAACGACGGAGAGCTGGGTACCAATGGTGTGGTCCTTATCTGTGCATCACTGATACACGAACAACAGGGCGCGCCCAAACTTTTCACGCCACTATGTGGCTCGCGAAAACAAAGAACGCCACAGATAAGGAACACACTTTAGTGGGATTGCGGGTTGATGTTACTGCATTGTCGGGGAAATTGTGGCAATACGGTGCGGTTTTTTGTTGAGGCCACCTGAACTGCATATCTGCCGGAATTTTGAATTGGGAAGTGCTTAGGGAATTGTTGCATGCCGCACTTGCACTCCATGTACACGGCCCAAGGCCCACTTAGGACGACAACACCAACATCCTGCAACGACCAAATTTCTTAAAAGTAACGGAATGACCAAACATGTGCAACTAAGGCCAACTCCAACGGGCGACGCTTCACGCGCGTCCGTTTTGTCCACGCGCTAAAAATTCAAGCACAACAAAGCGACGCAAACGGACCGATGTCTATTTTCTATCTGTGACGACCCATTCTTGGCCCAAATTTGGGCCAGGTTTGTGTCCGGCCCCGAACACGCGCGGACAGCTCATGTGTCCGACCCCTGCCCGTGTGTCATGCGACTACAATGCCACCTACTTTATTTATTGTGAGCGGTGGAGCCTTTAAATGGGCATTCACAGGGCAAACCCTAGAGCACAGACCCTAGCTCCAGCCTCCCTTCCAGCCATAGCGGCCACAACCTCCCATCGTAGATCGAAGCGCTGGAATGGATCCGCCGCCACCGTCACAGCATTTGGTCGACCAGGTCGAGCGAGTGTGTCGGAGCGTGGCCGGGCGCCATCGCGGGAGCTTCTCTCGCCGCATGGAGAAAAGTCCGGCGTGGGCCGACATCTTTCCGCAGTCGCCTCGGCCACAACTGCCGGATCAAGCGAGGAGGACGCTGGAGGAAGACTACATCGACGTATTCGACGCCGAGGAGGAAGCGAATGCCGCCGGGTTCGCGAGGGTCACCGCGCCTGCGCCCACCGGTGGGCCGGAGGAAGCCACCAGCGACGAGGACGGCTCCGTCATAGAAACGGTGTGGGGCCCACACGGAACTGAATGCCCAAAGGGCGGCCACATTCATGGCCTCTGCCCGCGCAGCTGCGGCCGCGGCATAGGAGGCCAAGACGGACCAAGCCGCCCTCGCAGCCAGGTCTGTGGCACACGCTCTCCACTCCACCCCAAACGTGCGACCGATGCCGAGGTGGCCAGAGCAGGCAGCTCCCATTGATGACATACTCCCGCCGGTGGCGTCGCCTATGTGCGGCAATTTTGTTAGAAAGCCGGCGTCACTACGTATTTCGTAGCAACGAATGAAGACATGAAGAGGAGGCAACTAGTCCGTTGCTAGCCCCGGTCATGGCGAAGGAAGAGCCAGCAAGTCCATGGCCGAACGGACTTGCGACTGGACAATCCTAAAGGTCGTAGTCCCTCCTTGATCTTCCCCCTTGCCGGCCATGAGCATCCAAGTTCCGGCGGCCGGTTGTTAATTTCTTAGCACTAGGATTTAAATGTTTAGTTTAATTGTCTTTTTACTGTAGCACTAGGACTTAAATGTGGGAAGGTAGATCGCCGGTGTTCACATCAAGGCCAACGGTCCGGCTACTCAAAAACCACGTGCGGCTTCCTATAAATCGGCCTCGCCGCGCTCCGCTACTCAGCATTGCGATGGCGAACTGAGAACAGGAGGCCCTGGCCATGCCGGAGGAGGAGCTGAGCCGTGCCGGAGGAACTAGCCCCGGCGTGGACTACGAGGGAGCCTTGGTCTCCATGGGAGCGGTGGTTTGCTGGTGCATATCCAAAGTGGTTCGCACCCCCCGGACTACGGCCGCTGAGGTAGCTCCGGCCGAGGCGCCGAAGAACATGTCGGAATCTCCACCGTCTCCACCAGCGTCTATGAGCCGGCAACTCCATCGCCACCACTAGAGGATGGTGACGATGAGGAGCCCTAGATTTTTAGGTCTTTTATGTTGTCTATTTTAAATGTAAATCTGGGGATTTCCTATTTTAATGAAATGTTTAGAGAAAAGTTGATACTGAACAGACCAATAGGTCACCGCCTTGAGTTCACTTGCCTCAGAAAAACAGACATAGATTGGACGCATGTCCGTTTGATGACCTAAACGGACAAAATACAGACAAATTTAGTATCCGTTGAGGTGCCCATTGGAGTTGACCTAAGTGAACTGGCACACCGCACATGGCAAACCCAAAAGCACTTGAGGGTGGTTGGACATTTGTCCGCGGCCAGATGGCTATACCATTGATGACTATACAACTGATGAAGCAACATAAAATTTAGAATGAACTTCTAGTTTGTTTATGTTTTTATTGGTTGTGTTATCTTATTATGCAGTGGCGAAGCTACAACCACGGTAGGTTATTGTTCGGGTTATGTCTAGAAATCTCCATAAGATTTGTAGCATAGATGAGAATTGTCATGGGTAAAGAACCGTCGATTAGATGGCATTGCGGCTTAAAATTAAAAGGGGAGAACCTTCGTTGGTATTCACAGGTCTGTGGTTTGGTGTATTCGCGTTGTTCTATGGCTCCCTTCAGAAAAGTACAAGATTGTGTCATGTAAAAAGAAAGGGATTGAAGATCTCATAGATTTTTTTTTGCATGGTAATACGATTCTCATTGATAAATAAAAAAAACGAGATACAAAGTACGTATACACCGATCTTACAGATCTGGAAAGATAGGATAAACCTATGTGACAAACCAAGGCCTGTCCATCTTCTTCGGCACCACCGTAGCAGCCACCAAGGAAAAAATAGACAGATCACCTCTTCACCCGAGCTCGACGCGGCTCCATCGCTGATCATCAGCTTTTCGGACCTCCAAAGTAGTTTGCCATAGGACAAACCATTGTCGTTGAAAGAATCAGACCGGGGCAGCACGACCCCGGACACGCCATCGAACTTCAGCACTGGCACCCCCGCACGACAACGTCGGAGTAGGGAACCAGAACCTTCAGCCTCCATCCACAAACCCATCACAAGTGCACCATCTTCCAGCTGTTACCGGTGCAGACCACCGTCTGCACGTACTCCTGGACGAATCCTCTCTGCTCCACCATGGCGCCGGATAACGCCGCAGCAACGGGGACAGAGCAGGAGGAAAAACCCATCTGATGGAGTCGCCGCCGCCGCCTCGTCGACACCATCCATGAACCCTACAGCCACCGATCTGAAAGATCGGCAAGCACACATAGCCACCAACTCCGAGACGCCGCCATGAAGGACAACGCCGGTGTGGTAGTAGAGTTGAGACAGATTTATTTGCCCGGGCGCCGCTTCCACCACCCCAACGACGCACCATGCCAGGAACATCCTAACCCTAATTACCATGCAATTTAGTATTGTTTTTTAATCGATGTAATCGTGTACTCTTTGCTGTACTCTTTGCTGGTTTAATATATGTGGTAAAATTCAAAAAAAAAGCATATGTTCGTATTTGTTGGCCAGGGCACTCCAACGCGGAGACCCATTTGGTCCATTTTTGTCCGGACAAAAACCAACACCCAACATGCAGACCCAATAAACAACTGATAGAAATTATGTCCATTCCGACCCATTTCCATCCCAAATCTACGTCAACTTTGCGTCGGGACGGACACGTCCGTGTCTCATCTCTCATCTGTGCGCGTCCGCTGTGTCCGCCCCCACGTTCGCTGGGCGCACATGTCAGCCTCCCAAACTTCCACCAACTCCCACTCCTCTCTCTCTCTCCTTCTCCTCGCCTCGGTGCCGCCATGGCCGGCGACCAGCGCCTCCACCACGGTAGCTCCGGCCATGGCCGAGCTCGCGGCTCGCCCCCCCCCCCCCCCTCCTCCGTGCTTCCCCGCGGTCGTTCCTGCGCTGCGGTGAGCTCGAGCTCCCGCCGTGGCCGAGCGCCCTATCTACAAGGCTTGCTCGTCCCCACCGGAAAGCAGGTGGCCGCCTCCCCTGACCTTGGTCTCATATGGCGGCCGACTGGTGTCGTACGGGAGGGAGAGAGAAGGCGGCGGCGGCGCTCGCGGAATCTGGGGAGAGAGAGTGGGAGTTGAGGAAAAGGGGATCGAGAGGGATCAGCGGCCGGCGCGGTTCCATCGAGATTTGAGGGATCCATCGAGAGTTTCCCCACGACCGGCAGCAGCTGGCATTTCTCTGCTCCTCGCGGCAATGGTACTGTGCCCAGCGTCGCCGCTTCGATCCCCACGAATCGAGAGAATGACAAAAAAAAACATCTCTTTGAGCACGAGTTGACACATAACCACCGTGTTTGAGTTTTTGACACATAAATACCACTAATGGGTCATGCCGTGACGCGGAGCGCTGATTTGTCTGTTTAAAACTGTTAACCTAGACCGTCTCGAGGTTGGCGATGATGCCGGCCATGGCGGGCCGGTCCTTCCCCTCCAGCCGCATGCAGTGCACGGCCGTGTACGCCACGAGCTCGACGGCCTCGGCCTCGTTCCAGGACGGCGACGGCGCGCGCGTCCGGCACCTTGCCCATCTCCCCGTCTGGACTCGAGCAGCAGCGCGCCGGCGCGGCGCTTGAGCAACTCGAGGCTCGTCTCAGCGTTCTTGATTAATTGCCCGTACTAGTCGCGCACTCGTCCATGGATCGTACTAGTACTAGCACGAGTAGTAGCAGTGATCGTACGAGTCCACCGCGTCGACGACGGCGAACGCGATCCAGCCTTTGTACAGCCGGTGCAGAGACGTGTGCTTGCGTGGCTCGGGGCCGAGCGTCGGCTGCAATGCGCGCACCCGCCGCGTCGCTCTCGGGCCGCCATGGCAGTACGACCTGCCGGCATGGCGGCGAGCTTGCTGGACAGCTGGTGAGCGTCGTGGTCTCCGTCCGAGCTGTCTGCGTCAGAGCCGGCGAGCTTGGTGTGCAGGACCAGACCGGCACGGGAGAGGACGAGCTTGGTCTACGGTGGCGACGTCGCCGCGCTGCTGGTGGTGGTGGAGCGGGAGGGGGAGTGGTCGAGGAGCGCGTCGTGACGGCGCCGTCGCGACGGGTGAGCGCGGTGGGCAGGCAGATGGACGACGGCGAGGACGAGGCGATGGCTAGAAGGGCGAGGGTGAGGCCGGACGCCTCGCCGGAGAGAAAGTGGATCGGGCCGCTGCTTAACCATTGACTTCCGGTTATTTATTTCTTTTTTTATTATCATGTTTTTGCCATGTAGGATTGACAGTGGGCCAGCCTGGTCAGAAAACCTGTTATTCGATCAGCTATATGCCACGTCGGATCTGATGAGGGAGCCCACGTGCCAGAAAACGTGTTAACAGGTTTAAACAGATAAATCAGTGTTCCGCGTCACAACATGATCCCAATAGTGATATTTATGTGTCAAAGAACTCAAACATGATGGTTATGTGTCAACTCGTGTGTAAATATGGTGGTTTTCGTCATTTTCTCGCCGCTGATGCTCTGCTCCACGCGTTTTGGAGATGAGCAGCCCCGCTTCCACGGCCGAGGCGCGACGGCGAGCGGCGTGTGCTAGATGGAGTTGGGCTTCTAGTGGCGCTGGTCTCTGACTCGCCGCCTCCGTGCGTGCAGCTACTATTTCCTAGATTCGTGCCTCGAGCATGCAGCTGTGCTGATGTTCGTGCGGTCGTGCCGTGCCCGTGCGTCCTCCCTCCGCTTCCTTCCAATTGATTGTGCACTCGAGATAGCTAGCTGCTTCTGCGCTGCTTCCTTCCAATAGATTATTCTTCCTCCAAAGTTTAGTTTAGATTTTGAGATACAAAGTTCAGTCAAGTTCAGCGGGAAGAAGAAGACCCAGACAATTTTCCAAATCGGTCTCTAGCGTTGGGTGCACTGCCCAGAAAAGCCCGGACATGAACCGGACGTTGTCCGTTTAATGACTCAAACGGACAAAAAATGTGTCTGTTTGGGTCACTGCGTTGGAGTTGCCCTCGGTGCAAAAAGCAGTCATTCGAAGATCTTATAACGATAAGTCACTCCAACCATCTTAGGTGGAAAGCCTAAGGTTATCTCTCGTTGAAGCAGATCAAATATAATCAAGTGACAATTATATGTCTCACAATGAAAGATATTTGATATTACTTGTTTATGTAGCACATGCTCCTTTTATGAGCTAGCTCCGCCTGAAAACATAAAATGAAGCCCGAGCTATATGATGTCCGTTTTTTCAAAAAATTGAAATCGACATTTTTTGAGTTTCCGAAAATCGAGCAAAAATTCACACTCTTTACATTCCGAATTTAGTGTTGATAGTGTGTACAGGTTTTATACTAAGCTAGTACTATTAGTGCAACACTTTTTGTGGACCGGAGCGAGTATGTCTTTTCGTGGATCCTAAAATATAGTGAATTTCAAGCTAAAATTTTGCACGCTTCTAGATCTCGACAATATCTACACCTGATATTTCTTTCGTGATTTCTGTAAACTCAAAAATGTCGATCTCGATTTTTTTTTAAAAACATGCACCATGTAGCTCGGGCTCTATTTGTCCGCTCTCTAGCTCCGCCACTGTATTAAAACTCTTTAGGTTATATCGTCTTTTGATGCGAGGATGAGTCAACAAAATTTCTTTGTCAAAAGGCAGATTATCTCTAAGAGGTACTCGAAAGAAAGATATAAAAAATACTTAATCCAAATGAGGAAGGTTAAGGATCGAAATGAAGATAGAACTAAACAAGGAAAAGCTCTGACATAACAAAGAGGATTAATTCGAAAGTACTGACCTGGCTGCTTGGACCATGCTGATGGCTGTGAGGCACCAAAAGTCTTTCTCCCCCACCGAGGTGACGAAGCCACCGAGGAGGACGACCGTTGACCATGTGAGGGCCAGGTAGCCTAATCCCGTCACCACCATCAAAACATACGCCCGAAGGAGCGCATAGCTATTGAGCGACATCTCCTCCGGCCGCAGTGCCTCCTGCTGGTCCGACGATCTGCTGGTTCTCTTCGCCTTATCCAAGACCGGAGCGATCTCTGCCCTCAACGCTTGGACGAATGACTCGATTGTTCTCATCGCAAGCTCGGCCATTTTGGGTGAAGTCTTGCTCTGGAATCGGCGGAGGTTGTTTGATCTCACAACCTAGCTAGCTTCTCAGTCTGAAGCGCTTCTTGCAGTGATATCTTAAGCAGGATGGACGGTATCCACTAATGATGGTCCGGGAGATGCATATATATGGCAGCTCCTCGTAGCTGATGCTCCAGCCTCCAAGTTTGCTTTATAATAGTAGCAGGAGTACAGGATTCGTGCGCTCATTGATTTTCAAGTTGCAATTATTAATTGAACTTTACTCCTTAGAGCAAGTACAATAGTAGAGTCAAGTACTGGATATAAGACAATTTCATGTCATCTATAACCATCTATATAGCCAACATGTACAATAATAAGACACAAAGATGATTTATTTTATTGATGCATGGCCCACCATTCAATCTCACAAAGTGTCTAGCAGCACGTGCTAGAACTGATTCTTGCATGAGAACCCACTCCTCTTCTCTCTCCTCCAACTAAGCACAAATATATTATTTTAATCTTTATAGCCCGGCCACGTCACTCTATTGTACTTGCTCTTAATGTATGCTCTCTGTCACGTGTCTTATCTCGATCTCCACGTTCTTTCGTATTTAAAATTTTGCAGGAGGAACAACACGACGTTTTAGGTTAGCAACTTTTGTTCAGACTCGACAGTACATGTGAACTCGCTTATTAGAAACGAAGACCTGAGCTCCGGGGTCATTGAAGAAACTAAATCGTTGCCGACCTTCATGACCAATCGAAAACGAGGGGATTATACATAAACTTCTGACGCGTTCATCTGTTTCATATATATCTCCGGCATTATTTAGCTCAAACAATAATTAAGTTTGTGTTAGGATATTAACACTACAAGAATCCAGGTCTATTGCAACAAAATCGTTTGTCGCAATACATGCTGATTTGTGGCAATAGGTACACGAAACGACTTTCGTTGTCAGCCGTTGCAATTGGACGCATGGTAATAGGTTATGGCCACGAAAAGCAATTGTGGCAATAAAAGTGTGTTATTGCAACAGCCATGTGGAAAGTTGCCACATTTTTTCCCGTGCCAGCACTCACCTGATGCCACAATTTGGTTTGTGGAGATAGCTTTAATGCAACATGTAACGAATCGTGGCGACTGATAGCTCGTGTGAAAGGACAAGGATGTCGTCTAGAGGGGGGTGAATAGGCGATTTAAACTTTTCCGGTTTAGGCTTGATAATTGCTAAATAAAACTAGGTGTTTAAATTAACAAGCCAACAACCTAAATATACTAGGCTCACCTATGTGTACCAACAACTTATGCTAAGCAAGACAAGCAACAAAGTGATAACAATATAGAATACTTCAAGCACGAAGGCTATCACAATGTAAAGTGCATAAGTAAAGAGTTCGGGTATAGAAATAACCGAGACACGCGGAGACGAGGATGTATTCCCGAGTTCCTCCTTTTTAGGTGAGTACGTCTCGTTGGAGAGGTGTGAGGCACCACAAAGGTCGATCTCAACGCCACAAAGGCTCACCCTATTCTCCGATGAACCGCACCACAAATGATTGGTTCACCTTCCACTATCGGAATCCTTCTAGGCGAAAACCGGAGCCTTTACAACAACGATCCGGGGCACACACCCACAGTCGAATTGGGGGCTCCCGAACAGGTACAAGTGACCACTCAAGGTCTCAACCACCACAAAGACGTTTAGGGTCCAAAAACCCAAGAGTAACAAGTTCACAAACTTTCAACTTCCTCGAACCCTCATGGAGAGCAAACCGATGCACCAAATGCAAATGGCAAGAGCACAAGTGCTCAAATCATTTACTCTCAAATTACAACAAAGTAACAAATGCTTATGTGGGAATAAGAGAGGAAGAACAAAGGGAAGATGCACCAAGAACTCCAAAATCAAGATCTACTAGGTTCCCCTCACTTAGAGTAGAGATGGATTGGTGAAAATGTAGATCTAGATGTCCTCTCACTTTCCCTCAAAGATATACAAGAATCATGGGAGGGATTGAGAGGAAGGCAAGCTTTTCCAAAGGTCAACAATTGAGGAGAGAGGGGGAAAACGTGCTCAACAGGTTAGAGAACCATTGGGAAAGAAACCCCCTTAAATAGGTGTAACATCCCAATTTTTAGAATTGGATGTTTGCATATCATTCATGTGCATTTCCATCATATAGTCTTGCATTTCATTTTGCATTGCATAAAACAAATTAAATGAACATAACCTCAAACTTTAAACAATCGAATCAATTCAATGTATATGAATTCATAAGTGCAATATAAGCATAAACAAGTATTTTCCTATTTTTACTAAATGAGCGAACCGTGCTATGTGGCTCAAATTTCAAATTACGGTTTATAGAATTTTCCCCAAAATTAATTTCACACAAATTGAAATTGTTTTGGCGTTTCAAAAGTTGAAAACAGAGAGCAAGTAAAAGGAAAAGAAAAAGAAGAAGAAGAAGAAAAGAAAAGAAAAGAAGAAGAAAAGAAAAGAAGAAGAGCAGCCGTGGCCAAAGAACCCACGACCAGCCCATGTGCATTCTCTCTCTTCCCACGTTCTCTCTTTTCTATTCTTTTTCCTGGTGCACAGACCCAGCTGCCAGCGAATCATCTCTTACCTCGGATGGATCAGACGAACTCCAGGAGGCCTACGTTTCTGTATCGAACTGGGTTCCTCTAAAATCTCCAAATCCGTTCGATCCGGCTATCTATCCGCCACCAAACAAATATCATATAAATACCCCTCCGTCTCACGGTTCCTTTTCTGAATCTTCGTCGCCGGAGCCGCCATTGTTGAGCTTCGGAGGTTGATGTCGCCGACAAACCGGAGCACCCGGGAACCTCTCTTCGTGCCTAGTTTGTTCTCCTATATTTACGCACCATCCTAACCTTATTATGGCGCAAACAGAGCACCGGAGCAAGCCCAATACGTTGCCGGAGTTGAGCTGCGGGAGTACGTCGTCGCCATCGTTTGATCTTCGGGAGCCGCCGTAAATACCACAGTTGAGTTCGCCGTGAGGAGCTGCATCGTCTGGACGTTCTTGCCCGAGCTGTACGACCACCGAAGTGACGCCAAACGCCTCGCCGAGCACGCCGCCGGGACTGCTGCCATCGTCTTCTCCAAGGTACAGCAAGCTACGTTGCTGAAACAGAACGTTCCGACCGAGGCCGTCCGATCAAGTTTTAACGTACCAGATTAGATCACTTCGTTGAAGGGGTACCGGCGAATCAGGCGCAGCAGCGTGGCGTATACAGTCAGCGCACAGTCAAAGCGAACAGCCAATCAGTGATTGCCATGTGTCGTGAATTCCTTTAATTCGAATTAGAAAACAGAGATTAGGTGAATCTTGTAAAATTCATATAAAAATTCGCAAATAATATACCGTTGGATTCAGAAAATTGTGTAGATCCTATTTCTGCAATAAAATCAAATGTTTACCGAACGTAAAAAGTTAAATAAATTAAACATTATTTTGAGTATTTTTGACATATCTTTATTTCTGTTAATCCGATTAACTCGATTCTTTTTGCTACAGGAAGATATTTAAATTGTTCATACAGGGGTTTCGAAATATATTTTTTGTTTAACAAATAATTAAACCAAATCATGCAGAACCTATACTACCCTTTAAAAAGACTTGTAAATTATTTTAAATCTCATAATGCATTAGTATTAGTTGCATACGCATCATCTGTAGTTTAATGACCAGAGAACAATTTAAAAAAATTGTGCAATATTAATTTGACATGCATGCATATGTGCATTTTTGTGTTGTATTGTTTTGTTCTTATTGTGGCTTTATCAAAAATCGTGTAGATTGTGCGAATTGCAACGGTTGCAACTGTGACGAGTGTGTGAACGACTATGATCACCAAGGCAAGTGTGCTTTTGACCTAATATTTTTGCTATGCATTCACTAGTGTATTTTCTGTAGAATTGAATGTGTAGGATTATATATTATTATGCTATGCTATAAAACCTAGATAGGATAGCCATATGTTCCACCATGACAATTGTTTGTCCTCTTGTTGCCATCGTAAGTTTAGTGGAGCTTAGCAATGCATAGTCATACAGGGTTATGGTTTCATATAAAATGTTTTAAGTTGGTGATATTTTGTTATTTAAATGAAAATTTTAATTTAATCAATCATCTGGGCGGATTGCTAGAATGGTTATCGGAGTGTGATGTTATGGTGGGGACCGCCGCGCAGGTTTCAAGAGAATAGATTGGTTACTTGTGTGGTCGTTTACATGTACAACTGTATGTCAACATTTGTATGGGCAGTTGACAGAACCTAGTAAGTTATAGAACCTCGAATCCGTCGTGACTAGCAGATGTAGCGTATAGTAGGTTGTACCGGTCCGCAGGTGGTTTGAGGTTTTATTTCCCAAAAGTTTTGTCTTGGTCTTCTCCCAACCTTTATACAAATTGTGTGTTTGGGTAAACGGGGCTGACTGGGTCTTACGGGTAAAGTGTATAAAACTCTCGAGAGTCTAAAAAACTAAGATCTTAGCCATGTCCCTGGCAAAGGACAAATTGAACAAGTAGACTTGTAATCATGTCGATTCTCATTCATCCCTAATTTGTAATTTCTTAAAACTTGTGGTTGAACAAATGGGTAGGAGCACCTGTTGTCAAGCAGTGTGTACTTTGATTATTATTGAAAGCTAGATTTTATCAAATGATAGTATAAAGTATTGCTTTTCGCAAAATAGTCTGAACTCCACCTAGCCAAATATGCATGTAGATGCTAGTTGTTAAAAACAACATTCTTTTTCGCACATCTTGCCAATACAATTCAATTGTATTGACCAGTGTTGTTTCTGGCTGTAACTCACCGTTGCAGTAACTCCGATTCCGAGTGACAACGAAATAGGCCGCGAGACTCCACTCGACATGTTCGCCTGTGGCACATCTAGATGGAGGCTTCTTTATTTTATTTCTGCTGTTATTTGCTACTCGTTATTCTATTTGAGCGAGCCATGAGCTATGCAGATTGTAATAAATTTATAAATTTCTGGATCATATACGTTGTAATAATGATGCACTGTAATTTTTTGTTATTCATTTGGAACGATGTGTGCTAGCGAGTCGATCCAGGGACTAGCACGATACATGGGATACAACCTTACCGGGTCGTATCGCTTCAAGTGGTATCAGAGCAGTGTGTTGACTGTAGGATCGCGACCTAGAAATGGATTAGGAAAAGCCATAGGATGGAAACTTATTTTCCAAATCCTTATTACATTCATACACTTTATCTTGTAATCCTCTTATCTTCATCTTTTACTCTCATCTGTACTTTTTCATAAACATAGTGGAGATCCCCATGTGGAAGAAGACTCATGTCAAGCAGGAGATATAATTGCATGCGCTATTGGAGCATTCGGAAGATAATAGATTGCCCACCAAATTAGTCTTCGTTAATCCGTGTTAGGTATTGACCATATCAAATTACATGGTATGGCAATAGTAGTTCGAGTATTTTCAACTAGTTTGTTTTCAAACCTTAATTAGTATTTTCGTAGGATTTATATCCTATTTTCAAGAAGTATTTTGGAAAGATTGGTTTGCTTATATCTTGACTGCTAAGTGTTGTTTTGATCATGCTATGTATGGGTAGTATTTCCATAGTCTATTTCCGTCTATACTCATCTATGCTAACCCAACAGATTCCTCCCCGTCGCAACCCCGACAACAAACAATGGGAACAACAACAATGACCAGTTCCAACAGTTGATGGCCGCACAAGCTCAGTTCATGCAGGTCATGACGCAATTCATGACGAACAAAAACAACAACAACAATCCACCTCCACATGTGGATATGCTCACAAGGTTTCTGAGGTTGAGGCCTGCAAAATTCTCCACTGCACCAGATCCAGTGGCATCACATGATTGGCTGTGTTCCGTTAATAAAGATTTAGTAACTGTGGGTGCAATGATGCCGAAAAGTGAGGTTTGCTGCTCAGTTGCTTGAAGGACCTGCTGCTACGTGGTGGGTAATTTCCAGATAACACACCCCATTGCTGATGTTACTTGGGAGATGTTTGACGAAGGATTTCACAATGCTCATGTCTCATCAGGAATTATGAGCTTGAAGAAGAGGGAATTCCGTAACTTGCGACAGAACAATCGCACAGTCACAGAATATATTGCAGATTTTGGTGATCTCGCTCGCTGATGGCCCTTCACGTAGTTACCCCACAATGGCGCCAGAAAACAGTTGCTAGCCCTTCGCGTGATTACCTGCGTGAAAAGTAAATGGGTTAGGTTGAGACTCCAAGTGCAGAGTGTGTAGTAAGTGGAAGACGTGTTTTCCCCACGAGGGTGACTCGAGGGTTTAATATCGAACTCTCGGGGAATCAGTAGTGAAGATTTATCTTCCTATCCTTTTTTGGTTACCTACAAAACAAAGTAAATGTTTTGGTTCTCAACCTCACCTAGTGGTTGTCAAGCACAAGGTGTTAGAATAATATCAAGATAATATGCAATGCAAACAAGAAATAAATATGCAATGGTGGTAAATAAATATGCAAGGATGGTGGTAGCAATGATAAATGATATTTTTGGGTTTTTTATAATGAATGCAAGATGTAAAAGTGTTTTTGTATTTTCGGATTTTTAAATGGCAGAAAAATGGTAAATGGTAAAAGTGGTTGGAAAGGTGTTTCTTATGATTAAAAATGGATCGGGGTTCATGGTTTCACAAATGCACTCTCTCTTTAATATAGTGGTAGACAATGGAACACTAGAGTTGACATATGAGATTGCAACACAACAGTTTAATGACAAGTTATAATTATATGGGCATCACGTCCTAACATAGAGACCTTTTGGTTATTAGTCTCTCTTATACTCCACCAAGATGCGAACTAAATCATAACACCTCAGTAATTAAGATAACTCAGAGTATAGCAATAAGTATCATGACATGAAGTTAAAATAAGAACATGCTAGATCTAGTCATGGAGGAAGTGGCAATGGTCACACCCACATCTCCGGTAGCATGGTATTTCTTTTTATCCCTAGTGAGGCAACAAAGTAAGGTAAAACACCCAAGTGGATCGCAGAACTTTCTCTCACGTTCACTGCACTAGCCACCCCCCGTTACTCCAACTAATGCACACGTTCCCCCTCACACGCTCTCATAAACATGCTTGATCATGACAAGTAAATAAGAACGGGGTACATAATATGCATCTACTTTCATAACTGAAACAAAACCATTGCAATCTCAAACATATATTAACTCATAAAAAGATCCACCACAAAGGTATTACATAGATGACCGTAATCATGTTCAGCAGCTCATACGGTACTAATTAGTGAAGCTCGAGAGAGAGATACATAAGTTACTTCCACAAACCCATAGTCCAGAGGTGGACTACTCCCTCTTCATCATGGAGACGGTGGAGAAGTCGTTGGAGAAGATGGAGACCACGCCGGCAGCGCCCCGCCGGAGTTTTCCCCCTCCAATCTGCAGCTCCAGGTCTCTGTTTCGGTGTTTCTGTGTTTCTGCGGCGCTCCTTCCAGAGAACGTCGGGGGATATTTTTATAGGCGTTTTTAGGTCAAAACGGAGTCGGTGGAGGAAAGATCGACGGCAACGGAGCTCGAGGCCAAAGGGGGGTCCCACGCGGCCAGGTACTGGCCGCGTGGGCCCACTCATCTGGCCCTCGGGCCTCCGCTTGTTTGCTTCCTTCGCTCCCAGTCTTGTTCCTTCCAAAAATGATGCTCGTAAATTTCCAGGTCATTTGGACGTCGTTTGGGTCCCTGAAACATTAAAAAAGAAATAGGGTTTTCTGCCTGCGCAGGGTTAATTCCATAAAAAATAGGAAACATATTAAATATTCCCAAAATCATTATAAAACAGTGATATAACCCTTATATGATGCAAATATGACTGGAATATAAGTAAAATAATGCAAAGTTCATGTATGCATTTTACATGCATCAACATCCCCAAGCTTAACCTATACTCGTCCTCGAGTATGAAGGTGATAAAACTAACATGGACTTTGCATTTTAATACTATCAATGGATATCAAAGATGATTACTATTGCTACATAGAGTAAAATGATTCATTCTTAAAAGGAGTAGCAATATGCAAGATAGTTTATGAAGTGATATCAAGTATTCAATGCAAGGATGTTCAATGATAATTCACAAAGTGTAACATAAGAGAAGAAGTACTATGGACCACATGTATGCATAATAATAAGTAAGAACATCCTACAATGGTCATAGAGTGTTGGTGAAAATCTGAATATAAAAGGTGGACACTTTGGAAAGATATATATGAGTAGAGGTAAAGCATGAATAAATTTCATCTAACTTCTGAACTTCTCTACTTAAGTCAATGATTGTAATATGGTAATCCTTGGTGTCAAGCTCTCATTCCCCTATCATAGCATCTTGAATGATTAAGTTTAAAGTGAAAGCAATAAGAGTAGTGTGCTTGACAAAGTACAGGTTGAAAGTCTCATGCCCCTTGAATACAAGTACCTACTCCATGTGTTACTCAACTTTAGAAAACAAAGCAAGTTCAAGTTAAATATCATTGTAAATAATAATAGTATCATTAAGAGCGTCAACTGGGGTACCTCTTGTCCCAGGATATGGAACAAGCCCATATCAAAATGACAAGACAAACAAACATAATGAACAATCTCAACACCCTTTTTATTTACCATTGGATAGCTTTTTATTGTAAGGTGTATCACAGAAGGTTCACCATAGCATGTAAGTAAATTTCCACCATGAATGATGCATGGCTTAGATTAGCGGCCCAGGCGTCTCTCTAACCATTTATACAAACTCATTTAAACTCACTTCATTTCCCATTTATTTCACCCATGGTAAGCATCCATAAACAAAAGTACATGATATCAACTAAATGAGATGATGTGCAATGTTGAAAGCTTGCCATGTGACAGCACATATGGGCTAACTCTCAACCAAAGACATTTGTCAAGTCCACAACTTCATAATTTTAATCACAATGGGTCATATTTATTTATGCAATGAAAGTAAAGTGTGCATCAAGTTCGCGAGAGATATATAACCAACTTTTCCCACAACAATTAACAACATAAGCATTTTCATTCAGAGGTATAGATAACACAAATATCATGATAAACATACTCGGAATAGCATAAAGCTAATAGGTAGATATGGTGGACTCACTGGAAAAACTTTGGTTGAAGGTGTTGGAAACAAGTTTTTGCTTGTTGGAATTTTTGGGCTAGCAAGAGGGAGAAAGTTGACCATCTAAATGCATGCATGAGTGTCCATAGAACTAACTAATCCATGTTAAAACAAGGTAGAATAACATTTAGCATCAAAACATGAATAAAAGATAGCTCTTGATAAAATATTTGCAAATTATTACTCATTAACAAGCTCATGAATCATGCAATTATATGTATCTTTTAAAATTAATTTCAACATCCCTTTTCCCAATCTTATAATAGCATCCAACATAATTCAACCCAAATTTCCAGTAGCTCTCTCATATATAAATGATAGTGTGGTGGTCTCACAAAATAAAAATCTAATCTAAACAAACAAAAAGACGCTCCAAGTTTATGCGATAAAGTGTTTCGATCGAAAAATAGAAGTTAGACGTGTGCAAACCGAGAGTGTGTAGGTCCAGTGGGGTTGTCTTCACATCCCCAAGCTTATGGTCTTCACCATCCTTGGATAGCTCTTGGTGCATCTCCTCTAATCCCTGTGAAAAAACTTCAAAACACCGTTTCTCCCATTTCTTTTTCTGTGGGGCACATTAGTAGTGATAAACAAATAGATTTCTTACTGCATATAATCCTTAGACAAAAATTCATATGGATGTCTGATACGTCTCCAACGTATCCATAATTTCTGCTGTTCCATGCTTATATTATACCATTTGCTACATGTTTTATATACACTTCATATCACTTTTATGCATTTTCTGGACTAACCTATTAATAAGATGCCACAGTGCCAGTTCCCTGTTTTCTGCTGTTTTTGGTTTCAGAAAGTTACTTCTGGAAATATTCTCGGAATTGCACGAAACAAAAGGCCAAGTCCCTATTTTTCCAGCACATACACGGAGTCCGAAGGAGAGACGAAGGGGAGCCACGAGGTGGCCAAACCACCTGGCGGCGCGGCCCCACCTTCTGCCGCCCCAGCCTGTGGTTTGGGGCCCCTCGGGGGTCCGCCGACATCGCCCCTTCGCCTATTTATTCCCGAGACGTGAAAACCCTAAAACACCGAGCCTTTCATCCAGAACATATTCGCTGCCGCCGCCGTCGTCAACCCTAACTCGGGGGTTCTGAAGCTCTTCCCGGCACCCTGCCGGAGAGGGGAATCATCACCGGAGGGCTCTACATCGCCATGCCCGCCTCCGGAGTGATGCGTGAGTAGTTCATCCTTGGACTATGGGTCCATAGCAGTAGCTAGATGGTTGTCTTCTCCACTTGTGCCATCATGTTTAGATCTTGTGAGCTGCCTATCATGATCAAGATCATCTTATTGTAATGCTACATGTTGTGTTTGCTGGGATCTGACTTATATTGATACCTGTGTGGAGCTGATATTATATTATCATGTCTATGTCATTTGTGATCTTGCATGCTCTCCGTTACTTGTTGAACCCTTGGCCAAGTGAATACTTGTGACTCCAAGAGGGGGTATTTATGCATGATAGTTGGGTTCAACCTCTATTTAACCTGGGATAGTGACAGCAAGTTCTAAGGTTGTAGATGTGTTGTTGCCACTAGGGGTAAAACAGCAATGCTTTATTCAAGGATGAATGTATTGTTTACATTACGCACATTACTTAATGCAATTGTCTGTTGCTTGCAACTTAATACTGGAAGGGGTACGGATGTTAACCGGAAAGTGGACTATTTAGGCATAGATGCATGCTGGATAGCGGTCTATGTACTTTGTCGTAATGCCCAAATGAACCTCATAGTAGACACCACAACTCACACATGCATGTTATATGCACTTATCAATTGTCAATTGCCCACTGTAATTTGTTTACCCAGCATGTTAGTTATCTTATTGGAGAGACACCACTAGTGAACTGTGGACCCGGTCCATTCTTTTACATCTGAAATACAATCTACTGCAATCATTGTTCTCTACTGTTTTATGCAAACAAACATCATCTTCCATACGATACGTTTAACCCTTTGTTTTCAGCAAGCCGGTGAGATTGACAACCTCACTGTTAAGTTGGGGCAAAGTAATTTGATTGTGTTGTGCAGGTTCCACGTTGGCACCGGAATCCCTGGTGTTGTGCCGCACAACACTCCTTCACCAACACCTTCGAAGCAACCTCGTTTTCCCTACTGGTTCGATTAAACCTTGGTTTCATACTGAGGGAAACTTGCTGCTGCACTCATCATACCTTCCTCTTGGGGTTCCCAACTGACGTGTGACATACAAGCATTTGTTTCCGGTGCTGTTGCCGGGAGATATTACCTCGTCAACTAGCGCTAGCAATGTCCAGAACATATAATGTTGTATGCCTACTCATAAACTCAATTGGATCAAAAAAGATTCATGTTAAAAGTCTAAGCATGTATCAAACAAAATGGACAGAATCTGTCCAGAAAAACAGCAGCAGCTAAACGTATTTTGCTACCCTACTTAACTTTGTCGGAAAATTCCGAAAACATTCATGCATACAGAGGATGAAAAGTTGCCATTACAGTTTAAATATGAGCTCATTCGGAGTTACAGAATAAGAATTAAAAATCATACCGTGCACAGATTCGTGCAGGAATAATATCTCCGAATGCAATAAGCAACTTCTTCATACCAAAATGAGTAAAACTTGGCACTTTATTAAAAATTCCAGAAACTAAACTAAACACTAAGTCTCTTGTTACAGCAAGAGGACTCAAAGAAAATCACAAATAAAAACAACCGGGTTGCATCCCGTAAAGCGCTTTCTTTATAGCCATATAGCTAGGCTTCTTACTTGATGCTTATTGAGGACGAAGCTCATGAGGGAGCTTGAACGATGGTGTGTCCCTCTTTTCCAATGGTTATTAGGACTTTGGGAATCCATACATCCCCAAGCTTAGGTGGTATCATAGCCCTTGGTTGTACGTAGCAATCTTTTCTTTCAAGACATGATTAGCAATATAAGAACCAAAACCAGCTTGGTTAACATTAATAGAATGATCACTTGCAAATTTTTGTAAGATAGATATTAATTCATGCAAGCTACAATTCTCTAAGTTAACCAATGTTCTTGGACTTCACTAAGCATTTTAACTTCTTCAACTTTCTTCTCTTTCACAACCATAATAGTTTCCTTAGCAATTCTCTCTTGCTCATGAATATATCCCAAGATTTAATGCTATCAATAGGTAATGAATGCAGCCACTCTTTAGCTTTTCCTCTAAGTGAGAAAGGAAATAACTTCAGTTTTAGAATATCACTTTCCACATTTTAAATTTCTGCATGTCACATATTTCAACAAAATCATGAAGATGCATAGAGTCATCCTCCATAGCACTACCGCCAAATTGTTCCCTAATTATCAAGTTCAACAAACTAGGACTTACTTCATAACTCACAGCATTTATCTTAGGTGTGGCAATGTGCCTAGCAATAAATTGATGGAGTGTTTGTGTAATCACACAACTTAGTTCTTTCTCCCATTTTAGCAAGTTTTTATGTGTTTTTTTAAATTTTTTATGCAAAACTGAAAATAAATATGCAAACCGAAATAACAAATGCAAGACAATGACAAACAAAATAAAATGATTTGAAGGTAAAGATGGATAAAATGATGCTCACGTAGGTGCAACCTCCCCAAGCTTAGGTGTTAGCACAAGTTGGTGATGAAGTTGACTTGTGAGATATCCTTGGATAAACCTTTCAGCAATGATTCCCCGGCAACGGCGCCAGAAAATAGTCTTGATGGCTGATGACGTGAAACACACGTTTGGGAGACCCCAAGAGGAAGGTATGATGTAGTCAGCAGCAAGTTTTCCCTCAGAAAGAAACCAAGGTTATCGAACCAGTAGGAGCAGCAACTCTTCAGAAGGTTGTCAACGGCGCCAGAAAAATAGTGTTGTTGATGGGAGTCTGGACTGTTGACGTGGAATCTGCACACAACACAATCAAACTACTTTGCCCCAACGAAACAGTGAGGTTGTCAATCTCACTGGCTTGCTGAAAACAAAGGATTAAACGTATGGTGTGGAAAATGAGTATTAAATTGCAGAGAATGAAAAAGGAACAGTTTGCAGTTTGTGGTTGTTTAATCAGTGTAAAAGAATGGACCGGGGTCCACAGTTCACTAGTGGTGTCTCTCCATAAAAGATAACTAACATGTTGGGTGAACAAATTACAGCTGGGCAATTGACGAATAGTGAGCGCATGACAATGCATATACATGACATGTTGACTACTATGATATTTAATTGGGCATTACGACATAATACATAGATCGTTATCCAACAGCATCTATGACTAATAATCCACCGCCGGGTTGTCATCCGAGTCCCCGTTGGTATTAAGTTGCAAGCAACGGATAATTGCATTAAGTAAAGTGCGTAATGTAAACAAACACATATGTCCGTGGACATAGCATCGTTAGGTTATCCCTAGTGGCAACAGCACATCCACAACCTTAGAACTTTCTGTCACTGTCCCAGGTTAAACGGAGACATGAACCCACTATCTAGCATAAATACTCTCTCTTGGAGTTACAAGCATCTACTTGGCCAAAGCATCTACGAGTAACGGAAAGCATGCAAGATCTTAAATAACATATAAGATAGATTGATAATCAACTTGACATAATATTCAATATTCATCGGATCCCAGCAAACACAACATGTAGCATTACAATAATATGATCTTGATCATGTAGGGCAGCTCACAAGATCTAAACATGATGGCACAAAGTGGAGAGACAACCATCTAGCTACTGCTATGGACCCGTAGTCCAAGGATGAACTACTCACGCATCACTCCGGAGGCAGGCATGGCGATGTAGAAGCCTCCGGTGACGATTCCCCTCTCCGGCAGGGTGCCGGGAAGAGGTTCTGAACCCTCCCGAGCTAGGGTTGACGACGGCGGCGTCTCTGGAACTTTTCGTGGATATTTGCTCAGGTACTTAGGGTTTTCGCGTCGGGGGGAATAAGTAGGCGAAAGGGCGGCGGGAGACCCCGGGGCCCACACCACCCCAGGGCGCGGCAGAGGGGGGCCCGCGCCCTGGCGTGTGGGGCCCCGTGGCTCCTCTCTGCTCTTTGGTCCGTCAGTGGTTCTGGTAAAATAGGGACCCCGTGTAGTTTCGTCCAATTCCGAGAATATTTCCAGACTAGCTTTTCTGGAATACAAAAACAGCAGAAAACAGGAACTGGCACTTCGGCATCTTGTTAATAGGTTAGTCCCAAAAAATGTATAAAAGTGATATAAAGTAGATGCAAAACATGTAGCAATTGGTATAAAACAAGCATGGAACATCAAAAATTATAGATACGTTTGAGACGTATCAGCATCCCCAAGCTTAGTTCCTACTCGTCCTCGAGTAGGTAAACGATAAAAACAAATAATTTTTGAGGTGACATGCTACTATCATAATCTTGATCATATAATATTGCAAGGCACATGTAAATGAATGAAGTGATCCAAGTCAATGGTCTATAATTTGCTATCAAATAGATAATGAGTAAACAATGAATCACACAAGCTAAACGTTTTCATGAATAGTACTTTCGAGACAAGCATCAAACAGTTTTGCATAAGTGTTAACTCATAAAGCAATAGTTTCTAATAAAAGGTATTTAATCAACACAAAGGAAGAATTTAGTTTCAGCATTTGCTTCAACTTTCAACATATTTATCTCATGGATATTGTCAACACAAAGTAGTATAACAAGTCCAATACATTGCATATAACGCATGTTGTAACAAAGTTGACACTAGTGTTTGCTTGTGGAAGACAGAAAGAATAGGAAAACTGACTCAACATAAAAGTAAAAGAAAGGCCCTTCGCAGAGGGAAGCAGGGATTAAATCATGTGCTAGAGCTTTTAGGTTTTTGAAAGCATATAGAGATTGCATAAAATATTTGATACTCCTCCCAACCTTGCTAACACAAGCCATGGCTAACCGAATCCTCGGGTGCCTTCCATCAATCACATACCATGGAGGAGTATCTATTTTTGAGAGGTGTTTGTTAATTGTCAACGAATGGTAGCGGGTGAGAACAGTATTCTACCTGTCGAACGGACTTTTAAGAGCGGCTCCCATGAAGGACGTTATTTCTACCAGCAAGGCAGATCATCCCTCTTTCTCTTTGGTTTACACACATTCAGGTATTTCACTGTTTGTCATTGCTTACTGATGAATCAGGGCAAAAGTGTGAAGAGAATTAATTGGTTAAAGTTGTAATTAATTGGGACTGGGCACCCCGTTGCCAGCTCTTTTTGCAAGTTATTGGATAAGCGGATGTATATGCCACTAGTCCAGGTGTAAAAGTCCACTCGACAAATAGAATAAAGAATAACCACACTAATTCCTCATGAGCTAGTAAACATTGACACAAAAAGGGAATAATAACATTTTGAATAATTTAAAGGTAGCACATGAAAAATTTACTTGGAGTGGCAAGGAAATACCACATATAGGTAGTTATGGTGGACACAAATGGCATGGATTTTGGCTCAAGGATTTGGATGCACGAGAAGCATTCCCTCTCAGTACAGAGTTTAGGCTAGCAAGGTTATGTAAGCAAACAAGAATATCAACCCGTACACCAAGTTTTATATGACAAACATATTGCAAACGTTATAAGACTTCATACCGTCTTCCTTGTTAACCAAACCCTGTTATTAGAAAATATCTAGACCTTAGAGGTACCACGATGCAAACCAAATTTTCAACAAGCTTTACGGTAGTTCTTCACTAATAGGCTTAACTCATGTGATGCACAATTTAATCATGATCTACTTGTTAACTCAAAACAATTGACAAGCATCAAGTTATCCATTTTAGTGATCTACAAGATTAAGCAAGTTTTTCCTTATACCAATTACCACATGCAACATTTTCTGAACCAACCAAACACCAATCAATTTATTTCATCAACTCTCCAAACAAATATAAGTGAAGCAAGAGAGTACTTTCTACAAAAGAAAGCTAATAGCTCTGACAAGAGATACATGAAAACAAGAGCTAAAAGCTGAACAGCGCTAGATATGAATACTCAACAAATATAAGTGAAGAATAGGAGTATTCTCATGAAAAAGCGGAGCGTGTCTCTCTCCCAATCAAGAATGCTAGGGTCCAGTCAAGCTTTATTGAAAATAAAATGCAATACTGAAAATAAAAGCACACAGACGCTCCAAGAAAAGCACATATGATGTGAAAGAATTAAAATATAGTTTCACTAGAGATGACCTGATAATTTTGACGATGAAGAAGGGGATGCCTTGGGCATCCCCAAGCTTAGACGCTTGAGTCTTCTTGAAATATGCTGGGGAGATCCATGGGAGCCTCCCCAAGCTTAAGCTCTTCACTCTTCTTGATCCTATTATATCATCCTTCTCTCTTGACCCTTGAAAACTTCCGTCACACCAAACTCAAAGTAGATCTCATTAGAGGGTTAGTGCATAATCAAAAATTCACATGTTCTGTAAAGACGCAATATGATTTGTTACTTTAAACATTAGCTACAGCCACTGATGTTATGTGAAGCTCTTCCACCCAAAAAAGAATTTCACTCAACACTAGTAAAAGAGAGAATGCGAAAAATAAAAAGGCATAATCTGTCTAAAACAGAACAGTCCGCAAAGACGAATTTTTTCGAGGCACTTACGACGCTCAGATCGAGAAACTCTGAACTAATGAAAGTTTCAGACATTCATAAAGATTACGCACAAAAATTTCAGATTTTTAACAATCTGGTGATTTTAGGAATTTCGTACAGTGAACAGCAAAAATCTGTTTCTGCGCAGCAATCAAAATTAAGCATCATCTTATCATTAGAGGCTACTCTTGGCACAACAATGCGAGAAAATAAAGATACAAAGGAGTTGCTACAGAAGTAAACAAACTCCTTGACTCAATAAAAGAAAAATTGCAGAAAAATAAAATGGGTTGCCTCCCATAAGCGCTTTTCTTTAACGCCTTTTAGCTAGGCACAAAGCATGCATCAAGTATTACCAAGTGAAGAAGCATCAACATTGTATTTGTTCGAACAATAGAATCATAAGGTGGCTTAATCTTCTTCCTAGGAAAGTGTTCCATACCTTTCTTGAGAGGAAATTGATATTTTATATTCCCTTCTTTCATATCAATAATAGCACCTACAGTCCTAAGAAAAGGTCTTCCCAACACAATAGGGCATGATGGATTGCACTCAATATCCAAGACAATAAAATCAACGGGGACATAATTGTTGTTAACCATGATAAGAACATCATCAATTCTTCCCAAAGGTTTTTTAATAGTAGAATCAACAAGGTGAACATCCAAGTAACAATTTTCCAAAGGTGCTAAATCAAGCATATCATATAATCTTTTAGGCATAACAGAAATACTAGCACCAAGGTCACACAAAGCATTGCAATCAAAGTCATTCAATTTCAATTTAATGATGGGCTCCCAACCATCTTCTAACTTCCTAGGGATAGAAGCTTCATGTTTTAATTTCTCTTCCCTAACTTGTATGAGAGCATTAGTAATATGTTTAGTAAAAGCCATGTTTATAGCACTAGCATTAGGACTTCTAGCTAGCTTTTGCAAGAACTTAATTACTTCAGAAATATTGCAACCATCAAAATCAAAGTCATTATCATCAAAAGTAATGGAATTATTCTCTTCCTTATTGCTAGAAATTTCAGCATCTTTATCAAGGACAGTTTCAGAGTTATCAGGCAATTTAGGACATTTTGCAATAGAAGTGGAAACATTACCAACACCAACTATCTTGCCATTAATGGTAGGAGGTTTGTTAACACTTGAGTTTGAAGCTTTTCAGAAGTAGTAATAGTATAAACTCTAGCAATATTGTTCTTTCTAGCAATTTCATCCTCTCTTTCCCATCTAGCATGCAATTCAGCTAACATCCTCACATTGTTATCAATTTTAACTTGTATAGCATTGAGAGTTTTGCTCTCTTTAACATCATGAGGCATGTTCTTTAGTTTCAATAAGTCAACATCAAGAGCAAGACTATCAACTTTAGAGGAAAGCACATCAATTTTCCCAAATTTCTCCTCAACAGTTTTATTGAAAGCAGTTTGTGTACTAATAAAATCCTTAAGCATAACTTCAAGATCAGAGGGTACACTCTTATTATTATTGTAGGAGTTACTATAGGAATTTCCATAACCATTGCCACTATTAGAAGGATAGGGCCTATAATTGCTATTACCAAAATTATTCCTATAAGCATTGTTGTTGAAATTATTATTTTTAATGAAGTTCACATCAACATGCTCTTCTTGAGCAACCAAAGAAGCTAAAGGAACATTATTTGGATCAACATGTGTTTGACCATTTGCAAGCATAGACATAATAGTATCAATTTTGGCACTCAAGGAGGAGGTTTCCTCAACAGAATTTACCTTCTTACCTGTTGGAGCTCTCTCGGTGTGCCACTCAGAATAATTAATCATCATATCATCAAGAAGCTTTGTTGCAGCACCCAAAGTGATGGACATAAAGGTACCTCCAGCGGCCGAATCCAATAAATTCCTCGAAGAAAAATTTAATCCTGCATAGAAGGTTTGGATGATCATCCAAGTAGTCAGTCCATGAGTGGGACAATTTTTAACCAATGATTTCATTCTCTCCCATGCTTGAGCAACATGTTCATTATCAAATTGCTTAAAATTCATTATGCTACTTCTCAAAGAAATAATCTTAGCAGGAGGATAATATTTTCCAATAAAAGCATCTTTGCATTTAGTCCATGAATCAATACTATTTCTAGGCAAAGATAGCAACCATTCTTTAGCACGTCCTCTCAAGGAGAAAGGAAAAAGTTTCAGTTTAATAATATCACCATCTACTTCCTTGAGCTTTTGCATTTCACAAAGTTCAACAAAGTTATTAAGGTGAACAGCAGCATCATCAGTACTAACACCAGAAAATTGCTCTTTCATAACAAGATTTAAAAGTGCAGGTTTAATTTCATAAAATTCTGCTGAAGCAGCAGGTGGAGCAATAGGTGTGCATATGAAATCATTGTTGTTCGTGCTAGTGAAATCACACAACTTAGTGTTCTCAGGAGTACTCATTTTAGCAGAAATAAAAACAGTACAGAAAATAACTTGAAAGTAAACTAGATGCAAGTAACTAATTTTTTTGTGTTTTTGATAATTGAAAGCAAACAAGATAAAATAAAATAAACTAAGCAAGACAAAAACAAAGTAAAGAGATTGGAAGCGTGAAACTCCCCTTGCAGAAGACTGCTGTCTCCCCGGCAACGGCGCCAGAAAAATAGCTTGATGACGTGAAACACACGTTCGTTGGGAGACCCCAAGAGGAAGGTATGATGTAGTCAGCAGCAAGTTTTCCCTCAGAAAGAAACCAAGGTTATCGAACCAGTAGGAGCAGCAACTCTTCAGAAGGTTGTCAACGGCGCCAGAAAAATAGTGTGAGGGAGTCTGGACTGTTGACGTGGAATCTGCACACAACACAATCAAACTACTTTGCCCCAACGAAACAGTGAGGTTGTCAATCTCACTGGCTTGCTGAAAACAAAGGATTAAACGTATGGTGTGGAAAATGAGTATTAAATTGCAGAGAATGAAAAAGGAACAGTTTGCAGTTTGTGGTTGTTTAATCAGTGTAAAAGAATGGACCGGGGTCCACAGTTCACTAGTGGTGTCTCTCCATAAAAGATAACTAACATGTTGGGTGAACAAATTACAGCTGGGCAATTGACGAATAGTGAGCGCATGACAATGCATATACATGACATGTTGACTACTATGATATTTAATTGGGCATTACGACATAATACATAGATCGTTATCCAACAGCATCTATGACTAATAATCCACCGCCGGGTTGTCATCCGAGTCCCCGTTGGTATTAAGTTGCAAGCAACGGATAATTGCATTAAGTAAAGTGCGTAATGTAAACAAACACATATGCCGTGGACATAGCATCGTTAGGTTATCCCTAGTGGCAACAGCACATCCACAACCTTAGAACTTTCTGTCACTGTCCCAGGTTAAACGGAGACATGAACCCACTATCTAGCATAAATACTCTCTCTTGGAGTTACAAGCATCTACTTGGCCAAAGCATCTACGAGTAACGGAAAGCATGCAAGATCTTAAATAACATATAAGATAGATTGATAATCAACTTGACATAATATTCAATATTCATCGGATCCCAGCAAACACAACATGTAGCATTACAATAATATGATCTTGATCATGTAGGGCAGCTCACAAGATCTAAACATGATGGCACAAAGTGGAGAGACAACCATCTAGCTACTGCTATGGACCCGTAGTCCAAGGATGAACTACTCACGCATCACTCCGGAGGCAGGCATGGCGATGTAGAAGCCTCCGGTGACGATGCCGGGAAGAGGTTCTGAACCCTCCCGAGCTAGGGTTGACGACGGCGGCGTCTCTGGAACTTTTCGTGGATATTTGCTCAGGTACTTAGGGTTTTCGCGTCGGGGGGAATAAGTAGGCGAAAGGGCGGCGGCTGGAGAGGCCCGTGGGGCCCACACCACCCCAGGGCGCGGCAGAGGGGGGCCCGCGCCCTGGCGTGTGGGGCCCACGTGGTCCTCTCCGTCGCCTCTTTGGTCCGTCAGATGAGTTCTGGTAAAATAGGGACCCCGTGTAGTTTCGTCCAATTCCGAGAATATTTCCAGACTAGCTTTTCTGGAATACAAAAACAGCAGAAAACAGGAACTGGCACTTCGGCATCTTGTTAATAGGTTAGTCCCAAAAAATGTATAAAAGTGATATAAAGTAGATGCAAAACATGTAGCAATTGGTATAAAACAAGCATGGAACATCAAAAATTATAGATACGTTTGAGACGTATCAATGGCCCTTCACGTAGTTACCCCACAATGGCGCCAGAAAACAGTTGCTAGCCCTTCGCGTGGTTACCTGCGTGAAAAGTAAATGGGTTAGGTTGAGACTCCAAGTGCAGAGTGTGTAGTAAGTGGAAGACGTGTTTTCCCCACGAGGGTGACTCGAGGGTTTAATATCGAACTCAACCTCACCTAGTAGTTGTCAAGCACAAGGTGTTAGAATGATATCAAGATAATATGCAATGCAAACAAGAAATAAACATGCAATGGTGGTAAATAAATATGCAAGGATGGTGGTAGCAATGATAAATGATATTTTTGGGTTTTTATAATGAATGCAAGATGTAAAAGTGTTTTTGTATTTTCGGATTTTTAAATGGCAGAAAATGGTAAAGTGGTAAAAGTGGTTGGAAAGGTGTTTCTTATGATTAAAAATGGACCGGGGTTCATGGTTTCACAAATGCACTCTCTCTTTAATATAGTGGTAGACAATGGAACACTAGAGTTGACATATGAGATTGCAACACAACAGTTTGATGACAAGTTATAATTATATGGGCATCACGTCCTAACATAGAGACCTTTTGGTTATTAGTCTCTCTTATACTCCACCAAGATGCGAACTAAATCATAACACCTCAGTAATTAAGATAACTCAGAGTATAGCAATAAGTATCATGACATGAAGTTAAAATAAGAACATGCTAGATCTAGTCATGGAGGAAGTGGCAATGGTCACACCCACACCTCCGGTAGCATGGTATTTCTTTTTATCCCTAGTGAGGCAACAAAGTAAGGTAAAACACCCAAGTGGATCGCAGAACTTTCTCTCACGTTCACTGCACTAGCCACCCCCCGTTACTCCAAATAATGCACACGTTCCCCTCACACGCTCTCATAAACATGCTTGATCATGACAAGTAAATAAGAACGGGGTACATAATATGCATCTACTTTCATAACTGAAACAAACCATTGCAATCTCAAACATATATTAACTCATAAAAAGATCCACCACAAAGATATTACATAGATGACCGTAATCATGTTCAGCAGCTCATACGGTACTAATTAGTGAAGCTCGAGAGAGAGATACATAAGTTACTTCCACAAACCCATAGTCCAGAGGTGGACTACTCCCTCTTCATCATGGAGACGGTGTAGAAGTCGTTGGATAAGATGGAGACCACGCCGGCAGCGCCCCGCCGGAGTTTTCCCCCTCCAATCTGCAGCTCCAGGTCTCTGTTTCGGTGTTTCTGTGTTTCTGTGGCGCTCCTTCCAGAGAATGTCGGGGGATAATTTTTATAGGCGTTTTTAGTTCAAAACGGAGTCGGTGGAGGAAAGATCGACGGCAACAGAGCCTCGAGGGCCAAAGTAGGGGGTCCCACACGGCCAGGTACTTGGGCCGCGTGGGCCCACTCATCTGGGCCCTCGGGCCTCCTCTTGTTTGCTTCTTTCGCTCTCAGGTCTTGTTCCTTCCAAAAAATGATGCTCGTAAATTTCCAGGTCATTTGGACGTCGTTTGGGTCCCTGAAACATTAAAGGAAAGAAATAGGGTTTTCTGCCTACGCAGGGTTAATTCCATAAAAAATAGGAAACATATTAAATATTCCCAAAATCATTATAAAACAGTGATATAACCCTTATATGATGCAAATATGACTGGAATATAAGTAAAAATAATGCAAAGTTTATGTATGCATTTTACATGCATCACTCGCTATGCACCAGAAGATGTGGATACTGTTGCCAAGAGGCGCGAGAGATTTTGGGATGGTCTAAATGATGAGCTTGCTGTTCAGTTGTCAGTGGTTTACGCTCCAAACTTCCAGTCAGTGATGGATAAAGCTGTTATTCTGGAGAACAAACAAAAGTAAGCTGAGAAACACAAGAGGAAGTACAACCACGATAGCTACAACTCAGGATCGCATAAAAGGATCCGTACACATCATGATGGTAATGGAAGTTCTGGAAACCATAGGCAAGAAGGCAATGGACACAATCAAAGTGAAGGCAAGAGACATCAGCATAATGGCGAAAACGGTCACAACCATAATGGCCACGGAGGAAATGGCCATAACAATGGAGGTAATGGCCATAACAACGAAGGAAATGGGCAGAACCGCAACCACAACCATGCAAACAACAGGGATCTCAGTCAGGTTCAGTGCTTCAGATGCAAGAAGATGGGACACTACTCTGACAAATGTACAGAGGAGAAGGCTGCAGAAGGAGCCAAACCAAACCCGTTCCAGAAAGCAACTGCGAATTATGTGAACGTGAAGGAAGTATATGATAAATCAGACCTTGTGGCTAGTAAGTTCTTGATCAAGTCATGCATCGCGCTCATACTTATCTATACTGGTGCATCACACATTCATTCATATCAAGGACCTTCGTGGACAAGATTAAGCTAGCTACAGAGGTTACTTAATGGGATCAGATTTATTTGTTTGGTTAAGGGATCAGATATAGTTCTACGCCTTTTTTAGAGGCCAAGTTCAATTCTCTTAAGGGGGTTAGCTCGAAAAATGACTGTTCAAAAAAAACACCCACACCTATTTGCTAGCCATGAATCTCGAGGATGAGATTCATCTTAAGGGGGTTAGTTTGTAACATCCCAATTTTTAGAATTGGATGTTTGCATATCATTCATGTGCATTTCCATCATATAGTCTTGCATTTCATTTTGCATTGCATAACAAAAATTAAATGAACATAACCTCAAACTTTAAACAATCGAATCAATTCAATGTATATGAATTCATAAGTGCAATATAAGCATAAACAAGTATTTTCCTATTTTTACTAAATGAGCGAACCGTGCTATGTGGCTCAAATTTCAAATTACAGTTTATAGAATTTTCCCAAAATTAATTTCACACAAATTGAAATTGTTTTGGCGTTTCAAAAGATGAAAACAGAGAGCAAGTAAAAGGAAAAGAAAAAGAAGAAGAAAAGAAAAGAAAAGAAAAGAAGAAGAGCAGCCGTGGCCAAAGAACCCACGACCAGCCCATGTGCATTCTCTCTCTTCCCACATTCTCTCTTTTCTATTCTTTTTCCTGGTGCACGGGACCCAGCTGCCAGCGAATCATCTCTTACCTCGGATGGATCAGACGAACTCCAGGAGGCCTACGTTTCTGTATCCAGTAATGCTACACCTACGGGGACTATTTACGGGAAAAGGCTTACGGGCTGACGTGTTACGGTACGTGGAAGCTGATGGCCCACCGTTTTACTAAAAGAACAGCAAAGAAAACGGCGCTCTAATGCCCCCGCCGCCGTGCAGCTTCCGGTGGCGTCGCTGCTCACGTCGGCACCTCGTATTCCGCCTCCGGTCGTTGGGCCCGCCCTGTTCGCAGCCCCCAGGAGATGTGCTCGCGAGTATGACCAAAGTCTGGCCGCCATGTGATGAACGACGAGTTCCCAGTAGTTGAGATCGTCAAGCTTGCGCTGTGCGCACAGCTCACCTGACCGAAGCTCTCTCGTCATGCCTCCAACCGATCAGAACACTGAGGCGCATGCACGGGATGCACGAAAGCTGCAACATCAAGGAGCAGCCGACGCTGGACAGCGGCGCCGACGAGAAGCTTTTCTATTCTTTTTCCTGGTGCACGGGACCCAGCAGCCAGCGAATCATCTCTTACCTCGGATGGATCAGACGAACTCCAGGAGGCCTACGTTTCTGTATCGAACTGGGTTCCTCTAAAATCTCCAAATCCGTTCGATCCGGCTATCTATCCGCCACCAAACAAATATCATATAAATACCCTCCGTCTCACGGTTCTTTTTTTCGAAAATTCCAAACCCTAGCCGCCGCTTGAGCTCGCTTTGAATCTTCGTCGCCGGAGCCGCCATTGTTGAGCTTCGGAGGTTGATGTCGCCGACAAACCGGAGCACCCGGGAACCTCTCTTCGTGCCTAGTTTGTTCTTCTATATTTTCCGCACCATCCTAATCTTATTATGGCGCAAACAGAGCACCGGAGCAAGCCCAATACGTTGCCGGAGTTGAGCTGCGGGAGTACGTCGTCGCCATCGTTTGATCTTCGGGAGCCGCCGTAAATACCACTGTTGAGTTCGCCGTGAGGAGCTGCATCGTCTGGACGTTCTTGCCCGAGCTGTACGACCACCGAAGTGACGCCAAACGCCTCGCCGAGCACGCCGCCGGACTGCTGCCATCGTCTTCTCCAAGGTACAGCAAGCTACGTTGCTGAAACAGAACGTTCCGACCGAGGCCGCCCGATCAAGTTTTAACGTACTAGATTAGATCACTTAGTTGAAGGGGTACCGGCGAATCAGGCTCATCAGCGTGGCGTATACAGTCAGCGCCCAGTCAAAGTGAACACCCAATCAGTGATTGCCAAGTGTTGTGAATTCCTTTAATTCGAATTAGAAAACAGAGATTAGGTGAATCTTGTAAAATTCATATAAAAATTCGCACATAATATACCGTTGGATTCAGAAAATTGTGTAGATTCTATTTCTGCAATAAAATCAAATGTTTACCGAACGTAAAAAGTTAAATAAATTAAACACTATTTTTAGTATTCTTGACATATCTTTATTTCTGTTAATTCGATTAACTCGATTCTTTTTGCTACAGGAAGATAATTAAATTGTTTATACAGGTGTTTCGAAATATATTTTTTGTTTAACAAATAATTGAACCAAATCATGCAGAACCTATACTACCCTTTAAAAAGACTTGTAAATTATTTTAAATCTCATAATGCATTAGTATTAGTTGCATACGCATCATCTGTAGTTTAATGACCAGAGAACAATTTAACAAAAATTGTGCAATATTAATTTGACATGCATGCATATGTGCATTTTTGTGTTGTATTGTTTTGTTCTTATTGTGGCTTTATCGAAATCGTGTAGATTGTGCGAATTGCAACGGTTGCAACTGTGACGAGTGTGTGAACGACTACGATCACCAAGGCAAGTGTGCTTTTGAGCATAAAGGTCCTAATATTTTTGCTATGCATTCACTAGTGTATTTTCTGTAGAATTGCATGTGTAGGATTATATATTATTATGCTATGCTATAAAACCCAGATAGGATAGCCATATGTTCCACCATGACAATTGTTTGTCCTCTTGTTGCCATCGTAAGTTTAGTGGAGCTTAGCAATGCATAGTTATACGGGGTTATGGTTTCATATAAAATGTTTTAAGTTGGTGATATTTTGTTATTTAAATGAAAACAATTTAATTTAATCAATCATCTGGGCGGATTGCTAGAGTGGTCATCGGAGTGTCATGTTATGGTGGGGACCGCCGCCCAGGTTTCAAGAGAATAGATTGGTTACTTGTGTGGTAGTTTACATGTACAACCGTATGTCAACATTTGTATGGGCAGTTGACAGAACCTAGTAAGTTATAGAACCACGAGCCCGTCGTGACTAGCAGATGTAGCGTATAATAGGTTGTACCGGTCCGCAGGTGGTTTGAGGTTTTATTTCCCAAAAGTTTTGTCTTGGTCTTCTCCCAACCTTTATACAAATTGTGTGTTTGGGTAAACGGGGCTGACTGGGTCTTACGGGTAAAGTGTATAAAACTCTCGAGAGTAAAAAACTAAGATCTTAGCATGTCCCTGGCAAAGGACAAATTGAACAAGTAGACTTGTAATCATGTCAATTTCTCATTCATCCCTAATTTGTAATTTCTTAAAACTTGTGGTTGAACAAATGGGTAGGAGCACCTGTTGTCAAGCAGTGTGTACTTTGATTATTATTGAAAACTAGATTTTATCAAATGATAGGATAAAGTATTGCTTTTCGCAAAATAGTCTGAACTCCACCTAGCCAAATATGCATGTAGATGCTAGGTGTTAAAAACAACATTCTTTTTGATTGTATTGACCAGTGTAACTCACCGTTGCAGGTAACTCCGATTCCGAGTGACAACGAAATAGGCCGCGAGACTCCACTCGACATGTTCGCATGTGGCACATCTAGATGGAGGCTTCTTTATTTTATTTCCGCTGTTATTTGCTACTCGTTATTCTATTTGAGCGAGCCATGAGCTATGCAGATTGTAATAAATTTATAAATTTCTGGATCATATACGTTGTAATAATGATGCACTGTAATTTTTTGTTATTCATTTGGAACCATGTGTGCTAGCGAGTCGATCCAGGGACTAGCACGATACATGGGATACAACCTTACGGGTCGTATCGTTTCAAGTGGTATCAGAGCAGTGTGTTGACTGTAGGATCGCGACCTAGAAATGGATTAGGAAAAGCCATAGGATGAAAACTTATTTTCCAAATCCTTATTACATTGATACACTTTATTCTTGTAATCCTCTTATCTTCATCTTTTACTCTCATATGTACTTTTTCATAAACATAGTGGAGATCCCCATGTGTAAGAAGACTCATGTCAAGCAAGAGATATAATTGCATGCGCTACTGGAGCATTCGGAAGATAATAGGTTGCCCACCAAATTAGTCTTCGTTAGGATATCCGTGTTAGGTATTGACCATATCAAATTATATGGTATGGCAATAGTAGTTCGAGTATTTTCAACTTGTTTGTTTTCAAACCTTAATTAGGATTTTCGTAGGATTTATATCCTATTTTCAAGAAGTATTTTGGAAAGATTGGTTTGCTTATATCTTGACTGCTAAGTGTTGTTTTGATCATGCTATGTATGGGTAGTATTTCCATAGTCTATTTCCGTCTATACTCATCTATGCTAACCCAACAGATTCCTCCCCGTCGCAACCCCGACAACAAACAATGGGAACAACAACAATGACCAGTTCCAACAGTTGATGGCCGCACAAGCTCAGTTCATGCAGGTCATGACGCAATTCATGACGAACAACAACAACAACAACAATCCACCTCCACATGTGGATATGCTCACAAGGTTTCTGAGGTTGAGGCCTGCAAAATTCTCCACTGCACCAGATCCAATGGCATCACTTGATTGGCTGCGTTCCGTTAATAAAGATTTAGTAACTGTGGGGTGCAATGATGCCGAAAAAGTGAGGTTTGCTGCTCACTTCCTTGAAGGACCTGCTGCTACGTGGTGGGTAATTTCCAGATAACCCACCCCATTGCTGATGTTACTTGGGAGATGTTTGACAAAGGATTTCACAATGCTCATGTCTCATCAGGAATTATGAGCTTGAAGAGGAGGGAATTCCACAACTTGCGACAGAACAATCGCATAGTCACAGAATATATTGCAGATTTTGGTGATCTCGCTCACTATGCACCAGAAGATGTGGATACTGTTGCCAAGAGGCGCGAGAGATTTTTGGATGGTCTAAATGATGAGCTTGTTGTTCAGTTGTCAGTGGTTTACGCTCCAAATTTCCAGTCAGTGATGGATAAAGCTGTTAGTCTGGAGAACAAACAAAAGTAAGCTGAGAAACACAAGATGAAGTACAACCACGATAGCTACAACTCAGGATCGCATAAAAGGATCCGTACACATCATGATGGTAATGGAAGTTCTGGAAACCATAGGCAAGAAGGCAATGGACACAATCAAAGTGAAGGCAAGAGACATCAGCATAATGGCGAAAACGGTCACAACCATAATGGCCACGGAGGAAATGGCCATAACAATGGAGGTAATGGCCATAACAACGAAGGAAATGGGCAGAACCGCAACCACAACCATGCAAACAACAGGGATCTCAGTCAGGTTCAGTGCTTCAGATGCAAGAAGATGGGACACTACTCTGACAAATGTACAGAGGAGAAGGCTGCAGAAGGAGCCAAACCAAACCCGTTCCAGAAAGCAACTGCGAATTATGTGAACGTGAAGGAAGTATATGATAAATCAGACCTTGTGGCTAGTAAGTTCTTGATCAAGTCATGCATCGCGCTCATACTTATCTATACTGGTGCATCACACATTCATTCATATCAAGGACCTTCGTGGACAAGATTAAGCTAGCTACAGAGGTTACTTAATGGGATCAGATTTATTTTGTTTGGTTAAGGGATCAGATATAGTTCTACGCCTTTTTTAGAGGCCAAGTTCAATTCTCTTAACGGGGAAGCTCGAAAAATGACTGTTAAAAAAAAACACCCACACCTATTTGCTAGCCATGAATCTTGAGGACGAGATTCATCTTAAGGGGGTTAGTTTGTAACATCCCAATTTTTAGAATTGGATGTTTGCATATCATTCATGTGCATTTCCATCATATAGTCTTGCATTTCATTTTGCATTGCATAACAAAAATTAAATGAACATAACCTCAAACTTTAAACAATCGAATCAATTCAATGTATATGAATTCATAAGTGCAATATAAGCATAAACAAGTATTTTCCTATTTTTACTAAATGAGCGAACCGTGCTATGTGGCTCAAATTTCAAATTACAGTTTATAGAATTTTCCCCAAAATTAATTTCACACAAATTGAAATTGTTTTGGCGTTTCAAAAGATGAAAACAGAGAGCAAGTAAAAGGAAAAGAAAAAGAAGAAGAAAAGAAAAGAAAAGAAAAGAAGAAGAGCAGCCGTGGCCAAAGAACCCACGACCAGCCCATGTGCATTCTCTCTCTTCCCACGTTCTCTCTTTTCTATTCTTTTTCCTGGTGCACGGGACCCAGCTGCCAGCGAATCATCTCTTACCTCGGATGGATCAGACGAACTCCAGGAGGCCTACGTTTCTGTCTGCAGTAATGCTACACCTACGGGGACTATTTACGGGAAAAGGCTTACGGGCTGACGTGTTACGGTACGTGGAAGCTGATGGCCCACCGTTTTACTAAAAGAACAGCAAAGAAAACGGCGCTCTAATGCCCCCGCCGCCGTGCAGCTTCCGGTGGCGTCGCTGCTCACGTCGGCACCTCGTATTCCGCCTCCGGTCGTTGGGCCCGCCCTGTTCGCAGCCCCCAGGAGATGTGCTCGCGAGTATGACCAAAGTCTGGCCGCCATGTGATGAACGACGAGTTCCCAGTAGTTGAGATCGTCAAGCTTGCGCTGTGCGCAGCTCACCTGACCGAAGTTCTCTCGTCATGCCTCCAACCGATCAGAACACTGAGGCGCATGCACGGGATGCACGAAAGCTGCAACATCAAGGAGCAGCCGACGCTGGACAGCGGCGCCGACGAGAAGCTTTTCTATTCTTTTTCCTGGTGCACGGGACCCAGCTGCCAGCGAATCATCTCTTACCTCGGATGGATCAGACGAACTCCAGGAGGCCTACGTTTCTGTATCGAACTGGGTTCCTCTAAAATCTCCAAATCCGTTCGATCCGGCTATCTATCCGCCACCAAACAAATATCATATAAATACCCCTCCGTCTCACGGTTCTTTTTTTCGAAAATTCCAAACCCTAGCCGCCGCTTGAGCTCGCTTTGAATCTTCGTCGCCGGAGCCGCCATTGTTGAGCTTCGGAGGTTGATGTCGCCGACAAACCGGAGCACCCGGGAACCTCTCTTCGTGCCTAGTTTGTTCTTCTATATTTTCCGCACCATCCTAATCTTATTATGGCGCAAACAGAGCACCGGAGCAAGCCCAATACGTTGCCGGAGTTGAGCTGCGGGAGTACGTCGTCGCCATCGTTTGATCTTCGGGAGCCGCCGTAAATACCACTGTTGAGTTCGCCGTGAGGAGCTGCATTGTCTGGACGTTCTTGCCCGAGCTGTACGACCACCGAAGTGACGCCAAACGCCTCGCCGAGCACGCCGCCGGACTGCTGCCATCGTCTTCTCCAAGGTACAGCAAGCTACGTTGGAACGTTCCGACCGAGGCCGCCCGATCAAGTTTTAACGTACTAGATTAGATCACTTAGTTGAAGGGGTACCGGCGAATCAGGCTCATCAGCGTGGCGTATACAGTCAGCGCCCAGTCAAAGTGAACACCCAATCAGTGATTGCCAAGTGTTGTGAATTCCTTTAATTCGAATTAGAAAACAGAGATTAGGTGAATCTTGTAAAATTCATATAAAAATTCGCACATAATATACCGTTGGATTCAGAAAATTGTGTAGATTCTATTTCTGCAATAAAATCAAATGTTTACCGAACGTAAAAAGTTAAATAAATTAAACACTATTTTTAGTATTCTTGGCATATCTTTATTTCTGTTAATTCGATTAACTCGATTCTTTTTGCTACAGGAAGATAATTAAATTGTTTATACAGGTGTTTCGAAATATATTTTTTGTTTAACAAATAATTAAACCAAATCATGCAGAACCTATACTACCCTTTAAAAAGACTTGTAAATTATTTTAAATCTCATAATGCATTAGTATTAGTTGCATACGCATCATCTGTAGTTTAATGACCAGAGAACAATTTAACAAAAATTGTGCAATATTAATTTGACATGCATGCATATGTGCATTTTTGTGTTGTATTGTTTTGTTCTTATTGTGGCTTTATCGAAATCGTGTAGATTGTGCGAATTGCAACGGTTGCAACTGTGACGAGTGTGTGAACGACTACGATCACCAAGGCAAGTGTGCTTTTGAGCATAAAGGTCCTAATATTTTTGCTATGCATTCACTAGTGTATTTTCTGTAGAATTGCATGTGTAGGATTATATATTATTATGCTATGCTATAAAACCCAGATAGGATAGCCATATGTTCCACCATGACAATTGTTTGTCCTCTTGTTGCCATCGTAAGTTTAGTGGAGCTTAGCAATGCATAGTTATACGGGGTTATGGTTTCATATAAAATGTTTTAAGTTGGTGATATTTTGTTATTTAAATGAAAACAATTTAATTTAATCAATCATCTGGGCGGATTGCTAGAGTGGTCATCGGAGTGTGATGTTATGGTGGGGACCGCCGCCCAGGTTTCAAGAGAATAGATTGGTTACTTGTGTGGTAGTTTACATGTACAACCGTATGTCAACATTTGTATGGGCAGTTGACAGAACCTAATAAGTTATAGAACCTCGAGCCCGTCGTGACTAGCAGATGTGGCGTATAGTAGGTTGTACCGGTCCGCAGGTGGTTTGAGGTTTTATTTCCCAAAAGTTTTGTCTTGGTCTTCTCCCAACCTTTATACAAATTGTGTGTTTGGGTAAACGGGGTTGACTGGGTCTTACGGGTAAAGTGTATAAAACTCTCGAGAGCCTAAAAAACTAAGATCTTAGCCATGTCCCTGGCAAAGGACAAATTGAACAATTAGACTTGTAATCATGTCGATTTCTCATTCATCCCTAATTTGTAATTTCTTAAAACTTGTGGTTGAACAAATGGGTAGGAGCACCTGTTGTCAAGCAGTGTGTACTTTGATTATTATTGAAAACTAGATTTTATCAAATGATAGGATAAAGTATTGCTTTTCGCAAAATAGTCTGAACTCCACCTAGCCAAATATGCATGTAGATGCTAGGTGTTAAAAACAACATTCTTTTTCGCACATCTTGCCAATACAATTCAATTGTATTGACCAGTGTTGTTTCTAGCTGTAACTCACCGTTGCAGGTAACTCCGATTCTGAGTGACAACGAAGTAGGTCGCGAGACTCCACTCGACATGTTCGCGTGTGGCACATCTAGATGGAGCCTTCTTTATTTTATTTCCGCCGTTATTTGCTACTCGTTGTTCTATTTGAACTAGCCATGAGCTATGCAGATTGTAATAAATTTATAAATTTCTGGATCATATACGTTGTAATAATGATGCACTGTAATTTTTTGTTATTCATTTGGAACCATGTGTGCTAGCGAGTCGATCCAGGGACTAGCACGATACATGGGATACAACCTTACCGGGTCGTATCGCTTCAATAGGTCCCCTTAAAAAGTGCCCGTTGGGTAGTGCAGGGAGGCCGGCCCTCCCAGGCTGGCTGGGGGCTGGCCACCCAGCAGAGGCGCCCAGCCTGGGAGCTGGCCAGGCTGGCCTGGGGCTGGCCACCCAGAAACAAAGAGAAAAATTATAATAACTTTTTCATCCGGACTCCGATTTCGATGATCTTGGACTCGTTGGAATCGCAACAAAGAGCTTTACAAGATCATGCAGAGAAACATCATAGTCCAACCTAGGAGGATAAAACAAAATGTAGAAAGGTAAACCTTCTCTATAAAAGAACAACCGGTAAATCCTCCAACACCAAAACTCAACAACATAATCATCAAGACTCCGTTTTTTATGATCTTGGGCTTGTTTCGAAGATAATCACAAGCCCTACAAGATCATGCATATACACATCATAGTCCATCATGTGAGGAGGAAACCACAAGGAGAGAGTTTGACCTCTCTAGAAAACATAAGCCGGTAAAACCTCCAATATCAAAAACGCAACAAGATATGCATATGAAATCCGTTTTTGATGAACTAGAGCTTGGTATGGAGATAAACACAAGATCTAAATTCTCACATGGATAAAATCCAAATAAGAACCAAAAAAGATGATATGCCAAGTATGCAAATGTTTGAGCTCTCCACAAAGATACGACCAAGTTACTCACTGGAGAGCCCTCTTGATAGTCTCCCACTAACACCATGAGACCGGTAAAATAGAAACCCTATCAAGATCATACCTTTGCCTTGCGCATTCCACTTGAGCTAGATGATGACGATCTTGACTCCCTCAAGTTGGAACACCTTTCTTGATTGTGCTTGCTAGCACATGCTTGATGAAGACTTCTCCAAATACTCCCCCATACTCCATGATGGGAGAGCGTTGCTAAGCTCCGTCTTCATGTATCCACTTGCACTTCATTTTCTTCTCTTGATGTATATGGTGACTTGGAGATAAACATGAATGTTCACCCAATTTTCTTCCCAAGCCATGCTTGCAATAAGTTCAACTCTAGATGGCCATTCTTCATATAGACCATTGGATAGAATGTTCACCCAATCTTCTTCCCAAGCCATGCTTGCAATAAGCTCAAATCTAGAAGACCATTCTTCATATAGACCATTGGATAGAACTTTGGTCATCATATAATCTTCAAGAGTCCAACACATGAATTCCAATCTTCTTCATGGACAAGATCTATAAAGATATCTCAATTCAAACATTAGTTCATAGAGATTGTCATTAATTACCAAAACCACACATGAGGGCACATGCACTTTCATCGTGGCGATAGACATTTGTGGCAACAACCTATGCCAACGACGCTCGTTTTGTGGCGCATACTCTTCCGTGGCAATAGTCAATCGTGGCAAGAAATTATGACAACAATCCTTTTTTCGTGACATTAGCATTTTGCCACAAACTGTTACGATTGTGGCATTAACTTATGACAACAAACATTCCAGTCGTCGTAACAGGAAATTGCAACATTTAATCTTTTCGTGGCAATACTATATTTCAACGAAACTTAGTTTGGTGGCGCCAAACAGTTATCGCAACCAAAATTGGGTGGTGGCAATAGCCTATTGTAATCATAAAAAAAAAATACGAGCATTCAATTACAATACTCAAAACCATACGTATAATATGTAGATTCATAAAAAACATAACTCTCGTAGCAAATATCCATCAAATGAAACTCAAATATAATTTAGCCATCCTAATTAAGTGCCAAGACTAAACTATCCGTGATCTAAAGTCAAGTCCAGCTAGTTATTTGGATCATGCAACAAAGTAAAGCGGACAAGCAAATGTAATGACTGGACATTTCTACCCTTGATACATGAATTTGAATTCTGCTAAACTTGTGCGTCGTCTCCGCCGTGATCAGCTGATCGATCGCCACAGCCTTGATCTGACATCGTCTCTGCTCCAGCATCTAGCTCACCCCTCACACTCCGGCGTCTGGTCGCCAAGCACCACATCCCATCTGCTCCAGCTCAGAGTATCCAATTGCTTCCGCCCTACCACCCCATCGTCAAGCACCGCGTTGCCTCTGCCACAATAGAATCGACAATCCGACCAAAATTAGTGAGTAAGCAATAAGCAATGATAATGGCATGCATGATTTCAGGCCATAATTCAGATGAAATTGGTGCTGACTTTGCGATGCGCGCCTAATCAAGGGAAAGAATAGTGCAATACCAATATAAGGAGTTTATTCAGATAGAGCGAACATCACAAATTCACAATGCATAGTCATACTCCACACAAATAGTGAAAAACTTAGTTAGCAAGATGAGTGTACCTTCAGTCAAAGAAATAACAGTAAAAAAAGTGTACCTTCAGTGACCGTACCTCATCCTTTAACTTACTATTTTTCTGAACCAGTCTCGTAGGTGTCCTACAAAATGCAGGTTTTTCGGAAAAAAATAAGACTAGATAGAGATAACATAACCTCGCTGCTAAATGGATCCACAAATAAAGCATTGCTTGCCAGAATCCAGTCTCGTTGGTGTGACACATAAAAGGATCAAGGTTGCAATTGTATATCAGCAGTTGCTACTTGTAAGAGTAGATGATCACAAAGACAACCTCCCAGTTCATGTGATAGCCACAGGTATTTAGTTTATAAAAGAGTACATGGTAAGCAGTTCAAGGATTTCAAGCTCCAGCGGAAAATTTACCAGCGTGTCCATCTCCAGCAGCAGCATCATCATCCGACAATGAGCTACAAATGAATCAAGAAAATTTGATCATCTTCTAAATATGATAATTATCTAACACAGGGATATCTAAACTGCCATCATTAACATAGTAGTAATAAAAGCTAGTGCACATGGTTTGCATATATGTTCACATACAGGAGCTCAGCACACATGAACCAGTCACAGAAACTAATGTTAAAGGAAAATAGAGTACCTATTGCTTTCATATTTCGCTCATATGAACCTGCCGCCCAGGACCTAACATTGACCCAATAACCTGTGATGATCTATAACAGAAAGAAAAGAAAAATTTCTAAGCACAGTTCACTGCAAATGACAATGTGCTAATATAAATTATATAATATAGTATTCAGAACAAATCTAGATATCATCCACCGAGCTGACTGTGTATGACAGTCATAATCTAAAATAATGACTGGCAAAAAAAAAAGAATACTTCAAATGTTAAGATATATAGATATCATATAAATTAAGATGCTTGGCTGCAGCATATAAATTAAATCACAGACATCTAGTGTACTGGTAGCAGCAGACAACAAAAAAGATCCATCGTATGAATCGATCTTGCTTGTATGTATTGTCCGGCCAGAAGACACACATGTTTGCATATCAAATATATTAATCAACACTGATCAGCACTTGCAATCTCATGGAATTTTACTAGCAACTCCCGTGACGCATCACATGCGAAGGGATTGCAGCAGCCTGGGCAGACATGCATCAAATGCATAGGCATGGCTCAAGCCCCCGACGGCACTCCACCATAGGTCTTTGCCGGCCGGCTGGCCGATCAGGTGTGTTACAATATAAAAAGATCGGAACTGAGAATACGTACGAGAATCGACCATCGCATCGAATCGAGTTCATCTCATGAATTAACATAAATAATTGGTGGGTAGGTACTCACGCGGATGGGCATGGGATGCACCCAGACGAACATAGCAGATATCATGAAGAAAAAACCAACATGTAGGATAATATTCAGCTTGAATCATCTGCACGGAGCAAACATGCGTAATCACGATCTAGAATCCTCCGGACAAGCAACCAATACACGAAGCACTTGCAGTATCCAGTACGACAAAGTTTCGTATAATATGTCCTTACCTTGCCGTCCTTGCGGCCGGTGGCGCCGTTCTCTCCAAGGTAGGTTGCGGCGTTCTCGCGGGTGAGGCCGGCGGTTCAGATCCCGTCGATGAGGAGGGGAGCGGCGTTCGCGCGGCCTGGGGCGCGGAGGAGAAGGTCGCGATAGAGGCGGCGAGCGGAATCCCCTAGATGAGGAGGAGGCGGAGTACGACCTGGCAGGGGCGGGTGGATCGGAGGACCTCCGATCTGCTGGTGGCGAGAAAGGGGGAAGAGGAGCAGGAGATAATATGGCGGAGGGGCGAACTGGTACGCGCGCGATTAAGGTAGAAAATTTTGGTGACCGACCGGTGGGACAGGACGCCAAAAAATTGGAGATGTGGAGGGAATATGTGTTTTGGTGGAGGGAAAGGTTATTTTTCCCGTAAACATATAAATTATTTTCAGAAAACTAAGGGGAATAGTTGTTTCGGTACAGGAAAAATATCTATTAAATACATTTGATTTCAAAAATAGGAAATTACTTTCAAAAATTGAAAGCTCATTATTTACAATCATCAAGATGAATTTTTTTCCATCTCATCAAGACAAAAAAAAAATCGATCATATTGCTCCGAGCAAGGTTTTTGAGTCGCGACTCAAAAGTGCGTCGAAGATCCAGCGACTCGGTGTATAGTCGACAAAGTCGTTGTATACGTTCCCAAGTCGCCTGATTAGTCGCGAGTCGCCCTGATTTTGAGAAAACATCTTGGTGCATAGTCGGCGACTAATCAGCGACTCAAAAACCATGGCTCCAAGGTCATATAGGCAACATTGATAGCGTGACTACTGGTTTTTTTTTCTTGTGCTCTGACCATGGTTAAAAAGAAGCACGATGATATCAGATGGAAAATCCAACAACATGAAAGGTGTTTGTCTTATCAATAGAAACAAACTTAATCTTTGGATCATGTCAATTTAAGGTTAACTTTATAATTGAGACCGACGCGAGAAGATGGCGGTGGCGTGGGATCTTCTCGCGGTGACGATGGATCCTCGTGCCGATGTAATGTGCTACTTTGGTTCTTTAATCACGGTCACGAGGGCTCGTGTTGGGAGAAAAGGCAGTATCGGGAGGAGGGCATGAAAGCGTTTACCAAATAGATGGTCGATATGCGTATGATGAACATGCCTTATGGTTATATCCGACAAACGATCTCTGCGATCCTAAAGACATATGGACGCAGAACTTACAGGTCTGGATCCTATTCTAACGGATTCTTTATAAAAAATAATGGTATACGTTGATATCGACAATAACAGCGGTGCATGGCATAGTTTGTTCAAATGTGCCCATATCGTGCATATTTGATAGCGAACAATGTTGCCGAAGAAATTTTCAGTTTCATTGAATTTTTTTTAGTTTTTCGATTGTCAAAAATGGTTTTTATTTTCAAAACCTACCAAATATTTGCTGCAAATTTGGACCACACAGAAATTTTCAGTTTCATTGAATTTTTTTATTTTTTCGATTGTCAAAAATGGTTTTTTTTCAAAATCTACCAAATATTTGTTGCAAATTTGGACCACACAAATTTTAAAATATTACACCACATTTTATGTACAAATAACTAAATAATGTGTGTCAAAAGGTTCAATCCACTTCTCATCAAAACAAATTTCAGCCGATTCACCTGGAAGCTGCTCAAAATTTTCAAGACCGAAATTTTAAAAAGAAATATCTTGAGAACCGCTTTCACTTTTTGATCTCCTCTCGTCGAGATCTTCAAAACTAGATGATCATGGACTCCGTGAAGTAGTCGTTGTAGTTGATGTGAAGGTTCGCAGGAACGAGGAAGACGTCATGACATGGGTTGTTGAAGATGGCAGGTGCGCGACTTGCTTCTTAAGCGGCCTTTGCGTCGTGGATGTCAGGGCTTCGGCGATGGCGCGTCGAACAACAACAATACGATGCACTTCCATGTCCTAGAAGTAGTCCTGGTCGAGGGGAGTCTTCTTATGCGAGAAATCGTCGAGATGACAACCTTGGGCGACAGGATCTTGCGATGAACTTGAAGTTGCGGCCTGAATGGGCATGGGCGGTACGGGCTGTACAGGGCTTCTCACGGAGAAATTTGTGAACCAAAGTGGCGGAGGAGTATGAGTGGCACTAAGAGCATCTCTAACGGCTGATGTATAATCACCGTGCCCTATAAAACATAACATATAGGGCACGAAACGGCAAAAAAGCCCTCCAACGGCTGCCCTATTATACTCCGTGCCCTAAAAAATTATACATCAGAGCCCATTTTGATGCAAATATAGATCACCAGAGGCCCTACCCTATATCCCAGCAAGCGAGCGAGCGCAGCCCAACTGCCATTCGGAAGTTTCACCCGCGCACGATCGGCCGCCGCCGTCGCCGGCTAAATTCCGGTGAGCTCCGGCCAAATTCTGGCGAGCCCCGCGCCGCTGCCCACAGGGACGGCTTCCCCCGAGATGGCCTTCCGGTTCCCTGTGTCGCCGGCCGCCTCCGTCGCTCCGGCGAGCCTCGCCGTCGCCGCCAAATCCGGCGAAATTTCGGGCCGCCGCTCACCGGAACGACCGCGCCCTCCACCTGGCGAACTCCTCGAAGGGTATGCAGGCCGAGGCGGACGGACGCAGGAAGAGGAGGAGGGCAAGCGCGGCCATGGCGCCGGTCAACTCTGTCGCCCCGATGAGCTTTCTGCAGGTCGAGCGGCCGGCTTGCGGTGCTCTGGTGTCGATCTCGATCTGGGGCAAGGGGAGGAAACGATGGAGGAGGCGCTCCAGGTCGCCGGCAGCGCAGGCTGCTACCTGACGCGCGATGGGATCGAGCGCTTTCTCCGCCTCCGCCTCCGGCGACCTCCGCCGACCTCCGCCGGCCAAAATCATGCTCGGGGCCTAGCGACCGTCGGGTGCGTCTCCCGCTCTAGTGACCGTCAGATCTTTATGTTGTGCCTAAAATAGGGCAGCCGCTGGAGCAAGCCGTGCCCTATTATACATCAGCCGGTAAAGTGCCGGTCGTTTTCGTGCCCTAGAACGCAAAAACTGGCGATGTATAATGCAAAATCGGTGCCCTATTTTACATCAGCCGTTAGAGATGCTCTAAGTGACGCGCTCAGGATCTCCTTTTATAGAGTGAACAGGGAGATCGGGAGACGAATGCCACCGGTCGGCATTTAGTTCACCACGTCGGTTTGGATGATTAAGACATATAAGTGGGATATAATTTTCCTGAATAAGACCGTGGTGGAGTGGGGAGTAATTTTTGTGTTGGTGGAAATTTAAGTTGAGTACTAGAAGGGAGGGGAAGAGGTGGCCATGGCCATGGAAGAAACGTACAGGTTCTGTACGTGCTCTAGGAGGAAGACGATCAAGAACGCTTCGGCTGGATCGATTCGGCCTGGTGGGCCATAAATAAGAGCAGCCCAAAAGAAAAGAAAAATGAATGATAGAAAAAACAGATGGTCTGGCCCATTCGGGGTGTAAGATAGGAGACAGATGGGTAAGATTAGGCCCAAAACGATTTCTGTATTTCTAAATTATTTTTCTATTTATTAAATATAGGAAAATGAACGTGGCATATATAATTGCCAAATCTTTTCCAAAATCAGGAAAATCCTATTGAACAAAATGGGATTAGTAATTATACTTTGTAACCAAACTTAGTTTTAGAAAATAATTTTGTTTACGAAAATGCATATAGGCCTTAATAAACCACTAAAATTATTTATAGAGTTTATTAAATCCTATGAGATTTTGGGAAGATCCAAATATGAAAAATGGTACATTTAAATCGTTTCCAAAGTATTACATTGAGAATGTCTTGTTATTCTCTTCTCTCTATTTTTATTCATTTTTTTGGAAATGGATTTAAATATATAAAGAATCCAAAGATGCATTAAATAGATCGTCACCAACACACGCACAGCCCAGTAGTCTGAACCTTAATTTGCATCGCGGAGGCACGCGAGTTTGAATCCCCGCGGAGGCTGAAGACTTAATGCATAGATGATTTGTAATTATATGTCTGTAATTATCAAAAAAATGCATAGATGATTTGTTGCTCCTTTTTCGCAGCACTAGGAGATTGTTGCAATATGTTGTGCATATTACCATGGATTTACAATTTGTTGCAATATGTAATAGTTATTGCAACAAAATGAATGTGAGGCAAAAATTCGCCATATTACAACCAATACATGTTTTGTTGCAATACAAAGCCGTTTTTTGCAACAATATCTATGACTAGCGCCACATGCCAGAATTGTTACAATATATGTTCGAATATTACCACAAAGATTTACTTTGTTGCAATACCTAGTCTCTATTGCAACAAAATGACTAATTTACGCAACGCGGCGCAACTGTCGCAATATCACTACGATATTACAACACTGATACAATTTGTGGCAATACGTGGCTTCTATTGCAACAAAAGGAGTACTTACCGCGATGAAACTAAATTGTGGCAATATGTTGCTCCTATTACCATGAAAGATACTTGTAGCAATAAATTTTGTTTCAATATACCTGGATTCCTGTAGTGTAAATAACTATTTGGTACGAGTAGAGATTTCTTTAACCCGAGGTCCAGTGCTCCTATAGACGTGCAAAATCAAAATGCGAAATATTTTATATTTCAACATACACAAACATGACAAATTTACAAATCTTATTATAGATAACAATGCATAGTTTTAAATCTCTCCATTTTATCAATTTTGTGTAGACTATACTATAAAGAATTTCACATTAATATTTTGCACGCCTGTATTATACATCATTAAGAATATGCGCGATTTATTTCAGATTTATTTGAAACTTTCAAATATATTTTTCGAATTTTTTAAAGTAGCTGGAGCACTGGATCTTGGGTGCAAAAACTTACTTTCGTATTTGGTACTACCTAGGTTAGTATAACACGCCCATTTTAATCATTTTCAATAAATATTCTTGCTGGTGCTTGCTCTGTTTGCAGTTGATCCAATGAGGACACGAAACCTGTACACACTTCAGCTTGGCTTAAATTACTTTTACGATGGCGTATTGATCTAGAGAAAACGATGGTGTGATCGTGACGCACTACTTGTATTATATGTGACATTTTTTGCGAATCACAGTACAACGTAGACGCTCATATAGACGCGCACACACTCACCCCTATGAACGCACGGACGTACACCCTACCCCTATAAGCACCTCCGAGAGACCGAGTCGGCATATCGAGTCTTGAGATTGACGAAGTCACCACGGGCGCCTCGCTGTCGACGGAAACGTCGTCTCCACTGAAGAATATTCCGACTTAAATGAGAAACACCAGCGTCAAACCTGAGGTTTGAACTCGGGCTGGGGGTACAACCACCCTCCTAACCATCTTGCCACAGACAAGTTCTCTATTATATGTGACTTCCCTCTGCGTCCTTAAGATCATCTCTAACCATGGTTGGTAAACCCTCCCTAAACGTCCGGGCGGACAGCCCGGACGCGGTTTGGGCTGAAATCGGCCACCCAACCGCGGCCCCCAAAGCCTCCGCAAACGTCCGGGTGGTCCGGCACACCCCAAAGCCAGCCCATATGTAGGGCGGGTTTGGGGCCGCCCGGACGCGTCCGCCACGTCGGATCTGGCAAGGCGGCTCCACGAAATTTGAAACACCAAATTTCGGCGCCGGCCAATTTCATTTATCCTCTTCTCCGCCTCAACTTCCCGCCGGCCACTTTCATTTCATTTATCTCGCCGCGTCCACCTGCAAATTCGGATGGAGGCGGAAGGAGCCATCGATTCGGCGGAGAATGGTGCATCCTCCGAGACCGTACAGCAGGCGACGGACTCAGCGCTGAAGCCGGAGACCGTGGCGCGGAGTACGCGCCGCCGCAAACAGCGCGAACACGAGCGGGAGAAGAAGGAGGCGGAGAGGAAGGAGGCGATGAGGATTGCGAACGCGGAGACGCAGGAGGAGGAGCCGGTGATGACCACGGCAGTGCCCGTGGTCCGGCGCCCTACGCCGACGCCGCCTCCGTCCTCGACGACGAACCGAGAGGAGCCGCGCCTCATCGCGGATGAGTACCCGTCGCAGGTACCGCCGACGCAGGACGAGGAGGTGGTGGGGGAGTCTCCGCCGCTCCAGCGGACGCGAGCTTCTTCCGGCGTCACCGACAACCAACTCGCCCACAACCTGTTCGACGGAAGTCAATTGGACTTTGGGGTATGAATTTCTATCCGAATTGCATAGTTCCGAGTCAATTTTAGATCCTTAGTGTAATTGTTAGCATGATTAGGATGAATATATGATGGAATTGATCCGAAATGGGGTCGATCCGCCATCGCAGGAGCCGTCGGCATCCACACTCCCTCCCTTTTACACTTTGGGTGAGGACGAGCCGGCGGACGTTGCGACGACGAAGAAGGCGAAGGCCAAGAAGGTGTACACGCCAAGAGGCACTTCGTACACAACTTTCGAAGATCTTAGCCACAAGCATGGATGCTATATGTGGAACCGAGCAAAAGGGCACCCGATTGTGGGAGGAAATACATGCCCACTTCCATCATCAAAAGGAATATGTGCAACCCCACCCGATTGTGTCCGATCGCAACGCCGGTTCTCTCCAATATAGGTGGGCTTCGATCCAAGAAAGCGTGAATAAGTTTTGTGGCTTTCATGCACAAGTGGTGAATCGGAATCAAAGTGGTGTCAACGTGAATTCCCATGTAAGCAATTTCTTCTACTTGTTTCATTGACATCTCTTCATTTCATCAGATTTCATTGCTCTAATTGCTCTACTTGTTTGCTTGCTAGACCGGTTTGGCCTCCACTTTGTACCATCAAACGGAGGGCAAACCCTTCACCATGGCACATTGTTGGCTAGAGTTGACCGGGAAGCCCAAGTGGATCTCCCAATATGATGATCACAAGAATCCGGCTAAAAAATGGAAGACCAATGATGGATCAAGCTCTTCCATCCCAATTGGACTTGATGAAGAAGATGGGCCGTCCGAAGCCGGAAGTGGCCGCAAAAGGATGATGGGGAGGAGGTGGGAGAAGGATCGGGTGGCTCGAGACGGCGCCGCCACGAAGATGTCCACCACATGGAAGGACATCTTCTCAAAGAAGGATGAATCCATGCACAAGTTGGAGAAAGAAAGAGAGGACAAGAAGGCCGAGAGGTATGACTCCTTCTTGGCTTTGCAAAGGGAAAGAATGGAGTTTGATCGCCTCCGACTCAAGGAGAGGATGGAGATTGAGAGGGCGAGGTTGGAATTGGTGAAGGAGGAGGCTTGGATGAAGGTCCAATTGGAGCAAAAGAAGATGGCGGATGACTATGCGATGGAGCAAGAGAAACTCAATGTTGCAAAAATTACCGAGGAACAAAGGATCATGTTCCAAGACGCTTCCCTCTTGGATGAGCCTAGCGCAAAGTGGATCCTCATGATGAAGAAGAGGATCTCCGATCGTGACCTCGGCCTAGATGCCTCCGGTGGAACCGCCCCTTGAAGAAGAAAAGATCACTCCGCCCCTTGTATTGGACAACTTGAACTTTGTTTGTTTCATTTGAATTTGAAACACTATGTTTTGTAATGCGGATCCTGTATGTATCGGATCGACGTTGCATGGCTTGTATGAGTTTGGGGACAACATTTTAGGGGATGTGGTTGTAGGAGCCCAACTATGGGGGTCGTCCGCGAACGCGTCCGCGGACAGTTTGAGGGCCGGATTTGGGGGCTCCGCTTGGAGATGCTCTAAGTAAGCTCGAACAATTGAATTTGGCAGCAATCAAGTGTCTGGACACACGACATTTTCGAGTATTCCAAATTTGTTCGCCTGTAGGCTGTCCACGGACGGCATCTAATCTGTGAAATCAAGCACACAAAGTGTATATTTGGTTTTAGTCCAAAATTTGCCGTATCAATATTTGGCTACCCCAAATTTGGTCAACGACTCGTATCCAGTGACCGATGGCGTGTCACATGCACCAGCTTTTAACAAGACAAAGGTGGTGGGACCGCCGGTATGAGCGGGCGCGCTCGTAGGCCCGTTAATTCTTCTGTCTCCTTTGGTTGGACCACGGTTTCGTCTGAGATAATTGTTTCTTCGTTAAGGTGTTGATCACGTCTAATTAGTGCAGTTTCTTTTTTCCATAAAGCATGTATATTCCAAAAAAAAAAACTCCACATACTTCACCTTGAGAAACCCTGATGAAATTAGGCAAAAGGGCATACAAGTGTGGTATAGTACTAAAAAACTTGCATCAATGGTATTGGCATCAGAATCATAGATTTCTTCTTGTTCTTGACTCATTTCTTAAGTTTTATTCTTTCTACGAGTTTGATTTTCTTAGTCTCTGCATCTTTGTATCACGTTTGGTGACAATATTAGTAAAAACAACTTTCACCCATCCCCAAATCGCTACAGAGCAAGCACACTTAATTTCAGAGTTCTTTTCAGATATTAGTGGCATGGCCCATCTCATCTAATACATCTGCTATTCGAGATATTACCTTGTCATGATAATGAAAACACTTATGAGTGTCATTATAAACTTTCTCACGATGAACCTGAATTCCATGAGAGTTTAGCAAAGCTCATCTTCCTGTTGATATAAATTAAGGGAAATTATCTATGTCCTTATTAGCAAGACCTATTACAGTGATTCCATTTACCTTTATGGATTCAACAAAGCGAGTATGCTCATACTCGTTAAGCGGTACTTAATTATGTGATGCGGGATCTTTGTGAACTCTTTTTAATAAGGTAATAAATGAGGTTGTATGCATCGTTGTGATGCATAGTCTGAGGTCTTTCCCCCTTTTAGGAAAATCATTATCTTACTGATTTTCGTCTATGGCTTTTAACTGCTTCCAAAGTGAAATACATCAAGACACCACCTGCACTGGAATCGGGAAAATTGCTTAGTGTCATTGTTAAGCCCATAGTAAAATGTGCGATATAAAACATGTTCAGCATATCCATGATTTGGGTAATAATTGACAAGTTTAGAGAATCTATCCCAAGCATCATCTAAGATTTCTCCAACTCTTTTGACAAAGGCACGTACACTAGTATAGAACGACTATCAATATCACGAATTTGTTTGGGAATTGGTTGAGGGGTGGATAAAATGGATAAAGCACATGTACGTGTGAGTGTATGTGCTTTATTAGTCTTTGTAGACTTGTGGAAATGATTTGGGTTTGACAAGTCAGGAAAGGTGAACTATATGCAGGTTATCTACAAGGCTTTGTAACTGATCGACGCATGGCGTTTCCTTCTCCCAGTGGAGCAACATGATGGATTCTAGATGCATCTGTCTGGAGATAGTTGCAGCGTTAAGCGCATCATTCTCTTTGTTTTTCGTTGGCTAGTGTTTGTTGCCACTTTGTCTGTTTCGTGATGTATAAACTTTGAATCTGAAACTATTTAATAGAACGGCTGCTTCGATTGATGCAGGGACCAGGTGATGTTCCCCATTTTGAAAAAAAAAAATCTACCTTTATATTGGTCAATATGGAATTTTCGAAATATGTTTAACAAGATATGAAATTTTCCCTTAAGGGTTCTATCTTCAACCTGGCAATCATCATGCACAACTTCCTGTAATTATACAAAGTATGGCAAATAAATGCACAAATAAAATTGCAGAGGCCATACCTCCTTTTTGAAGAAAAAAATATTAAAAAAATGGTAAAAGATGTTTGGAACGGAACTATATATCCTTGCACCTACGAGGGGACGCCGAGCTATATGGCTCTCGTTTTTGAATTTTTTTGAAATCTGCACTTTTGTTTGTCTAAAAAATCGAAACAAAAATTCGATATGAAGATAGTGTTGAGATCTATAGTTGTGTAAAATCTCAGTGAAGAATTCATAGTATTTTAGTCTGGACAAAAAAGACAAATCCACAGTTCTGGAGAGTGAACAGTGCCAAGATTCAAAAATTTGAAAAACTTGCCAGATTTGTCTTTTTTGCCCAGGCCGAAATATTATGATTTTTTTATTGAATTTTGCACAACTATAGATCTCAACATTATCTCCACTCAAAAATTTTGTTTCGATTTTTTGAAAGCTCAAAAGTGCAAATTCCAAAAAATTTAAAAAAGCGGAAGCCATATAGCTCGGCCTACGTTTGAGGTTTCTCTACACCTACCAGTTATATTCATTTCAGCAATCATCATGCACAACTTCCTGTAATTTTACAAAGTATGGCAAACAAATGCACTAAATAAAATTGCAAACTCGTGCGCAGCTTACACTCTAATCAATTTAACTGCCCAATGTACTGATTAGACATTTAGGTTCATCCATTGTCTACCAAAAAGTATGAACTGATACTTACACAGACAACAATTGGCGCCTAACTGGGCAGCAATTTATGAGGTAGGTACAGTAAAAATAATAAAAAATGAAGCTTTGACTTTCCTATATAGCATCTTCCTACAAAAATCAGATAAGCCTTGCAGCCCAGCTGCATGACTGTCTAAGAATGAAAAAAGTGGTATAGTAAATGATGCCACTGTATGTAATTACACTTCATCCAGTTTTCCAGAACTCGTATTCCTTAATAACCATCACTTAATTGTCCTGGCCGTTGACATCATCCCTCATTTCTTCTTATAATTGATGAAACCATCATCCAAGGAGGGGCAAGAAGAATATCTGTAATTTCCATAACCACATTCTATCCAACAGCAAAGATGAGGTTAAACCCTCCAAGTCCAGTTACTCATCAACCAATTATGTCTGAAATTGTGCGCGTTAAATTTTGCCAAGAGGTTCCTAGCACATGTGGGCAAAGGAGTACTCATCAGGCAATATTCAAGTCTTTGTATCTAAGAGGAATCTGTTCCATTAGGTAATGGTTGTCAGCCTTGGGAAGTGATAATGGTAAGGTCTCATCATCCACAGAATCTTGATATTTTAGTGGAAGAATCTCAATGGCAAACGCACTCTGACTAGCATGCTTTGAGCGACGTGTGGACAAAGTTGGCCCAGTACCTATTTAGAACAAAATCTTATTAAATATAATGAGATTGTGTTTCGAAAAAAGACGCATAAAATGGTAAACTGTGACATACTGTCATTCATGTCCTTCGTCTTGTGAAGGAGAAATGTCCCAGAAAGGATGGTCACGAAACCACACATCTCTGTGACAATTTGTGTTGGATTTTGCCGATCCCAATCCTGCATGTCAAAGAGCTAAGAGATTAGGAGATAAATCTGGCATTATGTAGGTGCCTTTCTTCAAAAAAGTAAGGAAAGGTACACTGATCGAGATAAAAGTCACAAGTCATCATGCATAAATAATAAAAGGTTCATGTGGGTCAGGAAGGCCATAATCCTATACTGATGGTATAATGGCACTATATGCCCAGATGTCCTAGTCATTGCGAGAGCTATTACACACAACTTGTAAGCAGAGCAAGACAAAAAAAAAGAGTCACACCGCAATCCAACAGCCATGTTCATAACATTTTGCTTAAAGTAAGTTCTGTTGACAGTAAGGGTGCATTTTCGTCATGAAAAGTTGAACACAATGCAAAAGGATACCTTGAACATTATCACACTCGCTATAATTGTTAGTGAAGTAAACATCACATAATATATTGGTGACACAACGGCTGTATTAAATGTGTCCAGTGCCTGCAATTTACAGATGAAAAGAAATTAACACAAATTAACTTATGGTAGCAGCGTCAAAAGAATCGGCAAGTACCAACTGAAAACATATAATACTAAGAAGCTGCATGCTATTATCTTCACCTTATCACAACTAACAGATAATATAAATAAAATTCATATTATAATTATATGCATTCGACAAGTTGCTAACATTCATTACTAACCAAAAGTCCAGTTTCATCTCGTGTATTAAAAACTTCATTCCATATTCTTTGTAAGGACCAAATGCTACTACATTTAGTGTTATACTCTGTACCATTCTACTGTAGATCATGAGATATAGATACAATCAAAACTAAAACAAGAAAATATATCGATTCAATTAACCATGTACACTAACAAGAAAGTCTTCCAGATGTCAAGGAAAATGTGAGGTGGTGACCCAGGAGCACTAATGATGTGGTGATATTAATGTAGCATCCCTTGGCACCAAATGTGTGTGTGATATGGTTTTTGAAGGAAGACAGAGATAGGCATCAATAGTCTCTTTCTTGATGTTCATGACTGCCATCCTTATTGTGGACTGTTCAGTCTGCACAGAAAAGAGGAAACACTTTGTTTCCCTCTAAGTTTCCTATCTAGCTTGATTCACAAATCCTCAACTCTATGGCATCAATAATAGTACAGAAACTGAAACTTTTACCTTGTTTAGGTAGTTTATTTGGGTGCTTACACAGGTGGCAACAATTAGAGCAAAAGCCCAGGTCTGAGGATAGAATAATTGGTTCACTCCAGAGAATGTTAGTTTCAGTGCAATTCCGAGAGCCTTTACACTCATAACCTGTTAAATTCTCACTGTCAAATGGACAATGGGATTGAGAGAAAAAAACCCAAGAGAAACATCAAGGTGAATTGTTATCTACTTGGGGAAAAACATACAGTGAGAGATCCTAAAAGAGAACAGACTCCGATATACACCATGATGTTTGTTTGTCCATGTTGAGGGACAACAAAATATATAAGCACCAAGGCTGCCGCAACTACTATAGCCGCATATGAAAGAAAAGCTGGGAGAAAAAAAAAACAATGAATCCATTTAGTTCATGGAATAGAAATAATGTTACTGATGGCATGATCACTATGTTTTAGTGGTAAATACCTGGCTCAGTTGCAAGATCCCAAACTTCCCTTACAGAATCAATATCACGCTCCTGTGGAGCATGGAGTGCAATTGTGATCGATCCAACTACACAAAGAGCACACCCAAGTATACCAAAGGTATGCAGTTTCTCCTGTAGAATGGAATGAGCAAGTGCAGCACTGCAGACATTTAGAATGGACAGTGATTTCAGTTTTATAAGCAGCAAGCTAAAGCACATTATTAAGAGATTTCTATGGAATTGTTATGATTGTACCTGATGATTATACTGAGTGCTCCAAGAGGAGTGACAAGAATAGCAGGAGCAAAGGCATAAGCAGCAAAATTAGCGATTTCACCAACAATCACTGTCCACAGGAGACCATGTAAGCGAACATTAGTCAAGTTTCTCTTCTCTCAAAAGTATTGGTAACAAATTTACACACAAAAAAGTGAGGCAGCAACTTTGGTTGTATAAAAAAGCACTAAGCAAACTTATAATACTCTGAAGTGCAACTCTGTCAACTTCCACTCAAAAAACAGGATAAGAACTGAAGAAAGAACTGAATCTCCACTGCCTAAGAACAGGAGACAGCATTAGATGTGTTCATACTGAAGTATCACATTCAAATGACATGAATTCATTTGCTCTCTGCAGCCACGTTTCAAGGCATAACATTGTGTCTAATATCCTACTATAACATCTAGTTAAATCTTGTCAAAAAAATGTTTACCCAGTTCAGTCACTGATGCCTCAATTAAAAATTGTTAGTTTCTCCTATAAATTACCAATATCAATCTCAGCTCTTAAAAAACGAAATCATCTTCATGTATATCTGCTTTTCTGAGGAATATAGACACAACGTCAAAGTGTGAGAGACACCAAAATCTCATCATGGTCAGAAGGGCATTTAATAAGGATAATCGTGGGAAAATGGTTGGACATAACATGCTACTATATCGTATATTAGAGGGAAAATATGGGGCTCATATATATGCAATAAAGAAAAGAAAAGAACATATTAAAAAGTGAAGTGACATAGCTATAAAAAATAATGGAAAGAAGCTTACTAGAAATCATGCCTATCCACCAAAGTGGCTCCACTAAGTAAGAATACCCTCCATAACCTGTTTCATACAAATAAAAATAATCTTATTATGTCCTGAAGGATATAAGTTTATCAGATATACTTCAAGGTGACTAAACTGAAATAACAAGCAGACTTTGTTGCAAGGAACAAACAAATCCATTCATGTTTAATACCTAAAAGTAAGCTGGGAAACTGATCATTCTAAATTAAAGTTCAACCTGCGTAACTGACATGTATATAACAGCCACACTGATACAAACACATGCTGCTTCGAGATTTACTGGTTCCCTTTCATTCTTGAAAAGTTTCATTCATGGTGTGCTGAACAAAATCTGCTACTAAACCACTTCAATCGAATCACATGATCTGAACTAACTAATATATATCCATGATTAAGGAAACCTATGCAAGCAACAATACAAACTTTGACTTGACTCGATCCGATAGAACAGAATAACTTTGAAAGCCAAAGAAATTAAACCGTTCCAAAATTCAAATATACATCTAAAAGTAAAGATCCAGTAATTCCATCAGATAGCTTTGAATTGTAAGCTTGTGGAAGACATCAAGAAAATATGTAAGAATTGCAACCAAAAAGATTCTCCAAACAGTGATTCTCTCCCACCGTACCATCTATACTGTACACCGTCCGTAAAAACAATTCAGCAATGGAAGACAGTTGCGAGAGGCCAAACATCCCAGACTAAGATACCACTTTCGAGGACTCACTGAGGTCAGTTCCTTCCAACAAGAGAAACTCACGACATGAAGCAAATGTCACCGCGAAAAGTAAAACCAAAAAAAAAATCTTTCGAGTCAACTGAAAGAAGAAAATAAACCTGATTTTGGGCTGCATTTTCATGAAAATTTCGCACCAGAATGAGCACAGTGAAGCAGCTAGAACTTTCCACGACGAAACCAAATCAATGCAATCTTTTTCACAACGCGGGAACGAGAAGAGATTCGAAGCCATCCAATTGCAACGGGATGAAGCGTGTCTGGCCCCAGCTGGACTTCCCACGCCGGCAAATCTACCGCGAAAAACGCGTCTCTCTGTCCGAAATTTTCACCTTTTACCGGCGTCAACACACTCTTCACCAAAAAGAGAAGGAAAAGTTTCAGAGAAGTTGGGATGGCAAGCAATCACCATATTCCGAGGAACGCATTTGATTCAACTGGTCTGGACTGCCAATCTACCGCAGAAGAACAAACCGCGCCTGGCTAACCTTTTTTTTTACCACAAGCAGATCCCTCCCACCAACCAACCAGAGAAGAGAACCCAGCTCGATTCCGCTACCCACTGCTCCAAATCAGCGACCCTAACCGCGCCGACCAACCAACCCACCCACCCGCCAACGGCGAGATCCAAACGCCAGAGGAAGCAAAGCAAGGCAGCCGCGGAGGGCTCGGCCACTGTCAGTCTCAACTCACCCGCGCGGACGCCGGAGTCTGCCGCCCTCCTGAGCCCCATCTTCTTGACGATGAAGCTGGCGCCGATGAAGGCGCTCGACGACACCGCGAGCGCCAGGCCCTTGGCGTTGTCCGTCGACATGCCCCCGAACCCGGCCGCAGACGCGGGCGCCGCCATCTCACGAGCACCTCCGACTCTTGCGTGTCAACGCGCCGCCTCCTCAGCCGCCGGCTCCGCCTACGCCGCCGACATGGGAGCGGTGGAGGACGAAGGGGAGTAATAGGAAGCGGAGGTAAAAGGCCAAGGTGGAGGAACATATGGGATTTTTAACGGGAGGGGAAGTTATGCGTCGGGGCCCTTGAGGAATCTCTAAATTTGTTTTGGTTAGGAGTCCTAATCAAATAATTAAGGGAGAGTTTTGCCTATTCTAGTTGTCCGAGTTGGATTTTGACTAAGATTTGCTTTGTATCTCTTCTCTACTACTCCCTCCGTTCCAAATTACTTGACTTGGTTTGTCTAAATATGGATGTATCTAGACACGGGTTAGTGTCTAGATACATCCATATTTAGACAAACCCAAGTCAAGTAATTTGGAACGGAGGGAGTATATAATATAGCTAAAGGTGATGGTACGTTTTTAAATTTCCAATTTACCCTTGCATTACTAGGCTAAAGGTGATGGTACGTTTTTTAAATTTCCAATTTTACCCTTGCATTACTAGGCTGAGTTAGAAAATATTACCCACCGTGCCACCGGTAAGTTAAAAACGGTTCGAATTAATTTCTTATCCAGAAATCACGGCGCAACTCCTCTGCCCGCTACCACTGCGGGAGGAACGAGGCCGTCTACCCCTCTTCGTTCCCGAGCGAGCTGCTCGATCCAAAATCCCCATGCCTTGGAGCTAGGGTTCTATCACCCGCCGCCGCTCCCTCCGGTGCCCCGCTTCCGCTCCCTCCGGTGCCCCGCTTCCGCTCCCTCCGGTGCCCCGCCTTCGGCCAGCGACGAGTCGACGACATGGCGCATTGGGGCCTCCGGTCTGGCCGCATCGCGCGTGTACCCCGAGCACCAAGGCCGCCGCCGGGCGGACCTCGCCGTTGCCACCCGGGCGAGGTCCATGGGCGCATCCGTTGTACGAGCGTGCTCCTCCTTCTGCGTACACGGATGGAGAAGAGGCGGCTGCAACAGTGGTTATGGCATAGGACCCCGCCACCATTCTCCAGCCTCCGCGTGCGGCTCTCGGATGCTATCTTGCTACCTTACGTCTCCCCCGGATCTTGACCCAACCGCCACGGATTCCCCGCCGTAATCGATCTACCGCCGCCTCCGGTGGAACTGCACGCCACTCGGTGCCCCGAACCGTACCTCCGTGTTGTGGTCTCCCTCCATGGCTGAACCAAGCAGGAGAGGCGCAAGCACACTGGGAGGAGACACCCGATGCGGAGGAGGAGGAGGACGGCGCGCACAAGCGCTGCAAATGCGCTCTCCAAGATGAGACTATTTTGTGTCACGCCATCGGAGGTCTTCGTCGCCGCCGAAGACATACGAAGCTCACTTGTATCACAGGTCTTCGCAGCCTGTTAGGTTGATCACAGAGTGGGATAAAGGTGCGAAATTTGTAGGGGGGTGTTTGCAATAGAGGATTCTGCTCAGACCGAGAGGCTCGCAGAGCTGGCTGCTGCCTTGGGCTTTGATGGTTGGCCGGCAATTCTTCACAGGGTATCTTTTAATTTTGCTTTTAACTAAGTTCTGAAGTGATACAGTACTTACTCTAAAGCCTTGAAAACATGATACTCGTGCAATGGGATCTGAGTAAGTCGATATGCACGAGAGAGTGAAATGTTCCATACCCAAAACTATGCAGTAATTTATTTGTGACAATATTTTTATCTGATCCGTGCTTCTGTTCTTGGAGATATGTTTGTTGCTCATACTAAATTATCTCTCAGATCAATATGAGATTAGATTAAACTCGACATTCAGTTCAGAAATAATCTGAAAGAGTTCGTCCATCATCTAACCAAGAGAATGCACGCTCATGTTCCTGGATCTTTAGTCATATGGTATTTTCTACTGTGCAAGCATGAATGATTTCAGTCCTGAAGCTTATTTCATGAACAAATTGGTCTCTCTTACTTGGCTCTGCACATCTGATGCAGTTAACGTGAATGGCGACCTAGGCTGTTGGGACAAGCTCAATGAATACAACAAGCCATTCTTTGATTTCTGGCATATGTCTTATTTGTCAATTATTTGGTCTCCTGCAAACTAACTGAAATGATGACATTAAAAAATTGGGATGATATCTCCAAGATTTAGCTGCAAGCCTGTAACTATTGGCGACCGGAAGTGGCAGTGACGACCAAGACAGTGATGTTGACACATGCGAAATCAACGGCGGTACATTGTCTGGAGCACGAACATGAACACCAGATTCCTACCGGAGTACGTTGTCAGATTAAGCGCCCCAGCATGCAACAAATGCAAGGTTAGTGAGTGCCCTGTCTGAAACTCCAAACTGATGCTGCAGTTGTTAGGAGCGTTTTTTTTATCTCATGTGGTTCAGTGGGAACATGGGTTTCAGAATCATTGGGAGCGACCTCGGAGCTGAAAAATCTTTCACAGGTGTTTCTTCACATATTTCCGAATCTTCTAGCCGAGATTTAGTGGTTGCTGTTATCCCCCAAGATACAGACATTGCAGAGGACTTAGAATCGCTTCAAGATAAATTGCTTTTCTTTGTGTGATGTCACAACGGCTGCATTTGATTAATGTAATTTTGCGGTTCCTATAATGCAGGAATATACATTTAGCATCCAGCTTCAATTAATATCTTACAGATTCTCGAAGAAACTTTTTAGTTAAGCAAGAAATAAATGTGTTTATATACGTAAGTGCTAGGATCTTTGGCTAAATTGATATTCCAAATCGTCCCCTGTCATGGATAACTACTAGGTAGTTTAGTTCACAATAGGCAATTACTTGGTCCATTCTTTCAATTCATATGTCCTCACACTAAAGTTTTTTTCGACATCTCAAATGAAGTGGAATCTTTTTTTTTAAATACGTGAATTTTCATGTGCACTATTATGTTTACATGTCCATCGAGTAAAAACACTCGAGTGACCGTAGCAACGCACAGGCATTCAACTAGTGGTTTATGGTATACGTAATATCCACTTAAATCATCATACTATTGGTTTCCTATAATTTCACCTGTGTACATTTATAAAAAAAACACATGTGTATTTAGCTGTTATCTACGTCTTAATCGCAATTAGTAGTCCACATGTTTATCTACAAGTCAATGGGACATTTTTTTTAGATGTAAGATAAATCAAATGCTTATGTTTTTCGAAAGTGATCCTAATTTTTTGACAGATCGGCTCGACACTCATTGCGTCATATGCCCTTCATGCTTAGTTTTTTCTTTAGTTCGCTAGTCATGTTCCTCCTAATTAACATATTGCTCCTTCATCTCTCGTATTCGCTCCAACCTCTTCTATTGGATCATCTCCTCATTCACCCTACCTCCCCACCACAATATTTCTTCTACTCTGACACCTTTGTTGTACCTCCTCCACCGCCATTGCTTCTCCTGATCGGTCCTAGTTGAAGGTCATTGGCCTCACCTCAATGGATAAGCTCATGGCGAAGCTAGAACCCACGCCTAAAACGAAGTCTTATACACCCTTTCGAGAACGAGGAATATGGTGCCACGGCATAGGATGGGGTTTAATGTTGGCCTGATATGGCTTGGACGAGTTTGGAGAAGCTGGATTCATTGCAAGCGAGACCTAACAGGTGAGTTTTAAAATGTCTGGCCGGGGGGGTGGGGGAGTGGGGGTGAGCGGATTTGAAATTTCGTGTTGTGGTCCATATTTAAAAAATGTCGCGGCCTACGGAAATTTGTTGCATACCCATAATTTTACTGCACATACATGTTTGAATGTTGCAACGATCTTGGGTTTTTTTTTATGCGAGCGAGGGAAATGTTGTACTCCTATATGAAAAAATAAATTTTTGCAGAATTTTGATGTAGCAAAGTTAAAAAATCATATGTTTGTTTTTGGCATAGATCTAATGACGAGGGAGACAACTGACGAGGTATGAATATCACACGACCGAGACAAAAGCGGCACACTTTATGTTTTCCATTGCATTTCCAACACCATAAAGTTAGCCTTGATATGAAGGAATGGGCCTTGAAGTATGGTTGGGTTCAGCTAGAACTACTATAATAGAGTTCGACTTGTGTTACAAAAAAAAGATGGCTAGTTTTAACAACAAGCCATTAAGTTGAAGCCAAAACCCTTACAGTACTTACTAGGACTTGGTAAAATATGTTCTGCAAGGGTTCTTTGGAAGTACTTGGCTAAATGTCTGACACTCTGTGACCAGTAATCAGCCACCCCTTGCATCCGCCGGTCTACGTTGATTAGCCAATGCCAGTGAAGGGTCATTGTTTTCCGTTGAAAGCGGTTCTATTGGCTAAATGCTACTCGCTCTGTTCCACAATATAAGCCGTTTTAGCAGATTTTTTTGCTTAGATGGCTTACATTGTGGTACAAAGCGAGTAGTACCAAAATTGTGAGACGGGTTCAGTAGGACGCCAATTAGATTTGTTTGGACATTTACGGATACATTTTTTCGAATGTGGCATATGGAAAGGAATCAACAGCTAAATAGCACGCCAAAGTTATACTTACCCAAACTCTCGAGGTCAAACGCGCAAAACTCCCCTAAACTGCATGTGACGACCTGAATGAAATAATCGAGTCACTGACCAGCAATAACGCGGCTCATTTAAAAATAAAAATAAAAAATCACGCGGTTTGCCTTCTCGCGACTGATGAGATCAGCCTTCCGCTGATGCATCCGACGGCCACTAATCAACACGGCGCATAGACCGAGCCTACGGGTCCGCGGCGCCATGTGCGGACGGCGTGTCGGGAGCACGTGGAATATGCCGCTGTGGACGGGAGAGAAAGGTATCTTACACGCTGGCGTTTTCCCGTGGAGTAAATTATTAGAAGATGAATTCGTCATTGTTTCCGCTGGGATTGTCTTGTTTTCTGCCAAATGCCAAATCGTCACGTTCCAAGTTAGTCCTGATTCAAAGCAGTCTTTATTTAGCTAACATTCAACTCTAAGATTTCCGGTGATAGGGAAATATTTGTTGTCTTTAGACTTTAGCAAAAAGTGGCATCAGCTTGTGGTGGGCGATTGTGCTGAGCTACTTGATATGTTGGGGGCATGATTTTCTCTGAACATTTAAACTTTAGTCTGAAAAATAAACAAACACTCACATACACTCATCTTACCCATATCTATACATTTTTGAAAGAAAAACCCACTAAGGGGTCATTTTAGTTGTCTATCTTGACATGCAAGATATGCATATTAACTAAAGTACTATTTTAGCCAATCAATTATCTATGTCATCCACACTAACACATCATCAATTGTTAAGCCATACAATTGTACATGTCCCAATATTTGGAAACAACATACCCCTTTATTCATTCATAATGAAAATTACATTATCAACCAAAAGAGGTACTATGTTTGGGGTGGATTGTTGTCAAATACAAAACCATTCCACGTCAATTAAATTTAGCCTCTCAATTACAATTGAATCTCTCATATTTTTTCTGACAACTTCTTTTTTTTAAACGGGCTATTATCGTCAACTTCATATTTCATGTGTCGTATAACTTTATTTACATTTTAAAGTTTTTAAAGAGATTCCCACCGCAACGCGTGGGGTATTGTATCTCTTATAAGACAAAATCCCACTAGAAGATCATTTAATTGGTCTATTTTAACATGCAAACTATCCACATCACCCAATATTTTGGCCAACCAATTGTCCACATCATCCACTAACATTCATTAATGATAATATTTTTTGGCATGCAACCTATGCACATCATCTACTTTTTATCCATTCTATTGTCCAAGTCACCAGTTTTTAATCATCAAATACAAAAGAAATGCACTTCAATTCCATGGGTCTTATATCCTTTTTAAACAATAAAATTCTTAAAGAGATTCCCATCGCAACACGCGGAGTATCTTTCTAGTTTGTTGACGGGCATGTCACTTTTCGCCCGAAAGAATAGCGTGAAAATTCAATTAAATGGGAGCACACATGCCATGTCTAGGACTTGACCTAAGTGGACTGGTTCCACAACAAAAAGGCAACCATCTGAGCTACGCTCAGCTTGCCGCAAACTTCATAGTCCAAACTCAAATTTATCTATGAGGAATCAAAAGACAAATTAAAGACCATGGTTTGTACGGAGTTAGCATTGTAATATTGGTTTTTCTAAGAAGAATGCAGATGTAACATGTGATTCATTTATCACCGGATGTTTTCACATGTTATCAACTATATGTGCTATATGTACCGCTTCAACAACTAACAATAGTTCAAACATCTCGATCTTTAACAACTAATTATACTTATTGGACAAAGATCATACCATTGGATCTATCAAGAAAACAACTCTCACAATCTATATTTTCATAATTACTTAATTGTACAAAGCTTGACATAGAAGTTGAGTATGGTGCGCTAGCTATGCAAAATCCAAAATGCAATGTATTTCATAATACATAGATCAAATTATTACTCTTCAAAAGTTAGTCCCTAGCGTGAATACAATACAGAGTCATGCCAACTACCAACAAGACCCCAAGGTCCGTTGAAACAACAATATCAAGTCATTGGCATGGCCCTAAATCAGTTCTTTATGTAATCATATCCCTCTGATCTATGTTCATATGTTTTCCAGTGCTTTATATTGACTTATTAGTAAGGCAAGGTTTACGTACATAATTCATGAGTCAGTAGTGTTAGCACTAGCAAGTAGCCAGGAGAAAGCAGTGGGGAACATCTAATTGTATGCATGTTAGAATCCGTCGTTTTGAAATACAGTTCCATCAATCGTCGGTGCTAAGTACTCATGTAAGTCATGAAGGTGGAGACCTAGGAGACCGCTTCCGCCGACATCAATGACCCTATTCAAGCCCATCAAGATGGTGCATCTATCGTCACCTCGGCATTAGGTAGATGCGTTTTTTTTTCTTGAGTGTTCAGTTTTCCTTATGCGTGTACTAGACTTTTATACTTCCGTTACATTTTTTCTTACATTTTTTACTTTGCTAATCGGTATGATTTTTATTACTTAGATTGCATAATTGACCAATTAAAAACCTGTTGGATAATTAGTTATAGTGTTCTTCATTGTACGTTGTAATGTGTATAACTGCAAAGTTTGTTGCTATACAAATTATATTGTACGTTGTAATACAAGTTCTCCTTCAATTATTTTCTCACAATCGCATAAAACTACATAGTGTATATATATTATGTATATGTTAGTGTATATACTTTAATGTCCTTAAATATTGAGATATCTAAAGCCTAAATTTGAAAAAATATCTCAGTAGTGGTTCTAGCGTACAATTATAAATACTTAAGAGTATAAATTGAACCATTGACAAAATGGGTCTTGCAAGTTGGGTTCAGTAAGAACATGTGCATGCTCTGTACATGGTATTAAAATAATGCATATTATAATAATAATTTACGAAAATAAAGTTTCCGCAAATTCTACTTATTTGTCATGCTTGTCTTTAATGTTTCAGGTTTTTTTTAGTGTATACAAGTGCCCCTTTCAATTTCTCAAATAAAAATGTGTGCACGAATTTAAACATGGATATATCTAATTAATATTGCTTGGACATTTTTGTAATCATAAAGTAATTTACAATTCTCGTACATGTTTGTTGGATGTTCCTTTAGGCAATGATGTCCTAGGTGGTTTATTCGTATCGTGTTAGGTGGCGACTTTCACATCTATTGTGATAAACCTTTTCTGTAGAGTTGCATGATCAAATGGTTCACCCAAGAATCAATTTTACGGAAAAGGTGGGCAATGCACTTATATTTAAACACTCCACTCATACGTAGCTCATTTCGGGAAAAATGTGAACTGGTTTGCACCGGCTTGGATTTAAACTAAAATCTGCTAGCTCAGGGTACCCCATTGGATCGCATGCACCTGCAATTGAACTGAAAATATCAAGACGATAGAGAAATGCAATGCACTTATGCCTCCAGACTTGCCGTAAACTCATAAATTACCAAACTTAGCTAATTCAATTTTTTGTTTCCTTTATGTACATATAGTTGCTTTGTAATTTTTAAAATGTGCACCTTGAACATACTTAAATAAGTTCAGTTTTATTATCTCCTTGTGCGTTTCAGCTACGTGGATATCAAGGCCTCGTATATAGCCCGAATGGTATTGTTTATTGTGTCCAACAACTATGATGTCTACCCATATAAAAAACATGCAGTTCCTCCGCCTCAATCGGTTAAGCCTCATCCCTCAACTTCAACTCCCTATTGAATTTGATCATCTGATTATGTTTTGGTTGTGTTTTCCTCGTGGTAGCGCCACACCCAATTCCGGACTATGCGCATACTTGCACTACCCAAGTAGATGTTTGGGCGGGAGAAGCCCTCCTATTCTTTTTTTAAAGAAAGGCAAAAGATCTGCCTTAATGCATTTAATAATAAAGAGTTGGAACAAGGTTTTCCATCTCAAGAAAGCCTACTCTCCCGACATAAGACCCAAATGTTTAGCCCCCGCGGTGACCCAATTTCTAGCTTCCGGATTTATTTTGGTGGAGATGACCGTGGGCATAGTGCTCACATTTTGTAGGTTCTAGCGCTGTTCCAAAACTCCCAAGAGACGAGCATGACAAGGGAGGCCATCGCTTTCCGCCGACCACGATGGGAAAGAGCGATCTCAGTTCACCAATCCTAGACCTTGTCAAAGGATAGCCACAACGTTGGGTCGAAATGATGAGGATGGAGCCAATCTTTAACCATCTTCCAAATGCGGAGGGAGCCCTCTCACTATCAAGTAGAAGAGAATCTCCACCGGGGGCCTCCAAATTCGTGTCCGGCACCCCCAATCGAGGCCCAATTGGGGGGTGCCGGACATGTGTCCGCCCATGTTTTCGACCGCGCCCACAGCAGCGCACCCCAAACGTCCGCCCCCCAAACGCGAGCAAATCATCGAACACCTTGCGGGCGGATTTCAATACGAATTGATGTAATAAATATTACAACACAAGTTCAAATTCAAAATACAAAGTTTAAATACGAATTCAAGTTTAAACCATGACCTATCAAACAGCCGCCGGCTGAGTCGCTTTGATGATCCACAGGTGGTGCACGAGATCATCGTGCAGCTGCTTATGCATTGTTCCATCACGAATTTCCCGATGTATGGCAAGGAATTCTGCATACTGCGTCGGCACGCCCGGATGTGGATGGGCCATAGGCCCCTGGAAATCAAACACTTCGCCGACCAGTTGCTTCCTCGTATCACGCTCGTCTTCAATGATCATGTTGTGCATGATAAGACAAGCATTCATGATCTCACACATTTCATCTAGCGACCATGAAAGACAAGGGTAGCGAACAACGGCAAACCTGCCCTGGAGCACACCAAAAGCCCGCTCCACATCTTTGCGAACTGACTCTTGCCTCTTTGCAAAATGACAATCTGCCTCGCCGTGAGGGTTGCGGATGGTCTTCACAAATGTAGACCAAGTGGGATAGATGCCGTCAGCAAGATAGTACCCTTTATCGTACTCATGGCCATTGATCACATATTTGCATGGTGGAGTTAGGCCATCACAAAGTTTTTTGAACACATTGGATTTGTGGAGTACGTTGATGTCATGGAGGCACCGGCGGTGCCGAAATGCCATATCCAAAGATCATAATCTGCCACGGCCTCAAGTATAACACTGCATTTTCCGTGGTGCCCTGACTTGTACATCCCTTGCCAAGAAAACGGACAGTTCTTCCAGTTCCAATGCATGCAATCGATGCTTCCAATCATCCCTGGAAATCCTCTTGCTTCGCCTTGTGCCAAGAGACGAGCCATGTCTGCCTCATTTGATGTCCTCAGATATTGCTTTCCGAACACCTTCACAACTGCCTTACAGAATCTGTAGGTGGCTTCGACGGCGGTGGACTCAGACATGCGGAGATAGTCATTCAACGCATCGGCGGGAAGCCCGTAAGCAAGGCACCGTATGGCCGCTGTGCATTTCTGAAGTGATGAAAACCCAAGGAGGCCGGTGCAGTCTCTCTTCAGCGCGAAGTAATCGTCGTATTCCCGAACGCCATGCACAATCGTCCTGAACAATGACCTGCTCGTCCTAAAACGCCGGCGAAATTCATGAGGCAAGTTCATCGGATTGTCGACAAAGTAATCTTGGTACAAGAGCATGTGCCCAGTTGCTCTGTTGCGTTCCTTGTTGGGCCTCCGCCCCTTCCCTGATCCTCCAAACTTCGGCGCCGCGTCTTCCTCGATCGCGGCCTGTAGAAGTGCGGCCATGACCATCTCATTCTCCTTGATGTCGGCCGCAAGGGCGGCATCCTCCTTCATCATTTCAGAAAACATGACCTCGTCGTCGCTGTCCATGGCCTATTGGACGAAAGAAAGCAATGGAACAGAGCCACAAATGAACAATCAACCAAATGAGCCTACGGACGAATGGTCGAACAGGTTGCGGGCGGGGTGGGAGGAAAGAAGAGGCATACCCGGCTTAGAAACTAGCTACGCCGGCGCTGGACTGGTCGCAGACAAGCGGGGAACGACGGCACGTGGGTCTGCGTTGCCGCTCCGGCTAGGTGCCCGAGGTGCGAATCAAGCAGGCGGCGACGAGAGTGGCGGCGATGGTGCGAATCGCCGGTGAGAGGAAAAGAGAAGGAGGGTGTGGGGAGCGAATGATTCAGGTCACGCCGCGCTGTCTCTATGACGGGGCGGGCCTCCCCTGTCAGACGCATGTCCGCCCCCGCACCCCGAAGAGGCCTCCAATTTGGAGGCCTCTTCGGGGGTGCCGGACATGTTTAATTTGGAGGCCTCTTCGGGGGTGCCGGACATGTTTTTGCTCGGGGTGAGCCTTTGGGGGGTGCCGCTGGTGGCGTTTTTGGCCGTTCGGACCCCAATGGGCCTTTGGGGGGTCACTTGGAGGCCCCCGGTGGAGATGCTCGAAGGAAACCCATCAACCTCTCCATCCCGTCCAAGGAAAAATTAATGCTAATTGGGAAATAGATAACGTATAATCTCCATGTTCCAATCATCGTATGTGAGAGATTATAAAAGAGATAAGAGGAACCACCCTCTATCCCTATTTGAGAGACACGATAGAAGCCATAGAAGATAGATGGACACTCCACGACTAAGTTGATTTTTCTTTTTCCAAAATCGGGATACCCCCGGCCTCGGCATCTAGATGAGGACTAAGTGTGATAGAGATAAGACTTTTGAAACGTGGTTTGTTGTGATGTGGAGCACCATAGAGATGAGAGGAGATTGGATGAATTGGAAAAGATTTTTAAGGAAATTCATAGGTATTACACAAGTTGATATGAGATGGTTGGTTCATAAAATACATTGTGAACATAAATTTTCGCAGTATATATCTACTTCTTGAGATGATTTATTTTATGGCTCTAATTAACTAATTCAGAGGTAAGGTGATAAGTGCAAAGTTTGTGCGTTGAACACTTCCGTAGCCATTTTAATTAGCTTCATACAAAAAAAAGCCATTATGTTACCACCAATATTAAGTTCTTATGGTTGGTAGTGTTCCTTTTTCCGCCAAAATCCCCATCTATGTACTATCTCTTCCATTCTCAAAGTTAGATGCACTATTTTCAGTTTCATGATCATTTATATTCCGAAGCTTTTTAACCAATCATTACTCCATGATGACAGGTAGGAGTCACCTTAATTAGTAGAAGTAAGAGCATCTCCAACCGAGGCCCCAAGGCCGCCCAAACGCCCGGGCGGTCCGCCCGGACATCGTTTGGGCCGAAAATCGCCATCCAGCGGAGGCCCCCATAGCCATCCCAAACGACCGGGCGGTCTGGCACACCCCAAACCCAGCCCATATATGGGGCGGGTTTGGGCCGCCCGGACACGCTCGGACGCGTTCGCCCCCTGGTCGCTGACAAGGTGGACCTACCCTTTTCCACCATAAATCCGACGGAACCCTCGACCGGCAGTAGATATTTCTCACACTCCTTCTCCTAGCTCCGCCCTTTTGCCAAGCTCCGGCGCCCATCCTTTTCGCTCGCCAGCACCCCCGCCGTCGTCCGCACTTGCTCGCGATTCTTCCCCGACCAGTTTTGCAGAACTCTTGTGGCCGCATTGCGACAGATTTGGGCTGATTTGCGTCGGATCCGAATCTCACCCCTGGCTTCCCGATCTGGACAACATGGTTTCATGGGACAAGGACGAGGGCTCCGTAGGCTCCTACCCTCTATACGAGGAGGACAGCTCCTCCGACTCGGTATGTCCTTGTTTGGGCTCACATTTTGTGTTTTCCCCAATCTTGTGCAATGTGGTGGTTTTGAGTTGAATTTTTTTGAATCGTAGGATTCAAAAACATGTAGCTGCAATGTCCGCGGAGTGATATCCAAGTTGAACGCCTCCCTCCGAGGCAAGATGCGTATATTGGAGGATTTGTACTTCACAATTGAGGAAAAGACAAAGATTGAAGAAAAGTTTGAAGAAGTTCACGGTGCTAACCGGAAGTTGGAAGAGAAAATAAAGAGGAGAGGAAGAAGATGGAAGAAGAAAAGGAAAAGATAGAACAAGAGAAGAAAAAGATAGAAGAAGATAAGATGAATATGGAGTTGCATCTCGCGGATATCGTCGATGATTACAAAAACAAGATGGATGCAAGTCGTACAAAATGAAGAAGTTCAAAAACATGCCATCGAGAAGGAGATGCATCTCCATTATGCATTGGGAGCTATAGCTATTTTAGTTATAAATTATATTTGCTATGTATGGTATATCTTTGTGCACTAGATAGATTTACGTATGCAAGAAACGTAGCTGCATGTAATGCATGGATTTGGGGACAGAAATATAAGGTTCATGATTGTAGAGCACAAATTTTAGGTGTTGTCCGGTCCGTGGACATTTTGGGGGCCGATTTTGGGGACTCCAACTGGAGATGCTCTAACATCTGGTTACAACAAAGTTTAAATTCTTTATTTAGTTTTGGGGACCAGCTCGTTACAGTACAATGTTTGCTTTTGGAACTTTGTTGCGAGATGTGACAAAAGTACTGGATACAGGGAGAACAGTGTCTAATGTCTTCCATGTTAACACCCCCATAGTAGAACTCAGCCAACTGGAATTAACAATCATAATATGCAGTGATCTTCCAAAGGGACTGACAGCGCAGTCACCATCTAATCATTAGGCTTGCTAGACTACCTGGATTAATGTTAATCAATTACCGAACGCTAGGTAGCATTATTGCACACCATGGCAACAGCTAGCACTGTTATGCAATGGGACCGAAATGAACCATGTTTTAGTAGTAATTAATTAGTGTATATACACCTAGTGTGCTTTACTAAATAGATAAACGCTAGTGTGTGCATGTCTTGTTCCATCTCCACTCAACGACATCTCAGTGATATCTTAGTTATATGTTCTTCTTTGAGGGCAAGATCATTCAATGATCACCTATCGAGGTTATTGTTCTGTTCTTAAAATATTTTACAGGTTGACAACTACCTCGAGCCTTGAGATGCTTATTCAAGCACCTGGTGCTACTTTGTGAGTAATAATGTTATTTCATCAAGTTCTTGAAGGAACTAAGCAGTAGGTTATCAGCCCTTTCTTGTTTGATCTGAAAGTGCCGTTTTACCAAAGAAGTGGAATCGAGACCTCAAGCACAACTCCAGCCAGCGGAATTTGGAAAGTTGGTTACTTACGGACGCAAATTTGTGGCACTTGAGCTTTTGAAAAGTTGGTTACCGGACGCAGAATAGGCTCGGAGTGAGCTCGGGTGCAAAAAAAAAATGAATTTTTTCAATTTTAGTTTGAAAAATTCAAATCTATTTCCGTTGGATACATACACATGTTTCTACGTATGTGGCAATTTTTTGGCGGAAAAATCGTATTATGAGCTGCAAAAAAAATCTGGTTGTGAATAAAAGAAAATAGCTCATTTTCTCACGAAATTTCTCTTTTTTGTGTAGCCTAAAGTACAAAGTTTTTTTACGAAACTTCTCACGTACATAGACAATGTGTATATCTAGTTGTATACTCTATTTCAGATTTTTTGGCTCTAGTGAGATCGGGTGCCACTACTACTTTCCGGTTATTTTAAAACAACTACTCTTACAGTTTTTCCTTTGTTTTACCTATTTTTCCTTGCAGCTTTCTATATTTCGATATTCTTCATTCTCAATTTTGCGATACAGAAAGGCCTAACGTTACTTTCCAGAGTCTTTATAGCTCTGGTTCAGCCTAGACTAGCTCGATTCTCCTCACGGACAATGAAGATAAAATAGATCGTCCAGCCATTTCTCGAACAAGTAGTGTCCGAAAGCAAAGTATTTGACAGAAAAAAATCGGACATAGTGATGGAACTTCACATGATTGATGATTCATGCTTATGTAGAAGCAGCAAATTAATAAGACCGGCTGGATTCTGGAGATTATGTGACGGCAGAGTAAGATGGTACAAACACTTTTTGATTTTCTTGTGGATCCAAAAGATGGCAACTGTGCAAGTGAAGTGGTAGATCTGAACAGATGCCAGCAGCTTCCCTTGAATCTCGGTACTTACATCAGTGTGCATTCATGTGTCACGTCAATGCGTGAAAGTAGGAAGCTATTCCTTCAGGACATAATAAAGAGAAAGCAGAGATTTAAAACATTTATATTCATATTTGATGTTGAGCCATTAGGGGCTAGCTTAAACATTTAAAACACATAGCATTGGACATGACAGTACTGACCTTACCTATTTGCTCTTGTGTTGACTAAACAGCAGCGATCGAACTCTAACCTTGATCGACCAGTCAACGTCGAAACCGACAAGCACGTACATGCTACCGTGGGGCCCATCTTTGAAACGTAGCATAGGATCAAAATCGAATATATGAAGCGGCTAGACCTCATTGGAATTTAGTGAAGATCTGACAAGATGCGGCATTGCAAGTATCAATCAGCACGACAAGTCAATGACTAATACCTGGCGTTTAGCTTTAGGGTTCATGTGAATGTCTAGCTTATTAAACTCGTTGCCATCAAGTGCCCATCATCTTACAATTCATCCTTTAACAGCTTAATTACTCCGAGATACATCCATGTACTCTCTCCGTACTCAAATATATGGCGAGCTGTTTTTTTTCTTGGTCTTCGATGTACAAGTTTGACCACTAATATGTACCACTAAATTATAGACTGAAAACATATGAGTGACATTGTTCGATTTATCTACCAAAAAATTCATTTCATATATCTTTATACTAATTTTAATGGATATATTAGAATTATAAATAATAGTCAAAATTATAAATCATAAATTAGCGAAATTATGGGCGACTTATATTTTGGAGCGGGGAAGTTGTATAATTAGCACACGTAAAAGGGGTATCTCACCCGAGTGCGGCGTTTTGTAGCCTAAGCTACATGTAGCTTGTTTTTTTTTTTTTGAAAATTCTGAAAACTACATTTTAGAGTTTTAAAAATTCCAGATGTGGACAATGATGTATTATATCAATAAGCAAAATTACAAATCAAAATACATCGTATTCTAGCCTGTGCAAAAATGACAAAAGTGAAAATCTGAAATAGTGAAAACAAATTAAACCATCAGATATTTTTGTGTGTGGCTAAAAATACAAGATGTTTCGAGTTGAGATTTTTCATGTTGGTAGAATATATCATCATCAACATCTAGATTTTTTTTGAATCTTTAAAATGTGGTTTTCAAAAAACAGGCTTTTTCGTATCTCGTCCTCCGTACCACTGTATATACATGTGGCACTGATCGATCACATGGCGTCTTTACTTCGGAAGCTTTGATGGGGATGGGTATGTATGATTTGAAAGAAACTTGGTATCGACGCAAGAGCTACCTTGAATCCGTGATGGGGTGGCCGCTGTTCATCCACATGGGCAAATTAGTTGGAGGACATAAAAACTCACGATCAAGTAAACCAACTGGGAATGGTGTCAAATTGCTAGCCTCGGAGGGACCAGCGCCGATCGAGGGTACGTAAACCGGATGTACCAAATTATTAACTTGTTCTCCATCTACTTGCTGTCTGCAGCAAGCAATCACCTACGGGCATCCAGTTGTTCTCCATCTACGTACTCTCAGCAGCAAGCAATCACCTACGGGCTAGAGGCACTTGTTCTGTACCGTAGTGTACTGGGGTCCGTGTCTGTCTCTGTCTAGATACGTCCTACATCTACGTAGTACTGGACCAGCATTGCCGTGGCTTCTGGGCCTGCCATGCACTTGGATAAGGCCCCTCTCACCCAGCAGTGTAGTGGGTCGATCCATTTCCTCTCTGTTTCTCATGGAGCAAGTTAACACCTGCCGCTCTTATCCTGTGGCCACTGGCCAGGTCATACTTTGAGCAAAGGAGGAGGCATATTGACTACTGTTCCATCCATTTCGTATTAGTTGACTCATATATGAAGCATCCGTATCTACATATACATATATATGAGTAAACTGATATGGAACAGACGGAGCCCGTGAATATGTCATAGTGAACACGGGATAGATGGAGCTTTTTTCCCCTCCCGTGGTCACTCCCGCGAGCGGCGCTGGGGCAAACCCTAGCCGCTGCCTCTAGCCCCTCCCCTGCCCTTCCTTTTCGCTGCCGCCGGGCGAAGCCCAAGTGGAGCTGGCGGCGGCGGGGCCTCTTCTCCCCTCGCGCAGTGGTGGTGGCGCGGGTCGCTGCTTCGGGTGGGGCGCGACAACGTGGTGGCTTCGCGGGTCCAGGCGAGTTCATGGCGGCGGTAGCGTCCTCAGACGCGGCTGCAAGCGGCGAGCTGTGCTGGCTCTGTACGACGTGCTGGGGGGGAGGGCGCGGGCTCGGGTCGACCTGCGTGGCCATGGAGACAAGCTTGGCCGGTGGTGGCGCTACTGCTTGCCGGCTTGGTACGAAGGGCTCTCGAAGGAGTGGTGGGCAGCACGGCCGTGGCCTCCTCGACTCGGGCCGGGCCAGGGGGCCCGGACCCTCTCGAGCTCATCGACCTCCGCCCTTGAGTCTGTCGACGTCAGCAGCCACGGGGCTGCAGTCGCCGGTTTGCGGGAAGAGCTCTCCCTCTGCGATGCCTCCTCGCTGTTCCGGCTTACTCGCGGTGGCGGTGCCGCTCGTTCTTTCCTGCAGTTTTGTCAAGTGCTGAGTTGGGGCGCCGGGGCGGCGGCCCTGGATGGTGGGAACCTTGTGGGTTGGCGGGTGAGCCCAAGCTTCTGGTGGTGCTGGCTGGGATCTCGACCATGAGGAAGGCGTGGTGCCTGGCGAGTTGCGTTCCGTGGAAGCGGTATGGTCGCCGTCTTGGTGGTGCCCCTCGCCCTGTGTGAGAGGTGGAGACGTCATGGCGAGAGGAAACTCTTGCCCAGGTTTTTCTCGGGCCGCGGCGGCGGCGGCGTCCGTGGACATCGTCCCCTTCTTGAAGGCGTCGTTGTGGCTTTCCTCTGCCCACCTATGTGCTCCGGGTGAAAACCCAAAATCTTCGGATCGAGCGGTGGCGGTGCTCTGCGTCGTGTTCTTCCTGAAGACGCCGTCTTGGAGCTCACGGTGGGTAGCTCTCTGGAGGTTGGGTGGCGGAGGTTGGTGCCTCCTCGGATGGCATTGTTTCTTTGGCGTGCTATCTCCGGCAAATCTTGTTGCTTCATCTGCACAATCTTGGCATTCCATCGTTTGGACCTTCCTTGGTGTGCTTCAGCGGCGTGGGCGAGAAAGATGCTCTCCCGGTGGTTGTCTCTGTTGGCGATGTGCGGCTATCGGCGGTATGCAGCGTGTGTTGGTGAGCCGGCATGTGCTCTTGGGCGAGCTTCAGCCCAACAACTTTGCCCGCCCAGCTTGTCCTCAGCTTCATCAGAGTAGTTCTTAGGTTGCTTTTGCTCTTTGCTCGCTCGAAAGTAGTTTCTTCGGTTGTCCTGTCTTATGTGTGTGTGCAGCTCGCTCTTGTAATCTAGATTCAGCACTTTGTATCAGTTTCGCCGTTCGGGGCGCTATTAATTTAACGTTGGGCCTTTGGCATGTTATCTAAAAAGTATGTGATAGTTTTTGGATTTTCAGTATAGGTGGTGGTTCTTGTGATGAGACAAGAATTACGATATGTATGTTGGCGTCCCTGTTTGGCTGGTAAATTGGAATACTATCGGCCCTTTTTTTGAAACGGGGGTCAAACTTTTGCCCCGATTTATCAATTGAGAAGGAGAAAATTATCCTTATAATTCACGAAAAATCGGACGAAAATTGTTACAAAAACCAAAGATGACTACTCGCAAAGCAAGAAAACCACACACCCACATAGACACGTCAACAAACTCCCCCAACACTTGAACAACACAAACAAACTCTGGATGAGAACACCAAATCGAGAGGACAAGCCAAAAAAACCCGAAGATCATCCATCAAGCTGATGCGGGCGCCTTTCTTACGAGGTCACTCTTCTTGTCTTTGCATCTGAGAGACTTCTCCTCCGGATGCTGATCCGAGGACAATAGATACAAAAGGCTGCAACCCAGATAACCATGATCTGAACACAATGGTGGGTTCACAAAGGTGATTGCGGAATTGTAGAAGATGTCCTACATACAAGTTAGGTAGCCAATCAGGCAGGTCCAGGTTACTCAGGATCTTAATACCAGAGACCAAGTTTGTCTCAGTTATTGATTGTTCTATACAATAGACTATCCCTTGCTATCATCTTGAGTTGTTAATGCTCACATGAACTTAAAAGTATGCTGTGATTAAATTGAAATAGAAGACGTGTTAATAAGCAATAAATCAAGTACACTAGAGAGAAAAACCCTCTTATCTGTCAGGTGATCATCCCTTCAGCAAGGCCAATTTCTCCCTCTTTTCTTTCTGTTTCTGTACCGTTGTATCGCTATCTTGCTATTATTTTTATGATATGGACGAGTATAACAGAATTACAGAAGTCAATCATGTCCACCATTGTACATGCCTGTACTGCACCAAAATGACTTGAAGGTTTAAGAGCTATTTCAGATTTGATTCCATATTTATGTATGACAGTAATACATGTGTTATTCATGTCTTTTCCAGTGTCGTAACATATTCCCTCCTATTTGATTATTTTATTTATAAAATTAAAATAAAAAGGCTTTAAATTATCGTCACATTTGCTCTGTCAAATGAAAAATCCCTTTTGTTATAATATAATTAACACTCTCGTAATTATTGTAAAATAGCTAAAGGTTTCTTGAGTTTCACTTATACCTTTTTTGCATTTGTACAGAATGAAGTCTCCATGCTTATGTCCGAAGCTGATCATCAAAATGTCACATCTCTTATAAATATTCACGTGCACGCCAGGAAAGATGTAACTAATGAATCAAGGAAGGATGCAAAGTCACTAACCCAAACGTACACAAGCAACACTTCGTTAGTAGCTATCCTCATGGCGACTATCACCTTTGCTGCTGCTTTCACCCTTCCTGGAGGATACAACAATGATGCTGGAAGCCAGGGGCTTCCTGTCATGGCAAGGGAGTTGACATTTAAGGCATTCTTGATCTCAGACACCTTAGCAATGTGCTCCTCACTCGCGGTTGCGTTCATATGCATTGTTGCACGGTGGGCGGATTTTGAGTTCCTGATTTACTATAGATCTCATACTAAGAATCTCATGTGGTTTGCATACGCATCGACAACTACAGCTTTTGCAACAGGCTTATACACGGTACTGGCCCCTCGCCTCCCATGGTTGGCTATTATGATTTGTTGTCTATCGGCTTTATTGCCTATCCTGACGAAGCTATTAGGCGAGTGGCCAGTACTTAGACTCAGATTTCGGTTGGGTCGGTTGGGTCGCAGTTTCAAGTCAGATCTCCTAGACATGGTCTGAGCTATTCAATTTGTCCTAATGGTTTTCTTATAAATATTCAGTTTATATCATATTGTATTGTCTATGTTCTATGACACTAGTGTAACTTCCTCTCAATTGTTTAGCTGGGCTGGATATTGCTAATACATTTCACTTTGTTTATAAAGGTGTTGTGAGTTGCAGTGAAAACATAAATTTATTTGTTATAGAACATATTAAATAATTTGCTCTATATTTTATTTGACACAGTTGTAGTTTGGCTACACCCAAGGGGTTGTATATATTGAAGAAAATATAAGGGGCTTAGGCCTGGTTTGGCAGCTTAGTATTTTTTAAACTAGAGTATTGCAAAACCAAATTATTTCATCCCCAGGCTAGTGAATAGTTCAGTTTTGTAGAATACTTCAGTTTAGGAAAAAAAAGAGGTCATGACTGAAGTTTTCAATATGGCAAAAAAACTGCAGTTTTAGAGAATACTTCAATTTTTAAACCATGATATTCATTGAACCCAAACACCTTAAAGTATTTAATACTCCGTACTTAGTATTTCTAGAAACCAAAAAATACTTTGAATACTTTAAAAATACTTTGATGCCAAACGGGGCCTTCGGCTTTTTTTCACTTCAAAGGTAAGAGCATAATTACAATATTCTCATATATCCAAACTTTATTCCACAGAAACACATGTTTTTTTTTTTTTTGACAATTTGAAACACACAAGGTATCATCTAATTTACCGCAACAGATGAAAATTTTAAAACTAGCATACTAAACTTGGATGCAACACAAAGGGTATCATCTAGTTTAGCACAACACCGGGTATTATCTATTTTACTCTTCTTATAAAAATGGGATTCCCTTCGTAACATTTTAAAGGTATTATCTGAAAGGTGTCGTGTCACATAGTTCATATATAGTTGAAATGATTTCTTATTCCAAGTTTAGATCTTAAATTCCCTGGCTGTCGGTCAGATTTTCCTGGCCTTGGCATCCATTCTTTTGGGTGGCAACTTCTGGCAAACCAGAAACTTTGAATATGGCTGTTAATTTGTTTTTAATTCATACAACCAGTCATGGATGGATCACGTACAAGATATTGAAACTAGCTAGCGGCGTGTTTGCAGGCCGGAGGTATTTCCAATGTGGTGCACTGGTTCTGGCGCGACGTGCAGTCTTTCTTGTTCCTGCGGGCTATATTTTTGTGCCTCCTAGGCTCCTAGCTTCACCATCTTGACTCTAGTCATCGAGTACAACAGATTCATTCCTCGTTCGCGTCTCGAAGATCAGATTGCACTGCCTATAAATGGAGACACAGAATCTAATATCTCATCACAAACCAATGCACCAAGCCACCACACCATTACGACTACGAGTCTACGAACACGCGCACACAACACACCCATACATACGACAGGGTGATCTTCACGGCACGCCGGAGCAGGCCTGTGCTGGTGGCGCCGGCGAGGTGTTGAAGCAAGCGAGTCCCCGCAGCTTGCGCCAGGCGCCAAGGCCCAACGACGCGGCCTTCCCGGCGGCCGGAGCTACTCCTCCGCCGCCGCGCCATTGACGGCTGCAAGGTGGGCGGTAGGGTGTTAGGATCCCGATGGATCCTGGCGGGATTGGATCGTGAAGAAGAGCAATTTGGGGAAGATCGGTAGATAAATTGGATAAATTGCTGAACTAAAATAAAGTAAATTGTAGGAAATAAGAAGATAAAAACTAGGGTTTATTTCATTGTTGCAATCACAGGATACAATGGTGACTTATAAAGACATAGCCAACTACTAGATGCCACTAAAGGTGTAATACCCAATATACCCTCAACTACTAACATATACTCTATTCCATACCACTACTCCCCTCTCACATACGCTGACATTACTCCCCCCTCGAGACCATTGGTCACCAATGGACAAGTTTCTACAGAAACTTTTATCATTGACAATTATCTATTTTAGTTCAGTCACCATATCAAGGAGGTAAAAATGTAATGAAGACAATATCCAGTTCCAATATCTGAAGATAGTTTAGTGAATACAGCAGATTCTTCTCATAGCAATACTTCTTGGCACCTTGTTGATGGAGAAACTCCCATTGGTCAATCATGAAGCTTATGGTGCATGCTGTGATGGCGCTAGATGTCGTACTAGTCCTTTTGGTAATACATCCAGGAGAAGTATCACTAGTACCCTGAGACATGTATAAGAATTGTCCATCTCTGAACTCACTCCCATTAGGCAACATCGCAGCCATTAAACTGAACTCCAAAACAAGCCTCTGTTCTGTGACTTGCACTGTTGTGGAGCCGCAATGCATTTCCATACAAACTATTCTCTTGCCTATTGTAGCGTGCTCACATGTCATTGCAACTGTGGCATGTCCAGGATCCCATGGCATTTCTGTTCCCTGTTTCACTGAGAACTCCCACAAAAATTGGTGGAGAAACAATATTGCATACCATGGATTCCAAAGCAAAATGCATCCAGTTGAGAAAGTACTGCACATTTGCCTTGAGAAGTCCTGAAAATGCTGAGCGGAAAGGATACTCCATGGCAACAACTTCACAAAGATGCCTATATTTTCAGTATCGCCTCTGGATATGTCAGGGAACAAATTCTGCGAGTTGGCTGCCATATACAGACGCCCAATTATTTTATCTTCAGTCTGAGTAGTGTTACGCAAGAGAGCTGAGACAGCAAAATTTCCAAGACTGAAAACACTCCTTTTACATGATGGAATGGCTTCAAGTAAGATACAAATATCCTGCAGTGATGAATCAGCAATACAAAATCTATCGGGAGGTTTAGCTGGTGGTTTATCTAGCATAACTTCCTCAAATACTACCCAAAGAACAATGCACTGATGTTCAGATTGGGACCATAGGTCAGCCTTATCATGGGAGAAGAAATAGTTACTGCTGTCATTCACTATAACTGCTGAAGCTCCCGGATCCCATAGCTGCCTCAGTTCTCTCATACTATGCTCACTGCTGAGCTGGCTGGAGTTTGTGACAACTGAATCAGAGGCCTTTAAGACTGGACAAATGCAAGCCTTCTCATCATCTTGTTGCTGCAGCTCAAGTGAGAAATCCTGCACATCTGAAATAACATTCAGACATGCACCAGTGTGATCAGTTTCTAGTGCCGTGCTTGCACACTTGAGAAGTCGGTCACCTTCTTGATGCTCTTCTTTGTATGGCTATTGCCCCGGCTTGCTAGCCGAACACACCTACAGACTCATTCGAGAACAATGGATCAGGCGTATCTTGCTCTAGAGGATAATTTCCTGGCAGCGCATAGTAGCTGTGCTCAGTCCCATCTGCTCGGACCACAGTTCGGCAAATCAGATTATGGAGACCATAAGTTTGAGGCAGTCCATCAATATTTTGCTCCCTAAGATTGGTGCTTCCACCTTGCACACAAGAACTCGGAATCTGATTTGGATGCGCAGAGCAGTTCTCAAACCCAGAACTTGGTGTGAGCATTTTATCAAACACTTGTGGGGCAGCATACGCACTACTTGATGCACCAAAACAGGAGCCACCAGAGGTCCTTGGCGAGCTTGCTGCTACACAGAACAATGAAGGATCCGATGCTGCCATGGTGGTGCTTCCTGAAGATGGTGTCGGTGCAGTGGTGGTGCTTGACGTGGATGACAGCACTATGGAATTGGTCAGAGAAGAGAACATGTCTGTCAATTTGGAGAGCTGGCCTTGCAAGGAAACAAAGGAACGTTTCGTTTGAGCTTCATGCTCATCCAATCGGCGCTTGAGGTCGAGGACCGCACGGGGCAAATTCTTGCTGACAAGAGCTTCCGCTTGACCTTGTGCTTCTGCTGATGGTATGGTTGGGGTGTTGAGGACGGGTTCCATCTCCGTGAGGCTTGTACTGGCAGCTTTGGGGAGTACAAGCAGCGGTGCCATGTCAGGGAGCTCAAGCAGGGAGCTTGCGCACATCCTTGGTGATGGGGGCGAAATAGAGGTGGGTATGCCGCTAGAGAAGGAAGAAACGCCAGGCGCTGGAGCCGGGTCGGGAGCAGGCGGTGGCCAACTTGGCTCGTTGTTGGTGGGGAAAATTGGGTGGAGGGCGGACGTGGAGGAGGCATGGTACCTGGGCGGCCGGCACTCTTGATTTGGAGCGTTCGGGATGACGTCCAGCAGCTGCGGCATCGGGCTGGAGAGGTTGATGGGGACAGATGACCGGAGGTCTGGCGAGTAGGTGTGGTGGAGCTCGCCATGGACTTGGTTGGCGGTGGGTGGTGGCTGATTTGGATCGATTTGGGTGGTAATTGGGGAGGGGAAGAATCCAGGCACGGTTGCTGGGTAGGAGGAGGTAGCAGCGTAGGGGAAGCCAGAAGCGGTCGTGCCGGCATGGACCGTGCACTCGGTGGCGGCGCAGGGGAAAGCGGGTGCTGGATCGGAGGAGAAGAGTGGTGGGTAGTAGCTGGCGGAAAAATTAGGTGGGTAGGTGGCGGCGGAGGGGTAGGGGAAGCAGTAGGGCGCGGTCGCCATGGACGGATCGGAGGTGGAAACGGGGCAGGGAGGTCGGATTTGCTGCGAGTGGAACCGGAGAGAAAGAAGAGGACCGCTGCGAATCGGATCGCCAGAGAAGAAGAAGGAATCGCCGGTGCGAATCGAAGAAAAAGAAGAAGACGGGAGGGAAGGGAGGGAGCCGATCCCGGTGGATCGAATCGCTCTGATACCACTTTGTCAGGACCCCGATGGATCCTGGCGGGATTGGATCGTGAAGAAGAGCAATTTGGGGAAGATCGGTAGATAAATTGGATAAATTGTTGAACTAAAATAAAGTAAATTGCAGGAAATAAGAAGATAAAAACTAGGGTTTATTTCATTGTTGCAATCACAGGATACAATAGTGGCTTATAAAGATATAGCCAACTACTAGATGTCACTAAAGGTGTAATACCCAATATACCCTCAACTACCAACATATACTCTATTCCATACCACTACTCCCCTCTCACATACCCTGACATAGGGTTAGAAACATTGAATCGCCATTCGATTTAGCTGAAAGTTGTGTGTTCGTGTGGATCTCGATGTCGATTACGTGTTGAATCCCCGCGATAAATTTGTGGGATGCTCTCTGCATCTTGCGACTGCTGTCGGCTATTGTGTGAGCGTACAGTTCTCACCGAGTCTATGCCACTTCAGTTAACGATCTGACTTGATGACTTTCCTGAAACAACACCAAGAATCTGAGTTTATGACTATTGCTTTTAGAATAGCGGGTCTACGTTAGCGATTTTGTTGTCGAAATCAGTGGCGTTGGGTTAATGGGTTACTGAGGGTCCTGTTGTGCCGCCTAATTAAGCAGACACAAGAGTATGGTTGTTTTCTCCCAAAGCAAAATTGCTGCTGTAAACCCAGAACTATAGATTCTTAGATTTTAGAGAGTAACTATATTTCAACGTACTACATATGGTTTGTCCGTTGTAATATTTTTAATGACGTTTGAGACACTAGCACCTTGACATTACATTAAGAAGATGATGCTTCTACCTTCCATTGCTCACAATCTGCATGCAAGTGTAACAGGACCACATGAACCAATAGAGCTAGAATTAGGCGGCAAAGAAGAAGGCATCCTTGGTCTCCATCTAAGAGTCGATTGTGGTGTACGTGAAGTACGTGGCATTGATCTCGGCTAACAAATTGAAAATGCACGCCCATAACGAAGAAAGGTGGCCAACCTTTTTCGATATGCAAAAGAACAAACTCAAGACTACGGAGAAGACTGAAAGCGCTTGGTCATGGCCACCAACACGAGCGATATGAGCCTAATTAAAGGCTTACTTGCCTAAGAAAAGATGCGCATCACAACGAGGCGGGCGGCAAGGGCAAAGCACTAGTACAGAACGACACAACGGAAACGGGTCAAAAACCCCTTCGGCAACGGAGAAAGGGTCCGTGTCCCCGCCTCTGTCACTGATGTGAAGCCTCACAATGGCAACGGAGATTTTTATCGTTTGCAATAAGTTTAGCAACGGGCATAATATATAACCGTTGCCTTTAGTCTTTACATCAGATACGGAGATTAGTTTTTGACCGTTTGTAATGAGAGCTAAAGGAAACAAAAAAAAAATCCGGTGACGCCTGCTGCACCGTCGACGGAGCCCTGTGGTTCCTGCTTGACGGCCGCCGGTTCTTCACCTTCCTCTTCGCCCAGCTTCATTGCGTGGTCTTCTTCTACCTATTTAGTACTGCACAAAAGTCTTGCTCCTGGAGGCGCCGGCCTCAGTGGACCGTGTGGACGGAGCCCGCTCCTACGTCTTCACGGCCGCCGCATAGTCTCCAGGTTTCCTCCTCGCCCTAAAGGAGATGAAAAAAATCAAAATGTAAGCTCCTTCATCTCTATACACAAGACATATGCTTCTTCATCGGCATTACAGAAAATATAGAACTAATTACAACTAGAACATAGCCTAAACAATGCCTCATATATAGCTAGATTGGACACACAAATTACAGGGATGGAGCAAGCGAGCCAAGTAGGATGCACAAGATCGATGTGTATTTGTGCATATCACAAGGATCACTAGCGCCACCCTCGGATCACACGGTGTCACCTAATTTTAATCATCGGCATAACAGAAACAAAGCTAAAATCAGAGCAAATGCCTACTAAAAACAGAACATATCCATGGATAAACAATTAGCTACTTACAACTAGAAAACAGCTAAAATCTATGTGTAAACAATGCCTACTAAAAATAGAGCAAATCTATGGATAAACAATTAGCTACTTACAACTAGAAAATAGCTAAAATCTATGTGTAAACAATGCCTACTAAAAACAGAGCAAATCTATGGATAAACAATTAGCTACTTACAACTAGAAAACAGCTAAAATCTATGTGTAAACAATGCCTACTAAAAACAGAGCAAATCTATGGATAAACAATTAGCTACTTACAACTAGAAAACAGCTAAAATCTATGTGTAAACAATGCCTACTAAAAACAGAGCAAATCTATGGATAAACAATTAGCTACTTACAACTAGAAAACAGCTATCCTACTGAACTGGGGTCTTACATTAGGCGAGGCGGCCTCGCTTAGCGTCGCCGCCGGCGACGGAGCTAGCGCCGGCCTCCCCTGGCGGCGCCTTGCCCTCGCCGTGGACCAAAGAGAGGGCTATGGCGGCCCGGAGGTCAGACTGGTATACCGCCTCCTCGGCGCGTTCGACCTGGGTCGACGCCTCGGAGAGGAGGACCGCCGCCTCCAGATCGGCCTCGCCCTGACGACGCTTGGCGTCCTCGCGCTCGAAATCGGCGCGGGAGAGTTGGCAAGCGATCTCCAGATCACGACCCTCCTCCTCTTCCTCTTCCTCTTCCTCCTCGTAGGAGGACGAGGACGAGGAGGAGGAAGACGGATGGCGGCCGGGGTACATCGCCTGGCGGATCTCGCGGTAGCTGCAATGGTGGCCAAATGAGCGGGTGCGGCTGGAGCCTTTGCCGTGCGGACGAGCGCCAAGGCTGCGGGACCGGCCCGCGGGGGACGGATCGGCGGCGGCCTGTTCCGCAAGCTCGTCCCGCAACACCAGCTGACGCTGCTGCTGCCTGAAGGCCCGGAGGGTGGGGCGGCCACGGCCGCGATGGCCGGATCTACCAGCGCCGACGGTGGAAGCCATGCGAGAGAGTGGAGAGAGAGGAGACTGTGCGGCGGCTAGGGTTGGAAGTGAGTGAGAGTGAGAGTGAAGGGCATAGTAGGTTCTTATAGGCCGGCTGTCGGGCTGCTTCTAATGGCAACGGAGATTACGAAACTGTCCGTGTGCGAGGAGCACACATCGGTAACGGAGGTAAACTAACCTCCGTTGCCAACATATATTCCACTATTCACCCGTTGCCGATGTTGTGGGCCTGCTTTACGGCCCAGTGCGGGCACGCGGGGGATGTCGCGATTTACCGTCGCCTAACTCCTGCCGTTGCCATAGAGGGGTATCCGATGTGTCGTTCTGTACCAGTGAAGGAGGCCGAAGCGACGGCGGAAGAGGATGCCGACGAGGAGGCCGAGGAATGATTTGGATGCATCCTAGTGATGGTGGTGCCCTTTTGATGGCTAGACTTGTGTTGGCCGAGATTTTTATTTGATGCTTGATCGGATTTGAGTTGACATAGACTTTTATTTCCCACTTCGATTTGGTCGCCGTATTTGTAGTCAGCATAGACTTTTTTTAATAAAATGATCAAAAATGGTTGGAGCGTGGGGGCAGCGTTTTTTTTTGTAAAACACAGTACAACGCAAGCGCTCATATACACGCGCACACACTCACCCCTATGAACGCACGCACGCACACGCTACCCCTATGAGCACCTTCGAAAGACTGAGTCGGCGTGTCGAGTCTTGAGATTACGAAGTCACCACGGGCGCCTCGCTGTCGACGCGAACGTCGCCTCCCATTAAAGAATATTCCGCCTTAAATGAGAAACACCAGCGTCAAACCTATGATTTAAACTCTGGTGGGATAGGGGTACAAGTACAACCACCCACCTAACCATCTTACTACAGACAAGTTCTTGTTTGGAGCAGCGCTGGGTAGCACACCAGGACACATGTCCAGTCCAAAAGAGCACTATCGGATGCGGACACGAATTTGGGGTGGCCGTGGAGATGTCTAAGAAATGTTTTAATTTCGTCTTTGGTAGTGTTCATCGTACTTCCGTACTCCACAATCACCTTTATCTCGCTCATTACCGACTCCCAACGTGGCCTCTCCTCGTCATCTAATCTTCCCCGCCACGAGCTGATCTCGCTCCATTTCTGCCGCCGCCGGCGAGTGAAGCTAAGCCGGCAAGGTGAGTCCGATGCTTCTGCTCTTCTTACTCGTGCTCCTCTCTTCTTCTTCTTCCCTGCCGCTGGCCATTTAGTCCCCCACTCCCCCCTCTCCTGTCCTGCAGGGCCCCCTCGTGGCCGCGCCCACCATCTGTTCGACGAAATGTCTGACGCGGACAGAGCCGAGAAAGTGTTGGTACCAAGCGAGCCGAACTGGATCAGCGCTCTTCCGGACGACGTCCTCGGCCACATCCTTGGCCTCCTGCCGGCGGACGAGGCAGTGCGGACGTGCCTACTCTCCCGGCGCTGGCTCCACCAGTGGAAGTTCATGCGTTGCCTCCGCATAACCTCCCACGGTGTGTGGAAGAAGGGCGCCGATGATCTCAACAAGTTCATCACCAGCCTGCTGCTCCTCCCAGACCCGGGCTCAGCAATAGATAAGGTCGTGCTTAACGCTACTTACGAGCCATCTGACGGCGATGTTGCATACCCCGACATCTGGATCCGACATGCTTGCTGTGCCGGGCTCAGGTGCTTTATATCACTCTGTTTGCTGAATCCAACCTTGTGTTCGACGTCCCTCCTCTGGTCTCCAGGTATTTGAGAATACTAGAGCTCATGTTTCCGGACTTGAACGGCAACATTCTCGATTTTTCAAGCTGTCCATCGTTGGAGGTTCTGAGGATAACAGAATGCAGCATAAGTACTGGCAAGATTTCGTCGCAGTCACTCGAAGAACTGAGCATCCGAGATAGCTGTTTCTGCCATGATAGCCGGACTCGTATCTCCGTCCCGAATCTCGTCTACCTGGAACTCGTGGATTGCAGTGGCGAAGCTCCATTTCTGGAAAGTATCACATCACTAGAAACTGCATTTCTCGACACTTTCTCCGAACGCTGTGAGGAAGGTGATTCTCGGGAATGTTGTGGTACCTGCGCAAAATGTTGTGGTGATGATGGCCACAACAGTGGCTGTGTGCTTCTTGGAGGTTTATCCAGTGCTACAAATTTGAAGATGATAACAGATAGGCCGGACAGGTAGACTTACATATGTTCCATCTCAATTCTTAATTCACACACGTTCTTTGTCTCTCACTTTCTCTTTATAGGATCTATGTTCACCTTTACTTGTCGGTTGATGGATTGCTGAATTTATATTAACATGCAGTACCATCAGATGGACTTTCATTAAAATACTTCGTTGGAGACACATTGAAAATTATGGATATCGTATGTTTATACTACTGCACTTTGTGTTCTGAGTTCTGACACTAATCAATCTGAGAATACCATGTGATACTGACAGTAAGCATTCAGCCACCTATTCAAGATGTTAATTTGTGGACGACTTGGTCACATATGGTTAATCTATCAATATTTCATGCTAACATAGAGGGACTATTACATATGATGTTATAATTATCTCTGTCTATTGAGGCATGGTATCAGATGTCTATCCAAAGTTTAAATACACTTATGTACAGTTGCATCATGTACTTTGATCCCGAGCTGTTACTATGCACTTTGTTCAGATTACTTTCAGAAGGGATTTGAAATGGTGCCCCACATTTGGTAATTTGAAGACACTGTTTCTGAGTGATTGGTGCGTTGAAGCCGACCTCCGTCCACTAATTTGTTTGCTTGAGCATTCATCAATTCTTGAGAAGCTAACACTTCAATTGCGTAAGGTATATATTTTTGTAATGCTAAAAAGTTCTATACGTTCTCTAAATGGGCCAATGCTGCAGTCTTATTTATTCGCCGCAATATATATCTTATGGGTGTTGGGTAAAATACTTTTGCCTACTACAGGGACCTGAACGTACTTTGGAAAGGGAGAAAAATATGGACTGATGGAGAAATCAGTCTCTGTATCAGAACACCTTAAGAAGGTCACTGTGAAATGTGAAGAGGTTGATCAGAGGTCTGCAAAGTTTTGAATTTCTTGAGTACATTTGGCATCGATATTATTATCAAAAGGAATGGAGTAAGGTAAGCTAACTATTGATTCTCTTCACAATTTGTATATCTTGTAATTTACTTCATATATGTTTGAGTGACATCTTTCCTAAATTGTTTATCGAAGAAAACCTATATATGGTGGTTTTAAAAAGAAGATCTAATCTTCCTTTTTGGGGAAGTATTACAAAATGTGTTGGGTGAATTGAGCATTTATTTTGAGCAAGTGAATTAGACATTTAGTTCTTGTTTCGTGTCTTTGCTAGTTTTCTTAGCCTTTTGGTTCCTTTCTTTGTTTGTAGCCTTCTAGTGTTAGATATTTTTTTGGTTCCTCGCCTTTCAGCTTTGCTATTTGTGTTAGATAGTATTACTATAAAAAGGAATGGAGAAACGTAAGTTAACTATTGCTTCTCTTCACACTTTGTGTATTTTAAATTAACTTCAGATATGTTTGACTGAAAATCTATCCTAGACTATGAATAGAAATATCATGTTTAGTTGCAGTATAGAAAACGTATATATAGTGGGTTTAAAAAGAAGATCTATCCTCCCTTTTTGGGAAAGTATTAAAATAAATGAGGTGTGTCAACTGAGCATTTATTTTGAGCAAGTGAATTGAACATTTAGTTCTTGTTTCGTGTCGTTGCTAGTTTTCTTAGCTTTTGGTTAATTTTTTTTGTTCTGTAGCCTTCTAGTCTTAAATAGATAGTTCTTCTTGGAGCTTTGAGGTTTTGGTTTTCATTTGTACGTTTGCGTTAGCTTTTATGCACTCTGTCTCAGCACAGAATGACACGTATTTTTATCCGTGTTTGGGGAAAAGGGTACCTTTACCGAAGGCGCATAAGCCAAAAGGTACTGAAATTGTGCATTCCCTTAGGGTCAGTATATTTGTGGTATCTGGTGCAACTAATTTTTGTGCGCAAGCATACATTTTCTGTGATTCTTAGCATGCAAAACTTGTTGTTTTATTGAGAAGGTCTTTTTGGGCAGGATTTGGGTAGTCTTGCTGAGTACTCCAGAATAATAGAAGCCATTGTATGGAGACAAGTACATCATATTATTGACATAACTGCACACCATTTATTTGTTGTTCATACAAGCTAGCCTCATACATTTGAGTAGCCAGTTTAGTAGCCTCATACAATTTTACGTAGGTTAGAATGATATGTACTAATAACCTGGAACATGCATTACTTCGTTCCCCTTCGACTCACGAATGATCATACAATTTCCCAAAGACATCCTTGAACCAGGTCAAATTTTGTAGTGGCATTTTGTTAATGGAACCAACAAGGAAAAACCTTAACGATGCAAAAAGTATTCCTCTTGATGTTCCTTTGGAGTTTGTATGTAACTTACATATGAGTGCATGTTATGGTTAATTCTCCTGTTATTCCCTTTTCTCTCTTCTTATTTCCATTGTTGTTTGTTGTGTGATTACTGATGACAGTTTTGTACTTGGCCGTGCTGGTGTGGTTTAGAAAGCTCTACAATCTGTACCCCAGCATGTTTAATGATCTCATTGCTTATGTCCTTTGCATTCTTGTAAATGTTTCATCTCATCTCCACACGCACTTTGTTTTGCTCCTTTTCCTCACTAGTTGATGTCCATGTGAACCGAAGTGTCTATCCTATTGCTTGGTTTGAGACATTGAATTCTGATGGGAAGAGCTGCTGTTATGGGACAGGTTAGCCTTATGCATTGGAAATTGTCCAGTGTCATAGCTAGAAAACCACTTGTAAAATAATGATGCAAAGCTTTGAGTTAACTTCGTGTTTAACAGTTCATACTTTAACTGTGAGTGCATGGTAACTGAACTGAACTTCCCATTCACTACAGTCTGGTCCTGTATATGTTTCTTTGTCAAGGAACTGAAACAAGCTTATTTGTCCAGATGACTCCGCTCTTAACATTTTACATATTTGTGCAGGATTCCGATTGAAGAGGTGAATGTCATTTGCCTCCTAGGAGCAAGACTGTAACCAAACTCTCTTATCTTTTCAATGAAATGAAACGCGAGGTCCTTTGCATTTTCTCGAAAAAAAAAGAGGTGGCGAGGAACTTTGGGCTGTTGATGGATGTACCACCCCGTGACCAGTCAGGAGTGCAAGGCTGAAGCTTGCTGCTGTCTTTTGTGCAAGGGAAACTTACAATTGCTAGTGCAAATCTATTCAGCCCGGAATGGTTACTCTACTTTCAATGCAGTTTTCTTAAACGTTGAACCGGTGAAAAGCGATGCTCATTTCGTGCCATGTCTGGGCTACTGCAAGTCGTAGTTTCATATCTTTGATCTAGTTTCATCCAGGTAAAGGTTAATATGGATTATGCCTGTACGTCTCTGTTGATCTTTGCATGTATGCTTGATTATTAACGTTACTGAAGTTAAATCACTGTTATGTCTCATGTTTATCTCTTGCTTTTCAGAAAAATGTGGAACTTTACAGTGGTGCCATTTTGTGGCCGTAACGAGTGACTAGCATATTATCTTATTTCTTTTTTTGGTTAATTTTTTTAAGATAAGGAGCATATATTAATATCGCGAAGATACCAATTACACCCAGCCTCTGCAACAACGTGTCGCCCTAGCGGCCACACGGATGCACACAGCCCAGAATAAAAAGAAGAATTACAAAAAACAAAAATCCTGCTACAGTGATCTATCCTTGTAGCAGCAGACCTAACATCACCAAAACAGAACCAGAAGTCCAGCTTCTCCAAAAGCGACGCCTCTAAGAAGGGAACAGTGCTCAAGCGCCCTCGTCGCCCTGATCATAGGTCTACACCATGTAGAAAGTCCGCACTCTCAAAAACAATGTCTTCAACAAGTCCATTGCCAGGCACAACCAATTAAGACCAGACCTTGGGTTTTCACCCTGAAAGTTTAGACTCTGAACTGTGCTGTCGCCCCCACTTGCCGTTGCCGCTGCTCCAAGTCACGAAACACCAAGCCAATCTCTCATCGCCACAAGGACTCGAACCACCATTACTAGTCCTCAAATTTCGTCTTCCATGTCATTCTCCGCACACTGACTTCATCATGGAACAAAACATATTCACGATGGCAATAGACTGCAGAGCTTCACGACTGCAGAGCTTCACGACGCTTCCTCTGAAACCAAACGGCCAGAAAACAACATGGCTGCGCGCGACCGAATCCCACCCGATCCGACAATCTCCAGGCTTGAGTTGCCCAATGGAGTTTGCCGACGGAGCCTTCTGGAACTCGACACTCCGGCCAGATCAATGAAGACATGCATTAAGTAGATCTTCATCTTTGGGGGGAGAGGGATCCAAGGACCGCCACCTTTATTGGTTGGGCAGATCGGCCAGCCCCCAAGCCGCCGCCCGCCATGCCCGAGGCCGCCGCCCCGGTGTCCAAGTGGTGTAGGTAGACAGCGGCCCATCCTTGGAGCGCAGGACGAAGCAGAGGAAACTCGGAGCCCTCCTAGCCGGCCGAGCTCTCCCCACCGCCGCTGCGCGCCTCAGGCCGCCGTCGTCCCACATCACCACGGCTGGAGTTGTGGCCACGGGCGCCGCCGCCGCCACTCCCGGCCGTGACCAGCGGGCGCCCCGCCGCCGCCCATCGCACGGGCCAAGGCCGGCGGCGCCTCCGGCAGCGGCGGAGGGAGCGGAGGGAGCGACGGGCGGCTCGAGCGCCGGCGGCTGGGTTGCCCCGGTGCGGCGAGGGCGCCGCCGCATGGGGGTCGCACGAGGGTTAGGGTTAGGGGAACGGTTCGTGTGCTGTCTTTCTCCACAGTTGATTCAATTCATCGTACCACACCTTAAATTTCCTAGACCATGAAACACCAAGTCTTCTGTTCCTAAGTGTTTCTTACACGTACGGCATATATATAGCCTTGAGCTTGGCACGAATTGGTAACCAGCTGTGCTGGGCATGCAGCAGCAGTTTGTGCTTCAAGCCGCTTGTAGCTCTACCAATGGTGGCATGCCAGCTACATCCGCGCCGAGAAGCTCCAGGTGATTTTTCAGTCACCAGAAAATCAGTAAAAATCAATGTATACTCAGTGACCATTCACTGATTTTAACTGAATTTTGCAGCGAGTGAAATTCACTTAAAATCACTAAATATTCAATGATTTACTTACTGATTTTTTACTAACTGAAAAACCAATTCACTGAATTTGTACGAATGAGCACATGTTCCCCTTCCGAGATCACGTGGCCCCTGCTTGAGGAAAGTTTTTTTGTAGCAGCTTCAAGGAACTTAATTCCACCTCGAAGAGTCACAACTGCAATGGCAAGAGGATGCTTAAAGGGAAGAGGTAGGGTTAACTCAAATGTTCAGCAAGTCTCAGACGTTAATCGGAGAACTGTTCAGCGAGCCTCGTATGTGAGTATGTCACGCTGCACCCGAACGATGTCCAGCGCCGCATTCTCCTTGAGTTTGTTGCTCTGCTGGTGCTCCATGTACTCCCTGTATCTGATACCTCTGAACTCTGCGCCCAGCGGCGCCTCCCGTGCCAGCTCCGGGATCGGCTCGACGACAGCGTCCAGGCACGGCCCGATCAGGCTCACGAACGACATCCTGGACCGCTCGGCGTCGACCAATGCGCGGTGGAGCACGGCCTTGTACCTTCCATTGCTCACAATCTGCATGCAAGTGTAACAGGACCACATGAACCAATAGAGCTAGAATTACGCGGAGTTGATCATGACACCTTTCGAAGAAGGCAGGAAATCGCTCAGTTGGCCGGTCACCTCGAGCTGATCGCCGGTGATGACGAAGAAGGAGCCGGGGATGGGCTTGGCGAGGAGCCACTCGCCGTTGTGCTTGACCTGGAGACCGTCGACGCCGTTCTGGAAGAGCAGAGTGAGGAGACCGTGGTCGGAGTGAGTCGGCAACCCGATTGCCCCGACGTCCGGGCCAGCCGGCGGGTAACTGTTGCCGACGAGGATCTGGAAGCAGGACTCGAGCTTCAGCGCTTCAGCGATGCGACCGCGATCGAGCCCCAGGCTCTCGGAGATCGCCATCGTGAGCGCCAGCATCAGGCCTCTGGTACGAGTCGCGTACTCCGAAGCAATTCCTCTGCCAAAATGTGCATTCAAGTGAAGATTGTCAACACTCAAAAGCCAAACGCGCTGTTAGTAAATGAGTGAACTGCTTGCCTTAGGATTGCCGGCTTTTCCGGGCAGTAGAAATCGGGGTGCGCGAACATCTTCAGGTAGTCCCTCCAGTACTTGTCGCCGTCCACGGCAGAATTGAAACCCGTCCCGACGCGAACGGGGTCCATTGGGCCGGCGTCTGTGTACTCGGACTTTTCCTCCGCTGGTAGACTGAACAGCTCCTTGCACGCGTCCATGGCTGCTCCTTGGAGAGACTCAGGGACGCCATGGTTGATGATCTTATCATGGAAGACGATTCAGACGCATTTGTGCTTTGAACAGTAAGTATACGCTTGCTTGAAAACTCTACAGATTTGTGAGTCGTACGTACCATAAAGAAGCCCCACTCTTCGCACGCCCGGCCGAGGTGCCGGATCGCCCGCGACCGTTGGTCGGCGTCGCCATCGACGAGGGCGTCAAGGTCGACGACGGGGATGCCGTTCTCCTCGCGGTCTGGGAGTTCAAGGCGGGCCATGATTGACTGACTGTGCAGTGGAGGGCTGGAGGCAGAGGCGAGATGAACTAGAAAGATGATTGAAGTTTCTCATCCCAAAATCGTACGTTAGGTGCTGGTTGACCCCACGCTGTAGTGGACGTGGCTAACTTGGAAACTCATCCTGAACATCATCATTCTGTAATGTCACGATCGAACTGGCAAGCAACGACATACAAGTTTGAATCTTCATGTACTCATCAATTTGCTTGCCCATGTGTTGCTGACAATGATACTCCTACTCAGGTGCGGCCCAGGGGCGGGCCTACCTCAATTCATGGGTATTCAGTTCAATACCCATTATTTTCGCAAAGAATTATGTATGTATTGTATATAGTGTGTACATCTATGCAAGAATTCATGGGTATTCGCGTATTTTGGCAAAGAAGCTATGCAACAAAACTAGAGTCCAGTCTTGTATACGTTTCTTTATTAAGTAACTGAATAAGCTTATTTGTCATGACTCCTCTCTTAACATATCATATATATTTGTGCAGGATTCCGTTTGAAGAGGTGGTGTGGAACTTTGGGCAGTCGATGGACGTACCAATCCGTGACCAATCAAGAATTCAAGGCTGAAGCTTGTTGTTGTCTTTTTTTAGACGGAAAGCTTGAGCAAAATGGATTTTCTACAACTCACATAGCTCGTTAACCCGAATCTCAACCGTCCGTTACCCGCCCCCGACCGTCGCAGCAGCAGGCTCGCGAAGAAGCCACAACTCCCAGCGCCCGACAAAGCGTTGCGTGTTCTCCTCAAGAAAATGGGGATCGACGTTGGAGATATGCCCCTGGTGAAGGCTAGGAAAGAATTCACGAACACCTGCAAGTCTCCGCTCTCTGGTTCGGCAATTGAGGGGTTAAACAAACCCTTCAAGCTGAACTTGCCGTCCATGACGGCAGCGGATGAATTTCAACCGTCCGTTCCAACGATTCAACGGGCAAGATTTTCCGTTGAATGCGTTGAACGTTCATGTACACCAGTTTACGATTGCAGGTGTAAATTGATCGCCTGTAATTAAGAAAGGCTTGCACCATCTCTCGGTTTATTTCTATTACCATGCTCCAGTATAGTTGATATCAGGTGCTACAAAGGTGTTTAAAATTGCTACATGCATCATAATTTTCAGGACATCAGCCAAGGGAATCAAGGGAGAAATAGCCATGCGTTAGGATAATTTATCACGTGAGAAGTTGTCTCTGGGTATTTCTCTCCATAAACGATGAAACAATTAATTTCATCTAATTATGTTTTTAATATTCCACATGTACACACTGGTTACTGCCCTATATTAACATCTGGGCAGCCTCTTGTCAAAAAAAAAAAAAAACTGGGCAGCCTCTTTTACCCAGATGAATGCATTTTAAAGTTGCTACAAGCATGAAAATTAGTATTTGATTCTCTTTTTAAACGTTTCATTGTGCATAAATATATCCTAAGGCGCAGTACGTATTAAGGCTTTTTAGCTTCTTAATTTTTTTTGATAAAGGGGGTTAATCACTTATAGAGTTTTAAGCATTACACCCAGCCTTTGCATAACTAGGATGCACAAAGTCGATTTTTTTAGCTTCTTATGTTGCTATAGTTCTTAAATTTAAGAGTCTGGGTCTCACAGTTTTTCCTTTTTCAAATATGCTAACAGTGGTGAATAACCACCTACAATTTTTTCAAGGATTTCATATCTTGGTGTATCACTTCTCCTACTTCCTGATTTTCAGTAATTTGGTCTATTAATTGAGCATGCAGACATGGAGTGGCGCAACGGGATTACGACAATATTCAGCTACAATCACTGTAAATATTTCAAGTATACTTCCTAATAACAATTTATTTGAACATATTTATTAAAGAGTATCCCATTTTCTGTTTTCCTGGTCTCAATCATGGTTATACTACATATTTCTCTTTATCTATCATTTATAGCGCATGATACTGAATATTTAGATGGTACACATGAATAAGATATATATATAGTGGTTTATATGCTTCCCTTTGGTTTTCGAAAAGGTAAAGCAGATTTGCTATTTAGTACCTTTCTCCTTTTGTAGGTAAAGTATAATATTTTTTACTCGATTGATTTCCGATTGACTTGATGAATACATGTGGCTGTTCTTTATCCTCATCCGGGTGACTGTAGTAACATGCCACTATTGCTTTTATCCACGGAGAAATGAGTTTTGGGAAATCTTTGATTCTTTGTAGATGAGGGGTGTCATTTAGCTTTCCTTCCTGAAGAATTACAGTATAAATTTGTTAAATAAGATCCATTTGCAAAATTGATCCGTATGATTTACTATGGGACAAAATATATTTGTAAGCACACTAGCATATCGTGATGTTACCGCAGAACTGAAACATATGGTTGCTAAAATAATACACAATCATTTTTTTTCTTTATCACATGGATCTGTGGGTGGATTTACACTTTGCTGCCGGACTAGACGTTAGTGCTTCCACCTAGATTTTGCCTTGACGGCAATTGTCGAGAGATGAAGCAGAGTGTTGCATCAGCCAGCATCTAACCTTAATCAGGATAATGTTTTGAAGACATTTAGTATTTACGTATGACATTACTAGTAATTGGTAATTGTGGTTAGCCAGAACTCTCAAACATCCTACTTCAGTGACTGCACGGAAACAATGTACTTAAATTTGTATGAGTTGCTCGCGTTACGTTTTCTGTTCTAATAATTATTTATCATGTAATAGGTCTTCTTAGCTGATTGGTTCACTAATGTCCGGCTGCGGGGTATCATCTAGTTAATTAAAATCCGGGCAATATGTGTTCTCCGTCTATAAAAGAAGCTCCGCCCAATTTTCCTGAGAAGGTGGGACACCCAGAGAATTAGCAATTAATGGAAAAACCTACTCATGCCGAATCTACATGATATATAGACACTAGAAAGTGAAACTCCAGTGGACACGGCCCTACAAATAGATGAGCCTCACACATCCTGAAAGAGAGATTGACACTACAACTTTCTTCACGGCTCTGCTTAGCTTCTTCCTCCACCATGGCTGCGATGTGGCCTCTGGTCATTCCTCCTCCTACTGCTCCCACTCCTGCGGGCCTCCGTTGAGTTCGAGCTCCATGGCAACGTCTATCCTATCGGGTACGCAACCTCCTGTATCATGTGATCTTGTCCCAACTTGTTGTTACATAACAAAATAAAGCCAGTCCTTGAGTTCCATGATATATATGTATTGATGTGTGAAAAATATAGGCTGTTGTGGCTGCACTGCATGTAAGCCACAACATTATTTCTTCAATTCGTATGCAAATTACAGGCCTTTAGTTTTCTCTAACTATAGGAACTTGTTGCTGTGATCGTATTCCCCATTTTCTTCCGATAATTACATGCAAGTTATGTGCATCAACTTCCACTATCGCAGGCAGCATCTGACACGCTTTTGCTGCCTGGGTACGTACGTGCAGCCATTTCTACGTTGCCATGAGCGTTGGGGAACCCGCGAAGACCTACTTCCTGGACGTAGACAGCGGCAGCCCCCTCACGTGGTTGCAGTGTAACTTCCCTTGCAAGAGCCCCCTCAAGGTACTCTAACAAAATTTAAGTCATGACATTTCCACCCAGCTACATGACTTACATTACTCCAGTACAGTTTTGATACTTACATACATGAAATCGACTTGTTATAGGGGCCAAACGAAATGTATAGGCCAGGACCGAGCAACAAGGTACCCTGTGAAGACAAGCGCTGCGTCGCGGTGCACAGGGACCTGGGTGCCGTGCACGACTGCCGTCAGAACCCAGACCGATGCGGCTACACGATAAGATACGTGGGCGAGTCATCCACGGGTGTGCTCCTCGCCGACAAGTTCTCCCTCCCCACCAGCAACGAGGACCGCCCATCCTCTCGTTCGGGTAGGCACGCGCATGCATCTATCTCCCGCTTCGTCTTGAATTGCCTTGCATGATTTGGTTGTCGCGCGCGTGCAGCTGTGGGTACGACCAGAAAGGCGGGCAAGCTCGTGCGAACCCGGTGGACGGTGTCCTCGGGATCTCTAGGGGAACGGGAGACTTTGTGTCGCAGCTAAAGCAACAAGGGATAATCACCGAGAATGTCCTTGGCCACTGCATCGGCATCCATGGAGGGGGCTTCCTCTTCTTTGGGGGCGACAGCGATAGGGTGCCCACTTCCGGCATAACCTGGCTTCCCATGGATCAGAGTACCGGGTAATTGGGCATTTACACCTATATCTGTATAAAAGGCGTATATGGTTTCAAGCATTTCATGGAAGATATTGTCATGTTTTTTTTCCCTTTCAGGGTTTACTCACCTGGTGCAGCAACACTGAACCTCAATGTACAACTGAAATACCCGGTGAGCATGAAACCAATGAGGACAATCTTTGACAGTGGTAGCACATATACTTACGTGCATACGACCACATACGCTCGCCTTATTAACGTGGTATGGTTCTGATCACTGCTAACGCAACATGCCAGAACCATACATTTGAACAGAGTTATTACGACTGAAAAATTGAAGAGAGAAACTAGCAAACCAGACATATCATTTTGGATCTTGCAGGTGGGAACCACTCTCCGGGGTTCATCACTTACGGAGGTGGATGATCTTGCACTGCCTGTATGCTGGAAAGACAGAGAGCTAATTCGATCTGTCGACGACGTCAAGCATAAATTCCAGCCACTTGAGTTCACCTTTGGCCAGGGCAACAACCAGGCCACCTTCGAGATCCCTCCTGAAAACTATATAGTTGCCACGGTAAATCTTGGATGGACGACTCCACATTGACTACCAAAAATGGTTAGATGGATAATCATTTGCTAATATATTCACATTTTTTTTATCACAGGAAAGCGGGAATGTGTGTTTGGGAATCCTCAATGGAGCACAGGAGGGTCTGAGTGAACTGAACCTAATTGGAGGTGTGAAGTTCAGTCAAACATTTCCACTTACGAAAACTAGGACACCATGCTTCTTTCTTATGATACACCCCCATCGTTTATCTGTTGTGCAGGTAACGCAATGCAAAATCATATCGTGATATATGATAACGAGAGATCACGAATCGGGTGGGTCCGTGCGTCGTGCGATGGAATGCCGGGTCATGAGCCTCTCATCGGGTCGCGTCTATGAATGAAGCTTGCCTTGGCATGCTGTGGGATACAGGATAGATGGAAATAGAACTGAGATCATAAAAAAAAGAATAAAGAGCTTTCATGAGAAATCGGGATGATACTTTTCATGCGTGTTCCAGCTTGCATGAGTTACTCCGTCAGCGTTGTGATCGAAGTTGCAAATACATACGGTACATGTTAGTGCATGACCATATTATTAGCAAACGAATATCACAACAAACGCATTCGCTCAAACTTCAGCATGCGACAGGAAAAACAGAAGCACAAGTCAGTGCACCAACCAACATCTATAAAATTTCCTTGGTTTGCAGTCGTTATTCCCCGAATAAAATACCAAAGTCTGCATCAAGGTACTAAGACATTTGTGGGGTTTGTCTATTCCATAGCACGATTTGTTCTCCTACATGTTCAAAGCTTGCCAGGGGTCCGCATCCAAGAAATGGTGGGCATTTCGTCAAACACCGGTGCATGGTGCCTGACACGAGCCAGTGTGAGGCGTTCCGGACCATGCGGAGGGACGAGCACCGCCAAAAAAATCACTAACTGGCTGCGAGTCCCTTCACGCAGAGCGGATGTAGCTGGCATGCCGCCATAGGCAGAGCTACAAGTGAACATGACTATTGGAGGTTGTAAGGGGTTGAGCAGCCGGTGGAAGCTCGGCGGCAAGGCATCCACGAGGTCGAACGAAGAGAACCTCTAGCCGATTCCTGAAAAATATCTTATCCTAAAAACTGCCACTATAAAACCAATCGAGCGCAGTGCACCAAAACTGGTCAGCGTCGATGGTTTGAAGCACGAACTACTGGTGCTGCTGCATGCCCAAGGCTATATATGCTGTATGTGTAAGAGAAACATACCAATATAAGACCTGGCGTTTCATGGTTTAGGAAATTTAAGGTGTGGTACGATGTATTGAATCAACTGTGGAGAAATAAGATAATATGCAAGTAACTCGTTATGGCCGTAAAATTGCTCCACTGTAAAGTTCCACGTCTTTCTGAAAAGTAAGAGATAAAACATGAGATATAACAGTAATTTAACTTCGGTAACGTTAATGAGCAAGCATACGTGCAACGATATAAAATAATAGTACATGACATGTACTGACATCGGTCCAACTAATAACATAGGTACCGCTAGGAAGGTATAATCCATGATAACCTTTACCTGAATGAAACTAGATCAAAGATATGAAACTACGACTTGCAATAGCCCGGACATAGTAAGACATGAGCATCGCTTTTCAACGTTTACGAAAAGTTCATTCAAAAGTAGAGTAATCATTCCGGGCTGAATAGATTTGTACTGGTAAGTAAGGAATTCTTCTGAAGCAATCTCTACAACTTTAGTATTTTCACAAGCTAAACTCGCACGTAAATTGGTTTCATACCTACTGAATCAGATAGCCTATCTGATCGTGCAAGGAGATCAACCATACAACCATAGCATTAAAAAAATTACACCCTTCTAGGTCAATATTATTTTTACACCCTTCATCTAGCATGAGTATATGCTAACATGCACTCAGAACAGTGACCAGTGTCATTTGGTGATACAACCTACTTTTGCATATCCCAAAATAAGCCCAATGCTTTGGTTCCATGGCCATTGAATGCAAGGCGTTATATCGTCGCTGTCCACAAGGTTATCATCTTTCCCAAGCTCCACCAAAGACTCTCATGCCAGTGTCCATTTCACCACATTTACCATATATGTCTAGAAGGGTATTACTCTTACTTAAAATCAATCCCGTGAGCTCGTTTGGCACTCATCATTTCATTTCATTTTATTTGGCAAAAATGAGATGAAGTGACACTGATGCCATCATTCATTTCATTCCATTTGAAAATGACACAGTTAGAAACAGGAATCGACTTAACGTACCAATGCATTCACTAGGATTCAAACTGAAATGATGTTTTGAATTTCATGACAGCGAAACATGCTGGGTATGATATCGCAATTGAATTCCATGATTCGAGCTCTAACAGCTGTACCATCTTCCTCACGACTAGCCATGAACGGACCTCCCAAGAAGTGTGTTCTTCGAACTTCCACAGCAAGAGAGGGGAGCATTAGCCGCATACCGATCAACACCAATCCCCATCAACGCCATATCACACACAACATGATGTTGCAGGACACCGCGCACTAGTGGAAACCATGCCTTTGGTCCAGAGCCACATTTGGCTCTAGTCCCAGGTGGCTTACGAACCGGGACTAGAGTGTGGCTCTAGTCCCGGTTCAACGGCTACGAGGCGGCGCAGCTCCGGTCCCGGGTCGGTGGGCACCCCTAGTCCCGGGTCGTGAGACCACCCGGCACTAGAGGTGCCGCGTTAGGCAGCCGCAGAGGAGGGCCCGCGCGATAATCTCTAGTCCCGGGTTGTATCACGGCCCGGAACTAGAGGTGGAGCTTTAGTACCGGGTCGTGATACAACCCGGGACAACTGCTCTCACTATATCATCTTCCACCCCCGAGAGCAGCCCTCCATTTTCCAGCTCGAGTTCATCTCCATTTCGTCCATTGTTTCCTCTCTCTACCTCGGATAGAATGCGGAGGGACCTGCAACTAAAGGACCGCTTTCGACCAATTGTAGAGGAAATTGCGAGATTTTTGATGAACTATGTCATAAACACACATGGAAAATACAATGCCACCGATCAATAGACGGGCTCTAGTCCCGACGATGATCTCCATGTAATCAAATAGACGGCGGGCTCTAGTCCCTGTTATATATGATCTCTATGTAATTAATCGAATAGACGGGCTCTAGTCCAGGTTGTGATCTCTATTAATTAATTAAAAATGAGCGTCCCGGGTGGGACTCCGGTATCAGAGGCCCCTACCACCCGGGATCAAAGGTCCTGTTTCTACAAGTGGCGTCCGCAGCAAGGTATACATATCGATGAGCGAGTTCCGCAGGTACACACGCGAGTGCAAGCCATTGACGAGGACGTGAGCATGTACCTGCTTCCCAATAGACGCGCACTCGAATCAGCAGGCGACGCGGATATAGACTTGTAGAGAGCAACCGAGCGGCTCCTGCTCTGGGCTTCGTGCGTGTACTGCGGGCTACGGCCTGGCTAGCTTGAAGAAGGGAGCGGAGATGTCTCTGTCCATCCCGGCGTCGTCGTCGTCGATCTTGGGGATCGGGCAGCGAAAGGGAGGCGGTGGCGCGGTGGGAGGCGAAGGGGGCGGCGCCGCGGATGTGGTTCTGGGAGCGAAGGGCGATGGTGTCGATGGAGCGCCGGAGAGCCACGGCTTCCCCTCGGCGGCGACGGCGGACCAAGGAATGGGAGAGCCACGACTTCCCCTCGGCGGCGGCGGCGGCGGACCAAGGAAGGGGAGAGGAGAAAATAAGTCCAAGCGATGACCCGAGTCCGCGCGTGGGTCCGTCGAGGTGTTTTTTTTCCGTGTGTGGGAGCGCGGGCTAATTCCACAGGCAGATCTCAAACTCGGCCCCCGTCTCCATGTCAGGCCGAGCGTGCTATCCCGCTCCGCCGGCACCTCGGCGGCAGCCCGGTCGCGGAACCGTTCTCTTCCCGGCGTCCTCCCAGTTCATCTCAGGGATTCGCTGCCACCAGCACGGAAGGAAGCCTCGTCGCCTCACCTTTGCCCACGCCGCCAGGGCACGCCAACTCGAACTCTTCTCTCCTAGCCGAGATCGTCCACCTTTCCTCTACTGGACCGGCGCGGCGAGTCGGAAGATTTCTTCAAGTTCTGGTAAGGAGCCCTACCGTTTCCTGGAATCGCTGCCTCTTCTGTTTCTCTCTTTGCTATGACTAATATATCTCCATAATAACTTAACTGTTGTCTTTAGTTTTCATGGTTGGCTGTTTTATGACTCTATGTATGCTATTAACTTTATCACACTGCGTATTTGTTCATGTTACAAATATCAATTCTGGTACCTATTCTTGACTATATAGTTTAATTGATATTGATAGAATTTTCCACCATCAAAATTCTGAAAACCAGCTTTTATAACTTTTTTAAATGCTCAATAAAGTAAACAAAATAAAGGAGGGTTAAGGCCCAAGGGGCAAGTGCGGAGTTCAGGGATCCTAATTTTTGTTTGGAGACCAAATTCAAAGTTCATGGTCTACTCTATACTTTTGACCATGTAATTCGTGAAATGGAAACTTATCATGAGACTTGTACAAGACTATGAAGTATTGCATGAATCCGCGTCATCAGTTTGTGTAGTTCTGATTATCCCCATATTTTATCTGTCTCCTGTTATTGTTTGCTTGTCTGCACTATTAGTACAACTATTGGACTCTGAAAGACATTTTTATTTTCCCATGATTCCTATAATCATGATTCAAACTTCTTCTGTGTAGACTAAATAGAATTTTTTTCACCACTGTGTTGCTGTGTTAATTAAACTTCTTCAGATCGTCTTAATGTGGCAGATGGGTTGCTTGCTGCTCTTTATGCTTTATGGGCTGCTTTCTGTACAGTACTGGGTTGGTTGTAGATGGATGGTACTGCTGTGTTACTGTGTTGTATTGTTGCTGCTGGATTGCACAGCTGGGCTGCATCTTGCTGTTTTCTCAGGGCAGATGAGCTACTATTATGGTTTGGGTCTTCTTTATTTAGTACCATTGCGTCAAGCAATACATCTGTCTCAACTTGTTCATTGCTAATATGTAAGTCTACAGAACTTCTGCATGGCCGCCGATTGTTTGTCATCATACCGCTTTTGCAGCCCTCCTGTATTTTTCTCTTTGGCTTGACTTGACGGGTTCCTGAAAATTCCACACGAGGGTGATGATATCAGTATTTGGATTTTGTGTATTCAGCTATCATAGTTGACTATTAATCGTTATCAAATGAAAAGCCCTATAAATTGTACCAGTGTTAGGGTTTGGGGTGTTTCTCTTGTGTCCATTGGTATACTGTGCTATATATTTTCCCTCTTACGACTTGCAATGCACGAAATGTGTTTCATAATACTAGGCACCATTCTGGTATACATTTTCCTAATCAAAATGTGTTGACGCAGACTACAAAGCAACAACTGGTTTGCACAACTTGCTAAACAATGAAGCTATTCGGGATGATTTTGATTCTGAGAGATCACAGTCTCTTTTCTCGGTTGCTGGATTTTTTAGCAAGATGTCATTCTGGTGGATGAATCCCTTGGTGGAGAAAGGTTACAGAAAACCTCTTGAAGAGAAAGACATACCTTTGCTTGATGTTGCAGATCAAGCAGGCACCCAGTACTCAATGTTCGTGAACAAAATCAATGCTAGGCAATTATCACTTTTCTGGGCAATTGTTTCATGCTACAAAAGGGAGATTCTGTTTTCTGGGTTCTTCGCATTGCTCAAGGTACTCACTCTATCTTCTGGCCCTTTGCTCGTAAAGGAATTTATCAATGTATGCTCGGGAAAAGAAGCTTTCAAGCATGAAGGTGTTGTTATAGCTCTTGGACTCCTTTTGTCTAAATGCTTGGAATCATTAGCCCAGAGACAGTGGTATTTTCAAACGCGGAGGGTGGGGATCCAAGTGAGGTCTCTCTTGTCAGCTGCTATTTACCGAAAGCAACAAAAATTATCACGCTTTGCCAGTATAAAACATTCTTCTGGAGAGATAATGAACTACCTCATAGTGGATGCTTACAGGGTTGGCGAGTTTCCTTTCTGGTTCCATCGGATTTGGACTACCGGCCTCCAACTTGCCATTTCCTTGACAGTACTATACAACGCAGTTGGTCCTGCAACAATAGCGTCTGTGCTTGTTATAGGACTGACAGTTATACTGAATGCCCCTCTAGCTAGGCAACAGCAAGATTTCCACAAGAAACTCATGAAAGCTCAAGACATGAGGTTGAAAGCTATGTCTGAGTCTCTTGTGAACATGAAGGTCCTAAAGCTTTATGCATGGGAGGCCCACTTCAAGAGTGTTATAGAACATCTTAGGGATTTAGAGCTAAAATGGTTGTCAGCATTCCAGTTAAGAAAAGCATATACTAGTGTTGTCTTCTGGGCATCACCTGCACTTGTTTCAGCGGCAACATTCATGGCATGTTATTTTCTAGGAGTCCCACTTGATCCTGTCAATGTATTCACCTTTGTAGCTGCACTGCGCCTTGTTCAGGATCCTATTAATCATATTCCAAATGTTATTGGCTCTATAATTCAAGCAAGGGTTGCATACTCTCGGATAAGCGGTTTTCTTGGTGACTCTGAGCTACAAAAGGATCAAGTTTCAGTGGAGCATTGTGCGTGTAGTCAGTGTCCTATAGTACTAAAATCTGGCTCTTTCTCATGGGACAGCTCAGGAAATTCAAATCTGAGGAATATTAATTTGGAGGTGAAAGCAGGAATGAAGGTAGCAATATGTGGTGAGGTTGGCTCAGGAAAATCCACTCTTTTGGCAGCTATTCTGGGAGAGGTCCCAAGGACAGAAGGAATGGTACTAATAATGTTCTGTGTATTAACTCGTCATAACAATGATCCATGTTGTTCTGGAACCTCCTTTTGTACCATCAAATAATATCTGTTAGTTAGTATTTACCACATTCATGTATCATGGTTACTTATATTACTTACTCTACTGTGTTACAGCTATGAGCCTAGGTTACAGTAAATGTGTACCTGCTATACTAACACAACTATCTTTTGTTATCCAACGAGGCAAAGATTGAATGCATCACTTTTTTTCTGTCCAGTATTGGATCAAAATTATGGTCATCAATCTGTTTTTTCTCTCTGGTTAGAGCTGAATGTCAACTATGCCAAAGGGCTCAAACTAAGAGATCGATAGTCCCCTTGCCTTAGTTTGCCTCCTGGTCACTTTTTACTTGTAGTCACTTTTTGTTTGCAGTTTTGCTTGTCACTTTTTAGTATGTCTTTCTTCTTGTAACTGTAGAGCCTCTAGTATTGGATCTACCATTAGTTGGAATTATTTGCGGGAGCAATGTACCTTATGTGTAGTGCTTAGTTATAACAACAACTACATTACTACTTACTTGCATTAGTTTCTGTACTGCAATTTTTTTCTGTTTATACAGTAATGTATCTAAATGTGTGATATTTTAAAAGACAACAAAATTCCAATTGGATTTCCCTTTGAAGAAACTTTCAACGTATTTTTGTAATTTGTGCATGTGGACTGTTACACTACCTTTTTCTTGTTGACTACTAATTTCTTTGTTGAACATAATTGCAGAGTCAAGTTTGTGGAAAGTAGCATATGTTTCCCAGGATTCGTGGATTCAAACAGGATCTTTGCAGGAGAACATACTTTTTGGGTCTAACATGGACAACCAAAGATACGAAGAGACTCTCCGGCGGTGTTCGCTGGTGTATGATCTTGAAAGCTTGCCTTTTGGTGACCTTACTCAAATTGGGGAAAGAGGAGTTAATCTTAGTGGAGGACAGAAGCAACGGGTTCAATTAGCTCGTGCATTGTATTATGACGCAGATATATATCTTTTGGATGATCCTTTCAGCTCTGTTGATGCGCGTACTGCTGCAAGTCTTTTGAATGTAGGGGCTATTTATCGGCATCTCAGATTAGCTACATGAGCCTTTAATTCTCTATATTCTAACGATCATTCTTGTTGCAGGAATATGTGATGGGAGCTTTATCTAAAAAGACAGTTCTGTTAGTAACCCACCAAGTGGAGTTCTTACACGCATTCGATTCTGTTGTAGTAAGTATTGACTCTTTATTAACCTATTGGCATTCTGAAAGATAACATGCATGTTTCATTGTCAGGATAGAGGCTTTACGTGACTATATGATGCATGCTTGTTCATCCTTTGATGCATGAGGAACTCCGATTATGTTGTTAGCACTCACTAACTTGTCTTTTGGCAGTTAATGTCCCATGGACAAGTTATGCATGCTGCTTCGTACCAAGAACTGCTAGTGTCTTCCAAACAATTTCAGGACCTTGTGAAGGCACATGAAGTCACTACAAACGTTCCAAATCTTAACAAAGCCAAGCAGTTTGAAAGGGATGCCAGTGTTATTCACGATATGAGAAAAGAATCTGCCAAGTCATCAGCATTAGATGACCTTATTAAAACAGAAAATAGAGAAATTGGCGACACTGGACTGAAGCCTTATTTAATGTATTTGAAGCAGAACAAGGGCTATATATATGCTAGTCTTGTTGCTATTACTAACATCATTTTCGCAACTGGGCAAGTATTTCAGAACTCATGGCTTGCTGCCAATGTTCAGAATCCTTGTGTAAGCACATCGAATCTTGTTCTGGGGTATACAGCCATTGGATTTGGTTCAATCATTTTCTTGCTATCTAGAGCTCTGTTTGTAGTTAATCTTGGTCTCCGGACATCAAGGCCTCTGTTTGACCATTTACTTAGTGCCCTATTCGGTGCACCGATGTCTTTCTTCCATTCCACTCCACTTGGAAGGATAGTTAGCCGTGTAAGTACTCAAAATTTAGTACTACTATATGAATCTCTCTTATTTAATTTGACCCATATTAATTTTTAACTTACGAGGCAAGTAATAAATCTATGATGCAGGTGTCGTCTGACTTAAGTATCATTGATCTCGATATTCCATTTACTATGTCTTTCAGTATTTGTGCCACACTAAATGCATACATAAATCTGGGTGTTTTATGCTTCTTTACATGGCAAACTTTGCTTGTTGCTGCACCGGTTATCATCCTGGCTGTTAAATTACAGGTAATCTTGTATAGTCCCATTTTTATACATGATCTAGTCTCTCTAAGCTGTTATTTACATGACCTGATTTTACTGAAATATTTCAATGCAGCGGTACTACTTGGCCTCCTCAAAGGAATTGATGAGGATCAATGGCACTACAAAATCTCTAATCGCTAATCATCTTGGAGAATCGATTGCAGGAGCAGTTACAATAAGAGCCTTTAAGCAAGAAGACCGTTTTTTTGCGAAAATTTTGGAGCTTATCGACAATAATGCAAGCCCGTCTTTCCACTGTTTTGCTGCAACTGAATGGTTGACTCAACGCTTGGAGATAATGGGTTCTGCTATTCTTTCAGCATCTGCACTTGTTATTACTCTTCTTCCTGCAGGAACTTATAGCCCTGGTGAGACACGTGAAACTTTATTCAAGGGAATGCAATGTTTTGTAACCTTTAGTTGACTTTCTCGTTTGTCCATAGTGCTAAGCAGTGTTTTCGTAAAGAGTTGACGTAGAAGATGTTGGAAAATTTGAGATTACATTGCATCGCTCTCTCTGTCATAAATAAAAATATTATATTGCAACTCATTAATTTTCTCATAGAGGATCACCCTCAGCTTATATCTCACTAATCAGGCATAAGCGACAAACCGTCATCGCATAGCTGTTACACAGTACCATCTCTTGGTGTCTGGCTGTCTGCTGCTCCTAGATCTTTTTGTATCTTCATGCGTCTTGCTCCTTTGCTTGTCCGTCCTCGAGAGGTTGCTTAATTGCAAGTCATTTTGTCGAGATGAGGTCACCACTTTCGTCATCCAGTTCACATCATGGCAGATTTGGAAGCACCACAATGTTTTCATATTTGATGGCTTAGCATTAGCAACCACGCATCACGTGCATACTTGAAAACATCAAGGAGGATGCGCAAACATGGAGTGCTGAGGGTGTTTCAGGTGTGCTCCCAGGCGGCACTGCTACTTAGTGGTGTGAGTGTATTGTAGGGTTATAATGGGGTGCCTATAATACTTGTAAATACATTTTTTTCGAACAATCCATCAAGACGCAAGCTTTGCGTTTTCCTGAAAAAGTATTTTTCTCGCATTTCTTGTAAGTGGCAAGGTCTGAAAATTGAGTCAGTCGCTCAGGGCAATTAACAAAAGGATCAACATTTACTTGTGTCAGAATTCACAACAGTGATATGTTCCAAGAAAAAATTGCAAAAGAAAAGAAAAGCACACAGAAGATTATAGTTGCACGGAAACAACTTTGGTTTCAGATATCATGATGCTTCAGAGCTTATTTATGTAGTTATATCTCCTGTATGGTTTTCTTGTACTATTCATATGTATGTAGTTCTATATTCCAGTCAATTTTCTTATTGAATTTGACATATTTGAGCTTATTATTCTATAGAACTTCATCAATTCTTGTCCTTTTAGTAGTTGCCGAGCAAATGCTAATGAGAACTATATTAAGATAAGCTCATAGTTATTAATATTGGCATATACAATTCCGCAGGTGCTGTAGGGATGTTGCTCTCTTATGGTCTGTCACTCAGTATGTTATTCCTGTTCTCTATACAAAATCAGTGTTCTCTTGCAAATCAAATCATCTCTGTTGAGAGGTTGAGCCAATATATAGGTATTGTAAGTGAGGCACCATATGTTATGAAACATCATCAACCACCTGATGATTGGCCCTCTGTGGGTAAGATAGAATTCGAAGGTTTGGAGGTAGGTGATGAAAAACTAATTGCTTGCTTATGACATGATCAGCTTTAATTTCTCATGCATTTTCCATAAGACAATTCATGTTTGGTGTTAGCAGATAAAATATAATCAAGATGCTTCTCCAGTACTTCATGGAATTACTTGCACATTTCAAGGCGGTGATAAAATTGGGATAGTCGGTCGAACAGGAAGTGGCAAGACAACTTTAATTAATGCAATATTCCGTCTTGTTGAGCCTTCTAGAGGAAAGATAATCATAGATGACCATGACATCACAGCAATGGGCCTACATGACTTGCGATCTCGAATTGGTCTTATCCCTCAAGATCCTATACTCTTTTATGGCTCTATAAGACATAATTTGGATCCTCAAGGACATTTCTCGGACGAACGAATCTGGGAAGTATGTTCTCATATGCTGTTATAGTTTGATCATTTTACATTTTCCCTGTTAAAATAATTTGGTTTCTTCAGTAATTTTTGTATGATGACATATAATAGTAAAGATAGAAGAACAAAAGAAGACATTATATAATTTACTAATAGTCCCCTCTCCCCAATAAGCAGTTTATTGAAAGCTAAGGACACATTTCTGACTTAGCCTTTGCCAGGTTCTAGGCAAATGTCAACTGATTGAAGCAGTTAAAGAAAAGCAAGGATTGGACTCACATAGTAGGACTTTTCAATCTCATTCTCTTTTATAGAACTTGCTGTAATTATATTATTACATTTCTCTTACTTTCTTTGTCCAAAAGTTCTGGAGGGAGGATCAAACTGGAGCATGGGCCAAAGGCAGTTACTTTGCTTGGGCCGTGCATTATTGAGACGAAGCCGCATCTTGATACTTGATGAGGCAACAGCATCAATCGATAATGCAACTGATGCGATTCTTCAGAAGATAATCAGGACAGAGTTCAAGGACAGCACAGTTATCACAGTTGCACATCGGATACCAACAGTGGTGGACTGCACCAGTGTACTTGTTATTGACAACGGTATGCATGTATCTGATAAGTCTTTTTGGCTTTTTCATGATTGTTTTCAACTCCGCGTGTGGTGTTAACTTACAAATATTGTTTGGTACCAAGGGACTCTATCAGCAAATGAATGTGTGAGAGTTCTTGCCTTCGACTCGTCATTCAGTAGGATTATGTTGCAGTGTACTAGTTCCACCGGTTGTCATGAATTGGACCCAACCTTAATCTTCTGAACATTTCATATTGTGCATAAATATAGTGTATAAAAGACCCGTTTTTCTCTGATGGGAAACTGCAAAATTGCAGCAATATGGGAAAGAAAATAGGTCAAAGAATGTAAAACTTTTGTAGACCCTTGACTGACACTGTAGCCATCGACGGGAGGAATTGGGGAAGAAATGCAGTGGGTAGACGGGCGATGGTACTGACATGGTAGGATAGAGATGAGTTGGGGTAAGTGACTGCTCTATCTCATGCTCAAATCCATTACGATAGGGAGGATCTTCCTCATATAGAGCTTTCTGTTTAGGTCAGGTAGTAAGTAACACATTACCCTTCTCTGAACAGACAGCTACTGCAAGGGCATACAACTGACTCAAACTGTTTAAATCTATCTTAATAGAAGTCCCATCTATAGCTGGAACCCTTCTCAGCAGCAGCAGCAGCAACACTAGCAGTGGAAGTAGATCCCACATTTAATAGGGCTATATGTGATAGGAGGCCTTCAATATATTCCCCACCATTCTCAATCAGCTTAAGCTGTGGGTAAAACGAGTGCTGCATGGCATTTTGTGAAAATGCATTATAGCTACTCAGACATTTATCCCCAATGTTTTTTCTCAGATGTCATAGATAGTCATTCCGTCCTTTCTTACTATTTTCTATCATTCTCAGTGGCCACAGAACTTCCGTTGCAGGTTGACAGCTATATTTTTGCTTATGCTGCAGGGAAAATGGTAGAATACGACCAACCTCAAAAACTGATGGAGACCGAAGGATCTTTCTTTAAGGATCTTCTGAACGAGTACTGGCTGCAAGCATCGAAAGGAGGCTTATAGATTGCTTGTAGAAGAAATGTACCATGATATATGGTTCAAAAAAGGGCAGCAACTTCAACTAAACACCACATGGTTAATTCATCCTAATGGGTTCAAAGATGAGTAGTCATTTACCTCGGGGAAGTCTTTATTTTCTAGGAAATATTGCTACTTCTACTCGAGAGAACTCAATCCCCCTGCCGCATGATCACATACCTGTGGATTTGGAAAACTAAGGTCTGGAATAAGCTTAAGGTTTTTTCTTGGCTCCTGTTATCTGATAGATTAAACATTTTAGCTGCCCTCTTTACAGTTCAGGGAAGGAGAAAAGGTTGGAACATTTCTCAAGCCAGATCATCATATCAGGGAAACTTAAGCCGTGAGTTTTTTTTATTCTGGCTGCTTTGGGGGCATTTGGTCGAAATAACATTTATTTTAAGCGCATAAGGCCATCATCGGCTGCTTCGAAGTCTAGACTTATACACTTCAATTTTTTCACTTGAAAATTTCGGAAAACTTATACTTGTACATATGGATGTCTAGCACGTAAAGGGAGCATACAACCCTAATGAAAGACCAAAAGCTCGGAGAAACAACAGAGAGGCAACTTAAATATAAATAAGTTGATTAGCTACAAAAATTCCCTGAAAGAAATTGACTAGCTACTAAGGGTACGCAAAATGGTGTTATCCGGTGATGCCACATAGGATGAATGCTGATTAGAGGGGAGAAATGAAAAATTATATTTCCCCTTCTCTATGATTAGTGATCTTTTACTAAGAAATGTAGGCTATTTTCCTCGTTGTATGAGATGTTTTCTCTCTTACGCACACATTATTCTTGTTTAATTATATCCACCTGTAATTTTACGAGTATTCAAATGATAATGACTAGAGATAATTTAAAAGATAATCGATTGTATATCAAGTTTTTTCCTCTTTAGATAATGCGCAATGTACAAGGGAAGAAAATCATATACCTGGTGTACATGCCCTAATATATGATGCGTCCATTTCATATAGAGTTTTTATTTACTTTATTACTACATGGATTTCTACATTTTATCACGTCAGCGCGCACTTTTATGTCTTTGTATGCAGGAACTCAAAATATTAAACAGGAATTCCATATATGGTATTTTTACCAAGTATGGTATGAAATATGCTGATTAGGAGCCCGTAATACCTTCCTTGTGGAAAAACAATTCCTTCCTTGTGGAAAAACAATTCGGTGGAAATAAAGAAGGAGAAAAAAAGCAATAAAGAAAAAATAGATGAGATAACGACCCCCGACCGTATCGCCTCTAGGGCGACCGTGACCGTATCGCCTCCAGGGCGACCACCTCGTCTGGTACTTTAATCATGTGGTCTCGGATTTCTAATCAGACGAGCAGAGCAGCCGCCACCACGAAAACAGTTTAGAAAACCTAGCCTCCGGAAGGGAAATTAGCAGGAGGCTGCCACCTTCACCGTTGCGATCCGGAAAGCCAATGCATTCGTCTCCATCACCACCAACACCATCTCCTTCATCTACATTAACGAATCCCTCCATCGTCTTGTTTTAATTCCCAAACTTTTAGTTGCGGATTTGCACATGTACTCGTACTATTGTTCATCTTGCATGCATCCATACCATTAATATATTAATATGTCATCTCTTGTGCTTTCATGTGTGACTAGTTTCATTTTTTTCTTGGGAAGATGAGAAAACCCTAGTTTTATTATTATGAGATGAGATAGAAATCTTATGATTTAATACCGGTTGTCATGTGGTAACCGTCTATTTCTGTATATCGTGCGAACGTCGACTGTACAAATTTGCCTTCGAAACTGAAGTAGGTTGTTTGTGTTAATGCGTGGATGAGTGGCCATCGTACCCCATAGTCAAACAGAGGTAGACTTGATACCCTATCATTGCGGGGTACCACTTGTCTGCGTATTAACATGGGAGTAACAGAGACCCACGAAACTGCTCGATCTCCACATACATGGGGTAACCTTTGATGCTAGGGGCTCGGTCCGTCCTATCGGGTATCCTGCCGAGACTAGCAGTGTTTGCACAGAGCGTGTAAGGCTGATAGATTTAGGGTACGTATTTATTTGGGACTCCGCCTCTACATGAAAATTTTCGATATAAACAATTTCCCCTCTAAAAATATACTAGGGTGAAACCAATGCTTCATGAGAACACTTTAGCCTTATTGCAGTTTCCATAAAAATCACCATTTGCTTGCTCTCTTGCTTTTACTTTATTGTCTTTTACATTTTGTTTAATTTTCAACAACACAACGATCTGTTTTTCCACACACTTGCTTGCTTTAGATCAAAGTAACATGCATGTACAATTTATTTTAATAATCAAAGAAGAACCTAAAGATCATTTTCTCAGCTCTCTGTCATTCGATAACTCTTATTTGGAAACTAGTTACAAAATCTGTGCACTTGCAGGCATCAATACACCGTGTAATTCTATTAAAAAAACATTTAGGTGCACCGTTAGGGACAGCGCGGTGATGGATGGGATGGAAAAGGTGGATCAGTAACATTAAAGTCTTCCCTTGTCCCTTCTTTAGAAAGTGATTAGGGCGGCGAAAAGCTTTGCCACTCTCTCTGTTGGCAAGGCTGCGCGGTCCCTATCTCCATCCGCCAGTCCGGTGACGGGAGAGGATGGGACCTCGACACTTTAATCTTGGCTAGTTTTGGCCTCGATCTTTCTAGAGGCGACGCACTAGTAGGACGAACACGCCTCGTCAAAATAAAGTGACGCTTCGAGCAAGTGGCTTGGTTGTCTCATCGTCCTTTACATATGTGAGTTCAGTTTCTTGGTCGTTGCCGTTGTTTGCCACGGCGTTTTGGCCTGGATCTTTCCAGAGGCGACGCATTAGTAGGAGGGACACGCCTCGTCAAAATAATGTGATGCTTGGACCAATTGGCTTGGTCGTCTCATCGTCCTTTAGATATGTGAGTTCATTTCTTGGTCGTTGTCGTTGTTTGCCACGGTGCTGCTGGCCACGAGATGGAAGCCTTGAAGTGAGGATGTTGGTTCGAAACTGGTGGATTTGTCTTTCTTCCCCAACTTTGTTATTGGGATGCAGACAATTTCAGTCAAAGATAGCATCAGAACGGTTCATGGTCGATGCGCCACAACACGACACGATTGACTCTAAGAGCTTTCTCTCATGATGGTGCTTATTTTGACCAGGCAATTGTGGAAGTTCGGTTCTTTTTGCAGTGTGTCTCAGTGGGTTGGAGTTGGCCGTTGGCCGCTGGATTTGGTTTGTGCAGATAACTGTAGGTACTGGTCATGGTCCATTTTTTTCAAACTTTTAGGGTTCTTTCTGCGACGCTTTCATGACCAGTGTATCTTTTATCTTTCACATATCTTTGTTCTCGTTAACCGATAACTAGACTAGTGCACAGTCGATCCTCGTAGTGACAAATCGAGAGAGGAGGCGGAGCTAGCACCTCGTCGGCGATGATGACGACGTGGCGTCGACGGTGAAAATGAGGAATGGAGCGAGCTGGAGGCGCGGCGATGGAAGTGAGCCGGAATGTAACTGTGTGTCGGCGCCGGAAAGACAGGGCTATGCTATTTCTCGGTCAACCTAGTCCTACCCAACAGGAAGTAAAAACGTAAATTTCAAAAGATATAGAAAAGGAAACGGAAGGCAATTTCGCCGAAATCATACCGGATACTCCGCTCTTGACCGATCCGATTTCGGATCGTTTTCCTTGCGAGTAGATCCTCGATAGGACTATATACATCGCCGCCTTCCTCCCCCTCCTTCATGCCAGCAGACCTACCTAGTAGTAGCCGGCAGCCGCTCGATCTGTAAGTCATGAGGGGCGCTGACCTGATCGGCACGCTGCCGGACGAGGTCCTCCAGCACGTGCTCTCCTTCCTGCCGTCGCGCGAGGCCGTCCATTCGTCGCTGCTCTCCCGGCGCTGGCGCGACCTCTGGAAATCCGCCCCCGCCGTCCGCGTCAGCGGCAAGGGAGCCGCATTCCGCCGTTTCGTTAACAGCCTGCTTCTCCACAGGAACGATGCCTCGCAGCTGCGCTTGTTCGAGATCGACGACGAGGTCATAGGACCACCCGAGATCGCCGACATCGACTATTACGGCTACGAAGACGACTACTACGAAGACGACGAACTGGTCATCGGCCCACCCGAGCTGATCGCCGACGTCGACTATGACGACTCCGAAGACGACGACCTGGTCATAGCCCCTGGGAGAGGATCGACGACAGCGTTGACCGGTGGATCATGCACGCCCTGTCGACTTGCCGCGCTACCTCCCTCACGGCGCGCTTCGACGAGGAGATGGGCGTGCTGTGGCGGCCGCGCTCCCACGACGCCTTCGCGTCCCATTACCTCAAAACGATGCACCTCGAACTCGTCTACCTCAACGACGGCCTCATGGACTTTTCTCCCTGCCCGGCGCTACTGAGCCTCACCCTCAGCAGCTGCCGCCTCTACGGAGACGCGCTCGTGTCGCCCTCGCTGGAGCGTCTCATCATCATCCACTGCGACATTCCGATCGGTCGCTACACGGCCGGCGGGAAGACAACGATAAGGATCTCTACGCCGAGGCTCCGTCATCTGCAGATATCCGATAGCTGTGACGACGACCAGACGGTTGTGTCACTCGACAGAATGCCTTGGTTGACGACGGCGAGCGTCCGGCTTACAGGCACCACCAAGATGTATCCGGGCAAAAATCCTCACGGCTGCTCGCTTCTGCCCGGCTTGTCAGAGGCCACCACCTTGGAGCTCATAGCTTCGACTTCTCATGGAATGGTTTGTCAACTGCAACCTATTACATTTTTTGTTTTCACCATATTAATTAGATAGTAGAAATGGATAATTTAGGGACTACATTTCACAGATTGCCACTCATTTCACTAAATTATTCTTAATCTCTCATGTGCACTATATCCAGGAAATCCTACAAAAGGACTTGACATGGTGCCCTGCATTCACCAAGTTAAAGACTTTGACAATTAACAAGTGGTGTCTGTATGATGCAACGGCGCTTGCGTGCCTTCTGCGGCACACTCCAGCACTAGAGAAGCTAATATTGCGACTTGATTTCGGGGTACCTACTCTATATGTTCGTGCTTTCGAATGAACTACTTTGTGTTATTATGTTTATCCTGTCAGTTTTTAAGTTAAATATTAATCCTCATGTGCACTCGGATTTTCCCTTGTTTTTTCTTATTCTGCAGAGCCACGATGCACAAGAGGAGAAAACAAGATTAGGAAGTTATCTAACATCACAACAGTTATCTCCTGCACTGGAAAACCTGAAAACAGTAGAGATCCAAAGGCACCGCTTATATTCTGACAGAAGGTACAACCCAATTTTGAAGTTGTTAAGTGACAGCTGGGGCATACCTCGCAGTAAAGTTAGTACTACATATATCAGCCTAAACAAGCAATCTGAACTCTGAAGGTAAGCCATCTATACATACCATTTTCTTTTGTGATTTTTATGCGTAAAAAAATTCTACATAAAAGCAAGCCCATCGTACAATACCGAACAAATAAGTTGCTAGAGAAAATTACTGTTAATTGAGTACATACCGAAAACTGCTTAATCATTTATCTGTTCTGCTACGAGCCATAGCCTCATACAGGATGATTTTCATTTGCATTGCTCATCATCAGCCCAGTGTTGGTTAAGCTACATATATTTGCACAACCTCTTAGATTTATCTCATAATTAACCTGGGTGTTTTACCGGTTACAGTGCATTGGTGGTATATAATATACTATGTATGGAAAACAAGAAATATAGGTTGCTTGGAGAAAATAAGTTCTCAACGGATTTGTACACTGGATTAATTTTTGTGCTCGTTAATGTGCAGAACACTACGGGAGAGCAGTTCATTGCGGTGTGCCTGCAGCACACGGCGAAGGCAGAAAAGCGCACGGCAAAGCCTCTTCTGCTCAGTTCAATAGCTAGTGGCGATTGCGGAGGAGGAGCAACAAGCTAAAAAGATTATAGAGAGGACGGAAGCTGTTATCAACTGGGTAGGTTTTTTTAGTTAATACAAGAAGATCTTTATCAGAAGGAGTTTTATGATGATGATGTTCACCATGGAGTGTTCCGCGGTGCGTGTGTTTTCTTGTTTTGTGGCAGTCATCCTGCAAGATACTACTAAGCACATTTTATTGCTCAAATCAATGATAGAGTTTTTTCCATTTTGGTGGTATATATTTGCATCCATGTGATTCCCTCGAAGAAAGATTAACATGAATGATAATACTACGACCTCTTAATTAAGTGTGCTTCGCTGCTAGTAAGCACGAAGTGCATTGAAAGGAAAGGACATTCCTTTTTTTATTAGTAACTAGCTTAATGCCCGGGGGTTGATGTGGATCCTGCATTTTGTTTTCTCCAAGCATTGGGTTGGTGGCTTGGTGCTATGTGTGCGGGCAACGCGGCATGGGTTGTGTCCTTTGCTTCGGTCACACTCGCCCTTAATCTTAATCGAGTACTCGGATAGATCTCTCTCTCTCTCTCTCCTTAAAAGTCTTTCCCTTGCGTTCCCTCATGCATGGGACGGTGGTATTGGAGTAGGGGGAACGTATCACATGAAAATGGACTACATCCTGCAAATCTGCAAACTGCCGTCAGTGTCGTTGGATGGGCTACGAACGGTCAGATCTCAGATTCTGCTTCCACCACCACGCAGTTTGTAGAAACACCCCTACACTTTTATTCTTTCCCTCTTCCACCCCTACACCCCTTCTTCTCCACTCTCAGCTCTCCATTCCCCATCTGATGGAATGGAACAAGGAGAAGGGAAAGACAATACGAATATGTTCTTTATGCCACCAGCTGGGTACACATGATAAACACACTTGTCATTCAAAAACTACATTGTAAAATGCAAGTAATGTATCCACCCATCTCGATTTTTGTTTCAGAAGTTTACAGTGACAACTCATTTATTTAAAGGCTCATCAGTACATTCTGATTATGTGTCATGTTACTTTATTGATATTATCTACGGTAATAATATGTAGGTTAATCTTTATTATAAGGTGATCGGTAACAGCATAGCGATGTGGTTAGCACGTTTAAAAGATATTGTCATGATTTTAAAAGACTTGCTTTGCATTGTCGGGTTTCGTTTATTTTTACTTCTGATGTGTAAACTGAACCTTAAGAAATCCTCGGTCACTTCTCTGTAATTTTTTAGAACTGTTCAGAGATTAGAATATGATCTACAAGTAGCTCTCTGCAAATCTGAAATCTACATGTCTAAATCTGAGTGATCTTCACCACTGTAAGTGTTATTTGACAACAGGCTAAACTCATTATCTCTGAATGAATGTGCACAGATTGGAGAGTAATAGATCTACAGATACTTGCCTACTTATAATACATGCTACCAAACCTTTACATTTTTCTATATGTCACATAGATAATTTCCTGTAATTTAAACGATTTATCCACTGTCCTCTCATTGTCTTCTCAAGAAACTTGTCATTTTATCCGCAGATATTTGAAGCGCGACAATGCACTCCGTAGGTCCATTCAGAAGCGGTGCAGCAGGATAGCAGTTATCATCTAGACGTATGCATTATTTGACACTTTCTATAACTAATCTGAATGCAAGCTGGCCACCTGATGGCTGATACCATGTTTCATGATCCTCAGAGTGACTTCAGAAAACGTTAAGAACAGTGTAGGAGACATGATGCTTACCTGATACTTTTCTACTCCTGGGTTGAATATTTATACTGCTTGTAAAATATGTAGACTGCCGTGCATTTATCTGAAGGAAGTGTAGTTTGATTATTCAATTCTGCATCGATCAAATGCTATTCCAGTGTGAGACGACAACACTAGTGCAGTAGTGAACTTTAACTACAATATTTGCACACGGTAACTGAAGCAAAAAAAAAAAACGTACATGCAAACTTATGTTTGTCAATATTCTGAAAGATGTAGAACAATCTGGTCAACCTTTTCAGCCAATATTCTGGGAACAGCGAACAAATATGTGGCACAGGATTGGTCCAGGAACATACAGCACAAGCTGTATTAGGGTACATGATTTCATAGGGGCAAACATCTCTCAAGGGCTTTATTGCAAACTGGAACATGTTGCTGTGGGCGTTTTTTCGTAAAATGGCCAGGAGGAGGGTCACACAAGATCTGAACCGTTGGTACATGATCCAACAGTCCTCAGCCAAAATTTTCAGATTTTCAGGATCTAGCTGTTTCCACCTGATATGCCCCCGTGTTCTTATCACTTGCCGTCCATTATATTTCTTAACTCTATGATTATTCACACACTGTCCAGGCTATTTTCCAAAGGGATTTGATATCGTGTCCAACATTTAGAAATTTAAAGACTTTGATACTTAATGACTGGTGTGTACATGAAGATGAAGCTGCACTTGCTTGCCTTCTTGGACACTCACCAATTCTAGAGAATCTCATATTTGAAGTTCCCAAGGTACCTTTTTCAGAAGAATATGTAACTGCATTGTGCGTATTGATATGCTTCTTATGTAATACTACCTCCGTCTTGGAATAATATAAAACGTTTTGGTAGTCTAGTTTAGCCTACGAAAACGTCTTGTATATTGGGACAGAAGAAGTACCAAGTTACTCTAACGCTTTCAATTCTTTAATGTAGCACGGTCCAAAACCGCTGCAAACAAACCGAAGCTATATCACATTGGAGCAGACAACTTTTGAGCACCTTAAGACAGTGGAAATCAAGTGTCCTGATCAGATGAGTTCGTCGGTTTTTGAAATCTTGAAGGTGTTAACTACATTCGGCGTGCCTCTCTCAAAAATCAGTATCCAAGCAACCACATGCCATTCTAAAAGTAAGCTATCTATAGTTCTATGCTCCCTTTCTTTTGGCAATTTTCCAATAGTACGTTCTAAAACAAGTGGTCAAGAAAATCTGCTCAATTCCCAGAAATCAAGCAGATTTTAGAGGTGTGCCAATTATTTGGCTTCTCTGAAAAATGATAACTGTAACCTTTTTTTTTTGCGGGAGATAACTCTAACCTGTTAACTGTGTCATTTGAATTTTTAGCAGCTTATAATTTGTTCTGCACTGGCATTAGCTCAAAAGAGACTTAAGGAAGATCAGCTATTCTTGGAATTCTTTGTCTGGGTTACTCGGAACTATACGGATCAAATTTGCAGCTAACTCCGATCTGTGTTTCCACCTTTGTGCATGGATGCTTGGTTCAGTCTAAACTCTGAAATGAAGTGACTGTCTGTGTTTCTTCTTAGACAATGGAAATTCTGCTTTTGATATGCATGTAAGGAGATCTGAAATAATGTATGGGGTCAATTTAAGATAAATATATCATTGGCAAATAACACCATTTAGTTTAAGGAGCTACAAAATATATCTAGACGTCTCCATAACCCGGATTCGTGTGTCATGGTCCGAGATGAGTATGTTATCGAGTCCCCTGCTTGCCCATTGAGATAGGAACTTAAATAGCGTCGGTTATAGCTAAATGCCGACGACGATATCCCCACTCCAAGCCATGGTTGGTTGTACTTGGCTGATTGCTTGGTAGATTCTTCTCCGTCTCTTGAGATCATGCATTCATGCCGTCCTTGACAACGGCAATATTCCGGCTTTATTTGTGGGGATAAAAGGAAGACAGTGGCGGCCTTGGCTTGCTTCTTCGTGGCCTGTGGGAGGTGACGACTTCGGAACTGGCAAGGCCAACAGTGCTGAACCATGCCATGTGTTAGAAGTGAGAATGAATGGAATGAACTGTTGTCTCTTTCATTGATCATCGGGTATTTATACATGCTCCATGTCGGTTCAGAATAGCAGTTACAAAGGGGAAAAAGAGTCGGTTCCTAGCGAACAGGCGTCTACACAGAAGAGGCGTCCGTACGGATGGACACGTCCGTACGTCGCGTTTGGGCATAAGGTAACTGCCTATAGCGGTTACCATTTATTCCTAACACTCCCCCTTGCACAAAGCTACGCCTTGTATCCCTTGTATAATCTTGAGATTATTCCATGTAGTCTTGATGATCTTTGAAGTTGATATATCTCCCCCAAAAACCCTGTGGGAAAAATATGAGGAGAGTAATGTATGATATGTTGCTAAAACTCCTTAAAACCCAGTGGGAAATAAGGACAAAATGATGCAACATATATATAATGTTTATTGTCTCTTTGGTAACTCATACGAGAAAACCTTAGAAAGAAAAATCTCATAAATGAGTTTAGAGAACAATAAATATGCCTTGTATACTTCCTTTAAAAACCCCAGTGGAGAAAATAGGAAGTACGACATATGATCTTAAAGTTTGTTCTCCCCTAAAACCCTATGGGAAAATGCGGGGAGAAAATATTTGATATGTTGTTAAAACTCCTTAAAACCTCAATGGAAAAAATAAGAAGAAAAATGATACAACATATAATTGTAATTGTCTCTTTGATAACTTATATGAGAAAACCTCGAAAGGATAAAACTCATTGATAAGTTTAGATGACAATTAATATGTCTTGTATACATCCGTTAAAAACCCCAGTGGGGAAAATAGGAGGTATGACATATATTCTTGTGTTGATATTACCTCATTAAAAACCTTGATGAGAACCATGAGAGTAAACTCATAAAGGGGAAAAGAGTGTAATATAATGTTTGAATGGGCTATAATTCAGAGAGAGACTCCCCCTGATCCTTACAATATAGGGGCAATATGCTTAGTGATATTGCTTTTGTATAACCTGTTTGCATTTGAGCAACACAAGCATTATTATCTTGTAGATAATACTATAAAACCACTAGAACATGAATGTTGAATGTGGTTTACCATTCCGTAAAGCCCCACATATAAATATGAAGCCTTGTATTTTAGTATGATAGGTGGGTGTAGCCATAGAGTCCGTTTGGAAGACTTCAATGGAATGGCAAGCCCACCGTGTAGGTACATGAAGCCCTTATGTGATATATAGATTTGTGGGGATCATATAAATTGCTAGTATCAGCGTATCCGATTATATTGGAGTTTAGATTTCTCTGAAATTGCAAATAGGTCAAGATATTTGGTGCCTTGGAGATATCGAAAGATACTCTTGTTCCTGTCCCTTGGAGATATTTGGACGCCTCTTCTGTGTAGACGCCTGTTCGCTAGGAACCGACTCTTTTCCCCCTTTGTAACTGCTATTCTGAACCGACATGGAGCATTTATAATGTGACGACCCGCCATTACCAAATAAGCTAATGGCACCGGTCTGTGGATTATTACTTGACAAAACCTTGTCTTGTCAAATAATAAGCCACCTCAGAGATATGCAACAGAGAATAGCTAGAGCGGCTCATTAATATTACAATACCATGCCACGCTGGGCTTAAAGTCAACTAGGCTTTACATGTCTGCCATTTATTACATAGCCTCATAGTTGAGTACGTACCAGCAAGCTAAATACTAGATAAAGGGTATTAGTAGTATCCCTTAAATTACATAGCTTTGGTCACACGATATTTATTCATCCCAACCCCCATAGATGGTATCCAGATCATACATCCCATCTACTGAGTCCACATTAAGGTCCAGTCCATAGCCGTAGCCATCCCTAGTGCATGCTTCACTTGGTCCAGTAGGAAACTCATACTTTCTTTGCTCTAAGAAAGGGAATTAATAGCAAGAGTGAGTACAAAGTACGCAGCAAGCATAAATAGCAGAATGCAAATATTCATGATAGTGTATCTTCAAACACAAGTCCTATATCAACTCAACACATTTTAAAATAGTTTTATTGCAGAAAACAACAATTATAATTTAGAGAAATCTATTAATCACTTGTATCGTGAAATAGAACCAACGATGGATTCCCGTAGCCTCCAATCCAGGAGACAGGCATGATCATGATTTATTTTAGCACTGCGCAGGCTGTATCACTTTACCCATATTAACTCTGATTTTCTTGTTCTCGCAATTCCTTGTATACGAGACCTGTCAGAGTTGAAAGCATTTTCCCATCTCATACATTATACCTCCACCCGCCTAGGTATTCCCTAGACGTTGTGTCGAGCAAAGATACTCAACACTCCTCCATGCTTAATAGTAGCAGATAGCTAATGCACCCATCCGGCATTAGCTTGGGATTTCATCACCCAACCTAGCACTACATACCATGTGGATAGTAAAATGACTTGATAGGAATAAGCTTGGCCTGCCATTAATTTGGCAGGTCTATGGTCGATACGATATTTGTACGGTCCACATATACAAGTGACAGTGAGTATTATTCCTATATGATAACCCTATGTAGAGAGCCCCACCTTCCATTGATTTCCATCCCGGGCACTCTCTACCCACCAAATAAGTATAAAAAAAAATGGCCCAGCTGCTCCATCAACTGAGACCATTATTCCCATCAAACACACACACACTATTTATTCCAAATTCATTTTATGCAAGTTGATGATAATATGGTAGAAATAGTGTTTTAAGAAATTAATTCTACTCTACATGACCAAGGAGAGCTTGCCTGAATTGTCGAACTCAAACCCAGACTCAGTTTGGTTCAGTAGCTGTTTCTCCACCGGTGCTTGCTCGCTTCCTGAAATTCGGTAAATAAATACCGAGACTAAATCGAGTACTGAATATAAGAACAAACTACTTCGTTCGCAGTGTCGCCATCCTACAATTAGTTACCCAGGAATTATATATTTTTGCTGGGTAATAAACAGGTGTTACGTATTTGTTAATATCTTGAACAGCTAGCATTATTTAAACCATCCTAGCTGATTAGTACTATTAGTCAACCAGTGCACGTGTTGTCTCACTTTTAATCTAAAGCTTTGCTCTCTCTCTTACTTAGCACTGCCTCTGTACACGTCGAGTAGCACCTCCTAGTACAGAAGCAGCCCACGCACTCTCTTCTGACTTCTCAACTCCTTCCTTGGCTTCCCAGGCCTTGTCCAGTATGCCGGCAACGACGATGGATTTCTGCTGGCTACTGGATCCTAAATCCCTCCTCTCTGCTGAACCTACTCCTCTAGTTTTCCCCTTCATTTACCGCCACAAATGCTCTAATTTTACTCTGCTTTGGATTTCAGGTTGGGTGCGGCTGGGGATTCTTCTACTCTGTTCCAGGTTCAGATCGCCGGCGTGCGGCCGCGCTGGAGCTGCTCCGGCTCCGACTACCAGTGAGTGCTCTAACCCTGGATTTTACAGTACCAAGTACAGAAGATGTGTTCTAGCCTGTAAGTGCATCCGTGGTCAAGCTTTTTGTGTATAGGTTCAGTATTTAGGCTAGCATATTTTTCCCCAAAGTTTTTCTAATGTGCAGATTAGTGTACTCGTGTTAAATCCCAGATTTCCTTGTCTCGAATCATCCACTCCAACTCCTTTTCTAGTGTTGTTTCTAGCTTCTTTGCTGGTGATATTCTTATGTGAGCAAGTGTGCCGTGCTAGAACGTGAGAAGGAGAAGTGGCAGGGAGAAAAACACCTGTCTGCGATGCAAACGCTGACCAGCCCCTTCCTGAGGCTGCTCCTTCCCCTACGGTTCAGTGCTGGTGGCCTCAAGTCACCATCTTCACTTGTTGCTCCTGGATTTTTGTTGTTTGTGTGTAGAGAGATGAATGTGCTAGGAAGAAGAAAGCTTGGTCTGGCTGCTTGGAGACAGAGTGTGAAAGCTACGAGTGTTCCCTTGCCTGCTTGCTCTACTCCCTCTATCTAACACCGGAGAGCCCTTCCTATTGGCTGGTAATGGCTGCCCATCTCTATTTCACTGTGAGAGAAATGTGGAGTGTTCTAATTAGCTGGGAGCACAGCCCATGCCTAGACCACTATTTTCTAGTTGACTTCAAATCTGGTGTGAAGATTCTAGTTGTGGTTAGCCTGTGTCTCACTTGTGTCCACATTTGGCTGGATAATCAAGTAGTACTCTGGTATTGTTCGAGTCTAGTGTGTCCTTATTGTACAGTGTGTGGTAGCAATTTCTTTTTTTGTATTCCTCAAATGATGTAACAAATGACTACACATTTTAATGGCATGAATAAATTATTGGTTGAGCAAATATCTTTGTTGCTGTGATATGAGTTGTGCTACAGAAATTATACTTGTGTGGTAATTATGTTACTAAAATTACGGGTCGTTACATCCTACCCTCCTTAGAAAAAGATTTCGTCCTCGAAATCGAGCACTTACTTGAAGAGATTGGGGTAGGTCACTCGTAGATCTTCTTCCTTCTCCCAAGTGCCTCCGACAGAGTGGTTCCTCCATTGTACTTTGCAGAACCGAATGGTTCTTGTTCTAAGCTTGCGGTCTTCACTCTAATATCTTTAATGGACGTTCTTCATAGTCAGATCTGGCTGTAGATCAATGTCCAAGTCTGATACTTGTGGTGGTGGCTTGTTGCATTTCTTGAGTTGTGATATGTGGAAGACATTGTGGATTCTAGACAATTGTTTGGGTAACTCCAGTTTATAGGATGAAGCACTCTTCTGCTCAAAACTTTAAATGGCCCAACATATCTAGGACTCAACTTCCCTTTAATTCCAAACCGTCGAACTCCTCGCATAGGTGATACTTTTAAATAGACCAAATCTCCTATTGCCAATTGCATGTCCCTCTTGTGCCTATCAGCATAGCTTTTCTGCCTACTTTGTGCAATCTGGAGTCGTTCTTTAATCAGCTGGATCTTCTCATCATTCTCTGCACTATGTCAGGACCTAGTAATGGTCTCTCTCCAACCTCATACCAGCATATAGGTGATCTGCATCTCCTCCCATACAATGCTTCATATGGAGCCATTTGTATGCTAGACTGATAGCTATTATTGTAGGCAAATTCTGCTAGGTGTAGGTGCTTATCCCATGAATCCCCAAAGTTCATCACACATGCTCTCAACATATCTTCTAGAATCTGATTAACCCGCTCAGTCTGACCATCGGTTTGCGGATGATAGGCCGTGCTAAAATTTAGCTTGGTTCCTAGAGAATTTTGTAGGCTTTTCCAAAAACTTGATGTGAACACAGACCCTCTGTCTGAAGTGATTGTCTTCGGCACACCATGGATAGTAACTATCCTCTCTATGTATAATTCAGCCAATTTATCAAAGAATACTTCTGGTTTGTAGCAATGAAGTGCGCTGACTTAGTGAGTCGATCCACTACGACCCAGATGGCATCTTTTTCTTTAATGTCATGGGCAAACCAGTAATGAAATCCATGCATATATCTTCCCACTTCCAGTCTGGTGTTTCAAGTGGTTTTAATAATCCAGCAGGCCGTTGATGTTCAGCTTTACCCGCTGACAAGTGTCGCAGTTGCCAACATATTCTGCAATTTTCTCTTCATACTAGGCCACCAAAAGTTTCCCTTCACATCTTTGTACATTTTTGTGCTCCCTGGATGGATAGTGTAGACTGTGTCGTGAGCTTCATGCAAAATAATTTCTTTAATTTCTAAGTCATTTGGCACACAGATCCTACTGTGATTCCAGAGAACCCTTCCTTGTCCATTCTGAATTGTGAGGGCTGTCCAGCTTGAATTCTTCTTATTTCCTCCTTGATGAATGCATCTGATGCTTGCTTCTCCTTAATCTGATCAAATAAGGTGGGGTGGAATGTCATGGACGCTATATTGGCTGTTGATGTAGCTTCGCTGAACTCTATTTCCATTTTTGCGAGATCTTGTAGCAGCTTCTTGTCATATTGTTCAAGAGAGATGTGGTTGCAATGTGTCTTCCTACTAAGTGCATCGGCCACTACATTTGCTTTACCCGGTGATAATTAATTGTTAGATCGTAATCTTTTATGAGTTCCAACCACCTCCTCTGCCTCATGTTCAACTCCTTTTGTGTGAAAATATATTTGAGACTCTTATGGTCGCTGTAGAGTGTGCACTTGGAACCATATAGATAGTGCCTCCAAATCTTAAGTGCAAACACAACAGCTCCCAGCTCTAGGTCATGTGTGGGGTAATTAACCTCATGTGTCTTTAGCTGCCTAGAAGCATAAGCCACTACTCTGTCATTTTGCATTAGCACACATCCTAACCCAATTTTGAAGCATCACAATACACCACATAGTCTTGTCCACTCTCAGGTAGTGCCAATACCGGTGCAGTAGTCAACCTGTTCTTAAGTTCCTGAAAACTCCTCTCACACGCTTCAGTCCATGTATATTTAGTTTCTTTTCTCAACAATTTGGTGAGTGGTGCTGTTATTGGGAAAATCCTTTTATAAATCTGCGGTAGTATCCAGCAAAACCCAAGAAACTCCTTATCTCACTTGGATTTGTCGGTTGCTTCCATGACACAACTGTCTCAATTTTAGACGGGTCTACCTCAATTCCTCTGCCTGAAACTATGTGCCCCAAGAAAGCTACTTGGTCCAACCAGAATTCACATTTGTTAAATTTTGCATACAACTGGTTCTCTCTTAAGGTCTGTAGCACTATTCTCAAGTGTTCAGCGTGCTCTTCCTTGCTTCTTGAGTATATCAGGATGTCATCAATGAAGACAACTACAAACTTATCTAGATATTCCATAAACAACTTATTCATTAAGTTCATGAACATGGCTGGGGCATTAGTTAATCCAAATGGGACAACTGTATACTCATGGTGTCCGTACCGGGATACAAATGCTGTCTTCTCAATGTCCTCTTCCTTCATTTTAATTTGGTGATATCCAGACCTCAAGTCAATTTTTGAAAAGACACATGCACCCTTGAGCTGGTCAAACAAGTCATTTATTCGTGGTAGCGGGTATTTATTCTTTATAGTTACCTTGTTAAGATCCCGATAGTCTGTGCATAGCCTCAGCCCTCCATCCTTCTTCCATACAAATAATACTGGTGCTCCCCATGGTGATATGCTTTCCCTAATGAATCCCTTTGCCTTTAATTCATCCAACTGTTTCTTTAGCTCCACTAAATCTGCTGGTGACATTTTGTAGGGTCTCTTGGCGATGGCTGCTGTTCCAGGTATTAAATCGATGCCAAATTCCAACTCTCTATCAGGCGGCATACCAGGCAACTCATCCGGAAATACATCAGGAAACTCCTGAACAACAGGTATATCTTTTACTTCTATCTTTTGCTGACTTGCTGCCATTACTATAGGATCTTTAGCCTTGGTTCTACTCCCAAAATATTTCAGTCTAGAGCCATCTGATTTCCTTATAGACACACATTTTAGTTCACAGTCCACTAATACTCCATTAGCAGCTAGCCAATCCATTCCAAGGATTATTTCTAAACCTGACAACTCTATGACATGCAGGTCTGCTGAAAATTTGGTGTTGTGGATTATTATTGGTTGATTTCTTCGCATCTCCTTTACTGTGATTTCCCCCCAGGTGAGTTAACTCCTAAAGCTACTCCCAACTTTGCACATGATAGTCCATTCTTGTTCACAAATCTTGGGAAATAAAAGAGTGTGTGGCCCAGAATCAAAAAGAACTGTACCAACTGAAGGAGGAATGAGTAGTTTACCAATAACAACATCAGTAGCTTGTCCCAACTGCTCTGCAGCCACATAGTTCAGCCTAGGTTGTCCTCCCACTGGTCCTCCACGTCCTGCTCCTTCTTGCCATGTTCATAGGCCCTCCTTGTCCTCGCCCAGCTGGTGGACGTTGCACTTGAATCTGCTGCCCTCGTGGTCCGGTCTGCATCGGAGGATTGGTGCAATTGATCTTGTGTGTCCTGGCTTTCCACACTTGAAGCATGCTCCTGTACCCGTCATGCAGTCTCGAGTAGCATGCCCCTTTCCACATTTTCCACACTTAGGAGAAACATTTGCTGTTGGGAAAGTTAGGTCGTGGTGGCGGCATGTGGAACGCTCTCGCCCCTGCATCATAGGACGTGAGTGCTGCCCCATGGGGCGTGGGTCCACCCTTGCTTTCTTCCTTCTTTCCTCACTTAAATTGGCATGCTCATTCTCTAGTATGATGGCCCTATTCACAAGATCCTGAAATTGAGTGATCCCATGAACCGAGAGATGCATTTTCAGAAATGGATGGAGCCCCTCCATAAACCTTTCCACCTTCTTTGCTTCAGTATCACATCATCAGGAGCATACCTTGATAAATCATTAAATTGATCCATGTAATCAGTTATCTTCTTGCTGCCTTGAGTCAGTTGGCGAAATTCTCTCTTCTTGATGTCCATCTTCCCTTTTGGCACATGGGTCCTTCGAAAATTTTCCTTAAATTCCTCCCAAGTGATTGGGTGATTATTAACTCGATTATAGGTGAAATTTTCCCACCAATTTGCTGCTGGCCCTCCAAGCTGGTGCGATGCATATCGTACTTTCTCTTCATCTGAGCACCCCACAGTTTCTAGATTTCTTTCTATTTTCAGTAGCCAATCATCTGCTTCAATTGGATCCACTGCCTTGGAGAATGTCGGTGGTTGAGTTTGCAAGAAATTTTTTAAACTAACCCTGCACCATGTTGGCGTTCTCCTCCAGGAACTAGTCTGGTCAGTATTGTCTCCAGGAAGCGATTCTGGTTTTCTTGCGTTTCCCTCCGAGAATTCTCCAAGAACCTAAGGACATCTCCCAGGTTTCCTTCTCCACCCACAATTCCAGAAGCCCCAGCGTTGCCAAATTCTGGATTGCTTGCTGGCTGTCCCTGACCAGGTCGGCACTTTGATTCTCTGAAGGTGGAGTACCTCCCTGCTGATCTTGGCTACCTGATCCCAAGCGGAAGATGAGGTCTTGCTCAGTCAAACCATGATTGTCCATCCTGCATGATTTTTAATTAATTGGTTACTTCTTTGCAAGGATATAGATTTTATGTCAGCAAGCACAAGTGCAAGTGATTCCAATTACAGAATGTTGCTGTTCTGAAATTGCATTAACTACTGAAAACGAAGCCTGAGCAATAAAATGCATGTACAGCAACACCCTTTTAGTAAACAAAATAATCTTGGTTTTGATTATATAAGAGCCGGCTACAAGTTAATGGCCACTGTAACAACTTTTTTTTAAATATACGAAGCACACAATAAAGCACATGGCGCCATGTTTTTTTTAATACATAACAAGTACTTATATTACAATCAGTAGAGCACATAGGTCTTGGGTACATTACAACAACAGTACTAAGCCATATAGGATCATACATAGGATCTGGTTCGATGCTTCCTACTAGTTCATAAGAGACCTACTCTGCTTTACATGCAGTCCATACATAAGCACTCATCTTACATAATTACACCTGTACACGCTGCTAGTTCACTAGACTACTACCAGGCCCAAAACACTAATCTCTGGTCGAAGCGTCGCACGCCTAGTCTGATAAGCTGGAGCTCGATCAAGCAGTGTCACTGCTGCCTAGAGGGCACCCCGAAGACGCACTTGGTCGGGTTGTGCTTGTTGTTGACCTTGCGTAAGCTCGCGAAGGTTTCCTCTAGGTCGGAGATGAGGGTGTCGCCCTTCCTGGTCTTGACGACGATGTCATCCACGTAAGCCTCAGCGTTTCGCCCCATTTGAGATCCCAGAGCGATGCGCATCAGCCTCTGGAAGGTGGCGCCTGCATTCTTGAGGCCGAAGGGCATGCACACGTAGCAGTACACGCCGCACAGGGTGAGGAAAGCCGTCTTCTCTTCATCTTCCTTGGCCATCTTGATCTGGTGGTACCCAGAGAAGGCATCCAGGAAGCACAGGAGATCGCACCCCGCCGTGGAATCCACGATCTGGTCGATGCGCGGCAGTGTGTACGGATCCTTAGGGCAGGCTTTGTTGAGGTCAGAGTAATCGATGCAGAGCCGCCCCCTCCGGTATGTTTGGGGACAACCACCGTGTTGGAGAGCCAGTCGGTATGCACGACTTCCCGGATGACCTTGGCGTCCTTAAGCTTCTCCACTTCCTTGATGATGAACTCCTGCTTCTCCAATGCCTGCCGCCGAGCCTTTTGCTTCACGGGGCGTGCGTTGGGACAGACTGCCAGGTGATGCTCGATGACCTCCGAGGCACCCCCGTCATGTCGGATGTCGTCCATGCGAATATGTCCGTGTTAGCCCGAGTGGTGAGGCCTCCTCTTGCCCAGGAGTGAGGTTGGCTCCGATGGTGATGGTAGCCCCCGAGCCGTCGGCTTGTAGGGCCACTTTCTTGGTGGTTGTCCGCTCTGGGGAGAAAAGCTGCTTCTTCTTCTTGGAAGGGTCGGCAAGGAGTTCCTCGGGAAAGTAGGCTGGGTCGCGCCGTCCTCGGCGAGGTTTGCCTCGGTGATGCCCTCTGCGGCCACCTTACGCTTCTGGCCGGCCGACTCAGGATTATCTTCCTCTTCGGCCATGGAGGCGACGAAGTCACCCGCGAAGGCCTACTTAGCCGCCTCACCGACTCGGTCGCCGTGGATGGTGATGATGCCACGGCTACCCGGCATCTTGACGAGGTTGTACGCCGGATGAGTAGCTACCTTGAACTTAGCCAAGGCGGGGTAGCTCAGGATGGCGTTGTATGGCAGCCTGATGTCTGCGACCTCGAAGGTGATGAACTCCGTGCGGAAGTTCGTAACGGTGCCGAAGGTGATGGGGAGGATGATTCGCCCGTACGGATGCTCGACTCCCGGGGCGATTCCCGAGAAAGGGTCAGCGGGGGTCAGGCGGTCGAAAGGCACCTAGAGCTTTGCGAACGCCTGAATGGTGAGGAGGTTGACCCCAGTGCCCCCATCTACGAGTGTCCTCGCCACCGACACGTGATTGATGGTGGGGGTGCAGATCAATGGGCCGACCTCGGCGGCAGCGGCTTCCGTCGGGTGATCGCTGGCGTCGAAGGAGATTTCCGGCCGAGGCCGTTTGCGTGGTGGGTGGAGCCTTCCGCGAGGCAGGGCGGCGCCCGCCATACTGGCCGGACGCTTGGGGGTGCGAACGACGGAGGAGACATGGCATGTCCTGAGGATGCAGGCGACGTGTCGGCGAGGGTCGCCGGTCTAGCAGTGTGGTTCAAGTAAATCTCCTATTGCGGACGGAGGGAGGTTCAGCTCCTCCTCCTCCGGGATCTCGGCCAGTCCGTCGGGGAACGCCGGGGCGGCGCACTCCACCAGCTTTGTGATGCGCCGGAGCCAAGCGTCACGCCCTGACGCTGGGGGCTGGAAGCGTAGAAGCTCTTGCGCCATGAGGAGTGCAGCCCCCGGCGTTGGTGGAGCCTGAGCGGAGGCCGATGCGGCGTCTCCAGTGGGAGGAGGCGGCGCAACCTGCCCTGGAGGGCGACGGGGGGAGACCTCAGCTTCCTCCGACTCGGGCTTCTTTTCTTTCACGGGGGCGGCGGAGACCGGGCGCCCACGTAGGTCGCTGGCGGTGAGCTCGGAGGCGATCCGGCTTGCCGCCTTGCGGCGGGTCTCGACCATGGTGGTGAGGAAAAACGAAGAGAGCGCCTCAGTCCCCTACCTGGCGCGCCAGATGTCGAGGAATGTTTCCAAGGGAACCTCTCGTGTATTGATGTTCGAACACTGGGGACTGAAACACGCTCTCAACGAAGCTCTCGGTAACCTTGGCGAAGTAGACACACACAGCAAGGAGACACAGCGGTTTTTAGCCAGGTTCAGGCCACCGTGATGGTGTAAAACCCTACATCCTGCTTGGATGGATTGCACTGCTCGGAATGATTACAGTACAAAGATTGGAGCTAGTCGCTCGGTAGAAGATGATCTCTAAGGCCACGGGATGGCCCTATTTATAGTGCTCCGGTCTTCTTCACCCAAATGTTTAGGCGGGAAGGGTCGCCACATAACACTAAGAAGGGGTACCGGCGTACTGCCCTAGCTTCAGATAAAGCCACTGTCCATGGCGCAGTGGCAAGGACTTGTCGGTGACGTTGCTGATGACGTCCGTGGTGGCGCGTGGTAGTTTTCATAAAAATAATAAATCTATTACATAAAAATAATCACCAATAACATACGAGCAGTGGTAGTTTTCGCAGGATTGCTTTCAGTATGGTTAACGTGCAAATGTTCCTGTCTAAATAAGAGATCTACATAATATGGCATCACTTATTGAGCTTTCTTTCATTGCTTTGAGCACCTAGCCGAAATTTTGGACAACAATTACTATTCACTTCTATACTGTTGACTTATAGTTTTCAATATTAATGGTGTTCCTGTGCTTTTATAACTATACAGATTATTCTTACAAGGGATTTGAGACGATGCCCTATATTCAGTAAACTAAAGACTTTATCACTCAATGCATGGTGTGTGACTGATGGCCCCAATGCACTAATTTGTATTCTTCAGCACACCAATTCTAGAGAATCTCTCTCTCCAGCTTTTTGAGGTTTTTTCTCTCCCCTTAGACTTATGCTATTGAAGTTATCTGGTCACCCAGGAATGTTGATCTTATTATAAAACTTTGTTTGGTACAGATACCTAATGTAAAACCAGTGAAAGGAACCTACAATTTATTGGAGCAATCATTTGCATCAGAAAACCTAAAGATTGTTGAAGTCGTATGTGAAGAAGTCGATGAGAGAGTTCACAACATTATGAAGTCATTGAGCACATATGGCATACCTCTTGAGCAAATTAATATCCGGCAAACAAACAAATCATCTGGCTGTACGTCAACTTCTTTGACTCTCCATGCTTCTTATGTTTCTATATTTTCCTACGTGTTTGAAAATTATATGAAAGAACTCTAAAACTATAGAAAACGTATGCATGGTAGAAACGTCTGGAAATGAAAAGAGGGTAGGAATTCCCCGCTGTTTCTGAGTACACCTGAACTTGTATTTTGATAGCAAGAGTTCTCTGCAATCGTAATAAGATTGATGAGTTAGTTAAGCTGAATTACAGTGCATACTCCTCACACCAGTTTTTATTTACGATATAGCACCAACGTGTCTGTGCTAGTTAGTAATAGAGAAACTAGTCGTATAAGTGCTTGAACCATTGAGTTGTATCCAATTAAGCCCTAAGTTTTATCTTTTTGATTTGAGGCCTCAAGGTATCCCAATTTTGTCTAAGCAGGGCCCTTATGTTAGTAAAGTTTGACAAAATTAGTGTTCACCAAGGTCCAAGGCCCTAAGCTCTACTCAGATAAGATGAGGGCCTAGATGGGGTTAGGCGGGTAAATCAGCTGTCCTGGAGAGTGTAACATAGTGCTGGGCTGCTGCCTTTTTCAGAACCCTTAAAGAAAACGGAATGCTTTGATGGTTCTGATGTATGGAGGAAATCTAGGTGACGACAAACCTTGTCTGGTGTTTGATCCACATTTCAGCATCAAACACGGCATATCTTAAATTATTTATCATACGCCTTACATTGTTATGGACCAATGTTTGTCATAATTTTTTATGTAGTTACCACTATAGTGAATAAATGGGAAGATTTATCTTTTTCAAAAGAAAAGTTAGCATAATATTCACCTCGTTACCATACATAATTATATACTGCAAAGTTAAAAATCGCGGTAATTATATACTCGTGCATTGAGCAACATACCAACCTATTTCACCAACTCATTTACGCCTGCCATCTATTTCTTCTTTTTCTGCACCCTGCCCGGTGAGCTCTCAACTGAAAGAGGAAGGAGGATGATGTGAGGATATGAGGATGGCATGTGGACCATGTTTTCTGAGTCAGCTATATTTGTTCATGTTAATGCCATGTCAACCAAAATTTGACAATTATGCCCCCACGTGAGCCAAAACTACATGTGAAACCAGCTGCGGTGTGAAACCTTACGATTTTGATAACTTTAGGTTACTTGTAGATAGTTCTGGAGCTGGAGGCTGGAGGCTGAAAATCAAACTCTGATGTGGTTGATGGTTGAAATCTGAAACAAATATGTTTTACTTCCTAAATCTCTTAAATGGTAACAAAGCTTTTCATTTGACAGGTTTCTTTTTCGAATATTTATGAAATTAAGCAATGCAGATAGAAAATCTCAAACTAATTAAAAGACTCTAATAATTACTCCAGTTTCCTAGTTAATGGGAAACAAGTACATATTTGTCGAATGGAAAGGAATAGCTACATGCATGCACCTAAACGTCAACCTTATCCCCAGCTATAATAGGCATTTGGATTAAGTTACAATGCATGCAGGAAACGCAATCACGTTTTACACCGCATGTATGTATAACAATATAAGTACGGACTTTCATTTTACTTGTGTTGCTGACATTATTGTGAAGGCTACCCAGTTTGTACTCTTGCAAGCATCCAAAAAGTATCATTCTTTATCCAGCTCATCTTGATTGAATTCATCACTTCCCTCTGGTTGTGATCTTGTTCGTACAAACATACATGGCTAGATCTGACTGTCATATGAAGTAGGCTTCCCTTGTTTGTGTTACATATGTTTCTGCCATCAACCTTTAATTAATATCTTGTGAATGTGACCTTTCATGCATCTTTTATATTTCAGAATTTCTATGTTTCTTATCAAATAAGCTAGTATTTTTTTTAATTATTTTATTTTTCATAACATATGTGGGCTTGGCAATATTTGGATAAACTTACATGTCGTTCCACGTGAAGTTCTTACCATCGAAGGCAATTTTACCTGCTGTAAGTCGCTTGCTGAGTGCAGAAATTTCCATTCTTCTCATGCAAAGAAGCTCTGAATTCATTGTGTTCTTCCCTTTTTCTCCCACAGGTTTTTATTTCGTCTGCACAGGCTTCAGCTCACCGTGATGTTGCCGTGTTGTGTGTGTGGCCGTGTGGGGGGTCATAAATTTGTTCGGCATGAGCGTCGACCTGGTAGTAAGACTTGTTTAGATGTACCAGGGCCTGGTTCTGGTGTACTCCATCATTTATGAAATCTCGAGGTACCAGGGCCGTAGTTAGACCTGGTTTAATGAGTTATCTTCGTATTAGTTTATGCAGAGGGCATCTGTCTCACGTTCTATGGAACTTCCAGGGAGGAGATAATTTGGATGGATATGTAATGTGTTGTATCGAAGTATTGTCATAAAAAGAGAGTAAAATGCATCCGAATTCTCAATTCTATTGCAAGGGTGACAAGTGATTCATAGGACGTCCTATCGTGCCTTGACCTGCTGGCAATGTCGCCTACACATAATAACAGATATTCTCCTCTTCCTCAATCAACCCTTTGGATAGTGGATCCCAATGATTGGTAAATTTGTCTATCTTCTCCATATTCTTCCCAATGGGAAGTTGCAACTATCACGGACCCTCTACCCAAAATCAAGCATAATTAATGAGCAAACCAACTCGCGAAACAGGCCATGAGGGTTCCTTGCCTCCTACCGGCGCCACCACGGATCCACTTGCCTTTGTGGCCTTAGGCCATGGTGGCGTGGTGGATCCCGGTCCTTATCGGCACGTGGGCTCCATTCTCAAATGTTTTTCCTGCGTTTGGTTAGATTGTGTGTCCTACTCAGTAATATGAGGTGGCGGCTACCCACCTAGCCCCCGTTCCGATGATGTGTCTAGCGTCAACGGAGGGTGTGTGGAGATGAGTCTCCGGCGGATCTCATGGGATTCAGTCAGATTTTGTCTTCATTGGATCTAGTTGGATCCGGTCTTCGTTTCGTCTGTGTTCGTGTGTCTACAGTTTGGATTTTTTCGATCTACGCTTCTCTTTATTAGCGACTGGTGTTGTTCTGGTGCGCTGGTCCTATTGGACATTAGCACACGACTTGCTGACTGTCTTATACAACAAGATTTGTCAATGGAGGGGCGATGATAGCGGTATGTCTTCGGCTCGCTCTAGTGCTTCTACCGTCGTTAGGTGGTCTACGAATTTGGATGTAATTTTTATTATGTTCTTTGTAGACAATGAATAGAGTTTTTTTTGGAAAAAAGAGAGCAAACCAATGCGAAATGAAGTAAGAGCAATGCTGCCGTCGTCCTCTGGTTAAGTCCTCATGCCACGACGACGTCGTTATGCCGTTTTGTACGTGAAGCCCTCTGGTTCAACTCGTCTCACGGTGGAAGACCGAAGACCGGGCTGTCTTCGCCGTCCTAGGCCGCCGGCGGGCTACCTGCTAGCATAGTAGCGTATGTGGACAATCTCCCCGTACTCCTACGCCCACCTCGAGCGCCTCCTCCAGAACCACTTCTCCGCCCCTCGCCGCCTCTTCCAGGTCCACGCCCTCCTCCTCACCTCCGGCGCGCTCTCTGCCTCCCACGCCGCCACCCCCTTCCCCTACAACTGCCTCATCCACGCCCACCTCCGCCTCCCCGCCACCTCCTCTACCCCGCTATGCGCTCCGCTCCGCCTCTTCTCGGCCATGCTCGCCGCCGGCGCGCGCCCCAACGGCCACACGTTCCCTTCCCTCCTCAGGTCCGTCTCCGCCTCCTGCCCAGCCACCACGGCTCTCCACGCCCAGTGCCTCCGCCGCGGGCTGACGGCCGATCGCTTCGTTGCCTGCTCGCTCGTCAGCTCCTAAGGCCGAGCCGGCCGTCTGGCGCGTGACGCCTGTAAAGTGTTTGACGAAATGGGGAGCCCGGATCTGGCCTCCTCTAATGCCATGCTTGATGTGCTCTGTATTGCCAGGGACCTGTCCGCGGCTAGAGAATTCTTCGAGCGGATGGTGGCGAGGGACGTCGTGTCGTGGACGACGCTCATCTCTGGGCAATCGAGGAACGGGTGCCACTGGGATGCTGTCGAGGCCTTCAGAGGACTGTTAGCGGACACCAAGGGACGTCTCGGGGAGGCCACGCTGGTCAGCGTGCTCTCGGCTTGTGCTAACTTGGATGGCGCGGAGGGGCTCGCGGTCGGGATGTCTGTTCACGCCTATGTTGTTCGGCACGGGGTTGACCTCACAGCGTTCTTGGGCACGGCGTTGATTGACATGTATGGGAAGTACGGGAAGCTTTGCTGTTGCAGGAGAGCTTTTCAGGTTGTAAGCGAGAAGGAGGTCTGTACGTGGAATGCGCTGCTGTCTGCATTGGCTAATCATGGGAAAGAGACTGAAGCACTAGTTAAGTTCAACATGATGATAGTCCGAGGGTTCTTGCCGAATCAGATTACATTCCTTGCTCTGCTGACCGGCTGTGCTCGAGCTGGATTGGTGGAGATTGGGTTATACTGGTTTGAGGCAATGGTGACTCAGTACAGGGTGACTCCAATGATGGCCCATTATGGATGCGTTGTGGATCTCTTAGGCCGTGCTGGCCGTTTTATGGAGGCCATTAAGACTATAGAGAGGATGCCCTTTACGCCTGATGCTTCTGTGTGGGGTGCACTTCTTGGTGCTGCCAAGCTCCATGGAAATGTAGAGCTTGTTGCTGAGATTGGGCGGAAGCTAGTGGCTCTTGGCCCTCAGCAATCCGATCAGTATGTGACTATTAGGAATATTTATTTGGAAGATGGGAACTGGCATGCTGCTACGAGAATGGGCGAGGTGATGCATGAGGCTGGGATCAAGAAAACAGCAGGGCAAAGTAGTGTTGCCTTTCACAGCACTGCAAGTCCCTGACTACAGTTTGTTTGTTGCAAATATTGCTCTTCTGGCACTACCGATTGTCTCTGATGACTCGCTCCTTTGGGAGAAAATAAACCATATCAGTAATCGTGTTCCAGCTCATGAAAATAATTTGACATACTAAAAGGATCAAACTTTTATTCACTGAATTAGATTCTTGAAAACTCAAGTTACTCCGGTCCACCTTAGGTATAACTCTCAAGAAGTGTAGGTACCTTGCATTCACTGTCTAAATCCAGTAACCTGCCTTCAAATATGCTTTTTATGCCATAGATCAATAGCTAAGATAAACTGAAGTTAAACTACGTTTTGTTAATGTTGTCTTCATTTTTTAAGAGTGAATCCATAGATCAATAGCATTTTATCCTCTATTTGTACGATTTCCTTGCCACTTACAGCCTGTTTGTCACATTTTACTCCACTAGTTAACGTGCACGTGCAACGCACGTCACCATAAATGTACCAAAATATACGTGTGTATGCAAAATTTGCTTGAACCAGATCCGGCAGGACTGCATAATGCTTCTGTAAAATGGCTGGCCAACAGAGGAAAGAGAAATCACAAGTTTCAGTTTCGTGCAACTTAATCAGGGAACAAAGAAGTGTCAAACCAAATGAAAAAGTCTTGTAGAAAAGTTAATATACTGAGCTACCTTACAGCCAGATATAATATTAAAATTGAAAAGTTTAGTAATGCAGCTGCCCCAACAGGGAGTGAATTACATATTTAATATCCTCCAGCTGCCCCCTATACTTGAGCAATCTTTGAGATAAGCTGGCTGATAAACCTTGGTTAAGCGGCAACACCTGAACACAAAATTAACTGATCAAAGAGAAAAAATGAAACTGTTCCATGGTTCAAACGCCTTGAACACGTGGCACTGACTGTTGGCCTGTTCTATCTAAACATGCATATAAGTGTTCCCTTGTCCTAATCTTGATTATAGGAATTTAACACATGAATTCGCCCTATCATGAAATATGTTAAAAGCTTGTGCATAGAAGGTAGAAAACACAAACCCTTCAGCTTTGCTGTGTTCTTGTATCTTATCCTTATTTACAAGAATAAATCAAGAATGGATGGAGGAATCCTTCATTCCAGCTCGGGGTTGGATCTCGTCATGAAGTCATAAACAGCGAAGTCCGGGTCTGGCAGCTTGCAGGGAGACCCTTCCCCTCATAGTTGAGAGTCCGCCGCCTGTGACATCCGTCACAACACCGATTTGCAATGCCTCGAAGTCACAGAAGGCACATCCACAATCACGACCCACTGCCACATCCACAAACGCAGCGGCAGCACGTTGACGACGTGTAGAGAAGCGGCAGAGGCGGCAGCCAGACTCGTGTGACGACCTATAAAAGCACTTTTCCTCAGGAAATCGGAAATACAACACAAGGAAAATTATAAAGCACCCATCATATAATGCTTTGCTAGTGAACTAATATTCAGTAAGATAGCACAACTTGATATAAGAAACTATATAGTTCCAGAAAGCCATGAGTTAACATTAACACTGAGTTAACTAATATGTTGCAGAGAAAATACTTGGTTGATTTTGACAAGAAACAAGAAAGACAATAAAATTACATTAAAATATAGCACAGGTCTCTCAACACAACACCATGGCAGAAGATTAGTTCCGAATTCTCCTTCTTTCTCTGAAAATTAGCACATTACCAAGTTAGTAATTACCATGCTTAGTAGTAATTAACTTTCATGTATTTGTGATTGTTCCCTGTTTCAATAGAGGAGGTTACGGTCAAGATATGACCCTGTGCTAGGCTTATCTGTCCAGTTATAGATTGTGGATGCAACGTGCAAAGCAAACTGAAATTGTAGCTAACATGAACAGAATAAGAGAAAGAAAAATCCAACAGCGACAGAACAATCAGGAACATCGGGAGAAATAGCTAGCTAGCTAGCACCGCGTGCGCACGCCGCCGCTGCTTCTCACGGGGCAGTACAGAGCGATGCTTCTAGAAAGTTCAGAACGATGGCCAGCATAAGTTCTAGTAAAATAAAATACAAGAAACAATCACAGACTTCAACAAGAACAAGACCAGCGTTGCAGAACAGCGGGAGTGCGGCCGATACGGAACCTGACGAAGGGACAGCTGACGGCGACAGGGACAGGCTGCTGGCGCAAAACCGACGCTTCCCGACGCTGAGACACGTCGCTCCGGTGGCGCGAGGACGCAGGGAGGGCGGCGGATTTCTCTCTACTCGGTGTGCACCCAAGCCAACGACACGATTTCCTGCTCAGCCACTTGCGTGTGTATGAGGAAGAACCAAGCAGCAGAACAGAAATTTACTCAGCGTACTCCCGTGCGCCCGGAGAAGCTCGATGGCAGGCAGTGGGCGTGGCGATGCAAGGCGACAGGTGATGCACGGGGGAGAGCGCGTCGGCTGACGGAAGTGAATCGCGCGGCAGACGCGGACTGCGGCCCGGACTCCGGCGAGCGGGAGCCTGGCTTGTGCGCACGAGGACAGTGACTCCCAGCAAGACCGGCGGCGCGCGGGAGGTTCACCGTCCGGCCGCCAAGGTCCTAGACGGCGCACGACCTGGCCGACAGCACAGAAGACAAAGCTCGCCGGGGGTCAGAGTAGACTGGAGAGGCGTCGGGATCTATTGATGGCGCCGGAGACGACGAAGGGCGCTGCCCCGGCGTACGCGGCGCTGTTCGCTGCTGGCTTGAGGAGCACGCCGGAAGAGGACCGCCACGGAGGGGAAAGGGGTGCCATGGGGATTGAGGGCCGCTACGGACAAGGAGCAGCGAGATTCAGTGATGGCAGCGGAAGCTCGGACGGGATGGGGTCGAGCCAGCGGCGCTGGGAGGCGGGATGGCGAGGAAGAATACATGCGGCTACTCTGGGACGCGGGGCGATGGGGAAGATGCAGGCGGCGGTGCTGGAGCGCGGGGCGGGGCTGCAGGGCGTTGTGTCGTTGGTGGGTGGCGGCGGCCCGGCTTGTACCTCCCGCCGGCGGTGGGGCGGCAGCGCGGGGCGGTGGCCGACGGCGACGCGGGCTCCTTCGCGCTCCGGTTAGGTTTTCTCCGCCACACAAATCGACCCCCGAAATTCCCAGGGCAGCGGCGGGAGGCGCTCGAGAGATTTATTTTGTTAGCAGTGGCAAATCCCGTAAAAACGTTTCGCGGTGGTTTGTGTTGAGGTGCTCAACATTGTTGGAATGATCTGGATCGTTGATCTAATATTGAACGGGTTAAATTTAATGTATCCGGAACATGTTTGCTCTTTTAATAGTAGTATAGATTTAAGATTTTTTCCGATTCTGACTAGCTAGGCCCACATTCCAGGTACATGTGGCTGATGACTAGGAGCCAAATCGAAATCGTACATCGTTTGCATGTTGTACATGTCACTTGACCCACCGTACGCATCAGGACCATCGAGAGAAATTGGCTGAATTTTTCATTATCTTAGTCTAGTCAAGAGGGAGTTTTGGGAAGACCTGGAGGACTTGGTGGGAGGGGGTACCTATTGGTGAGAAGCCTTTCATAGGAGGAGGGGCTTTGGCTATGGTATCGAAAACCAAGAAGGAGAGGATGACTTAAGCTTGGCTTTAGCCTACGACATGGTCATACGCTAACACCCTCTTTAGAAAGAGAGAATCCCACCTAGTTACTTTTAGTAGTGGTCAACACTCTAACCGGATTGTTTTTGTCCTCTCTAGAAGAGAAGACATACGCGCTTGTCTTAAATTTTTTGAATCTTTTATGACAGTAGGAAAGGCTCCTACTGTCTCTGAAATTAAAGGACCACAACAAGGGTCAGACACAATTTACATATTTACAAAAGAGGAAGGGGGGAGCAATGCAGAAAATTAAAGGCTATCAACTAGAGATCGAATAAAGCTATGTCTATCACTAGTAGGAATGTGCTTATAGCCACCACGCTACCGCTGGCGGACGGCCCTGGGCGCCCGCCAGCGCTATTACCACTGGCGGGCGGTTTACAGTGTCCGCCAGCGGTATGAGGCTTACCGCTGGCGAGCAGCCGATAGTGTACGTCAGCGATAGTTTCAGGCAGAACCGAGCACACGGGGCTAACTACCGCTGGCGGACGGCCTCCTTGTTCGCCAGCGGTACTATAATTACCGCTGGCGGACGGTTTGGCGTGAGCAAACTACCGCAGGCGGGCACGCCAAATCGTCCGCCAGTGGTAATTATAGTACCGCTGGCGGGCACTATTTTTGCCCGCCAGCGGTAACCTGGGAAGCCATTTTGACCATTTTTTCAAAAAAAATCAAATAAAGTGAAAAATACTCAAAAAATGAAATCTTGTGCCAAAGTTTGTGATAATGTGCCCATATTTGACACATAGGTGTACCTCAAATTATTTTCATAAATATAATTTTTTATTGTTTAAATGTCAAAAATGACTTTTTTTGTGAAGCAAGTACAATAAATATGGTGCAAAATGGCACCCATCCAATGTCCACACAAAGTAGACCATATTTGATGGATAATACAGAAATATTAGTAATTTTCTCAGTTTCTACCTAATTTCGCCTATTTAAACGACTTTATGCCGATTTTTCGAAATTAATTCAAATTTGAACTACAAGTGTGTGATAGTTTGCTCTGAAAATTTTACAAAAATCATTTTATGGTACACAAGTAGTGGTTATATCACAAAACCGTCGATAGTTTTGAAAAATTCGACCCTTTTCGACGAATAGCCATGGTGGCCATTTTGACCATTTTTTCAAAAAAATCAAATAAAGTGAAAAAATACTCAAAAAATGAAATCCTTTTGGCATGGAGTCCTCTTATGTGTAGTAGTTGATAGAAAAAATGATAAACTTGAGGTTTTACAAAGTTTCCAAAAAAACTTCTTCACAAAAGATCAATCATCTATAAACATGTATGAATTTCGGTTCAAATGACCTGGATATGATCATTCCTGTGGCATAGTTTATGATACTGTGTCCATATTTGACACATAAGTGTATCTTGGTATGGCAAACAATGTCGCAGACCTGAGTTTTTTAAAATTATTTTTATAAATATCATTATTTTTATTTTTAAATGTCAAAAATGACTTATTTGTGAAGCAAGTACAATAAATATGGTGCAAAATGGCACCCATCTAATGTCCACACAAAGTAGACCATATTTGATGGATAATACAGAAAAATTAGTAATTTTCTCAGTTTCTACCTAATTTCGCCTATTTACACGACTTTATGCCGATTTTCTGAAAATAATTCAAATTTAAACTACAAGTGTGTGATAGTTTGATCTGAAATTTTTACAAAAATCATTTTAAGGTACACAAGTAGTGGTTATATCACTGCGAGCAAACTATCACTTTTAAATCATTTTTTAAATGTCAAAAATTACTTTTTTTGTGAATCAAGTCCACACTGCGAGCAGAGCCAATCAGAAGCGAGTATCATGGTTCCCACGGATTGTGTGTTTTCTTTGGGAGATTGTGAGCCGTTGGATCGATGCACATGCAGTCCTAATTGTGCTAGTATACGAACGTTGACCTGCACTCCTGCAGGGATCGGTCGATTGGATCGAGAGCTAGCTAGCTAGCTAGGATCGATCCGTCCACCGCCGTCGCCCCGGCCGCCAACACCCGGCCGCTCCCCTAGCGCCTCCTCCCCTGCCCCACCTCCATCCCCCACTCCCCACCTCCTCACCTGGCCCGCTAGCCGCCGCTCCCCATCCTAGGACGTCGCCGCTGCCAGACTGTTGCTTGCGTCGCTGCTCGTCGCCGCCTCCAAGGTCGCCGCCATGGACGGGGAGATCGACGCATCCACGACCTCCAAGGCCAGCACCTCCTCCGGCTGGGCGTCTGCTCCTGGCCGCCATGGAGGGCCACTCCCGGTCGAGGGAGCCGGATAGCACCAGCCACGGCAGGGAGTTGTTGCGCGCCCGATGCGTAAGGAGCTGACGGGAGGCGCGGATAGCACCGGCCGTGTCTCGGGGCTCAACCTCGCCGGCTTCGGCCTCTCCAGCAAGCTCTGTCGCGGCCTCCTCCAGTCGCTCGACCTCAGCTCCAACGCCTTCGCGACCTGGCCGGCGTCTAGCGCGTGGCCCTCGTGACCGTCCCCGATGACGAGGCCGTCCTCGCTGCGTTCCTCCGCGCGCGCCAAGCCAGAAGGTCGAGGACGAGGACGCCGGGCGGATGCGCGGGGTGCCGCGGAGCGTGGCCAGCCCGGTCGTCAGTGAGCTGGGCGACGGCGGCGTGAGGGTGGGGAATTATGTACGTAGGGACCGAATTGTAATTTTTTTGTTTTCTGGGGGTGTTTGTAACTTCATCTACTGCTAATAGATCTAGGGTTCTTTCTGCAAATAAAAGGTTCTATTTTTTAATTCCTAATAAGTTACCGCTGGCGGCCGCCGTGCCTGCCAGCGGTAATAAGCAAATTATGCCCGCCAGCGGTAACAACCCTTACCGCTGGCGGACGGCCCGCCCGCCAGCGGTAACTATTACCACTGGCGTATGTACCGCTGGCGGACGCCTGTTCGCCAGCGGTAGGCGATTTCCGCCCGCCAGCGGTAGCCGTTTTCCTACTAGTGTATCCTCCTTGGTTCTATGAACCAACAGAGAGAAATCCTCCTTAAATTTGGCCTTCCAAGAGCTAACTTCCGGAGCAATCCCATTGAAGTAAAAAATCATTTCTCTCTTTCGAGATGCTCCAAGCAGCAGTAGCAAAAACATCCATGAACATGGCCTTTCTCCATCCATTCCTAGAATTGGAAATCAGAGCGCGCTTGTCGTAATTGTACGGTGATACATGGAGAGAGTGTTGTCCCTCAACATAAGCTTGTGGTGGTTGACTTCCGCTTTCGGTTTCGTGTCATGCGGGATAAGCGCGCCAAACTCGCTAGAACGAAGTGGTGGAAACTTAAGGGGGAGGCAACTCAAGCTGCTTCGATAGGGTTATTAAGGAGGTCAATTGGTAGGAAGGAGGCGATGCAAACAGTATGTGGATGAGGATGTCGACTTGAATTCGGAAGGTTGCTTCAGAGGAGTTAGGGGTTACTAGGGGAAGCAGAAACGATGCTAAGGATACCTGGTGGTGGAACGTTGAGATCCAGAAAGCTATTAAAGAGAAGAAGGACTGTTTCAGATGCCTATATCTGACAGTAGCGCAACCAACATGGAGAAGTACAAGAGGGTAAAGAAGGCCGCAAAACAAGCGGTGAGCGAGGCAAGGGGTCAGGTGTATGAGGAGTTCTACCAGCGTCTAAACATGAAGACAGGCGAAAGGGACATCGATAAGATGGCAAAAGATCCAGGAGAGGAAAACGAGAGATGTCAACCAAATCAAATGGATAAAGGACAGACCGGATTAACTTCGTGTTCCTCGCGTGAAGCGTCGTCGGCTCCAGCATGGGATGGCCTCGTGGGTCTCCTATCTCTTACACGTGACATCGTTGTCACCGTTCTCGGTCCTTGTTGTTTGCTGGCAGGATCGGCGCTCCACGGCCCAGAGCGAGAGGGCAGGTGGCCCTCTCCAGCAATGGCTTGCTGTGTTCGGTGCAACGTTGTCCGGTGATCTTATCAGGAGGCGCGGTTTTGTACCTGCTCGGTAGTCTAGGTTGCCTCATGCTAGGTTTGGCTTTTCCGGTTTTCTTACTCGATTTGGAGTTGGGGGCGTTTGCTCGCAGCTCGTTTGTCGTTTCTTTTGACTTGCTTTGTAAGAGGATTTCCTCAACCTTGTATCAGTTTGACCTTTTGTGTCTTTATTCATAAAGCGGGGCGAAAGCCTATTTCGAAGATTAACTTCTTGTGAAGAACAAGATCAAAGAGTAGATGGTGAGAGTACTTGTTTTATTTTAACACGAGGAGTAGGACTGTAGGAGGGTCACCGTTTTGCTCTGTGACGTGGGACCACAACGTCACCGTCGCTCGTGAGAAATAAGAAGGAAAAAAAAAGTAAACTCTTAAACCCTGATCCACTTGCTCGACAAAAGTCCAAAATTTAGTTTAAAAAAAAGACAAGTCCAAAATCCACCACAAAAAAAACCAAAAACCCATCCACCCCCAGACTTCCCGACGCCACTCGCCGGCCGCCGGAGCGACGCCAAACAGCACCGTAAAGCAACCAGAGTCTCCCCATCTTCACCTCCAGCCACCTAAATTACCGCCCTCCGCCGCCAGTGCTGCGCCGCTTGCTCGTCGCCCCCGGAGCGGACGGGGGGACCACCACCCCGTGCCTGGTGGTGTCTTCCCTTGGCTCCTCCTCTAGCTCTCCGATTCCACCGCGCGCTGGAGCGGGGGTGGGAAATCCAGATGCTGCTCTGTTGCTCTCTCTCGCCGCCAGGAATCCAAGCTTATCCGCTCCCACCGTTCCAACCGATCAGCTTCACCGTGCGCCGGAGAGTACGCAGCTCCGGCGAGCACAAGAGCAACAAGGAGGAGCGCCAATACTTGAGGGCGCAATCTCTCCGGGCTAAGGTCCAACCCCTGCGTTTCGCAGCTGATGGCTACTGCCCCCGGAGAAAGGTCCTGAGGGGGACTCCCCGGACGTCGAGGCACTGGCTTCCTCGTTATGTTCTTGCGGCAGCATCTCCGATGTCCGGCAAGTCCACGGGGTTGCTGTGCGGTCTCCTGACGGTCCTGGGATTTTTGTGGCCAATAATTTGATCACCTCCTATGCCAGGTTCCATGAGATTTCGGACGCAAGGAAGGTGTTCGACGAAATGCCCGAGAGGAGTGTTGTGTCGTGGACGGCTATGATGAATGGGTATCAGAAATCAGGGAACTACAGTGAGGTCGTCAGGCTCTTCTTGGATATGGTGGGCAGTGGAGAGCGAGGCAACAGCTTGAGTTTTGTTTGCCTGCTGAAATCTTGTGGCGAGCAGCGCAATATTAAGCTAGGGCAGCAGGTCCACTGTTGCGTTGTGAAAGGAAGGTGGAGCAATGTGATAGTTGACAGTGCCCTTGCACACTTCTATGCTCTGTGCGGTGATGTTGCCAGTGCTTCGATGATGTTTGATAAGATGACCTCTCGGGATGTCATCTCGTGGACAACAATGATCACAGCCTATGTGCAGCAGGGGCGCGGGGATAAAGCCCTTGAGATGTTTTCAGAGATGGTCTCTGAGGGATTTCTCCCTAATGAGTTCACTGTGTGCAGCATCCTCAAGGCTTGCGCAGAAGAGAAGGCTTTAAGATGTGGGAAGCAGCTGCATGGTGCTGTTGTGAAGAAATTGTACAAAGATGACATCCATGTCGGCAGTGCTCTTGTTACCATGTATGCCAGAAACGGAGAAGTGTTTGATGCTCAGGCAGTGTTTGATATGATGCCTAGAAGAAACACTATTACATGGACTTCTCTGATCTCTGGCTATGCGCAAAGTGGCCATGGTGAAAAGGCTATCCTGTTGTTTCGACAGATGAAGACGCGCCGAGTGTCTGTTAACAACCTCACCATTGTTGGTCTTCTTAGTGCATGTGGCTCTGTCCGATCACTCTGTCTCGGTAAGGAACTGCATGCACATATAATAAAGAATTCCATTCAAGAGAATCTTCAGATTGGAAGTACACTTGTTTGGTGCTACTTTAAATGTGGAGAGTATACATATGCTGCACGAATTCTAGAAGAAATGCCTGACCGCGATGCTATCTCCTGGACAGCTATGATTTCGGGATACAATAGCGTTGGTCATAGTGTTGAAGCACTTAAATCATTAGATGACATGTTATGGGATGGTGTGACACCAAATACCTATACTTATTCCTCAGCTTTGAAAGCATGTGCAAAACTAGAGGCTCTGCGAGATGGAAGGAGGATTCACGGTGTTGTTAACAAGACTCCTGCTTTCTCAGATGTGTTTGTGGGAAGCTCATTGATCGATATGTATATGAGGTGTGGAAAAGTTGACGAAGCTCGACGAGTATTCAACGCCATGCCAGAACACAACTTGGTAACATGGAAAGTGATAATTACTGGGTTTGCTCAGAATGGCTTCTGTGAAGAGGCTTTTAAGTATATGTACCTAATGCAGCAGGAAGGACACGATGTTGATGACTTTATGCTTTCAAAAGTTTTGACATCATGTGGCAATCTTGACTGGAAGTCACATTACATCTCTCTATCTGGCTCGAGTACTGGTTCACTCGGATAGGTAATATTCCAGTCAGAGCTAATTTCTGGTGCTCTTGGGCAGGGTTTCTCAGGACAGTCCAATAAGTTTGATTGCATGAGGACCTATGCACATTTTTCACCTGTACCAAGCAGAGGGGGAAGGGGATGCAAACGGCACCAAGCACATAGGGGTGGGAGTAACAAGAAAAAATGTTGGTGCGTGTCGATCCGAAGATTTGGCACCCGTTCCGAACTAAAGGCAGAAGGTTGTGGATCCACTTTTAAGTGTTCGAGGGAGGAAGATATTGGTATGTGATAAAAGGAGGCAATACTTTATTTAGATCTTGGGCTCGCCTTCAAAGAAAGAAGGGGTGCTAAACACTGGAATAGTGAACACAAACTTCAGTGCACATCTGATGTGGCAGAGACTATACTTTGGGTGGCCTGGTTGTGCAAGATCAACAGAAATTATATTATAAACAAGTTATGCTAGACTTCTAGTAGTGCAGGTACATACTTCTACATCAAGGGAAACTTCATTGACCATTTTAATTTGATTTCCCTATTAAGCCATGTATACACCATCAAAAGATTAACTACATACAGATTTTGGTGTGTTTTTTAATCCCACTGCTGCAAATAACAATTAAGCATTGTTTGTTGTTGTATCCCACATTTCAGTCTTGCAGTTATTTATCCCGCAATGATGCAGGAGTACTAGGAAAATATCAGTGTTTTAACTTGATATTGTGTATGGTTATCTGCAGAGGATATGAGTACCTGCTCTGTTTTAACTTGATATTGCACTGGTTGGCTGCAAAATTTATGCATGTACTGATTGGTTGCACATGCTCGTAGGCGTAGCTGATACTTCATTAGAGGACTACATGTTACTGAAAGACAGTCAGCTCTACATGGACTGGATATCAGCTGCTGCTATAATCAGGCTTTAATTATCAGTGATCAGCTACAGAACGTGAACAAGATGCAAGGTTCATCATAGATTGTTTCATGCAAGATTTTAAAACACTGAAGAAAACTGCTTACCATATTCCGAGTTTTGGAGAAAAAAACTGCATTGCAATGTTGGATTTGTAATTTCATATTAAAACCTTCTATTTTCCTTTTTTTGCGAAAACCGTTTATCTTTCTAGGTGTTCAAGCTAAGGGTGGCATCAGTTTCTTAGAACATCTTCACATAAATAATCGAATTTAACCAGTGTTGTAGCTGTGCATTGCTTCGGCAAATCTTTAATTTACACTTTCAAAGATAGGTTATGTGTTTTATCATCTACTACATCTGTTCCTAAATATAAGAAGTTTGGTTGAACTCCCAACACGTTTTATATTTAGGAACACAGGTAGTATTTTTCTTGTATGCCGCTCTAGCTGTATGCAAAGATAGCGTTGCCGTCAACATTCTTCCGTTCATTAATAAATGAGATACGTATTACCATACAAAAAAATCTCTAAAGAAGAAGAAACATATATTTCTCCCGATAAAGGGCATTTAATACTCAACCTCAAGATACAAAAAGCATTACACCCAGCCTCTACATAACAACGACACACAGCCAAACAGTCCAACCAAAGAAATTAAAAAGATGCTAAGTCGAATTACAAGGGTCAATGAGACAGTCCGTAAAACGCCCAAGTAGACGGAGGTCTGATCGAAGATTATGCCGTCACCCATGTGGGATAAAAAAAAGTCCCTCACTGTGTCTTCCAACCGAACAGACCCCTTCGTAAACAGGTACCGAAATTCACGCGTTGTAGAGACGACCATGAACGAAACATGTGTGTACAGAGATAAATGCACTGCATAAGAGAGAGATGGTGTGAGTCTTGGAGGGGACCGTGAGTGGGCGAAAGCAGTCTCAGAATTGGCTAAAAAGGTCCATGCTTCTGTTGGTGAATTTGAAATGGTGATTGCCGTTGTCGTTGAAGAATTGGCTAGACCATGCAGGGAGAGAACTGCTGATTTCATGCAATGGATGCACTGTCTGGCAGTGACAGGTCTTCTTCTAGAGAACACTTCAACCTTACGAAGCCTGGAAGGCAAAGCAATTGAACCTCCTGAACTGCTTCAGTCTCTGTTGCTTCCTGGTTCCTGCAGTAAGTCTGATTGTGGGCCCACTAGGTGTATAGTGCTTTATATGCTAATATTATATTTTTTTGGAGGTACTAAGTGCATGTGGTCTGAAGTTTCATGAACTGAGCACCGGTTCTAAGTTTTTTACCCTTTGATCTTATATCATGCAGGCAAAGCAGAATCATGTTGATGTACAGAGGGCTGCTTTAAGATACCTCTGTCTTTTTGGCCTGTTACAGAATAAACCAGGTACAGAGTTGGTGAAGCAGTTGCGTTTATCATTCATCAATGGACCTGACCTGGTTAGTGCCATGGCATCCAAGGCCTTGATTGATCTTGTGACTTGGCATGGTCCACAAGTATTAGATCAAGCCATTGGCATTGAACCAGATGCTAACTATGAGAAGACTCAGTTTGCTCCTGTGGACATCTCTGATTTGAATGAGGATGATCTAAATGTTGGAGTTCTTAGTATTCTATTTTCTGGATTTGAGTTCTTAGTATTCTATTTTCTGGATTTCATAAAGATGTCTGGGAGTTCAGCCTAGAGGGCGATAATCATGATAATGTCCCAACCATTCTTGGTGAAGGTTTTGCAGAAATTCTTCCTCTGAGTGAGAACTATGCAAGTATATCTGCAGACTTGCATCCTGTTATCCTAGCTCAACTTGTAAGATTATACTTCTTGGAGGGAACTAAAGAGCTCGGAAGGTCAGTTACTCATTTTGCACCCTATTTTATAGTTCTTTCTTGCAGCACCTTGACAATTGTTTTGTTTATCCAGATTGAAACAGTGCCTGTCCGTCTTCTTTCTGCATTATCCACCCCTTTCAGATAGGCACAAGGCATGTAACGAATTGATAAAACATATTGTACAATGTTTCCCATATATTCTTTCAAAAGGATTTCAAACTAAAACTACGCACTGTATCTTTCTTTTTTGCAGAGGTGTGTCTCAAGTGCATTTTACCACTCATGAGAGCCATGTGGCCAGGACTATATGGTAATGCTGGGGGCAGTGCTCCTGTTGTTTCGAAGAAGCGTAAGTATGCAGCCCAAGCTGCTCGTTTTATGGTTCAAATGGTACAAACTCCGTTATTTGCGACGGAAAATACAGAGCAAGCTGCCGTGAGTCCTGAAAGCCTTTCGAGTTCACCAAGCCCGTCCGTCGATTTTGACATCAGTGAGGAAGGGCTTGCCATCCATATTGCAGTGGAGGTACTCTCAATAGCTCTGTTGTCTCATGCGCATTCGCGTACTCTCGAAAAAAAAAATAGCTCTGTTGTCTCATGCGCATTACACTAAATTCTCTGCGAATGAAACGTATCCAGAGTTGTGTGTGAGGACTGACATCAAATGCTTGGAATGTTCTAGGTAGCAAATCTCCAAGAGAAGAAGAGCGCACCTGGGAAAGCATATGCAGTGGCTCTGTGCAAGGTTGCTGTGCTTCTAAGATTCAGGCAATCCGAGCAGATGGCCATCAAGTGCATGAGAGGATTGGTAAGTGCATTGGCTGCTTCAACGACTTCTGATAAGGACCTCGTGAAGGAGCTCGCTCAAATGGCATCCAGGCTCAAGTCACTCGACGAGCGCCCAGAAGAAGAACTGCCACAAGATCAAGCTGATGCCATATTCGGTATGTCCAATATTTCGCATCATACACACATTAACAGACTTCTTGATATTCCTGTGACCTAACATTCCTCATGAGTTGCATTGTACCTTGGTTTTGTTGTCTCAGGGAAACTAGGACTGGATGGTGGCATCAAGTTGGACGCCAATCCAGTGGTGCCACCAACACCAGCACCACGGTCAGTCCGGGCTCCTCCCACCAGGAGAAGAGCTAGACGGGCGCCATCCTCCAGCGACGACAGCGAAGCAGAAGCAGAAGCCGAAGGCGGAGGAGAGAGGTTGGACGTAACATCGGTGAGCAGGGTTTCAGCCACTCCTGGCATGACCGCGGCTCAACGAGCAAGCAAGACCGCGGCGCTCAGCAAGTTTGTTGCCGCGGCTCCTTCTGACAGCGAACAAGGCGAGGAACAGTCCGACGTGACGACTGACGAGGATCCCTCTGACGAGGAGTCTTCTTAAGCGTTGGCGAACCGGGTGACCTGCGGGCGTTCTTGATCGGAAGAACCTAGTAACTGCTACTTGATGTATGCTGATGACTGATGTGATTGTCGTTCTACACTAGTACACTACCAGTATGTATTGTTTCGTTTGAACCAGTTGCTCTTCAGCTTGCAAAGTTGGAAAATTCATGCTGTGATTAAGCGTATGTAAGTGGAGTCTGTTCATTGATCAATGAAATTGCTTAAAGTGCTCTCTCTCTCTATATATCTGAAAGAATTGTAGAGAATAGGATTGCAACTCTTGATTGTATTGATCAGGTGCAACGCACATATCCTAACTATATATAAAAGCTTGAAGGTGGGTGTTGCTTGGTGTTCTTCCATCTGCCCTTAGGTGGGTGTTGTTGAGCGCTGGCCAAAACCCTGGATGCAGCGGTTAAGTCTGCATTTGGGATTGTTTAGGTCCAGTTTCCTTTCCGCATCAAGCAAAAGATCAGTAGATCTTAGTTTGCCTGGTGTTTTGTTTTTAGCTTCTGCATCTCTGGGGCGACATCTTTGTCGTTTTATTCCCCGAAAGCTGTAAACCAGTTGTCTGTAAGTTTCGTTTCGTTGAAATGGAACTGGGGCGAGGAGCCCTTTATATCTAAAAAAAAATAAAAGCTTGAACTGGGGCGAGCACGCTACAGTGATCTTTTATTTTTGCAGAAATAAAAAACCTTCGCATTCTCCGAAAATTATATACATGAAATATATGCGCGCCGACGAGTAGGTTCCATTCCCGTGATCGGTTTCGAGTTTGGTCGAGCCTAGCTCCTTAATTTCGGATCCAGATTCACACAAACATTTAATAAACTTTGTCCAATTCGTCTCACTTGGTCATCCATTTGAATTTTCATTTCACAAGTAGCTATATACCACCCTATATAAATCGGCTCTCGGAATAAAACTTTCTGCAAAAAAAATCCCCGCTCTGCAAAAAAAAGCCCTCACGTTTTCCTAAAAAAAATATATATCGTCCTCCCAGAATAAAAACGCGTGGTTCTTTTACGCAAAGGTCCTTGCGTTCTCCAGATATTACAAACTAAATTCAGTAACATCACCACCAAATAACTTTTCCAAAACTAATTTTACTAACATTATTTTTTAGCAGCATATATATTTCATATTGTGCTGCAATATTATTTTCTCAATTTATTTCCCAAATGAACTAATTCACTGACAAAAAATAACAGTAATACCGCAGAATTTTAGATTAATTTTCAAAAAAATTATAACTAATTCATTATCCACGGGAAAAATATGTTGAACATATCAAAATGTTTTTAAAAATAAATCCTACTTATTTATACCGAATTCACGAATGGTCGGAAAAATTAACCATGTTTATTTGACACAACAAAATTGAACAACTTTTAACCATACTTAAAATGCCAAAACTTCCCCCTAATTCACAATGTGTTTATTCTTTTGGAGAATTTAACGTATATGAGTATTTCCACACTTCTACCAGCTACAGAATATTCAAATGTATATGACTATTTTTCATCCTTACAAAAATTACAGAAAATTAAAATGAACTACATCAATAAAACCACACGAGTGCGGCGTGCCGCCGCGCCATCTTACCTAGTGTGACTAATATATCATCATGCACACACACAAAATATGCTCACTACTTATGCCATCAATTTGCTAAATATTTGCAACTACAATAAAATATATCAAAGCACTTACAAAAAATACATGCAATACATTTGACAATTTCAAATTGCAAAAAAAAGTACTCCAGCATATATGTATATATAGGTAATATGTATCTCACAAATTGCATTAAATAAACCCAAATTTCCAAATTCAAATTTTGCCCACACACGCGCGGCATTGCCGCGCTCAGTTCCCTAGTATAGGAGTACATGGTGACTTGACATACAAGTAATCTAAATACAACAATATATCTCAACACCCCCCCGCAGTCGAAGCGTCGGCAGGACAGACGCAAAGGCTGGACCGGAATTCCTCAAACGACGTCGTCGGTAATCCCTTAGTCATGATGTCTGCAAACTGCTGAGAGGTGGGTACGTGTAGAACACGTACATGTCCGAGAGCCACCTGTTCCCGAACGAAGTGAATGTCAAGTTCGATGTGCTTGGTCCGGCGATGATGAATCGGATTAGCAGAGAGATAGACAGCCGACACGTTATCACAGAAGACCACAGTGGCCTTGGTGATCGGACACGAGAGCTCCTGGAGTAGCTGCCGAAGCCATGAACACTCAGCAACTGCGTTGGCCACAGCTCGATACTCCGCTTCTGCACTGGAGCGAGACACCGTGGGCTGTCGCTTGGACGACCAGGATATGAGGGAGGGTCCAAGATAGACACGGTATCCCGAAGTGGAGCGGCGCGTGTCGGGGCAGCCGGCCCAGTCGGCGTCCGAGTAGGCGATGACATCCGTGGAGGTGGAGGCATGAAGCGAGAGACCAAGGTCCATAGTGCCGCAGATGTAACGAAGGATCCGCTTGACTGCAGTCCAGTGAACGTCACGAGGGGCATGCATATGGAGGCACACCTGCTGAACAGCATACTGCAACTCCGGCCTGGTAAGAGTGAGGTACTGAAGAGCACCAACAATGGACCGGTAGAACGCAGCATCCGGGGCCGGAGAACCATCGGTGGCGGAGAGCTTGTTCTTCGTGTCGACAGGCGTAGCCGCGGGTTTGCAGTTAAGCATCCCGGTGCGGTCAAGGAGCTCACGGGCGTTCTTCCGCTGGTGAAGGAAGAAGCCATCCGTGCGACGTACCACCTCGATCCCGAGGAAGTAGTGGAGAGGACCCAAGTCCTTGAGAGCAAACTCAGCGCGGAGACGGTCAGTGAGCTGTCGAAGAAGAACAGTGGTGGATGCCGTCAGGATGATGTCGTCGACGTAGAGCAGTAGGTAGGCGGTGGTGTCGCCCTGGTGGTACACGAACAGCGAAGCATCGGAGCGAGTGGAGCGGAAGCCAAGTCGATGAAGAAACGCAGCGATGCGCTGGTACCAAGCGCGAGGAGCCTGCTTGAGCCCATACAGTGAGCGCGAGAGCAGACAGACATGATCTGGGTGGGCGGGGTCGACGAAGCCCGTAGGCTGCTGGCAGAACACCTGCTCCTCGAGGTGGCCATGGAGGAAAGCATTGGACACGTCCATCTGGTGCATCGGCCAAGCTCGAGACACCGCAAGCTGGAGGACGGTGTGAATCGTCCTGGGTTTAACAACTAGGGCAAATGTGTCGGTGAAGTCGACGCCGGCGCGTTGGCGAAAACCACGAACCACCCAGCGGGCCTTGTGACGATCAAGAGAGCCATCTGGATGAAACTTGTGTTTGAAGACCCACTTCCCGGTGATGACGTTGGCGTTGGGAGGGCGGGGCACAAGTGTCCATGTCTGGTTACGCTGGAGAGCGTCGAACTCATCCTGCATAGCCGCGAGCCATAGAGGGTCGCGGAGAGCCGTCCGGGCTGAGGCCGGCAGCGGTGAAGGAGCAGCAGTCGAAGGAGACGCTGCTGTAGACGCGGCGTAGACGTACTCGTCCGCAGCGTATCGGGTGCTCGGGCGGAAGATGCCGGCACGAGCGCGGGTGGCAGGACCCGCGGGTGCCGCCGCCGAGGGTGGCGAGGCGGCAGGGGCCGCACCCGAGATAGCACTCGAGGGTGCGGTGGCGGCTGCGGCACCTGAGTCGAGGCTCGAGGGTGGCGCAGGCGGCGAGGCGGTGCCCGAGATTGAACTCGAGGGCAACACGGGTGAGGGCGTGGTCGATGCTGCCGGCAGCTCCGCAGGAGACGCGGTGAGAGCCGGAGGGACACGACGCCACGGGGACTCATCCACAGGAGAGGGAGGAGCAGCCGAAGGTACCTGTGCAAAGGGAAAGCACAACTCATCAAAGTAAACGTGTCGGGAGGTGATGACACGATGAGACGCCGGATCGTAGCAGCGGTATCCTTTGTGTTAGCCGGGTAACCGAGGAAGACACAGGGAATGGAACGAGGGGCGAGTTTGTGTGGAGCGGTGGCGGCGATACTAGGATAGCAGCGACACCCAAAAATCCGGAGAGCGTCGTAGGATGGTGGGGAACCGAAGAGGAGATGATGAGGGGCATAGTTCCAACGGGTACGACAGGGGCGAATGTTAATAAGCAGAGTAGCGGTGGCTAAGGCGTCCGGCCAGAAAGGGGGAGGAACGTGTGCATGGAATAGGAGGGTGCGGACACAATCGTTAATCGTGCGGAGGACGCGTTCGGCGCGGCCGTTCTGCTGAGATGTATATGGACACGTGAGGCGAAAAACAGTACCGTGGGTGGAGAGAAGGGTGCGAATGACTAGATTATCGAATTCTTTACCGTTGTCAGTTTGGAGAGCGAGAATAGGGCGACCAAATTGTGGAGACATAGGAGTAAAACGCAGTGAGAGTGGCGGGAACATCGGATTTCTTACGAAGGGGGAACGTCCACACAAAGTGAGAGTAATCATCCATAATAACAAGATAGTACATAAAACCAGAATTACTAGGAATCGGTGAGGTCCAAACATCACTATGAATTAATTGGAAAGGAAAAGATGCAACTGTGGAAGAACTACTAAAAGGGAGACGAACATGTTTGCCTAGACGGCATGCTTCACAGGTGTGAGCTTCCGTTTTATTACACGAAAAAGAAAATCCTCTCATTATTTGATGGAGTGTGGTGGAGCTGGGATGACCGAGACGAGCATGCCAAAGATCGACGCTAGTGGAGAAGGCCCGAGGTCCAGCGGCAGGGGAAGACGACGGCTGAACGGGTAGAGGTCACCGGGGCTCTCACATCGGTGGAGCACCATCCGGGTACGGGCGTCCTTAACAGAAAAACCAACAGCGTCGAATTCAACAGTTACGGAATTATCACGGGAAAGTTGACGGACAGAAACTAGATTTTTAACAAGATGTGGAGAGACTATGACATTATTTAGAGACAATGATTTAGAGGTGGAAGGAAAAGGAGTGGAGCCTATGTGAGAAATTGGAAGACTAGCACCGTTACCAACAATGATACGAGAGGAGGTGGAAGTGGGGGATGAATGGGAGAGGTTACCCGGGTGAGCAGCCATGTGAGCCGAGGCACCAGTGTCCATGAACCAGTCACCGCCGTCGGCGTAGGAGGAAGTCAGAGGCGCCTGCTGGAGGGCCGTGTAGAGCACCGGGTCGTAGGAGGCCGGGGCGGCGCCGAGAAGGCCATTGTAGCTAGGCGGGGGCGTAGCAGCATAGCCGGGCTGTGGTGCAGCGTAGAAGGCCTGATGAGCTGCCGGTCGCGGGGTGAAGAGCCCCGGGGCAGGCGCGGGGGACCGGCATGGTGTAGGCGTGTACCACCCCTGTCCAAGGGTTGTGACCGCCGCTCCAAGGTGGGGTGGGCTGCAGGGTGCCGGGACGCGGGGCGGCTCCTCCGTTGCCGCCGCCGTTGCCGCGACCGCGTCGAAGACGCCAGTGTGGCGGTGGTGGCGTAGGGGCGGGAGGCGCAGGGGCCGCAGGTGCAGGAGGGCGCGGTGCAGGAGTGCCGCGGCCGACCCCGGCGGCGAGGGCGGTATGGGCGACGTGCTCGGAGATGTGCACATCGCGGAGGGAGGCCGAGTTGGGGGCGGAGTAGCCGGAGCTGGAGGAGGCGAAGGGGTTGCTGAAGTTGGAGAAAGACGACATGGCGCAGGTGGTGGGTGGCTTGGGAGGAGAGATGGTGGCGGCTAGGTTAGGATCGGAGAATTAGGCTGATACCATGTAGAGAATAGGATTGCAACTCTTGATTGTATTGATCAGGTGCAACACACATATATAGGAGTACATGGTGACTTGACATACAATTAATCTAAATACAACAATATATCTCAACAAGAATATTGCACGATACATCTTTTCGAAAGTCGGATATTCGAATTTGGTGTGTGTATACATACTGAACATAATATTTTGACAGATCGACAACTGCATCATGCATGCTCGACGGAATAAAAAACTGTAGCCCAAAACATAGCAAACCAAATGCAGTGCATTACAGGAGCAAGAACTACGTGTTTAGTATTGCATGATTGAATTACACCTGTGACGATTTTACAAGGACGAATTCATAGGGCTCTCAGTTGGTATCCTCTAATACAGTAGTACAGCAGTTTGACAGTGCACTTTGAAACTAATTTCAACAAGATCGGACCTTCTAACTGATTTGTGCAAACGAGAAGAAGTGGCTGTGCTGTCCCTGAAGATCGGCATTGTGGTTGCAGCTCTTCTTCATCTGGATCTCTGCTTCTTGTCGAGCGTGAAGATCGGCCATGAATCCCCAGTCAATGGATGCAACAAGCTGATCAATGTCGACGTCTTCATCGGAGACAAGCTGTTGGATCGGGAGAGCCTCTTGTTGTTGTACCTCTGATTCCGAGCCATCAGCCAAGATGCTTGGCTGGTCCAGTGAATCCCACTCAATTAGCTGCTCCATGCCTTCTTGATAGCAAACAAACTGTCGGATGTTTTCGACCTCAGCCTCGACCGAGAGAGTTTGCGTCGACTCTCGTTGTTCTTCACCGAAAAGTTCTTGCCATGAGCAAGACCACTCGCCCGTGTCGTCGTCAGCTTCAGCACCACTGGGCACCTCCGTGGAAACCGGCGTCGAGGGCGTGGACCACACCGGACAATCCTCGTACTCTATCTCAGGTTCTTCCGGGACGGGGACTGGGGCGGCCATCCGCATCTTCTTGGAGCACGGCGGATTGACGGCGGCAACCGGCGCTGGCCTCTTGTGTGCGTGCGCGCTCGCGGTGACGGTCACGGGCTCAGCTGGTTGCGGCGCGGGTGCCGGCTCTGCTCGTTCTTGACGACGAAGCTTGTACGCGTCCGATTCTTGGCGGGCGGCGGCGGGCGCGTTCGGACTCTTCGGAGCCAGATGGATCCTGCACAGCACCATCTCCCCGTCGGCGACGACGGCCTGCGGCAGCAGGCACCGGTACTCTTTCATGAGTCATGACCCAGCCGGTGGACACCTTGCCCTTCTTGAACGAAAGTTTCCTGAACTCGCCGACCTTGACGCCCTCGTCGAAGATGTCCTCGGTGTTCTGGACCATCCAGGTGCCGGCGCCGGCCACGCGCGCGAACCACCCGTTCTTGCCGCGCCTGAGGGTCGTGAAGAAGAAGCGGTCGCCGCTGCTCAGGGCCGTAGGCACGGGCCACGGGGTCGAACTGCTTGGTGAGGTCCTTGGGCTCGCAGGCGTAGACATCGGCGCGGTTGATGAGTTTCTCGGCGCCGTGCATCGTCTCGCCGGTGAGGAGGCGCCGCAGGAAGTAGCCCACGGCCTCCTGAGGGGCAGGCACGAAGCGCTGGAGCTTGTAGACGTCGTCGAGCCCATCCATCTCCATGGATCGGCTGCTGCTCTGCCTCCGGCCGGGATCTCGATCCAGAACCAGAAGAAGAAGAAGATTGGCCGCGGCGAAACCTAGACCGGAAATGGATGGCGGGAGGGAGGGATAGTGGATGGGGACATGGGGTGTGAGTACTTGTAGATTTTGAATCCGAGATGGTGGCTCTCTGCAAGACACGGAATTCGGGCGCGTCTCCAATACTTGCCGGTCCCGTTTCCAATTCTGTTTGTGATTAATTTTTTTGAAATTTGGATCCGAGATGGTGCTTCTCTGGAGCTCGATTGGAAAGTTTAGTCCGTGACCATCATCAATCCGAGACGGCGCCTTCTCTTGAGCTCGATTGGAAATTCGGAAAGATTACGCGTGACCATGCTAGCACCTCGGCTACGGAGCAAAGAGCAAACTTCACAAAAATAACCGCACCATACTAAAAACCGGCTCGCTTCCCTCTCATTGGGGTCAGGGCGAAATTCAAAATGGAGCTCTGATTTAGAAAAAAATCATATAACTAACATAATTTATCATTTCATTTGATTGACCGATCCATGAACTACACAATAGGAAGACGACATTGTCGAGTGGAACTATTCATAAATTGATCGATCGAGTATAACTGATAAAATTGCTCGAAAATTGGTAATCAGATTGTGTTGCATGATGACTTTATAATTGTGAGGATCAAGAATAATTGCCATCTTCTAACAAAAGTATGACAAATCTGATAATTGGAGGTCACAACCAGTGGTATGTAATTACATATTTTTTCTGGGGTTAGTGAAATAGTAATATAAATCCTGCAAAAATAACTAGGCGGCTAAATCGTCACAAAATAGGAGAGTAGCTGAACTACTAGTAGCCGGTGGGGGAAACGTCACAAGCTGAGAGGAAGGATATGGTTACCATATTAAAAAAAACATCTCGAAGGGGCCGAGATTTCCGGTAATCACGATTATCGGAAAATTCTCGGTAGGCTACACGACAATCTTGGCAGTGGTGCTGTGGTAGCCCGGCGGCGAGCGCAGCACGACAACAACGGTGGGCACACAATATCCATGTGACACAAGCGTCGTAGATGTCGTAGGGGTGGGTTCCAGGCTCGTTCGCGACACATTTAGGCCCAGGAGGGCTTTTGAGGGGCTAGGCCATGTGGCAACAAGTGCCACGGTGCAGCCCGATGGTGCCAGCATTCGGTCAGGCGGCGGCAGGCTGGATCCCCTCCATCTAGCCCCGACCGTTTGTTATCATGGCGAGCAGTGGTCAACGCCTTCCCCTACGCCAACGAAGTGTTGCGGCTTGTTTCTTGCCGGTGATGTGGCCATCTGTTGATTCAGCCCGCTTGGTTCAGCTGGATCATGGGGTTGATGATCGGGCCAGGCAGAAATCCATGCTTTTGCTGACTACTCGGGGTGTCGTCTCCCTTTTTAGGAGCTTTTGTAAGAGTTCCTTTCCACTATGTACACTACTCGGGGTGTCTGACAATAGGAAGACTACTCGGGGTGTCGTCTCCCTTTTTAGGAGCTTCCCCGCCTTGAGAACCAGGGGAACCCTAAATCCGACCCTTTGGATCAGGTGGGCGGCACCATGGTGTCGCTCTCTTATTGTAAACACTGCTTGGGTTGCTTGTGGAGTTCTCGAAGTAGTGGATGGAATCGGCGTTGGCAGGCGCTCAGAGTGTGAGCCTTCAGAGCGCAGCTTACACCGTGGTTGGTTTTGACGCTTCCTTCGGTCTGGTTGGGTCCTACAGTCCACTCCTCGGCCCCTCTAGGAGCTTATGAGTGTGTTGTATGTTGATCCTTGCCATACTATAGTTGGGGTCGTTCTACGAAGATCTCCATCTTCGGTCATGACGCGTCTTTGGAGCTTTGTGTTTTGCCCCATCTCGCCATTCTTGGTGGGTGAAGATGGAAGGGCTGCCTTCGTCGTGGGTTGTTGTGGTTTTGCATTGTAAGCCATTTATCATGTGGTGTTGAGTCGGGTGTGTGGCCCGTCTTGGCCATTTTTCTATATGATTAGTACACCTTCAGGGTGTATTCTTGAAAGAAATCATAATTGGCGTTCTTGCCGCTCATATGCAAGAGAACCAATAATGACGGACGAAACGAAATAGAAGAACCCAAATAAGCCAGTAGTGTATAACATAAAGATCATGCATTTTTTTGGGTTTAAGAGAATTGTAGCGATTTTGTGGAGAAAACATATGTTTCTTTGTGGCGAAAGCTCAATTTGTGTCGTCGTTTTTTGTGAAATCGACTTATGTCCGTCGTCTATGTTTGAATCAAAAATATTTAAGTGACAGTCGTTATTATGACAAGGCTGTCGCGATGATGTAGGTACGTATAGTCCAGACCCGTTTCTAACACTGAGGTGTAGAATGTGGCAGTATGGTGAAGCCACGAACGCCACCGAAAATATTTTTTTGACCGTAACACCGGCGGGCCAAGGCCAGCCTGAATTTGTATTAGATCATATAATCGGACGGTTTCTTGTACAAAAGGGGGACGGGAGGAGAGGAGCAAAGGGATTACAGGGGGGAGCTACGAGGGGTCGAAGGTGGTACACCATGCAGCAAGCGAATTTTTGATTACAACAGAACAACAACGGTGAGACCAAAGTCTGACATCTTCAGTACATCTGCGAACCGTGAGGGTGACCGGCTCATCCGAGTGGTTGAAGATTAAAGCATTTCGACGCTTCCAAATGCTCCTAAGGACCGCCAAGTAGATATTGGCCTGCTCGTAGGAGTCAGCCCGAGAACGCCAAAGGTCGTTGACACTCGAAGTAGTTGCGGGGACGTCGGGGAGGCTGAGAGCATCCCACACCTCCTTGGCGTGGGGGCAGCGGAGCAGCAGGTGCTCAACATCCTCGTCAAGAGGACAGGAAGCGCATGCGGCAGAAGTAGCGAGGTGATGACGGAAGCGGCGCTCGTTTGTCGGGATGCGGCGGCGTAATACCAGCGAGCAGAAGATCTGGCAAGTTTTGGGAGCAGCATTGCGCCAGATCATCATCCCTTGCGAGTCAACCTGCACAACATCCTGGATTTGCCTAATAGCATTGACATAGAAGCAACGGTTAGAGAGTTTGTGTTGGTAAAACAAGACATGTGTTTGTCAGGTTCGTTATGGAGGACAACGGAGGAGAGGTGAAGGGTAAGGGTGTTAAGCTCAGCGGAAGCGGCAGCCGAGAGGCGAGGTACCAGGTGGAGGTGAGTCCCAGGGAGAGAGTAGACCCGACATTACCATTGTTGCGAGTGACGTGGGAGAAGAGGACATGGAATTGGGTGGCAAGGGGGTTTGATCCGAGTCAACGGTCCTGCCAGAAGGAGGTGGACATGCCATCCTGGACGGAGACGATGGAGATGAAACGGAAGGCAAGGAGGGCGGCAACAATTCTCTTCCAAGTGGTAGTGTGGAGCTGTTGGCTGTCCCCACCAACGAAAATATAACCAGTATGATCATGAAAATAGTACCTAATGTGTTGTCAGTACAAGATAATAGTGTAGCTCCAACATCCTTGGGCTTTGTCTTGAGAAATAATAGTGTAGCTCATGAAAGTAATACGTCATCGGTAAAGGATGATAAGTCTTTTCCTTCTATGAAGAATTAATGCATAATAGACAAATAAGATATTAATTTGACATAACTTCGTGCCACCGAAATGTTCACTTATTACCATATAATCAGAGATAGCAAAATTAAACTCATCTAAGTCAACCTAATCAAGAAACATCAGAAAATATATTTAGAATAATTATCTCACCAACGTTGTAGGGTGTAAGCCAGATATATTAAGAACAAGCCTGAAAGTTAATAGCAAAACCACCTTCATCACCAGCATTGGTGGCATCTTGCCTGTACTCCTTGCTAAGTGAGTGTACAAAACAGAACACAAACAGGTAAACTGTTAGATTATTGTAAAACTACCAGCGAAAGTGAAATTGGTGAGTAAAAAAATGACAGTAAATTTTAGTGTATATGGGTCTCTTCAGAGATGCTTGATCTGGAGTCACTGTGCAAATTAGCTGCAACAAAACGGTTGTAGGCAGTATGCCACAAATCCAAATATCATTAACTCGAGTAAAGTCATAACGACATTAATTTAAGCCCAGGTCACATTTATAGACATACAAACCAGTAACAAAATCATAACGACATTAATTTAGCTGCAAACAAGTCCACCGAAGGATATAGACATACAACGATGATTATGAACTACAAACCAGTAACAAACCAAAGTAACTTATTTTAGGGAACACATAAATGAGGACATACATTTGGCTACATCATGCAATTACACTGCCATATCAATATTGGGCATCTTCGGACCAGGCTCCTGCTCATCCACGATTAACACCAACACGGCTGGTGGAGCTCCCTAAATCATTTGGGCGATGCATCACTCCTCAATATCTCGTTCACGTTCAGCCCTTACTCTTGCCCGGGTCTGATAAACTCTTCCGCTTCCATGATTACTATTGCATCTATTTAACATGTCGCTGAGAAAGTACCAACAAATTGTACTTTGTGGAGCTGTAGGAGGGCAATGTGTAGATGTCCGAGTTGCCATGTTAAAGACCATGCCCTAGTCTCCATCCCTCCCACCGATCCAGTAGACGCAGTTACCCTTGAGCCCCAAGACACCTTCGACATACATCGACACTGCGTTTTTCTTCCCAACAAACACTGAGTGACCACCCAAGTCAGTCACAGCATCCCAGCATGGCTGGCGCCGCGGATAATTTTTTATCGTTTACAATCTTGTCATTTCTACATAGCCAAAACGATCAGATTACGGCAAGCGCTCCCATCCCAAGAAAGAACCTAAACTTTTGATCAATACCATGTAGCCAGTTATCAAAAATATTGGGAATACCACGTGGGTATACAATTTTGAGGCCACTTGGATGACAAACCATATAGAATGCGCACACGAACATTGGAAAAACAAAGTGTTTTATTGTCTCATCGTGATGATAAAATACACATTTTTTGCTCCCTTGCCCTTTACGCTTTACAAGGTTGAGATTCTCGAAGATGTTTCGGAAAAAAAGCATAATCTGAACCAAAAGAGTTTGTAGACCGACATAGATTAAAACAGAATAGATTCTCATCTCGTAAACGCGCGGCAATCGCAATATTTCTCTGCGTTGCGTCGAGGGAAAATGTTAGAAATTACCCGCCACACCATCCAGTAAGTGGAAAGTGCACGGTGGGAAAGTGTTTCTCACACACGGGCACCAGTGCTCTCGATTTTCAAAATCGTATTTCTAGGTCTTCAAAAAATCAATGGAAAAATACACAGCTATTTATAAATCCATAACGTACGCTGCAATTTTCTAATAAAATAGGTATTATTTTGGGCCACAGAAAAATACAAATTCTTGCCCAAAAAAAGAGTTTTTCATGCCCACGATTTTTTTTTGTATCCCAAAATATAACGCCTTTTTCACCGAAACTTTGCGAAAATATACAACCTATGTGTATGTATCCACAGGAAAAAAAACTGTGATCTTTTGAAACTCAAAAATACAAATTCAAATTGCATAAAAATTTACACTTCTTAAAATCCGGGAGCACTGGTGTAAACGGTTAGATTTGCTTTTCTCCTCCAACCCGACTCGTCTCTTCTCCCGTGAATATCTCTTCCCCGACTCGCACAGGAGAGGGCAGGAAGGCTAGGGTTCTGCCTCGCCGGTCTATTCCGGCGGTTTCCGGCGGCGCGCTGGCCGTAAATCGAGCCCCCAGATCCCTCTGTTCCATTTCCCCTCCTGGACCGGCCCGACGCCACGCGTGAGCACCCCAACCCGCCACCGCCTCCAACGTTCGGTGCGTCGCTCCGCCGCCTCCAGGAACGCCGCCCGCCGCCGAACTTCGGCCTGCGTCGCCTGCAGGTATGTTTATCCTCTCATCTCCTCCTTGCCATCTCCTTCCTCCTCCATCCGGTTCCCTGTCCAGTATTGCCTTTTCTTCTTCGTTTCTGATTTTTTTTCTGTCAATGATTGCTTGCAATTGGTCTGTGCAATGGTCTAAATTGGTCACGAGCTCATGATTCTCATTACGAGGTAACATGTGTTGCAGCGAAGGGTCCATGTCTGATCTCTGTTGGGTTCTGTTTTTTTTCATCCAGTTCTCAGCGCGGCGCTCCCCAGCTGTTCGACAAAATGCCTAAGGAGCAAGCAACGGTCTCCTGCAGACGGAAGGTGGCGTTCGAGGCACCTGGCGGCGATGGGATCGACGCTCTGCCGGACGAGGTCCTGCAGCACGTGCTGTCGTTTGTGCCGACGGCGGAGGCCGTGCAGACCTGCATTCTCGCAAGGCGCTGGCGTGGCGTCTGGAAGTCCATGCCTGTCCTGCGCATCACAAGTGACGGGAGGATAATGAACAGGCGGGGTGTCAGGAGGCTCAACAGGTTTGTGAACCATCTGCTGCTGCTCCGTGACCGCAGCGCGCCTCTCCATGTGTGTGAGATAGAACTCAGTACTTTCCGAAGTGAGGATGAACCAAATGTCCGCTTATGGATCCGACATGCTCTGTTGTGCCAGACTCGAAGTCTCAGTGTTCACTTGAGTCGTGATAACAACAGCTTTGAGCTAGACGAGCTGCCTCTCATCTCCCGTCACTTGACTAGGTTGGAGCTTTGCAATGTTATGTTAAATGACCACATTCTTAATTTTTCGAGCTGCCCAGCGCTGGAAGTACTGTGGTTGAGGACTTGCTTTATCCAAGCTGATATGATAATGTCACAGTCCCTAAAACGGCTGGCTATCCTTGACTGCATATTTTATCTAACTGCACGGACTCGAATATCTGTCCCAGGTCTCGTTACACTGGAATTAAGTGAATGTTGGGGGAGGACTCCTTTGCTTGAAAGCATGCCGTCATTAGTAAAAGGATCAATTAAACTTGATGAATGTGCCGATTATTGTGGTAAAGAAGATGGTAGTTCGTGTGTCAGTGATTATGATATCTGTGGAAGTTGTGGTGCCAATAATGATGACAGGGGAGATTGTGTGATTCTCAACGGTTTGTCAGAGGCTAAAAGCTTGGAGTTGATAGCTGAACCTTTGGTGGTATGTTTCCATTTTCTTCTTTCTAAACTTTTATGCTTATTTGTGAACTCTGATATTTTGTTTCTTTCACATTGTATTATTATCTGACATTCGTGAAGTAGCACCTATATAAGTGGTTTGTGTGCATCTGTACATTATATAGATTTTTCCTTGACTGTATCATATTTTGTATTTTCTTTTGAAATAATATTTGTCCTTGCAAGCACAAATTTAATGTGTGTATTGGTATATATCTATCGAATCATTTTCTATATGGCCATTATACACATGCAGGTTCGAGAACTATTAGATACATTTTTTATGTTATACAAGGGATAAAAGTATAACTTGTGAATTTGTAAGTGAACTTATACATTTCGATATAGGGTAGAAGCCTCCTTTTGTACTTTGCCCAATAATATTTTGCTTTTCAATACTTGTCGTGAGCTTCTTTTACTTCAGTACCTTGTACTTCAGATTTTTTTTTGACATATTCCTAATCCTTTACATCTTTTGTAGCATATTTTGAAAAGAGATCTGATATGCTGCCCAACCTTTAGTAAGTTAAAGACCTTGTTACTCAATGAGTGGTGTATGAACACCAATCTTTGTGCATTCATATGCCTTCTTCAACATACACCTGTTTTAGAGAAGCTTACCATCCAGCTTTCTCAGGTATATATTTCATAAATCTGATAGGCATTCTCATTTAAGTTATCATGCATGATTTAATGTAGAATATTTGCTCCCGTACAGGCACCCAACAGTCTAACGGAAACTGAAGGAAGCTCCAATCTGACGGGAGAACCGTTCGCAATCAACACACTTAAGGTACTTGAAATCAAGTGCGAGAAGATTGATGAGGGGGTTCAGAAAATATTAACGTTCTTGAGTACTTGTGGCATACATATTGAGCAAATCAATATCCATCAGAGAATCGGATCTTCTGAAGGTTAGTTGACTTTTGACACTTGTACCATCTTGCAGTTTTGATGATTAATAAATAGAACGATCACATTGAGCTTACAGAACCTAAGGATTTTCCTCAGGAATCGAGAGCTGCACCTTCTCAAGCCCAGACTCAGCGTGTCTTGCCCTTGCAGAATGCTCGGTTGAGGAGCATGGTTGAGCAGGTTGCAGTCAAGCAAGAGCAGTGCCTAGGGCAGCATCAGCAGATCTTAGCACAGAAGGAGCACATCCTAGTGCAGCAGCAGCAGTAGCAGCACCTCTTGACTCAAATCTTGGCCTGGTTTTCAGAGCATTCAGCTTCCAGTTCTCAGAAGATTCCACCAGGTGCTGCAGGCTCAGCTCATACAGAGCGTCTTGAGTGATGCGGCACATTTGTAGACCCTTTGATCATCCATTATCACTACATGTTATCTAGTCTCTATGCATATGTTAATTTATCTTTTTAGACACTTCCCTGTTGTCTTTGATAGGAAGTGTAACAAAAACCATTATATGCTATGTTTATGGATGACTTCTGGCAAATCGGGCTATGCTATGGATTATAGGACATATGTCTTAGCATGTCCCCTTATATATTTCTGTAGTGATGCACATTGTGTTTGTATGTGATACTGTTGCACACTGTATTTTCAAGCTGCAGCTACCCGTTGGAAATCATCTGTGCGTTCTTCTAGCATGAAGTGATTCATGTTCCAACTTCCAAGATATCCAACATGGCAGCATAGTTTAGCGTAAGTAGGAATTCCAGTGAGCGTCGGCACTCTACATTGACGTTATCATGATGTCTGTTGACTGTAGGAGTATTACACAATCTACAACTTTTCTGGAAGTACAATGAGAATTTTTTAACATCATATGATTACAAAAAAAAGATGCTGAACTGGAGTCTGGAGCAATGATGAGCAAGCAAGCTAACAACTTTTAATTGAAAGTGCATCAAGCAAATACTGAAGTGTCAAAAAGGCGAAGCAGAGAGTTTTAGAACTTCAGACAAGTCAGTTACTCAATTTCCCTCGCATATTCAACCAATTTGTCAAAGCTCATGATCGCGCATCATCTTCTAAGTTATTAACCATCTCCACGAGTAACATCAAATGCTACGAGTAGTAAGGAGCGTTGTTAAGCAGGATCGAACAATATCAGTATATCTACTAAATCCGAGTAGTAAGGAGCGTTGTTAAGCAGTGCGGTTTCTGCATTTCTACGAGCATCAGCAAACAGTACGGTTCCGGCAAACCCGGACAGTAAACTTCTTGATAATCAAGAGCTGTTGATCCATCAGCCGTCAGATCATCCGAGTCCCTTACCTGTCTCAAAACTGAACCTTGTGCGCTGTAAGGAAATACCAACAAGGAGAACTTATGATGTGCAGTAGATGTTCCACTTTTTATTAAAATGAAACCAAGTCTCAGGTTACAGGCATTCGGAGCAGACTGGGAGTAGCTGCTCAGAACAAAAGATAGCTAAGAGTTCTTCTAAGTAAGGAGCAGCAGAAAGAAAGTGACAGAACTCTATTCTTATTACAGCTGGGAACTCTTGAGGGGAGTCACACAGATTTTTATTCCTGCATTTTGGCAGCTTAAGACACCTCCTAGAGTTTATGTTTTCCTGTGGCTGTCAACTCATAATCCACTACTCACTAGAGAGTAGGGACAACTTAGCAAAAAGGCTGAATGTTACTGATAAAACCTGTCTATTCTGCACTGAACCTGAAACACTAGAGACGATGTAGCGAAAAAGCAAAATAGTTCATTTCTCTGAGTGTGCAGTCAGTAGGCCGTGGCGTTGAGAGCTGTCAGAACTGATTGGTTATGCAGCAGGTCTGTGCAGCTGTGTTGTGGACTGTTTGGAAACATCTAAATGACATGCACTTTCGCAAAATTTCGTGGTTGGGAATGTAGGTTCTGTGTCGGAAGCTCTCCTGGGCTCTCAGTAGATGGAGGCCGTTCTGTCCAGCGGCAAATGATGACCATGGAGAGAAAGCTCGGCTAGGCTGGCAATGAAGAAAATGAGACGCATCGTTCGAATCACCGACCTTTCACCGTTCGAATCCGAGATGCAGCGTCAGTTGAACGCGGCTTCAGTTGGGCAGTTTGGCGCTCCTAGTCCGAGACGAAGTCCGACCACGGCCATCTCTCATGAGTGGCAATCAATAAAGACGCAACCCCACAACCCATCAGGTCATCCATCAGCCCGTTCCACGGCATAGAGCGCATCTCTCTCTTCCCAGCGCGCTTGTGAATCAAGATCATCTTCGATGGCGTCCGTAGAGCGAGCAATGGCCAAGGCTGCCGCGGCACTTCTCCCGGGTCTGCTCCCGACGCCGCCGAGGAGCACCGTCGCCCCGTGCGTCATCATCCTGCCGTCTTCGTTCGCCTCCAAGCCCAAGCCAGGCCGCGCCGACTCAGTCGACCGGTGGGACGCGAACAACAAACCAAGAAGCCCGGCATCGTCGTGCGGCAGTTCAAGTCCAGGGCGTGCATCCTCCTGCGAGCGCTGGGACATAAACAAGAAGATCCGCAGCAGCAGCAGCACTTCGTCGTCGTCGTCGAGCCAGGGAAGCAGCGGCACGTCGTCGTCATCGTCGTCGAGCCGGGGAAGCAGCAGCACGTTGTGCGAAAAGTGGGACAGCAGCAAGCGGCCGCCCAGCCGCGCATCCTCCACCGATCGCTGGGACACGCAGAAGAAGGCTCGCTCCGCACAGGCTGACGTCCAGAGCCAGATGGGCGATCAGGAGGAACGGGGCATGAGCGACAAGCAGCCGCGCATGGATCCGGTGTTCTCTGGATCGAGCTTCTTCGCCTCGCCGGAGCCGAGCATGCTTCCCATGCCAACCTTCTTCCTCTCCCGGGGCCCTGGCATGATGCCTGTGCCCGCACACTAGGTGCTCGTGTCGAGCGCATCCAACTTAGTCTGCAGCTAGTGTTTACTAATCTCTGATTGTAATATGGCAATGTTTGATTCATCCATAGTACTGTAGCTAGTGTTGTACGTGGCTGTCAAGCTTCAGAAGCTAGTGTTGTTTGTCTTTCTGAATTCTGATCAGGGTATCAAAGTTGTATCTTCCATTTTTTGTTGTTGATTCTGAAATCTCAGTTACCCTGTTTATTGTCGTTGTCGAGTTAACCATGTCATCATTCAAACCTGTAAACGTTGCTTTGTTTTACAGTTTGATTTGGGGCTGAGGTCAATTGTATAGGCCATGCCTCCGAACTGTACTGCATCTTCTCTTGTAGCGTGCGACTAGAGAGGGATGGGTGCGTCGTGCAAGTGTAAACAGGGGAGCATAGAAATTGTGGAGGTAGAAATTGTGGAGGTCTCCATGTAATCCTACCCAGCTTCTACTGGACCAGTGCATAGAATGATAGAAATCAAGGAAGGCAACTCCATTGCGTAGGGGGGCTGGAACCCATCTGTTTGTCTCCTCTGTTCTATTTCTCTGCTCCTGTTCTTTGTGAACATCAAGTGTTAGACTAATTTCCGATCGAACCCCTGTATGTGCAATCGAGTTTCAGAATGTCCGCCGTGATAGAGAGAGAGAGAGAGAGAGAGAGAGAGAGGAACTTGGTGGTCTGACAGACGTTTCTGAAGTTGATACTGAGAAATTTTTGGCAACCAAGTACATATATAGTGGTATTGTTTTTTGTTTGTGACATTTTGTATTTCCCTATGCCTTTTTTTGCTCGAGTGCCCGTGATAGCTACGTAGCCTAAATACATCTTTATTGGACAAAATAAATCCTAAAGAACTTCTAATGGGAGCACTACTATGTTATAGAAGGATAAATGGAGAGATATGCTAAGGATTTTTACCCCCACCTGTATACTCATTTGCTTCTGAATTTCTTGGGATATATCAGATGTTAATGGTAAAGGAGTAAACTAACTAAGCTCAACTTCTATTGAAAAGTATCATATGTCTACAAACTGAAATCTTCAATTATATCTCCATAATTTATCTGAGTTGTGATGTTGTCGTAGAAAAACTGACAAAATAGAGGTATCTCTTCACACATAGTCACTAACAAACATTGACACAACGATATGTTTTGAATAGGTTCGTTCGCCACATTAGAGAACGACTTAGTCCTATGTTAGGAAGGCGTTGAGGGAGACTTGGTAGAACATTCCTTCGACATCGGGATCCAACCCCTAGACACTCTCACTCAATGTCGGTCCCAGCCACATACTCAACATCTCAGATCCGACACTAGGCTCTCCTAGCTTGTTTTGGTGCACTAATGTTATCCCCTTAATTTCATTCGAATGAGAGTCAATGGAGTACGGGGGCTAGTTATCACCTAGGGATCCTTGGAAAATGTCGGGGCTACACATTTCAAGCATAACATGAAGAACCTATCTAAACATTATCATGTAAAAATAAATTTTATAATAATAATAAACCATATATACAAGATGAAACCAAAATGAGTAATTCAGATACACTGGGTAGTATTAAGAATCTGCAATTATATAAACGATTAGAGGAGGGTGAGTGCAATATTTTTGACAACTAATTGGGTTGATCATAAAATTGGTTAATAGTTCATACGGCTCAGATTCTTCTCTATCTTCTTCTTTAGGGTAGACCATCATGGCTAGGTGATGACCCACAAGTATAGGGGATCGCAACAGTCTTCGAGGGAAGTAAAATCCAAATTTATTGATTCGACACAAGGGGAGACAAAGAATACTTATAAGACTTAGCAGCGGAGTTGTCAATTCAGCTGCACCTGGAAAAGCACTAGTAACAGGGGTGATGTGAAAGCAGCAGTAATATGAGAGCAATAGTAACAGTAACACAGAAGTAATGGCACTAGAAAATAGTTGTTTGCGTGGGGTTGACGGAAAAGCAATGATGATTACAGATGGACCGGGGTTCCTAGCTATCTACGCTAGTGGTAACTCTCTAAGAACAAGTGTTGGGTGAACAAATTACAGTTGGGCAATTGACATAATTGAAATAGCATTAAGAAAAAACATCCAGTCTATTAATCATGTAGGCATGTTTTCCATATATAGTCATACGTGCTCACAAAGAGAAACTTGCATAACATCTTTTGTCCTACCAGCCCGTTTGCAGCGGGATCTCAAGGGAAACTACTGGTAATTAAGGTACTCCTTTTAATAGAGCACCGGAGCAAAGCATTAACACTTGGTGAAAACATGTGATCCTCATATCAAAACCATTCCCTCCGGTTATCCCAGTTGTTGTCACTCCGCACAACTTGTAGATACAATCTAAGCAACAATTATAGAGCTTAAATCTAAGATCATGCCACTCGTGCACTAGTGACAAGCATTAAACACAACAAGATTGCAGCAACAATAACTCACAAACTTTAATGAATAGACTGATCATAATGTAACAATTCATCGGATCCCAACAAACACAACACCGATTACATCATATGGATCTCAATCATGTAAGGCAGCTCATGAGATCATTGTATTGAAATACATGGGAGAGAGAGTACCAACTAGCTACTGCTAGAACCCGTAGTCCATGGGGGAACTACTCACGGAGCATGATGGAGGCGGTGGCGTCGATCGAGAAGGCTCCGGGGGTCAATCCCCGTCCCGGCAGGGTGCCGGAACAGGAACTTCTGACCCCCGAAACTTGTTTTCGATGGCGGCGGAGCTACGGAACTTTTTGTGGAATATGACTCTGGTATTTAGGGTTTTCGCGTCGGGGGGAATAAATAGGCAAAAGGGCGGCGGCTGAGGGCACCCGAGGGGCCCACACGCACCTTCGGCGCGGCAGGAGGTGGGGCCGCGCCGAGCCCTTGTGTGGCCGCCTCCTGGCGCTCCTCCGTCTCCCCTTTGGACTCCGTGTACGTGTCGGTGAAATAGGGACCTCCGTTGATTTTCGTCCAATTCCAAGAATATTTCCAGAACAGCTTTTCTGGAATACAAAAACAGCAGAAAACAGGAACTGGCACTGTGACATCTTGTTAATAGGTTAGTCCCAAAAATGTATAAAAATGATATGAAGTGGATGCAAAACATGTAACAATTGGTATAATATCAACATGGAACATCAAAAATTATAGATACGTTTGAGACGTATCACTAGGTTTATTAATTTCAGATGATAATTACGTCGAGAGTTTTCAAATAAAACTAGGGATTCATCTATCCAATTATGGTCTTAACTATTATTACATGGGCAGGTACATTAAATTCTCTCGTGGAATAATTAAACTCAAATTTTCCAATTAAGTTAACAATGGAAATACAATCTGCATATATCAGTGTTGCCTCATTCCATATTTGTTCCTCACCGAACAATACTAATTGACTTCTAGGGAGTCTGATTCTGCCTCAGTAGCATTGCACCTAAGAGCGGAAATCAGTTTTGGGTAGTACGAGCATATGATCCCACTACCTAATAACCGTATTTCAAAATGTCAAAAAAAATCAAATGGATATCCCAACATTTTATGTCCGCACACAAAGTTTCGCAGAAAAAATACATTTTTGTGGGCTGTATAAAATGACTTTGTACGAGACATCTTTTTTTTTTTTTTTTTGCACAACGCACAAAAAAATTCATTTTATCGTGAAACTTTTTATGGAAACATAGAAGATCTATATGTACCCTGATTTTTTAAAAATTTTAAAATATGTTTAAAATATATTTTCTAACGGGTGCATACCACGAGTCAAAACACCTTGTCCCACCCAAGAGGTCCATTTCTAGTTTATGGCACATTGCTAATGCTTCTGTCCTCGTTGCCCATGACACATACGGTGTGAGCTTTGAAGATGCTGCAACAAAGGCCAGATTCTATCCAATCTAATTTGTTCTTTTTTTAGTGTATTTTGTGCTGCTTTTTTTAGATCGAGTGTATTTGTGCTTGATATATATTTTATTTTATTTTTTGCACAAGATAAGGACCCCAGAGGGGCCGCAGCTGCATTAGTCAGTGGTCAATCTTACAAAGAGGCCCTCAAAAAGATGAAAAATTACAGATAAGGCCAACACTTTTGCGAAAGGCACCCTAAGGCATTCCGAGGAAACGCCATCAGGTCCTCGACCACCACCGGCGGAAACAAGCTCCGATCTGCGACCACCAACGCCCTCATCGGGGACGAGACCACTTGACAAGAACGCGGCGAAGAACGTCGCAGCAGAACTTCCGAAGATCCTCCACTGAAGGAGGAAGAACCGAGAGCAACCTCTGTGCTCCGGCATGGAGTGACTCCGGTCGTCGAAGATAACGGCGAGGCACTGCCGTCGCCGTTGATGAACTCCAGAAAAAGCAGCAAGCCGGCCAGCTCTGGAAGCAGAGCCTCCAGGATCCGGACACAGCAGAGCGGCCAGCAGCGCGAGAGCAGCATCTCCTTCATGAGCGTCTCCTTGACGCCCAGGAGAGGAAGGAACCGCCTCGATGGAAGCCGGCACTGCCACGTCGGCGCACTTATTGAAGAAGGTCTGCCTAGATCCGCCGCCTCCACCGAATCTCCACCTCAAAGACTCAGCAGAGGGCCTCACCAGGACCTGCTCGACGCCGCGCCATGCCCGAGCAGAAAACCTCCATGGCAGAACACCAAACATCACAAAGGGCAACAACCTAACCCTACACAGCCACGCACACCTAGATCTACACCTACTAACAGGAGGAGAGCCGGAGCCTCGCCTTAGCCACTCCCCGACGGCAGCGCCGCCGAGGAGAGCCTGAGCTCGGCCCAGGAACACGGTGGGAGCTCTCAGCTACTGTAGCACGAAGAGAGAGAGGAAGAAAGAGGAGAAATGAGCCCCCCTGCTTGATATTTAGTATAGGAGTGTAGCAAGATAGGAAGACCAGGCCCCTTAATACGTTCGCTGGCTAAGCGGACCATCAAGGTTGCCAGTGGGCCCTCTCCTCGTCCACCGTCGTCTCTGCCTCTCCGTCTGACCCTGTGGACGATTCCGTCATCACTCAGGTCATTTTCAGACTTCGCAGTCGATTCCGATTTGTGCTGCTCCGATTAATTGTTCAGCTAAGTTCTCCGTACGAATTGGGATGCTTGCAATTGGGGACGGTGGTCCGTACTCGAGCGCCCAAGAGTTCCAAACGCTGACCAATTAGAATTCGTCCAGCCTCACGGTTGCCGCTTGAATTCTTTGTGTAACCTGTTGTGAGTCTGCAAGTTCAAATCCACTGAAGAAAACGTCCGCCCTTCTTCGCTCTGGTCGCTCCCGCGGGCGGCCAGGAGCGAAACCCTAGCCGCCGCCGCCAGAGTCCACACCGCCGCCCCCGCCTCCCCTCGCCGCCGCCCAGTCGGAGTCGCCGGGCAAAGCCCGCGCGGCTCGGCGGCGGCGGGGCCCCTTCTTCCTCCTCCTGCTCGCGGAGTGCGGCGTGGGCCGACTTCTTCGACGGGAGCCCGGGCGGCGGTTCGCTGGCTCGGGGCGGCGCAGCGAGGCAGCGCGGGGCCGCCGAGTGTGGAGGCGCGGCGTGGCGGCGCAGCCGTGGCGTGACGGCGCAGGAGCGGTGGCGTCGTCCTGGCCGGGCCTGTCCGGGCCCCGATGGGCTTGGCGGGCCGGCCGTTCTTCGACGACGGGTGCTGAGGCATACCCCGGTAGCAGTGCTGCTCTTCTCGGTGCTGAGTCCTCCCTCGATGGCCTGATGTTCTCCGAGCACTAGCTTCAGAGAATCATCTCGATGTATTTTCCTTTCGAGTTTCTGGGGCGATGCTTAATCGTTCCCGTGTGCTCTCTTGCTGTCCGGTCAGCACCGGGCTTGGAGTTGCGCGGCTGCCGGTGAAAACCGAGGCGGATGATGGCGGCGCATCTTGTCGTCGTTCCCTAGCATAGGCATCATTTTTGCAGCTGCAACTTCTTTTCTCGGGATCTCCGGGGGAAACCCTTGATCCGGGCTCTTCGGATCGGATGCTGGCGACACCTTTGGTGTCGTTCTCCCTCTTGAGGGCGGCGTTTTTTGGAGATCATGCTGACTGGAGTGGTCTAGAAGCCATCTGCCGTTAGGTGGGTGCTCTGGAGCGCTGGCCAAAACCCTGGTTGCAGCAGTTAGGTCTGCACTTGGGATTGTTATAGGTCCAGTTTCCTTTCAGCATCAAGCAAAAAGATCAGTTGATCTTGTTTGCCTGGTGTTTTGTTTTTAGCTTCTGCATCTCTGGGGCGACATCTCTGTCGTTTTATTCCCCGAAAGCTGTAAAATGGTTGTCTGTAAGTTTCTTTTCGTTGAAATGGAACTGGGGCGAGGAGCCCTTTATTTTTTTAAAACGTCCGCCCTTTTTTCTTTCACGCAGGTAGCAGCGCCCGACGATTCCACCGCCGACGCCGAGGGCCCACTGCTCACGGAGATGGAGCACGTCCTCGCCGAGCTAGGGGGCGCCCACGGCCTCAGCCTGCGCTCGAAGCGCCTTCTAGACGAAATAGGCTTGCGCCCCGCTTTATAAATAAATCACAACGGCCGAACCGATACAAGGTGATGAGGAAATCCTCTTACACAGCAGATCAAAGATAAACAAAAAAGAACAAAGGAAACCGGACTTGCCACCGAGGACCCCGACGCGAGTTCGAAAATACCGAGGCTCCACGACGACGCCCCCAAGAGGGTGATGACGCAAAGCGACACCGTCGTCTAGACCGAACGGTCAAGGGTTTTCACCCGGAGCTCTAATGCGGAGAAGGTACCCACAACGACGCCCCCAAGAGGGTTCCGACACCCGCAGGCGTCGTCGTCGTTGGCGCCAGAGCGCTAAGCTTTCGCTCGGACCTTCCTACCGCACCCGATACCACGAACCGTGCAAAGTCCCCGAGCCAGGCCTCCAAAACGCGATCTGGGAGCCACCAACGTCGAAGCGCTACCAGCACCAGGATGTCCCTCCACCAACTCCTCTCCACCCATGTGGCCAGAAAAGTCGATCATCACCACTGCCACGTCACTCGCCGCAGAGTCGTCCGCGCAATCCACCTTCCGGAGCCGCCACCCCGGCATCCAAGATCTCGCACCCACAGAGAGGCAGAAGTCATGACGAAAGTTCCACCGGAACGGACAGGAGATGGACGGAGCCGGCCACCACTAGTACAGCGGGGGTATGACTAGCAGGACGCACCCGCCGGTCGCACCCGCAGCCCGGAGTAAACAAGGCTGCTAGGCGGTCACCGAATCTAGGCCCTCCTGGCCCGGATTCAGCACCCCATCCACTCCATGGTCGGGGGAAGGGCTCCACAGGCAGCAGGGCCCGCCCAACCCAGATTGGGCCCAAACGGGCCCAGATCTGGCCCGATAGCCCGCCGCCTCAAGCCAGCTCCACCATCCACCGTACCGGGGCTGAGCCGCCCCGAGCCTCTCCATCGCAGGCTCCGGTGGAGACGTCGTCGTCGCTGAAGCCAAGTAGCCGCCGTCCCCGCCGTCTTTCCTCTGCATCCGTGGTCAAAATCTCCGGCCCAGGAGGCCGCTGCCCGCGTCGCCTGAGATGCCATCGCCGCCAGACGCAGGCACCACCACCGGCTCGCCCCACCACCGCCGAGTATCTACACCGCCGCCGGAACGGCCACGCCGCCGCGCCCCCGGTCACCGCGACGCCCAAATTGAGCCGCTCGGCCCGCGCCCAACACCTCGACGAGGGAGAGGAAGAAGCCTCGCCGCCGCCAGCGCCCGGCCTTCGGCCGGCAGCGCCGTCCGGCGGCGGCGAGGAGGGGGAGGCGGCGAGAGGTGGGGGCTGGGAGCGGTCGAGCTAGGGTTCCCGCCGCCGCTCGCGGGAGCGACGGGAGGAACGAGACCGAAGGGTTTGAGTAACGCACCTCGACCCAGCCAGAGAGATTTCCCACTTTTGTTATTCTCGAAGCGCCTTCTCACCACGCTCGTCGAGGTCGCTGACGCAGAGCTCAACGCTACCGCCCTCCGCATGCGCAGGGCGGACCTCTGGAGGAAGGTACGCGTCGGGATCCTCGCCACGACGGTCTTCTCCGTGGCCGCTATGGACGTTGCGCTCGCAGTCGTTTCGGTAGCCACCGCGGGAACCGCCGCTACCACCACATGCTTCCCCCCACTTGATAGGTTCGTACAGAGGAGCCTGAGATCAAACCGGTGGAGTTTCATTGCTTTGCTTCTTAATTAGTACAGTAGCTTATAACCATTGTTGCTCTAGTAGTTACATCGTGATTTCAACGACTCTGGTGTTTCTACATGCATAGTAACCAAGGAGAAAGAAGTGGTAATTAATCGTTGTGTTACAGCAAGTGTTATGGAAATTCAGTGTTATGCACAGCTCAGTAAGAATTGTTATGTACAGACGGTTTACTAAGAGTTAGCTTGGCTGGGTTTTGCTTCAGTTTTATCGGTGTATGGAAATTCAGTGTTACGCTGGCCAGAGCCGGATGCAGAGTGTAAGCTTAACACAAATTGCTGCGGACCTGCGGTGGGATGCAACCTGGCGGTGGCGAAAGAGCAGCAGATAGGAGGGCTGGTGTGGCGGTTTGAAAATGCATTTTATCTATAGGCTAATTTCCACATTGCAGGAGCATGCCTCTTCCCCAAATGTGGCGTACTATGTTCAGGAGTCTATATCACTTTGGTCACTTTCAAGGGATCTTGGTGATGGTGTGTTTCTCTTTAATACCATCCTTTTTCAAGAAATGTATCATCTCCCATCTAATCAAGCAGGATCTTGGCATCATTCTTCTTGCGCAAGCAAGCGTGTAAGGTTATCGCCATAAATATCTGCCGTATATCTTGTGAATGCACGAACGACCGATGAGACGTACATAAACACATGTTAATCGGGTAGACTGATGTCACGGATTCATCATATCTTTGACTCTGATTTTCCAGTGTGCACGTACGTTTGTTGCTACAGGGGTCTCGATGGGCACGTGCATTGATTTCCGCTTAATCCACCACTACACCACATCGATATTTCTCACTGAAAGTCCTGGCTAAGCCGATGCGCGCGCCCTCAGCCTCGTGCGTCTCTTTTTCTCAAAGTCCACCTGAGTTTATTATGACGATGAACTAGGGAAACAGTTTTATTCACGCACTGATTAATCAATTGATTGACTGATGTAATCCATAGGACTTTGATTTTTAGGCCCCTTCACATTATTTAGAGTCGACAAAGGAAACAGTCGACACATACATGATGTCTCCTACATTAATCAACAAAACAGTCGGAACAGGTGTACTCTCTCCGTTTTTATTTACTTTGCGTTCTGGAGTAACATATCAGTACACATGTTTCTTCACAAGTGACCCATAATGTCTTGATCATGATGATGTGATCTTCATTGAATTTTGGTGGTGAACATAAACATCTAAGATATACCTGAAGAGACGAGCTGGACGTCTCACCCTCTCCCGTACTGTAGCAGAGGGGAAACTTTTGAGCTCTTCCGGCCGATCCACTCCGCCGCCGCTGATTCGTTGGATTCCTCGCCCTCCGCCGGCCGCTCCGGCGGCGGGAGGGCGGGGGATCCCCGTCTCGCGGCTGTACATAGTAGGATCTGGTAGGTTTCTGGCCGGAGGCGCCGTGGAGGTGGCGGTGCCGCCGGTGTGGTTTTTGGTGCAGGTGCTCGTCCCCTTCGGCGGCGAGGCTCGGTGGAGCTTCGCGGCGGTGCGCCTGTTGTCCTGCCACTCGCGGGTCTCCGGATCTGCGCTGTGCGGGTGCCCCTAGCCGGAGTCCGTGGTGCGGCGGATCCGGTGGTTGTTGAAGATCGTGTTGCGGCTGTTGCGGCTTGATGCGACGGCTTCGACGACGTCCACTGGTGTGGCCCTTTGGGGCCGGCGTTCGGTGACACCCTCGCGCGCTGGGGGGCTGCTCTCGATCCAAGTCTTGAAGGAGAGCAGGGGCGGCGACACGCCATCGACGGCGCCGTGGTTGAAGACGAAGCTGTGTAGCAGGAAGGGGTGCGTTGTAATTTCCGGTTCTTCGGGGTCCTTTCTGTAATCGAGCTGTAACAGTTGTCTCACTAGCAAATAAAAAAACATAAACATCTAAGATATCAGTTCAGGTCTTTCTGCTTTATTATCTGTCACTTACTTTTACCTAATTAAGCCCGTGTCCAAAATATCCCCAAAAGTAAACGCATACCGATTATTGAATTTCTTGCGCAGGTGTAGAGTCGTAAAAGGGTTAACTTTATAGGGTGCGGTGTTTTGCAGCCCGGTATTTTGAAAACTCAAAATCTACAGTTTTCAGTTTCAGTGTGCAAATGGGAAATGCGAAATATTATGTATTTTATGCTGTGTGAAAATGACAAAATTCTAAATCTGGGGTGGTGAACAGTGCCAGATTCAAAAATTGTCAAAAAATGTTATTTTCGTGAAGGCCGGAATACAAACTATTTCAAGTTGAAACTTTGCAGAAGCGTAGAACAAGTCGTTGTATATGTAGGATTTTTCCAGAACTTTTTCAAGCTTCAAAATGGTTATTTCAAAAACAAAACAAAAAACCGGGCTACATGTAGCTCGTACTGCAAAGTGACTTTTCGAACTTTATATAGTTTCTACAAAGTCAACTCACATAAAGATAGCTTTTTCCTGATTTTTTTGGTCGCTTTACGGTAGACTATAAGTCAACTGAGTAACATCTCTTTGGTGATAATCTTATGACATTGAAATCTACGGAAAGTTGGCTAGAATATTTTTCCTACCATAACCAACTTGATGTATATCACCGAGTAATGAAATAGATTTTCCTCACAAAAAATGGTTTGGAAAGAGCTAGCTAGAATTAGTAGGTTCTAGTGGATGAAGTGTGAAGCGACAAATGTTTGCAAATAATACGACTATAATTTTTGTGGGAAAAATAGTAGGACCATTTACGTGCTGTTACAAAAAAAAAAAGAGTGTGCAGACGGATCGAAAAATTATGTCGTTCTCATTTTGTACTCTTTCTTGTCGGAGGAAACCACTGCAATCACTGTTAACCAAAAGCAAAGGTCAGGGACTATACAGGGGAAAAAAAAAACACTGTAGATATGCGGCACTGTAGAAGTGCGGTACTGTAGCGCTTCTACAGTGCGCACGACGTGGGCAGCGCCACATGCCGCTGAGATGGTCAGGCATTATATATAGTACTAGGAATTGTCGCGCGGCGACACGCCGCGCCGGTTGTGATACAAAATTGTGAAATTCGCTGGAATTTGGTTTTTTTTTGTTTCAGCAGAAAATACAAAAATTATTTGGAAAACTAATCCAAAAAATCCGCAACAAAACGAACATTTCTTAGTTTATGTGAAAAGTTTAAAAATTTCTTAATTTTAAGAATTTCTTAGTTTCACTTTTGTACACAATGGATATTTGGTGCAACCTTTATGTGTAAAAGTTTGAAAATTTCTTAAATTTGAAATTTTCTTAGAGATAGAGGAGACGACGGCGGAGCTCCCTGTGTGCTTCGATTTGTCGGGGGAAGGAGCTCGGCGTCGGCGGCGTCTCCGTCCGAGCAGAGGAGGGAAGAGGAGAGGAGGAGGGCGAGGAGGACCGGTTCACAAATTTCAAAATACGCAGGGGCCTTTGTGCAAAAATGCCACGCATACCGTCGGATGTCGAAGCGACAGCGCTTCTATAGTGCCTGGGCGACGTGGCCACCTCGATTTTCAAAATTTTGAAATCCGTCAGAATTTATCTTTTTTGCGCAGACAAAAAATACAACGAATTTGAAGATTGGAGAGAAACATGTTTATGTCCGTCAAAACCAAAAGGCTAAAACATGAAAGTTGTTCGGAAGGTTGATATTCATCTACTCGTGTAAGGAAAATTTAAACGGATGACTGAGTACGACGAATTTGACAAAATTTGTCAGATGTTTTTGCGAGTTTGGATCCAAAATTAAGGTGTTAGAGTCGACCAAACTCGAAACCGATCACAAGAATGGAACTTGCTCGTCGGCGCGCATATATTTCATGTACATATTATCGTGAAAAGGGAAAAAAATAGCGGGGGTACTGTAGATGCGCATTGTAGATGCGCGCATTTACACTCCACAGATTGCTGAAACGCTTGGATTGGGTGCACTGTTCAACACTGTAGAGCCGAGCGCTGTGGGAGCGAGAAATTGTTTGTCTTTGATATAGGTAGGTAATATAATTTTTGGGAGAACAAAAAAATTTCAAAAAAAACCTTAAAAAAATTCGAAAAAAAAACACTGTAGAAGGCACTGTAGAAGTGCGGCACTGTAGAAGAATTTAAAAAAACCTAAAAAAATTCGCAAAAAAAAATGTAGAAGGCACCGTAGAAGTGCGGCACTGTAGCACTCCTATAGTGCGCGGGGCGACGTGCCCACGTCCACAGGCCGCTGAAGACGTCGGCCATTATATATAGAACTAGGAAAATTCGCGCGGCGACACGCCGCGCCCGTGTGGTGACCGAATGTAAATAAATTGGAGAAGGTTGAATTGCTGCAGTACATCAAGAAATTTATTTAAAATTTTGAAATCTGACGGAATTTGTCTTTTTTGCACAGCCGCATTTGAAAATTGGTGGTGTATTGAAAAATATTGTCATAATGTAGGAGAACTAACTTCAGAAAATTAAGATGTGTCTAAAATCTATTGCTGAGTAGGTTTGAAAATAACGACAGAAAAAAATTCAAGGCAAATTCTTTTTGATAGGTAGATTTAGGTAATTATGGCACGAAAATCTTAGCAAAAAAGTTGTGTCAGAAGTTATCGTCGAAGAGGTTAAAAATCAGGAAAGGTGCGGCAAAAAAATCGCTGAAGAGGCTGGGAAAAAATACCATGTAGGTGGTTCTTTTGGAGGTATGTATAGTTAATGACAGTAGGAAAATTCTAAACAGAAATGCGCGTCAATTTTTTTGTCGAAAAGGCTAAGATGAGGAACGAAGGAGGGGAAAACTTTCCATGTTACTGTTTGTAAACTACTACCGTTTGTCGGTATTTTCTATGTGCACTGGTTGTTGGCACTCGTCGGTAGCACAGTTGTTTCGGCGTGGACTCGTTGCGGTGCGTTTAGTTAAGAACAGCGAGATGTACAGTGGCCGAATGTCGCATGAAAAGTTGTTGTTTCGACGTGGACTCGTTGCGGTGCGGTTAGTTAAGAATAGCGAGATATACAGTGGCCGAATGCCGCACGAAAAGTTGTGTCAAAATTTATCATTCAATAGGTTGAAAAGAAGAAACGGGGAAAAAGAGAGAAAAATCGATTAGGCATTTTTTTTGTGAGGTAGATGTATATAAATGTGGTGGTGAAATTTCAGCCAAAAAATACGACAAAAAATACAGCTGAAAAATTTTAACTTGTTTGAAAAGTGTGTCAATACGGTTGCGAAATTGTGGACAAAAAATCGGCAAAACCTATTGTCAAAAAATCTAAAAAAGTATTAAAAACTCTAAAATGGTTAAAGAAAAATTCCGTTAGAAAGTCTTAACTTATTTGGGAAATAGACCTATGTAAATGCGTTTGGAAAATTTTAGGTAGAAAAAAAATATGTCGAAAGCTATTGTGGGTGAACGATTCAAAAAATTTGGAAAACGTGAGGACTTTTATGCAAAAGAAGCGGCGTGCCTGGACTTTTCCGTGTGTTTTGTACCGGAGGACCGATTCATTTTTTTTGGGAAACACGGGGATGTTGCTGCAAAAACGTTTTATTCCAGGCGACCGGTTCACAATTTGTAGGAAACGCGAGGACTTTTATGAAAAAAAAACGTACACATCGGGGACTTTTCTGCAAAAAGCGAGATTGCACTGTAAAAGTGCACATCGGGGACTTTTATGCAAAAAAAGTGAGATTTTGTGAAAATTCAAACGGATGACTGGCCGCGATGAATTTGACAAAATTCGTCAAATGTTTTTGCGAATACGGATCCAAAATTGAGGAGATAGAGCCGACCAAACTCGAAACCGATCACGGGAATGGAACCTACTCGTTGATGCGCATATAGTTCGTGTATATGTTTTCATCAGAAGGAGGGCCGTCGGATCCGGATTGGATGGCGCGGACAGTGCCGCGCAATGTAGAAGTGAGTCTATCGATGAGAAAAAGGCATAACAGCATCCACGCACTGTAGAAATGACAAACTGTAGACGCGCTACAGGGGCGGGGTGACGTGGGTACCTTGCTGAAAGCGTCAGCCATTATATATAGTACTCCCTCTGTTCCATTTTAATTGACTCACATATATCTAGATATGGATGCATCTAGAGGAACAGAGAGAGTAGTATATATAGATATAGATTCAACGGAACAGAAACGTCGTTCCCGATGGGAATTTGTTGCCCGTTTTCCAAAAGCCTTTCCGTTCTAGACACTTGGTGGTGCCTCAGCCACCTACGTGCACGAACTAAGCGCACATACCTTTCTATCTAGAAGGCAGTGACTTCCTTGCACCCAGCAACAACAAAGTCACCTCAATTTTTCTACATTTGAAACTGTCCACTAGTACAGAAACGGTAAAGATAAATCATACTGACAAAAAAATCCAGAGGAAAAGATAAATATAGTTCTTCTGTGTCTTTTGTAATTTGTCTATTTTTGTTTCATTTTTGTACAGGTTTCAATCGTTTCTAACCATTTAGTAGGTGTTACAAAATACTTTTGTGCACTATATAAGGAGAAAATGACAAAAAACCACCACAATTGAACACAAGACGACGATGAACCACCACCTTAGAGCTTTGTGACACATAAATACCTCTTTTCGGGCTATACTGTGACGCGGAGCACTAATTTGTCTGCTTAAACCTGTTAACAGTTTTTTGACAGCTTGGCCCCACCCATCAGGTCTACGTGGCAAAGAAAGAAAAAAAATGGGTCAACCCTATCTCTAAGCCAGGGACGGACGGGAGGTTGCACGCCGATGGCCGCCGCGCATCGCCTCTGGCCACCGCGCCCGGGCCGCCGCGCCTCACCTCTGGCCACCGCGCCCGGGCCGCCACCCCACGGCGATGGCCACCGCGCCCGGGCCGCCACCCCACGGCGATGGCCTCCGCACCTCGCCTCTGGCCACCGCGCCCGGGCCGCCGCCGCGAGCTCCTCCGCCCCACAAGCAGCACGCACGCACAAGCAGCAGCACGAATCCCTCTCGGCATGACCAGCACGCACGCATGCCGCTCACTCGCCGGCGACCACGAGCTTCCTCGCCGGCCGCCGCCCTCTCCTCTGCCCCTCCCATTCCCCTGCTCCACCCCAAGCTCCCTTGCCGGCCGCCGCCCTCTCCTCTTCCCAGCACCATCCGCAGCTAGCCGGCCGCCACCCTCACCTCTTCCTGGATCAAATCTGGCCGCCGCCCTCTCCTCTGCCTGGATCGACCCCACGCCGGCCGCGCCTCCGCCCCACCACACGCTCCACGGCGGCCGCCGTCCCACCCCACGCCGCGCCTCCGCCCACGCCCACCGTGGCGAGCGTCTCCGCGTCATGCCGTCGGCCGCCGCTTCACCGACCTCCTCGCATCTCAGGCGTTCCTCCAGCTCCGGGGCGCGGAAGGCCAACTACACCCGTCCCTACTCGTCGTCTCCGTACCGCGGAGGTCGAGGGGAGGGCGTACATCGCGCCCGACGTGCCATCCGCACCGTCTACCGTGCTCGCTATGCCCCCCGCGCCGCCCACCTCGCTTCTGGCCCTGCTGGCCTGCGCCACGGTCGCCGTCGCCGGCCGCGCTGGCCTGCGCGCGCACGACGCGCTCCGCGCCCGATCTCGTGGCTCTTTCGCGCGTCAGACGTGTCCTATGAACGCCTGCGGAGAGGAAGCGGGCGGCCGGCCGGCCGGAGCCGCGCTGGCGGAGGAGAGGGGCGCTGGTACGGCGACGAGCGGCGGCAGCCGGAGCTTGGGGCGCTCGGGTCGGGCGTCTGCGTTGACCAAAAGGTTCCAGGAAGAAGAGAGGAAGATGATAAGAGAGCAGAGAGGATGACAGGTGGGCCCTATTTCAATTTTAACAATTCGTTTACTTTTCTCCGTCAAATTTTACCACGTAGACCCGACAGGTAGGGTCCCACCTGCCAGAAATGTTGTCAAAGCGCTAAACATAGGTGATCAGTGCTCCGCGTCACAGTATAGCCCGAAAAGAGGTATTTATGTGTCACAAAGCCCTAAGGTGGTGGTTCATCGTCGTCTTGTGTTCAATTGTGGTAGTTTTTTGTCATTTTCTCCTATATAAGGGAGGAATAGATGTTTCACCCTACATCCTCCCTGACCAAATTCTTATAAAATATTTCCCCAATTTTTTTCTTGCATATCGGATATTATATTTTGTCACTCAATGTCGCAACTAAATAAATCACAATTTTCACTTCCATCTGCCTAATAGCCACAACATGTCTGACACATTATTAATTCAAACCTCTCACCCAAAAAAAAATACGATTTTAAGAACAAAGAAAACAATAAAGAAAAAGTCAAGATTATTCCACGATTGTTTTTTTGTGTGGGGTTAAAAAGCCCAACCTACTACAAGAGGACTAATTTATAAAATTCGTAGGTCAATGTTTTAAAAACAAACTACGAAACCAAGAAAACAAACAGAAGTCGTGAAAATTATATTTCAAACAAAAACAAGGAAACGTATAAGGATTTATGAAATGAAAAATGTGGTGAATATTGGATGCAACGATTTTTAGATTTTATGACAAACTAGAATCATTGGTAGGTCTCACAGGTCTCGAACAGTCTAGGGGAACAAATCTCCAAGAGTAATAAGGTCGTCAAAAGCTTGAACTTGATGCTCTAATTTGCAACATTTCATAATCACTCTTTTTCCCCAAGAAACAATTCACAATTACTATCCTTGCAAATGTTTTTCTCGTAGATCTTAGGTTGGAGCTTAGAGGAAGGGGCTATCTTGAGTGTAAGATTTGTTTTGGTAAAGTTATGCTTGGATGTGAAGGTGGAACTACATATAGCCAACCCACAAAAACTAGCATCTCGAGACAATACACCTAGATAAATGACAATTACCCAGAGCATTGGACCATGACTCAGACATTCCTTTACATATAAATCACAAACTTATCTCCGTAAAGGGCACCTCGCTCAAGACCCTCATGGACACTTTGGACTTCCATTTGGACACTTGTAATTGTTTAGAAATGGCAGAGTTGAAATGCCCAGAGCAATAGCACATGGTACCGTCAAACTTGTGCACCGGTACCTCCACTCCGAGAGTCTGGACCTGGACCTCCTTGTTTTTAGATACAAGGCTCAAAGAGACCAGTTTTAAATTAATAAAGCCAACAGCGGCAATTACATGGTGCAGATACAGCTTACAGAACTCAACACAACAAGCAAACAGAAAAAAAAAGAAAATAAGGCTCTGCTTGAAAAGCAGAGATCATCGTCTTCATCCACGGCAGAGAGCAAATTAAGGCGAGGCAAGGGTCGACGTAGAGGAAACCAACGGCAGGAGACCAAGCCCCAGCTTGCCAACTCTGTCGTCGAAGAGGGACCCTTTCCCTCTCGTCCAGGCTCAAAGGACGCCGCACCGTCGGCACACAGAGCTGCTCACCCGAGAGCCACCTGCAACCGCGCCGGAGCTCCACACGACTGTCGCCATCAGCCACTGCAATGCCGCTTCACAAGACGCAAGCTGAAGAACGAAGGTACACACTAGGGAGGTCGGCAACAAGATAGCAACACCACCTGCACCAAAGATTGGGTCGCCGAAGAACCGGACTCACACCATCACCGGCAATGCTGCAGCCGTAGAGGGGACCCATTCCCCTCTAGCCCAGGATCGAGGGCGCGACCCACCGACAAGCAGGAGCCGTCCTGAAGGGAGAGACACAGAGCTGGGATCCACCACCTATGATGCAGAGCGTCGCTGTTCGAGATTAGCACCGCCACACGCCGCCACCGGCCAAAGAGAGCTTGCCAACCACCCCCACACACCCCGGATGACGCCTCCAGGAAGGGAAGCGGCGTCGCAACGTCGCCGCCGTCCACGGGGGATTGGATTTTCATCCAAAGTAGGGGGGTTGGGTGGGGGGAGAGGGTACCTCGACGAAGCCTCCAGAGAGGAATCAGCGCTGAAGCGTCGACGACGTCGTGGCCACCGCCGGCCAGGAGTTTCCCCCGGTCCCGACCACCCCACCACCATCCGCCTGGCCATCTAGCGCAACGCACCAGATCCGGCCGAGGAAGCACGCACTCGCTGGACCAGGACAACGACCACCCTGGTCAGACGCGTAGGGCTGACGGGCGCCCAGAACGCCGCACCACATGCTCGCCGCCACCCCGCCGCCCGCACGGCCGGGGTCGCGGAACCACACCCACGGCCGCCACTCGCCGCCCGAGCTGGCGCCGCCAAGGCTCTCCGGGGCCGCCACCCCGGCGTCCACCACCTGACCCGCCCGAACGAGCAGCCAACACCAACCTCCTGCCCAGGCGACATGGATCCCGCAGCCCCGGGCCTCCCGGCCCAGATCGAGCCCGGACGGGCCTGGCGCCTCGCGTTGCCGCCGCGACCCAGCGCTGCCTCCGGATCCGCCGCACCACCACCCTGCACCGCCGTCGACTGCTCGCCTTGCGCCGTCACGAGCCCACCACCCTGCGTCGCCCGCAAACGTCCTCTCCCGCGCGAGACCGGCCCGTCGAGGCGCGCCCTTCCTCCCCTGCCACCTCTGGAGGCCGGGGGGCCGCCACCACCGCCGGCGGCGGCGGCGGCAGCGGCCGCGGAGGCTCGAGAGGAGGTGGCCGCTAGCTAGGGTTTCGGCCCTCCGGGGTCGCCCGCGCGTGCGACCCGGGAGGGGAGGGGGAAAATCCTCACCCCTTCTTCCCTTGTTCTAGTTGAAAACCACTGCCCTGGACCTCCTTGTCGAGGATGTGTAACTGCTTTCACCATAAATAAATGGCGGGGAATTTAGCTAGGCTTGTGGTGGTCGGCGATACTCGTGCCCTTGGCAAATACCCCCTCCGTATCAAAATAAGTGTCTTTGAATGTTCAAATAAGGATGTATCCGGACGTATTTCATGTATAGATACATTCATATTTGGGCAAATCTAAGACACTTATTTTGGAACGGAGGGAGTACTTAGTTCGACGGATGTATCTTAGATCGGTGGTGATGCTTGTTTATCGGTAATAAAACCAATAGATATAATAAAACTAAAATTATACAACACCTTTTGTGATTATCGCCGTGAGCTTGAGAATACTAGTGACAAGCACGCTAGGCCGTGCAACCGCCGCAACGACGCTCATTCGCGCGTGTCCCGTCCACATTCGCCAGCCATGTCTCAGCAGTGCGTGCTGCTCGCGCCAAGTGCAGTGCAGCTACCGAGCTATACGCCGTAATTTACCACCACTTCAACCAAGCCTTTAAAGCCCGCGCGCAACCAACACTCGCCGCAAACCCCATTCACCACACCGCACCCGCCATCCCTTTCCACACCACCTCTCTCGATCTCGCTTCGACGCTTCCTCTCAGATGGCAGCGCGGTCGGTGCAGTGGAGGCCGGAGCTCAGCAGCCTCCCGGGGGATCCGCCGCCGATGGTGCGACGAGCGGACGCCGACGACAGGCGCGCGCTGCCGCCTCGGCGGCCGGCGGAGAACCGGTTGGCGCCGCGCGCGGGGGAGGAGGACTTCCGGTGGCTGCAGGCGTCGACGCCCGGCTCGCCGGAGTCCGGCTCCGGCACGCCGTCGCCGCAGCTCTGGGCGCAGCCGCACCCCCACTACGACCGGCTCTACCCGGCCTCCGCGGGAAGCTCCCCGTCGCGGGCGCAGGCCATCGCCGGGTACCGCCGCGAGATGCTCGACCTCATCCGCGGCCTCCCCGAGGCCGCCTACGAGCTCTCCCTCCGCGACATCGTCGAGTCCCGCGGCCCCTCCCCGCTGCCTCCGCCACCGACTCAACAGCACACACCCGCCGTGCCCGTGAGAGAACAAGAAACCGGCGAAACGAAGAGCCACGTCGCGTCGGAGGCCATGCCGATAAATGATGAGGATGCCAAGAAACAGAGTGATGCCAAGAAACAGGGGAAGGCGAGGAAGCAAAGGACCATGCAGAGGACGCGGAGTCGGAGCCTCGAGCGGAGCGTGAGCCTGGACACCGGCCTGCTCATCAAGCTCTTCATGCCGCTCTCCGTCGGCCGGAAGAAGAAGGTGTCGCCCAAACCCGCCGCCCCCAAGAAGACGAAGAAGGAGAAGCAGGGGAAGAAAAAGAAGGAGGAGGAGGAGGAGGAATGGTGGAAGAAGAGCGAGTTCAGTGAGGCCGGAAGCAGCAGCAGGACCAGCAGCACCGGCAGCAGCAGCAACAGCAGCGCCAGCAGGAATGGAAATGGGCATGTCAATGGCGGTAGCAATCTCAAAGCTCCGGCCAGGAGCAGAAGCAGGTAATCTCTTCTACTTGATTCTTTTGAACTGAAATTTGGTTCTGGATCTGAATTATTTCGAACAGACTTTGTTCTTGGTTCAAATGTTTTGTTAACAAAAAATAGGATCATGTGAAGAAATTACTTGTGCTTCAGACTCAAGAGTATTTTGTTTTTTGATAATTTTTTGGTTCTTGCGTTAGACTGCAAACTAAGGGTGATGGAATTGTCTGAATCTCATTTATCCGCGGAACTAAGAAACATTTATTTTCATTGCTGTGGTTTCCTTGCTAGTTAACATTTTTTTAATAGCAATGCTGGTTAACAAAAAAGCTGTTTACCAATGCTGCTTAACAGTTTTTTACTTTTTACAACTAGAAATAATGTTTTCCAGTAACATAGAGACAGTTAGTTGTTATTGCCCAGAGCAGTAAAACAGTTTGTCTTGTCCAAATATTATACCAATTCCCATAACAATTTTTTGGATAAGAAACAAATAAATACGCTCAGGTCAGAGCCAAACATGAGAAACAACTTGATCAAGATATCAGCCTGCGTCAGCAAATACGTCTCGTGTGAGAAACTGAGAATTGTACAGTCCAGGCTGCTAAGAAAAGGCCAACTCAAATTAATTGTGCCACCCTTCTGGAAGAGTTGAAGTTCAAGTTAGTGTGAGGTCATGGCAGAGGTTTGGGGGCAGATAGGTCAACACGGCAAAGATAAGTCGTAGCTTGAAGTCCATATTGTTTCATCAGAAACCAACTTAGCAGTCAGTTCCTCGTACCCGGCAGCCTTCTTGGGCAGGAGGCCGCATGACTCCACACGATCATATTTTTCAAGTCATCTCTCTGCTTTCTCATTTGCATAAATCCCATTTCGTTTCTGAAGTTTAGAAGGAAAAAATTGCCATGGAATGTTGAAACCTGTTTGCTCTCATTTTACTTGAGGACATAAGATTGCTGATAAATATTGTGGGTTGTGATATTTACCCCTTACAATATGAACATCAGGTAGATTAATGCTAGTTTTGCTTAACTGTTTCTGGATAGTGACACATCTCTCTAGGCTCATGGTAATATGTTTGGCCAAAAAAAGGTTGGATGCTACATGGGCTCCAATCACACCTAATTTCTGATCAAACCGGTCTCATGTATCTTTCTTCCTAGTATTGCCTACTGTAGCTCTTCCTTTATGAAAAGCTCAGGTCCGGCTCCTTCTCATCTGAATCCCAATCATCGCAAAAATGCTTTATGTCCTAATAAGGAGCGGCTAATCTAATCATCACCATCCCACTAGGCCACTAGGGACTAGAACAACTCAGATCGTGCCAAACATTCTATTCAGGATCTAACAAACTATCCTTTTGTGCTGCTGCAGAAAGAGGATTGGGTGCTATGGTTTCTTCAGGCCGAACAAGAGCGCAAATGGAGTTATCGAAGAGTGAGACCATGCCATTGCCAGTGCCAGGCCACCTCCATCCATCCGAAGAGAAAGGAAGTATACTCCTCCGGTGAACGTCAGCATGGCAGTCCTACCGGTGATCACAGCTGAGTGCTGACGCATGCACAAGATAAGAATGGTGCTCATGGAAGCAACAACGGCTCATACACAAATATAGATGTGTGCTTCCTGCCCATGGAAAGGACACACCGACACACCGTATCCAGCAATGGCCAGTGGAACTAGTCTTTGGTTGCCACGTGTACTGTATTGTACTTTTTTTTTTTCTTCTGAGGAAAAACCTGAACAGCCACATCTCTGGATTGTACTGTCCCCTGGTATGTGCATATTCAAGTCTTTTATTGTCAGTAGCGTCAACAACAGCAAACAGAGTATGCAGGATTGTGGAGGATATGATGCAGCAGCGCAATTGTTTAGTTCTAATTCTCCTTTTGTCAGCCTGCCTTTCTTGACAAATACGACCAGGAGTAGATCCCAAGAGATATTCACGCGATAAAATATGGCTAACTTTTTGTTTAGCCTGAATGATTTGTCAAGATCGAATGGAGCTGAAAGAGACTAGTTGTACAGATGTCGCTCCTTCGCATGTCGGTCGGTTGTCTAGTGCAGAATATAGCGGAAAGTTTCTTTGTCTCCCGAGCACCAGTGATCCTGGTGGTTTAAAATTTTCAAAACACTATTCAAGAGTTTTAAAAAAATCTAGAAAAAATCATGGATGTAACCAATGATATATCACACAAACGTGCAAAATATCATCTCCAAATACTTTGTATTCTGATCTACATAAAAATGACAAAATCTGATAAAATTGGAGATTTGAAAATATACATATTTAGATCACACTTTTGCATTTTTGTGTAACTCAAGATCGAATGGAGCAGAAAGAGACTAGTTGAACAGATGTCGCTACTTTGTGTGTCGGTTGGTTGTCTAGTGCGGAATATAGCCGTTTACTTCGGAAAGTGTAAATGACTCCGAGATACATGTAGCTTGTTTTTCAAAAAATCAAAATCGTCACTTTTTAGTTTCCAAAAATAGAAAAAAAAATCCCAGATGTTGATAGTGTCGAGGTCTACAAGGATACAAATTTCAACTTAAAATTCATTGTACTGTGGGCTACACAAAAAAGACAAATCAGGCAAAATTTCAAGTTTTTTAAACCGTGTATTGTTCACCACCTAGATCATCCATTTGTCATTTTTGTCCAGCCCACAATATAACGAATTTGGAGTTAAAATTTTGCACGGTTATAGATCTCGACACTATAGACATCTGAGATTTTTTCCTAGATTTTTGAAAACAGGAAAGTGCCAATTTTGAATTTTGAAAAAATGAGCTACATGTAACTAGGGAGACAAAACGCCTCACTATGTTTACTTCTACTAGATTGCTGTTAGCACCCGTTTTTCGCAGATTGCCAGTTTCAGGTTGAAGGAAGATTTGGTGGTTTAAAGAAGACAGCGAAGAGGGCTAAAATGATGATCTGGGAAGCTTCCCAGGAAAGGCGGCTAGAAGAAGGCGGCAAATAATCCGGCAAAACTGGAACAAGGCGGAAGCCAGATTCGGGGTGCCCAAAGCTGTCTAAAGACTTAGGAAGACAAGTCAAGATCAAGACGGAGAAAGACAATTTTCAAAGTCAAGATAAAAGCGGAAAAAGAGAAGGCAACTTTGCAAGATTAAGGCTCGAAAATGGAAGGCAACTTTGTAAAAAGAAGCCGGACGGATGCTGAAGTCCGGGTCCAATACGAAGCTGATCAAGATATCACATCTCTAAGAAAAAAGGCAAGTTTGAAGCCAATACGGAAGACAAAAGGCAACTTTCCAAAGTAGCCGGCAAGTTTGAAGCCAACACGGGAGGATAAAAGGCAACTTTCCAAAGTAGCCAGCAAGTTTGAAGCCAACGAAACCGGCCAAGAAGTTGCCTAGTTTAGAGGTGGATTCGATTAAGACTATGATTGTAACCCTTGTAGAAGTCCAATACTTGTACGGGAAGTACAACCGCCTCATATATATGTGGAAGGTGATGACCGATTGAAATTAAGCAATCAATCGACAACCTATCAATACAACCTACTTTTATCTCCTCAAACCCTTGTTCATGCTTCCGTTGTTCGGCGACTTCGTCTAGATTTCACCGGATATCGAAAACCGAGCTAAGAGCGGCCAAGCCCGGCTTAGTTCAGCCAATCGTCGCCGGTTTCCTCAGACGGGGCTTCCCGAAGGGCTGGCGGGTCTGGTATCAAAAGCGTCGGCTTACTGTCTTGCGTATCCCGCTGGAAGCCGGCCTCCCGCTGGGCGAGTTGCGGAGTATCTCCCCCGGCACCGCGTGTACACGAGGACGTGTTCGTGTGACGCGTTTTGAGTGCAACACACTTTTTGGCGACTCTGATGGGGATGATTCGATCTAAAAATTGGACAGCAATGACCAATTCCAAGACCGACGCTGCCGGCATCAACGCCGACAACATCATCAAGCCAACTCTCGAGAAGTTGTCGGAAGACCAACGCCAAGGTCTGGAGGCGTGGAAGAAGAAAAGAGACAAGGAGTTCGAGGCGCTGCGAGCCAAGCGGGACCAAGAAGATCAGGAGCTGTACTTAGCCAGCTTCAAGGTAGATCGACAGGGAGTCATCTCGCCGATCAAGGAACCGGAATTCGTACCTCTGGACATCAACATTGACAAACCCGCTGTAAACAAAAACCTCTTTTCTCCTGGACAAATAGCCGAAATTCAATATCATGTTTCGCAAGGCACCGCCAATGTTTATGATCTTATGCTAGATAGCGAAAAGGTTAAGAAAAACACGCTCCAGGACCAGCCATCGGACAAACAACCGATTGGCCAAAGTAGGGAAAATCAACTTGTACCTACGCTTCCTTGTACAACTCCTATCCAGAGTGTGCCTAATCCGGCAATCCAGCCGGGTCCAACGGTGCGGCTCCTGGGTCATGAGTCAATGCCGAATCAAAATTCGGCTACTTGGGTGCAAGCTGACCCTGCCGCCAATTCCTCTCCTGTACCGGCTCAATTGGTCAATATGGACGATTTGATGACCGAGTTTAGGAGGAAATTGGACCAAATAGCTTATGATAAATTTGGGGTTATGCCAAAACATAGGACTTACATTAAGCCTTACCCCGATTATTTTGATCTGCAACCTTATCTACCTGGTTATAGAGTTCCTGAGTTTACTAAATGTAATGGGGTGGATAATAAATCAACATGGGAACATATTAGTCAGTACTTGGCTCAATTAGGCGAAGCTAATCATGATCATATCAAAGTTCGCTTGTTCTCATTATCTTTAACCGGCATTGCATTTTCATGGTTTTCGGCTTTAGCTCATAACTCTATACATACTTGGTTTCATTTGGAGCAAAAGTTTCATGAGCACTTCTTTGCTGAAAAATAGAACTTAAGTTGTCCCACCTTACATCGGTTAAGCAGAAACATGACGAATCGGTATCTGATTATGTCAAGAGATTTAGAAACACCAGAAACCGATGCTATAGTTTGGCAATAACTGAGAGAGATATGGCGGACCTGGTTTTCAATGGACTAAGGACCTACCTAAAAGAGAGGTTAGAAGGGCATGAATTTTTGTCTATTGGCCAGGTCCAGGAAAGAGCTCTGGCTCAAGAAAGCCGGGCTAATGAGTCAAAGAGTCGCATCGGATGAACAGGAACCGGCTTAATATTGTCGAAAATTATGCCGACTCCACTGATGAAGCCGTTGTATATGCTGCCGAGTTCGTTTGGCCCAGCAAGGCCAAACCATTTATGTGTGATGATCTCAAGCCGATTCGTAAGAATCGGGATGATGAAATAAGATGTAGCTTTGACGTAGGAAAATGTGACAAAATATTTGATGCCTTGTTAAAGGATAAAGTGATTAGGATCAGTCAGGTTATACCATCGCCTGATGAATTAAGGCGGCGGTCTTATTGCAAGTATCACAATTCTTTCTCTCATGCTACTAATGATTGCAATGTCTTTCGTAAACAGATTCAATCGGCCCTCAACGACGGACGATTGAGCTTTGCCGGCATGGCAATTGACACACAGCCGTTTCCAATAAACGCGCTAAACTTGGAGGGAAAGAAGGTTCTTCTTCGGCCAGAGGCGGCCGAAGCTGCTAATAAATCTAACATTGTTGTTGGTGAGCCTAGGGAAGAAACCTTCAACAAGGTGGCAGAGAGACATGTCACAGTAAGCCGACAACCCGGAGGACAGGAGGTCAACAAGATTACTGTCAGGAATCCTGCACTCGGGGGGCAAGGACCACGGTCAGATAAGTCGCCGCCTAGATTTATCAAGCCCAAGAGCCCGGAAGTTGGAAGATGGAAGACGAACCAGGTTGAATATAGACCAAGGAAGATAAAGCCAACTTTTGACATGCTGCTAAACAAGTACGTGCGTCAAGCCGGGTCAAGGTCACGCCAGTGGCAGTATGGGAAACGGCCAAGGTCACCATCTGTCGAGGAAAGTAGTCGGCATAAGTCGGCTGACGAGTTCAAACGCAGGGCAACCCGGCACGTGCAAAGCCGGCTTGTGTATCCCGGGATCTCGTCATATTGGCGGATCAAGGCGCAAGGCTTGAAAAAGGTGGAGCCAGAAGGCGGATTGGTCTCACACAACTTATTGGTCGTTGGAACTCATGTTTTAAAGTTGAAGGACCCAGTCATAGAGCCGGCAAACAGCGAGCCGATGCCTGCCATCGCGCCAAAGGCAACAACCAATGATCATGAAGCTGGCCCCAGTCAAGTCACATCAGCCCAACCCCGGGATCCAAAATACACTCAGCCAAAGTGGTGCCTGCCAGGTATAACAAAAACACAAAAGCGGAAACTGCAAAGTGCAAGAAACCGGGAGAAGGCAGAAGAAGGAGCCGAGCGGTCCAGGGACGTCAAATTCAATCCTGAGTGACCAATGTTGCCAGCTCAAATGTGGATTCCTAGGCCAGTCCTTATGGCGGCTTCCACGCCAGCTATCCCAAGTCCTGCTGAAATAAAGGCGGCAGCTACGCCGGCTATCACCTATTCTTCGTGGGCTGACGAAGTGGAAGCAGCAGATTTGGCGATGGCAAGTCCGGCAAAGGAGCCGGCAAATCGAGACCCGGCCACAGAGAAGCCGGCAAGCAAAGACCTTGCAATAGAAGAAAAGGCAGAAGAATAACCAGCGATGTCGGAGTTGGCAATGGATGAGTCAGGCAATTTGACAGATGAAGATCTGCTAGATTATGAAGAATCACCGGCTCGAACGGGCATGGGTATCAACATGGTGTATTACTTGCCGGCTGAGTTCCGTGCTATTGAAGAAGAAGGCGAGGTCGCGCAAATCAACTTTGGACCCAAAAAAGTTGTCTTCCAAAAACCTGACAAGCCGGTAAAACACCTCAAGCCTCTGTACGTCAGAGGGCATATTGATGGAAAGCCGGACACCAGGATGATGGTTGATGGCGGCGCTGTGGTAAACCTCATGCCATATTCTGTCTTCAAAAAGCTACAGCTAGATGATGGCGACTTAATGAAGACAATCATGGTGCTGAATGGGTTTGAAGGAGGAGAAGGGGTAGAAGCCAAAGGGGTTATCAGCTTGGAGCTCACAGTAGGAAGCAAGACTTTGGCTACCGCCTTCTTTGTTGCTGAAGTGCAGGGAAATTACAATGTGCTGCTAGGACGGGATTGTCTTCATGTTAATGATACGTCCAAAACGTATCTATAATTTTTGATGTTCCATGCCTATTATATATTGATTACCACATGTTTATCTTACACTTTATATCATTTTTATGCATTTTCTGGGACTAACCTATTAACAAGATGCCACAATGCCAGTTCCTGTTTTCTGCTGTCTTTTTGTTTCAGAAAATCTATTCTGGAAATATTCTCGGAATCGGACGCCAATTTAACTGATTTATTTCTGAATCACTCTTCTTTGGGAGAGAGACACGATCTGCTTTTGTTTAGAATACTCATGTTTTTCACTTGTACTTGTTGAGTATTCTTGTTTAGCACTGCTATGCTATTAGCTCTTGTTTTTCATGTATCTCTTGTTCAGAGCTATTAGTTCTTTTACAGAAAAGTACTCTCTTGTTTCACTTATATTTGTTTGGAGAGTTGTATAATTGGCGTCTGGTTGGAATAGAAAATGCTAAAGTGTGTGGTAGTTGTATAATGGAAAAACTTGCATAGTCTTATAGAACTTTGATAACTTGATTCCTTGCAAATGTTTTGAGATATTAAGAAATTAGATGCTAAATGCTTGCTGGTTAATTAAAGTTAAAATCTGATTAGTGGTTGTGTTATTAAACCTTGTGCCATACTACAAACTCTTAAAATTGCTGAAGGTGTAGTTGGACTTGATAACTTCTCATGTCTGAAGGTTTTTGGAAACAACATAGTTGCGTGCTAAGGTCGAGGGATGTAGCGGGGTACTTGTGCCTCCGTGAACGGCCCTCCTTGGGGTAAATTTAATCATGCTCTTAATGTTGAACCTGCTAGTTGTTCGCAATAAACTTGTGAGTTCTTTTTTACTAATGTTGAGCTACGGTGTTGTGCATTGCCTTCTGCTCACATTGAGAGCTGTGCATACTTTGCCAGTACATCCAACCCCGTGGGAGAACTTCATCTTGTTCTCCTACACATAAGTCAAACATCTTCCTCAAAACAGCCACCATAACTACCTATCACAGCATTTTCATAGCTGTTCTGAGATATATTGACATGCAACTTCCACCTTACATTACATGACTTGTTGTCATTCATCATTGTTATATATTGCTTCGCATGATTCTATACGGCTGATGTGTGGTTTTACCCATGTTATGCTAGATCATTGCACATCCTGCTATACTGGCAGAGGCATATAGTTTTATACATCATGTTTTGTTCATTTTGAGTTATTGTACCAAAAAGTGTGTTGTCATATTAGAGTGTTGCCCCTATAGTGAGGGAGAGAAAAGTGAAAAAGCCACGGAGGCCATTGAAAAGAGAAACAGAAAAAGAAAAAAAGTGAAAAAAGAGAAAAAAGAAAAAAAAATAAAGAGAGAGGGGGCAACATTACTATCCTTTATCCACACTTGTGGTCATGTTTAGCACCATTTTTATAGTCATCATTTGTGCTAGTAGCACCTATGCTTCATATGAGAGAGTTCTCATGTTTCATTAGTATAACTATGTGGGGAATTTACGTTGTAGAACTTGGGTTGTATATTCGAATGATGAGCCTCCTCAAAAGTGCTCTAGGTCTTCATGAGCAACCAAGTTGGATGCACCCCACTAGTTCCATTGGAGAGCTTTCATACACTTATAGCTCTATGTGCATCTGTTGCATGGCAATCACTACTCCTTGCATAGTTTCGATTATAAGACTTTCTCTTGTCTAATGATCATTTATAGCTTTGTGAGCTTTTCTTCCATTGGCCTTCCAAACCCCCATTATTATTCTCTTTGCCATAACATCCTTGTGTCAATACCAAATGCTTACGCTCACCAGTTGAGTAAAACTTCTAACCAGTGAATTCATTCCGTTTGTGATACTTTTGCTTGACTGAATCCTTTCTATGTTTGTGAAAGATTGCTGGATGCTTGAGTAGAAGGATAACTTCTATACCGAATGCTTAAAACATCTATAATGAACTTTGTACGGTTTCATGTCTTTATAGCATCTTCCATGAAAGGTTTTTACTTGTTTAACTGTCTTGCTTTATTCATCTATGTGTTTAATATCAAACATAGACTTTTGCTTTGAATAATTTGATCTCAACTCACATGCTTTACATTACTATAGGATCAAGATTATGTTGGTAGCATGTCACCTCAAAAAATTATCTTTGTGTTATCGTTTACCTACTCGAGGACAAGTAGGAACTAAGCTTGGGGATGCTTGATACGTCCAAAACGTATCTATAATTTTTGAAGTTCCATGCCTATTATATATTGATTACCACATGTTTATCTTACACTTTATATCATTTTTATGCATTTTCTGGGACTAACCTATTAACAAGATGACACAGTGCCAGTTCCTGTTTTCTACTGTCTTTTTGTTTCAGAAAATCTATTCTGGAAATATTCTCGGAATCGGACGCCAATTTAACTGATTTATTTCTGGACCGAGACGAAGCAGCAGCCAGGAGGACGGAGCCGAGGGCCACACCAGGCAGGCCGGCGGGCCCACGGCGCGCCCCAGGGTAGGGCCACGCACCTAGGCCGCCGCCCCACCTCGGCCGGCCACCGACGCCGCCCTTTCCCCTATAAATTGCATCTAATTGGGAAACCATAGAGACCCGAGCAAAAATCCACGAAAATTTCTGAGGCCGCCGTCGTCTTCAACCCTAGTTCGGGAGGGTTTCTGCAGTTCTTCCCGGCACCTTGCCGGAGGGGAATTCATCACCGGAGGGCTCTACATCACCATGCCTGCCTCCGGAGTGATGCGTGAGTAGTTTTTCACGGGACTACGGGTCGATAGCAGTAGCTAGTTGGTAGTCTCTCCACCTTGTGCTATCATGTTTAGATCTTGTGAGCTGCTGATGGCTCCCAAGTGCAGGAGATCAATTGTAGTACCTTTCAATTAGAAAAGGTTGTCGAACCCACGAGGAGCTGAAGGTATTGGTTAGCAAGATTGATAAATAAAACAATAAAAGATGCAAGTATTTTTGGTATTTTAGGTTGTATAGTTGCAATGCAGAAAATAAACAGTAGCAAGTCAAAACTCTCAGAGAGAGAAAGCCCAATCCCTTATGTGCAAGAGGACAAGCTCAAGTGATGTGTAACTTATATGTGGAAAACGTTCCCGAGGGCGGCATGGATATTGCTAGGCATAGAGATTTATTAAATAACACGTTGAATATCTTGTCAAGTTTTAATCTTCTTTGAACGGAGCCATTATTAGGTATAGCTAAATAAATAAACTACAACCCCTTATGATGGATCATGTGGCCAAGTAAATGACTGCACAAGAATTATTAAGACATAAAGTCCCACCATAGCATTACACTCTAAGGTCCCCGATACTAATACCCTCATAATATAACTTCATGATTCGGTCCCAGGTTTACATGTCCTGCCAAGTCTCCTCAATTCATTATACTACGGTGTTCTCCTATGAGCCCATATAGGTGAAGTGTTGTGTAGTCGACGTTCGCACAACACCATCATAGAATCACATAAAAGATAAACTCTTGACAAAATACCAACACATGTTATATATAAATCATTGCCAATTCATCCTATGCCCTCAGGAACATATGGGAACTACTCACAACGTGCAAACATGATAATATTCAGTGGCATAAGTGGTACAACACAATCTGAAAATATAACTTCACCACCAAATAATGACAAGTACTCAATCGTAAACATGAATAGTAGCACAAAACAAGTATCTAGGGTATAGCAACTCTCAAACTATGAGGGGGACGGAGTGGATCACGGAGATGATGATGGAGATGGTGCTGGTCTTGGTGATGGTGATGATGTAGAGGCCTCCTCCCACGCCAAGGAGGAGAGGTGATGACGATGACGATGATTTCCCCCTTCTCCAGAGCTCCGGAGCAGCAGGATCTGATCCTCCTCGGAGGGAATCAGGAGTTTCGCCGCCGCCGCGGCCTCGGATGGTTTCGGGAAAATTAGGGCGTACTTTTCGGGAGGACGAAGGCGTCGATAAAAAGCCCCAGGCGAGGAGGTGCCCGAGGCCCCACTCAGTGGGTCCCACGCGGCCAGGTACTGGGCCGCGTGGGCCCACCCCTTTTGGGCCTCGTGGCTCTCCTCTCTTCGGTCTTCTTCCCTCTGCCTTTCTCTCGACGAAAAACCAGCTGTGTAATTTTCCTTTTATTATTTGGGTCCCTGTAGCTCCTGAAACATTAAAAACAAGAAAAAGGAGGTTTTCTGCCTCCCAGAAATTAAATACCAAAAATAGGGACTTTGTATGAAAGTCCCATAAATCATCTAAAACATGTAAAAACAATGATATAACAATGCAAATAACATTCTAATATGATACTAAAAGTTGTATAAATGATGATATAAAATGCACGTATCAACTCCCCCAAGCTTAAACCTTTACTCGTCCTCGAGTAAGTAAGGACATAGATCATTACATGCATCAATGGACTTATGGTTGATAAATAAATACGCATTGTATCATCATCATATTCAGTTGCAATGTAAGATTAATGAACTAAAACTCATACACATGAGGGCAACATAAGTAGAAGCTCTAGCAATCACCCCTTACTTTTGAAAGCAAATAACCATTGTATGTTGGACAATTGAATCATACTATTTTTCACATGCTTTTGCTCTTTATGGAAAGCATCATTATATTTTATACTTTGCTGAAATTTAAAGACAAGATAAACTCTTATTAGATAACAAGTTCAAAGAAGACAAATGAAAAGACAGATATAAAATTGTTTGCACCCTTGCTTCACTAGTAACTAGTGCAAACTTTAGTCATGGATATCTCAATCAAGTTCCTATGCTCTAAACAACCTTTATCTCACACTTTCCATGGCTAACTGAATTTTCAGGTGCCTTCCTTTTCATTCACTTTCCAAGAGCATAAGTATTGAAATATCCATGATTCATTAATTTGCTCAAAAGATACTAGATTCTAACAAGAGTGTTTCATATCCTTTTCATTAACCCTTCCTAACTTTTTATCCTACAAGACTATATCTCAACCTTAAACTATTAATTTTCAAGTCATATTGACTCATTCTCTTTACTCATTTTATAATGGGGTGATTCTACAATTGTCCAACATACTCAAGTTAATTAAGTTCAAGGCAAGATGTGACTGAAACTTCTAAATATGCCACGCTCATTTGCATGAGTGTTACCCATAAATCTCCAAACAAGAGAATCATGGATGACACCATACTTTCATATTCATTGATAAACCACAAGATAGAGATACATGATAATGCTCCATGAGCTCACACACGCCTAAGAGATATTGATAACTAAACGATAAAAGCAAAACACACCATGACTAGATAGATATGATAAACTAGTAGAGATAAAGACTAGGTGGAACTCCCCCAAGCTTGACGTTCTGCTAGAGCCTCTTTGCTGCGGCCTCCTCCTTCTCATATTCTTCCTCCCATTCAGCCATCTTCCATGGGAAAGGCCTTCCATCACGGAAAGATGTAGGTGGATCATTGTACCTGAGGGTGGCAGCTGCTGCAATTTTCTTGAAGCGTTCTTCATACTCGCAGTTCTGGTTCTCTACATCCCACATAAAGCATTGGATCTTCTCCATCTTCTCGATGACGTCCTTGTATCTTTCCTCTAGTTCTTCGAGCCTCCCTTGTACTCTTCAACCTTCTTCTCCAGCTCCAGGTTCATGAAGTGATGAGCATCAAGGCTGCGGTAAACCACAGTGCCATACCTGAAGGTCTTGTCTTCCAGATCATCCAGCCTTTCCTCCACCGTACCGGTGGCCTTGGGAGCCTTCACCTCCTCCACGAGCAGCACACCCTCCTTGAAGGTCACGGCCTTCGGTGGAGCCATCACGGAGTTGAGGTAGCGGTTCACAACACCTCCCTTGGGGACGCTCTCCCCCTCATGGTTGGATCCGGAGCAAGACATGGCTAAACCCTGACAGACAGAAACAGCAAAAGCAAAGATCGCTCGAGAACGCTCGGTGCGAGATTAGATCAAGAAGGGGTATATATTGACGGTTTTTAGGTCAAGACGAAGCGTCGGAGTCGAAAACGAGACGAACGGGACTCCGAGGGAAAAGGAGTGGGCCCACGCGGCCCAAGATTCTGGCCGCGTGGGACCCCTTGTTTCCTTCCTCGGGTCTCCGCTTCGTCCAGTTTTCTTGTCCCACACGTTAATTTCCATAAAAAATGACTTCCGTAAAATTTACGCAATTCCGAGAAACTTTCCAACACAAAAGTTACCTATTATTGATTTTGGGTTTCTGAAACTGCAAAATTCTTCGCAATTACCTCCTCCGGTGTCTTTAAATTCAACTCCTCCACCTTTCCGATGAAGCTCTCTTCCTGCAATATAATGTTTAAGGCGTTGTCCATTGACTACATGAGGTTTACCTTTCATATCACCGTGAAGACGGATAGCTCCTGAACGGTACACCTCCTGTATCACTAATGGTCCCTGCCACTTTGAAGCTAACTTTCCTGCAGAAAACTTGAAACGAGATTGTACAATAAAACTTGATCACCTACTTTGAATTCTTTTCTCTTAATTTTCTTGTCATGCCAAATTTTAACTTTCTCTTTAAACATTCTAGCACTTTCATAAGCTTCGTTTCTCCATTCATCAAGTAGGTTTAAATCAAGAATTCTCTTCTCTCCAGCAGTCTTAAAATCAAAGTTCAATTGTTTAATAGCCCATCTAGCATTATGTTCTAATTCAACAGGTAAATGACAAGCTTTTCCATAAACCATTCTATAAGGAGACATTCCCATAGGATTTTTAAAAGCAGTTCTATAAGCCCATAATGCATCATTAATTTTAGTTGGCCAATCAGATCTAGACTTATTCACTGTCTTCTCCAAAATGAGTTTAATTTCCCTATTACTTAATTCAACTTGTCCACTTGTTTGAGGGTGATAGGGAGATGCAATTCTATGGTTAACATCATATTTTGCCAATGTTTTTCTAAGAATACCATGCAAGAAATGAGACCACCATCAGTAATTAAAAACCTAGGAACACCAAACCTGGGGAAAATGATGTCCTTGAGCATCGTCATTTTGTGGCATGATCTGCACTCTTGGTTGGAATTGCTTCCACCCACTTTGTAACATAATCCACTGCAACCAAAATATGCTTTGTCTTTGACTCTGGGAAAGGCCCCATAAAGTCAAAGCCCCAAACATCAAATGGCTCAAGTGGCAAAGAATAATTCATAGGCATTTCATTTCTCCTACCAATATTTCCTACTCTTTGACATTTATCACAAGATTTAACATATTCAGCACAATCCTTAAATAAAGTAGGCCAATAGAAACCAGATTGTAATACCTTTGCACCTGTACGATCTCCTGCATGATGCCCTCCATAAGGACTGTCATGACAATCTCTTATAATAGCCTGTTGTTCATGCTCAGGTACACAACGTCTAATAATACCATCCACACTTTTCTTATAAAGGAAAGGATCATCCCAAAAATAATGTCTAAGATCATAAAAGAATTTCTTTCTTTGTTGAAAGTGAAGTGTGGAGGTAGAACCTTACCAACAATAAAATTTGCATAGTTGGCAAACCATGGTGATGCAACTTTAGCACTAGAAACATTAACAATTGCAAGTTGTTCATTAACAAAGCTATCATTAATAGGAATAGGATCATCAGGTATATTTTCCATTCTAGAAAGATGATCAGCTACTTGATTATCTTCCCCTTTCCTATCAACAATGTGTAAATCAAATTCTTGCAATAGAAGTACCCATCTTATTAATCTAGGCTTAGCATCTTTCTTATCATTAAGTATTTAATGGCAGAATGATCAGTATGCAATGTGACTTTCGAATCAGTAATATAAGGTCTAAACTTGTCACAAGCAAATAGCACTGCTAAAAATTCTTTTTCAGTTGTGGCATAATTCCTTTGAGCAGCATCAAGTGTTCTACTAGCATAATAAATGACATTCAGTTTCTTATCAACACGTTGGCCCAAAACAGCCCCAACTGCATAATCACTAGCATCACACATAATTTCAAAAGGCAATTTCCAATCAGGAGGTTGAATAATAGGAGCACTTATTAAAGCATTCTTCAAAATATTAAAGGACTCAATGCAATCATCATTAAAAGAGAAAGGAACATCCTTTTGCAAAAGATTGGTTAGGGGTTTTGATATTTTGGAGAAATCTTTAATAAACCTACGATAAAAACCTGCATGCCCAAGAAAACTTCTTATACCTTTGATGTCCCTTGGGTATGGCAGCTTTTCAATAGCTTCTATCTTTGCTGGGTCAACTTCTATTCCTTTTCCAGAAATCTTATGCCCAAGAACAATACCTTCAGTAACCATGAAGTGACACTTCTCCCAGTTTAAAACTAAGTGTTGGTCTTCACAACGCTGCAAAACTTTGTTAAGGTTGAACAAGCAATTATCGAAGGAAGTACCATACACAGAAAAATCATCCATAAAGACTTCCATTATCTTTTCAATATAATCAGCAAATATAGCATTCATGCATCTTTGAAAAGTAGCAGGAGCATTACATAACCCGAATGGCATTCTCCTATAAGCAAATGTACCATATGGGCAAGTAAAAGTGGTCTTTTCTTGATCATCCTTATGGACTGGAATTTGTGAGAAACCTGAATAACCATCTAAATAACAAAAGTGAGAGTGTTTAGATAACCTTTCTAACATTTGATCAATAAATGGCAATGGGTAATGATCTTTACGAGTTGCTTTATTTAACTTCCTGAAATCAATACACATCCTATAACCAACAACAGTACGTTGAGCCACAAGTTCATCCTCATCATTTGGAACAACAGTCATTCCACCCTTTTTAGGAACACAATGAATACATAGAGCTGGGCTTATACCTTTAAGATCATCAAGAGAGTATCCAATGGCTGGTCGTGAGCTTTAAGCACATCAAGTAATTTCTCTTCTTCTTCAGGTGAAAGGTTAGCACTAATAATGACAGGATATATGCTCTTCTCATCCAAATATGCATATTTCAGATTTGTAGGCAAAGGCTTTAATTCAAAGCTAGGATCCCCTTTAGGTGGTGGTAGCACTCCTAAATTATCAGGTGGGATATGCAATTGTAATTGTGGTGGTTGTTGCCATAATATTTGTTCTAAAGCATCATTTTCCTCATCATTAAATGGTTCATCTTGATTAACATATAACGTTCTACAACATCTGTTGAAGCTACAGCTATATGTGCAAGAGTTTCAATTATATCTTCAGAAATTGGCTCTTTCACAACATGTTTATCAGCAAATTTGGAAAAATTGAACTCAAGTTTTTCACCAGCACATTTAATAAACACTTTCTCTTTAGGCAAATTAATTTCAGCACCAACAGTGTTTAAGAAAGGTCTACCAAAAATGATAGGACAAAAAGAATCTTGAGGACAACCAAGCACAATAAAATCAACAGGATATTTTATTTTGCCAACCAATACTTCAACATCTCTAACAATTCCAAATGGACTAATATAATCTTTATTAGCAAGTTGAATTGTCATACCTGTCTCTTCCATAATGATAGGATCAATATCAGGCTTGATTTCAAGATAAAGAGAATATGGAATGACACTAATACTTGCTCCAATATCACATAGACCATGATAACTTGAAGTCCCAATAGAGCATGATATAACAGGTTTACCAACTTTGGCTAAATTACCTTTGATGACCTTAGTTGCATCTTCACATAAATAAACATCAACAGGGTCTTCTTCATTTAATTGTTTGATAATTGAAATTTGACTGTTGACTTCCACCTGTTCATAAGGCTGAGAACGTCTTCTGTTACTCTTGTTAGTAACAGCAATAAGTAAATTCTCCTTAACTTGGTTTGGATATGGAGGTGGTTCAACATACTCTTCAACTGTCACAGATGACACTGGTTCTGCATGTTTAATAACTTTAGGAACAACAATAGATTGTTTAACAGGTTCAACATAAACTTCAAAACCACTTTGAGGAACACATATATGCTCAGCAAAACCTTTAGCTATCTCAATTATAACATAAGGATCAAGATTAAAAGTATCACTCAGATTTTTAAACAACATAGAAGTAGAGAAGTTCTCTACACATGAATATCCATAATCAAAATAGGGCTCATTACCTTTATCAAGATCCCAATGACTAGTATTTTCAGAAATAGTCTCCAATAAATTCCATGCTTCTTCTTCAGTATTATTAGTAAAACTTCCACCAGATGAATTATCCAGAATTTCCTTGTGCTTCGACGGTAGCCTCACATAAAAGTTTATCAATATAAGTTTCCTTGTAAGATCATGACAAGGATTCTTGCGAAGGAGTTCCTTTAACCTCCCCCAAGCTTGAGTAATACTCTCTCCCAGATGTGGCCAGAAATTAAATATATAGCAGCGGTTCTCATAAGCTTCTTTAGGAGTAAAATATTTAAGAAAGAAAACCTTCCTCAAGATATTCCATTCAATAACAACCTTTCATCAAGAGACCTGTACCAATCACGAGCATTACCAGATAAAGACAAATATAATAACTTCCTTTTTACCTGATCTTCAGAAATACCAGAAAGTCTAAATAAACCACATATGTCTTCAATTAACTCCATGTGTTCACGTGCAGACTTAGTTCCATCACCTGTAAATGGATTTTTCATAACTCTTTTAACATGATCAACGGGAATTTTAAATCCCACTTTAGGTACCTCAGACACAGTAGTTTCAACCACTTTAGGAGTAGTGGCATAAGCACTGTCATATAGAGCAAGGTGCAGCGAGGAACGATTCGTAAATGCCATAGTAACAATGAGATAAAACAGCTTTCAAGTTTCCTTACCAAACTTCTTACCAATAGCGCTACGCTCCCCGGCAACGGCGCCAGAAAAGTATCTTGATGGCTCCCAAGTGCAGGAGATCAATTGTAGTACCTTTCAATTAGAAAAGGTTGTCGAACCCACGAGGAGCTGAAGGTATTGGTTAGCAAGATTGATAAATAAAACAATAAAAGATGCAAGTGTTTTTGGTATTTTAGGTTGTATAGTTGCAATGCAGAAAATAAACAGTAGCAAGTCAAAGCTCTCAAAGAGAGAAAGCCCAATCCTCTTATGTGCAAGAGGACAAGCTCAAGTGATGTGTAACTTATATGTGGAAAACGTTCCCGAGGGCGGCATGGATATTGCTAGGCATAGAGATTTATTAAACAACACGTTGAATATCTTGTCAAGTTTTAATCTTCTTTGAACGGAGCCATTATTAGGTATAGCTAAATAAATAAACTACAACCCCTTATGATGGATCATGTGGCCAAGTAAATGACTGCACAAGAATTATTAAGACATAAAGTCCCACCATAGCATTACACTCTAAGGTCCCCGATACTAATACCCTCATAATATAACTTCATGATTCGGTCCCAGGTTTACATGTCCTGCCAAGTCTCCCTCAATTCATTATACTACGGTGTTCTCCTATGAGCCCATATAGGTGAAGTGTTGTGCAGTCGACGTTCGCACAACACCATCATAGAATCACATAAAAGATAAACTCTTGACAAAATACCAACACATGTTATATAAATCATTGCCAATTCATCCTATGCCTCAGGAACATATGGGAACTACTCACAACGTGCAAACATGATAATATTCAGTGGCATAAGTGGTACAACACAATCTGAAAATATAACTTCACCACCAAATAATGACAAGTACTCAATCACAAACATGAATAGTAGCACAAGACAAGTATCTAGGGTATAGCAACTCTCAAACTACGAGGGGAACGGGTGGATCACGGAGATGATGATGGAGATGGTGCTGGTCTTGGTGATGGTGATGATGTAGAGGCCTCCTCCCACGCCAAGGAGGAGAGGTGATGACGATGACGATGATTTCCCCCTTCTCCGGAGCTCCGGAGCAGCAGGATCTGATCCCCCTCGGAGGGAATCAGGAGTTTCGCCGCCGCCGCGGCCTCGGATGGTTTCGGGAAAATTAGGGCGTCACTTTTCGGGAGGACGAAGGCGTCGATAAAAAGCCCCAGGCGAGGAGGTGCCCGAGGCCCCACTTGGGGGGTCCCACGCGGCCAGGTACTTGGGCCGCGTGGGCCCACCCCTTTTGGGCCTCGTGGCTCTCCTCTCTTCGGTCTTCTTCCTCTGCCTTTCTCTTGACGAAAAATCAGCTGTGTAATTTTCCTTTTATTATTTGGGTCCCTGTAGCTCCTGAAACATTAAAAACAAGAAAAAGGAGGTTTTCTACCCCCCAGAAATTAAATACCAAAAATAGGGACTTTGTATGAAAGTCCCATAAATCATCTAAAATATGTAAAAATAATGATATAACAATGCAAATAACATTCTAATATGATACTAAAAGTTGTATAAATGATGATATAAAATGCACGTATCAGCTGCCTAACATGATCAAGATCATCTTTATGTAATGCTATATGTTGTGTTTGCTGGGATCCGATTAATTGTGAAGTTATGATCAAGTTTGTTCATCTATCTATATTGTTTTATCTATGTTCCTGCATGCTCTCCGTTGTTAGTAGATGCTTTGGCCAAGTAGATGCTAATGACTTCAAGAGAGGGTATTTATGCTAGATAGTGGGTTCATGCCTCTAGAAGCCTGGCTTGATAGACAGAAACAACTAAGTCTGTAGATGTGCTGTTGCCACTAGGGATAAAATAACCATGAGCAAAGTTCCTCTGCTTCGAGTCGATCATTTTGCTACTCATGCTTTTAAACTGTCCGCCGGCCACACCCGACGCACTCCCAAGGGCTGCGCCTTAATAATCTGTTGGGTGCACAGCCACTAGGTGTGCCCCCGACTCTGCTCATTGATGCTTTCCGCAAAACAATCCGAGTAGCTGGTACAGCCTGATGTCAAACCCTTGAACTCTAGCCCGGTTGATGCACTTCCGACTGACAGGCTGGCAAGGCGCAGTGGCTATACGGCACCAGGCTGACGAAAAGGATCTATTGCAGGGCAAAGAAGGGTGTCGAGTCGAAATCCACCTAATCAACTATCGCCTCACAAATTAAAATCTCTCAAGTTCCAAGCACATGAACTTATGTTTTATGCATATTGCAAGATATAACGATTCTTTGTTTATTGATCTCCCAGGATATTTTACTACTTATCATCATCACCGATGCCACGACTCCGCCGCGTCGACTGCGTCCGCTGCGTCAACTCCCACCGGAGCGCACTCGCCAAGTGCTCGACTACGACAAAAGCAAGACAACCTAAGCCTATGCCGACTCTGCGAGTCGAACATAGCCTCGGGGCTACTCCCACCGGGAGCGCTGGTCGCGCACCCGACGGGACTGGTGCCGATCATGCACCCGACAGAAAGGATCATTCGGGTCCTCCACGACTTGCTGCGGTCATCTCGCTAAACGCTGACTCGACGCACTTCCGAGTCAGTGACACCCGACATACCAGAGGACAACTCGACACACCTAACGCATCGACTACGCCTACTCAACATGCTGCTCTTAGTCTTTGCCCGATTCTTCGAATCGACTTGACACTCGGGGGCTACTGACGTGGACATACCCTTCGGATCCCCCACCATTGGCATACCCGATGCGGTCCAGCCGAAGACAACAAAGCCCAAGAAGCTACAACTTGGAGTACAAGGCAACCAATCCAAGACGTAGTCTACTAGGTCTCTTGTAACCCTACCTGGCTCCCTTTATAAAGCCAGGTAAAGGTAGAAAGAAGGGGAGGCCATACGGCACAACTAGACAATACACAACAGATAGGCATAGCCCTAGTGAGATTGCATCTCACCACCACCATTGCCATCGCGGCCACCATGTAACATCATCATCAATACAGATCAGACAAGCAGGATGTATATCTTTACCTCACAATGAGGGGCCGAAACTGGGTAGATCCCTGCTTGTCAGCCGACGGAACTACCAGCGCGCCAACTTCTCCCTCTATACGAAACCCTAGGTATCTCACCATGGGATTTGCCGTGGTAAACCCACGTCACTTAGCTTAAGGGTACTGTTGTTAAGTCTAATGCGTTTGTTTATATTACACACTTTGCTTAATGCTATAATCTGTTGCTTGCAACTTAATACTCATGGGAGACCCGGAAGCTATCTTGTGAGTGGATTATGAGTCATAGAAGCTATCCACGTCAGTGATCGGGTAACGGCGCCGCTGACACCTCTCTGAAGCTCTTCCAATTCCTACTGGATCTGACAACCTTGGTTTTGTAATCAAGTGAAAACTTTGCTGCTGACTACATCATACCTTCCTCTTGGGGTTTCCCAGCGAACATGCGTTCCACCTCATCAGCTAACCAGTGTGTTCCGTCTACTATGCGCCAGCAACTCGTGCAATGGGTTGACGACGAAGTCGAGGTCGTCCATGCTGACGAATCGGCATGCATTGCATTAGCCGAGTCGATTGTTGACTGGCAACATTCTAATGTCACATGCCTTTCTGGCGTGATCTATCCGGGTTCGACTTCCTGAGTGCTACCAGGGACGGATTCGTGTCAGTGTCTCTAAAGCCGATTGGTGGCAATCGGCTGCCTCTCAAGTAGATGGATCAAAACGACGAATGGATGCAGAAGCGTCCGGACAAGTATCGGGCCGAAAGGAACAATATGTACGAAGCAATTGAAGAACCAGACGATATGGACAAGTTGGGACAAGGCTTCACATCGGCTGACTTGCTTGAAGAAGTAGACATTGGAGATGACACTGTCCCTAGGCCGACGTTTGTCAAGCAAAAGTTGGCGCCCGATTATAAGTCTACATTAATCGCGCTAGTCAAGGAGTATGTGGATTGCTTTGCATGGGAATACCACGAGATGCCTGGGTGAAGCTGAGAGTTGGTCGAACATCGGTTGCCTATTAAAGCTGGATTCAGACCATACAAGCAGCCAGATCGCAAGTTTAATCCGCTGATCTATGATCGGATTAAGGCGGAAATAGGCCGGCTTTTGAAAGCCAACTTCATTCGGCCTTGCAAATATGCCGAATGGATAGCCAACATTGTGCTAGTCGAAAAGAAAGGATCCGACAAGATCAGGGCGTGTATAGATTTCAGAGATTTGAATCGCGCCATGCCAAAAGATGAGTACCCTATGCCAACAGCCGACATGCTTATCAACGAAGCCTCAGGTCACAAAGTTATCAGCTTCTTGGATGGCAACGCAGGTTACAACCAGATATTTATGGCGGAAGAAGATTCGGCTAAGACGGCGTTTCGTTGTCCAGGCTTTGTTGGCTTGTTTGAATGGACTGTGATGACCTTTGGATTGAAAAATGCCGGAGCCACATACCAAAGAGCGATGAACCTTATATTTCATGATCTTCTAGGAGTCGTACTGGAGGTGTATATTGACGACGTGGTGGTTAAGTCGGACGGCGAGTCAAATCACTGGCCGACTTGTGGCTGGCGTTTGAAAGAATGAGGAAGAATGGGATCAAGATGAATCATTTGAAGTGTGCCTTTGGCGTGTCGGCTGGAGGTTCCTTGCTTTTATCATACATAAACATGGCATAGAGGTTGACCCGGCAAAGATTGAAGCCATCTTGAAAATACAGGCGCCGGGTTGCAGAAAGGACATGCAGAAATTTCTAGGCAAGGTAAACTATTTGAGGAGATTCATTGCTAACTTGTCTGGAAAAGTTGATGCATTTACACAGATCCTTCGGCTCAAGAACGATGATGAATTCTCTTGGGGGGCAAGGCAGCAAGAAGCATTTGACAAGATAAAAAGTTGTCTATCTACTCCTCCAGTTCTTAGAATGCCGGCTCGAGGTCAGCCTTTCCGCTTAACATTGCTGCTGAGGAAAAAGTGATCGGGGCCACCTTAACCTAGGAAGCCGAAGGACAAGAATACGTCATCACATATCTGAGTAGACGTTTGCTGGATGCCGAGTCAAGGTATAGCTTTGTAGAGAGGTTGTGTTTGTCTCTCTATTTTGCCTGCACCAAATTGCGTCATTATCTGCTTTCCAGTGAATGCAAAGTCTTTGGTCGGACCGATGTTCTGAAGCACATGATACAAAGGCCGATTCTCAGCGGATGAATCGGCAAGTGGGCATACGGGTTGATTGAATATGATCTGGCTTATGAGTCCCTAAAATCTATGAAAGGCTAATTTGTGGCCGACTTTACTGTCGAACATCGGATTGACTTGGAGCAAGAAGCCGACTTGAAAATTGTGTCGGCTGTACCGTGGAAGCTTTATTTTGATGGCTCAGTTTGCAGCAGCGGACAAGGAGTCGGCATTGTGTATATCTCACCACACGGTAATGTTTTCGAAGCCTCTTGTCGTCTTGATTATTTGTGCACTAACAATGAAGCCGAATACGAAGCACTTCTATTCGGGTTGGAAATCTTGATTGACGCAGGAGTAACTCATGTCGAGGCATATGGATATTCGTTGCTTATTGTCCAGCAAGTGGCCAAGATTTGTCAATGCAACAGCGGATCACTCAATATGTACCTTGACAGATGTCTGGATTTGATTTCAATGTTGGATTATTTCCACATATCTCATGTGCCTAGGCAAGACAATTGGCTTGCGAATGAGTTGGCACAACAAGCATCTGGCTATCACGTCAGTCGTGGCATATTCTTTATCAAGGAACAACCGACAATTCATGTTGCCAACTTGGAGGAAGCCAAACAGGAAGCCGGCTTGTTGGAGCCGGCTAAGGAGAAAGCCCAACAAGACGCCGGCTCCCTTGTTGGAGCCGGCTAAGGAGGAGTCAAATGACAACTTGGCAGACGACTGGAGACAACCTTATATTGACTATTTACAAGATCCAAGTCGAAAAACAGATAGAGCAGTTCGGCGCCTATCTCTCAAGTATACATTGGTGGATACCGCCTTATATCGCCGAACAGCGAATGGTCTTCTTCTAAAGTGCTTGAATGAAGACGAATCTAGAGTTGCTATGGGAGAGGTACATTGATAGGTCCAAAACGTATCTATAATTTTCGATGTTCCATGCCTATTATATATTGATTACCACATGTTTATCTTACACTTTATATCATTTTTATGCATTTTCTAGGACTAACCTATTAACAAGATGGCACAGTGCCAGTTCCTGTTTTCTGTTGTCCTTTTGTTTCAGAAAATCTATTCTGGAAATATTCTCGGAATCGGATGCCAATTTAACTGATTTATTTCTGAACCGAGACGGAGCAGCAGCCAGGAGGATGGAGCCGGGGCCACATCAGGAAGGCCGGCAAGCCCACGACGCGGCCCAGGGTGGGGCCACCGCCCCACCTCGGCTGGCCACCGACGCCGCCCTTTCGCCTATAAATTGCATCTAATCGGGAAACCCTAGATACCCGAGCAAAAATTCACGAAAAGTTCCGAGGCCGCCATCGTCTTCAACCCTAGTTCGGGAGGGTTTCTGTAGTTCTTCTCGGCACCTTGCCGGAGGGGAAATCATCACCGGAGGGCTCTACATCACCATGCCTGCCTTCGGAGTGATGCGTGTGTAGTTCTCCACGGGACTACGGTTCCATAGCAGTAGCTAGTTGGTAGTCTCTCAATCTTGTGCTATAATTTTTAGATCTTGTGAGCTGCCTAAAATGATCAAGATCATATTTATGTAATGCTACATGTTGTGTTTGCTGGGATCCGATGAATTGTGAAGTTATGATCAAGTTTGTTCATCTATCTATATTATGTTTTATCTATGTTCCTGCATGCTCTCCGTTGTTAGTAGATGCTTTGGCCAAGTAGATGCTAATGACTTCAAGAGAGGGTATTTATGCTAGATAGTGGGTTCATGCCTCTAGAAGCCTGGGCTTGATAGACAGAAACAACTAAGGTTGTAGATGTGTTGTTGCCACTAGGGATAAAATAACAGATGCTTAGCTTAAGGGTACTGTTGTTGCGTTTGTTTACATTACACACTTTGCTTAATGCTATAATCTGTTGCTTGCAACTTAATACTCATGGCACACCCGGAAGCTATCTTGTGAGTGGATTATGAGTCATAGATGCAGCTAGTAAGCGGTCTATGTATATTGTTGTAATGCCCAATAGATATAACAATGAGCATGTGCTTGTCATATATTGCATTGTCATGTGTTTGCAATTTGTCAATTGCCCAGCTGTAATCCGTTCACCCAACATGTATGTTTATTTGTCTTATGGAGAGACACCACTAGTGAACTGTGGACCCCGGTCCTGTATTCCACACTGATACAAACACCGTTTTCACCACAATCAATGTCACTTCCTGCTGCTACTTTTGTGTTCATCATCATATTCTACACCATACGTTTAATCCTTTGTATTCAGCAAGCCGGGGAGATTGACAACCTTCCTGTTTCGTTGGGGCAAAGTACTTTGATTGTGTGTGCGCAGGTCCACGTCATTGATCGGGTAACGACACCGCTGACACCTTTCTGAAGCTCTTCCAATTCCTACTGGATCTGACAACCTTTGTTTTGTAATCAAGGGAAAACTTTGCTGCTGACTATATCATACCTTCCACTTGGGGTTTCCCAGCGAACATGCGTTCCACGTCATCAAGCAACTTTTTCTGGCGCCGTTGCCGGGAATTGGAGGCTACAGCAAGGGGAGTTACATGTCACCATTCTCTTTACTTTTTTTTGTCTTGCTTATTTTATTTTTATTTTATCTTGTTTGCTTTTATAATTGAAAAACACAAAAAAATAGCTCAAGTTTAATTTCCTGTTTTGTTAGTATGTCTAGTTCTACTCCTTATGTCATGAATCCGGAAAATGAAGTCTTCACTTTCAAGCAGGGAAGTGAAGGTACCAATCCCTTTTAAACTTATGTGGATGCATGAGGCTCTAGAAAAGAATTTTGATTGGATAGTTCCTGAAAACCCTTTTGATGAGAGTAGTGAACCTAGAAGAAGTGACAAAGGAGAATCTGAGACATATATAGATAAGATACAATGCCTCTTTGAAAAATTTGCTGACCTTTCTTTGAGTAAAGATTTTGATAATACTTGATCTTTTTACTACTGCGCCTAGCTGAAAGGCGTTAAAGAAAAGCGCTTGTTGGGAGACAACCCAATTTTATTTCCTGTTATTTTTGTTTTCTTGAGTCAAGGAGGTTGTTTACTTCTGTAACAACTCCTTTGTATCTTTTATTTTCGTTTTTGTTGTGCCAAGAAAAGCCTCTAATGCAAGAGGGTGGTAAAGTTTTATTTGCTGTCCAGAAACAGATTTCTGTACCTCACGGTAAAAATTCGTGAAAAATCACGGATTACTATTTTAATCTGTAATTTTTGAGCAGAAGCCTGAACTTATTACCTATCTTTCGTTAGTTAACCTTTTCTGATTTGAGCATCGGAAGTGCCTCGAAAAAATTCGTCTTTACGGACTGTTCTGGTTTTGACAGATTCTTCTTTGTTTTGCATTGTCTCTTTTGCAAGTATAGATTCACGTTCTTCGGGGGAGATCACGATCTTGCTTAGTAACAGTAGCTAATGTTTGAACTAAAGTATGCAATGTGTTTTTACAGAACCAAGTGAGTTTATGTTTTGATGCACTAACCCCTCTAATGAAGTTTGCGAGTTATCTTTGTGTGAAGGAAGTTTTCAAGTATTAGGAGAGGAGGATGATATAAGAAGATCAAGAAGAGAGAAAAGCTTAAGCTTGGGGAGGCTCCCTTGGATCTCCCCAGCATATATCAAGAAGACTCAAGCGTCTAAGCTTGGGGATGCCCAAGGCATCCCCTTCTTCATCAACAAATTATCAGGTCACCTCTAGTGAGACTATATTTTTATTGCTTCACATATTGTGTGCGTTCTTGGAGCGTCTGTGTGTTTTATTTTCTGTTTTGTTTTTGTTTTGTTTTCTGATCATAACTTAGTTGGATCCTAGCACTCTTGTTTGGGAGAGACACGCTCCGCTTTTGCTTAGAATACTCATGTTCTTCACTTATACTTGTTGAGTATTCTTGTTTAGCACTGCTATGCTATTAGCTCTTGTTTTTCATGTATCTCTTGTTCAGAGCTATTAGTTCTTTTATAGAAAGTACTCTCTTGCTTCACTTATATTTGTTTGGAGAGTTGTATAATTGGCGTCTGGTTGGAACAGAAAATGCTAAAGTGTGTGGTAGTTGTATAATGGAAAAACTTGCATAGTCTTGTAGATCATTGAACTTTGATAACTTGATTCCTTGCAAATGTTTTGAGATATTAAGAAATTAGATGTTAAATGCTTGCTGGTTAATTAAAGCTAAAATCTGATTAGTGGTTGTGTTATTAAAGCTTGTACCGTACTACAAACTCTTAAAATTGCTGAAGGTGTAGTTGGACTTGATAGCTTCTCATGTCTGAAGGTTTTTGGAAACAACATAGTTGCGTGCTAAGGTCGAGGGATCTAGCGGGTACTTGTGCCTCCGTGAACGGCCCTCCTTGGGGTAAATTTAATCATGCTCTTAATGTTGAACCTGCTAGTTGTTTGCAATAAACTTGTGAGTTCTTTTTACTAATGTTGAGCTACGGTTTTTGGCACTTCCACCATCCATATTTTGCTAGCCTCTTCGGTGTTGTGCATTGCCTTCTGCTCACATTGAGAGTTGTGCATACTTCGCCAGTACATCCAACCCCGTGGGAGAACTTCATCTTGTTCTCCTACACATAAGCCAAACATCTTCCTCAAAACAGCCACCATAACTACCTATCACACATTTCCATAGCTGTTCCGAGATATATTGCCATGCAACTTCCACCTTACATTACATGACTTGTTGTCATTCATCATTGTTATATATTGCTTTGCATGATTCTATACAGCTGATGTGTGGTTTTACCCATGTTACGCTAGATCATTGCACATCCTGCTACACTGGCAGAGGCATACAGTTTTATACATCATGTTTTGTTCATTATGAGTTATTTGTACCAAAAAGTGTGTTGTCATATTAGAGTGTTGCCCCTACAGTGAGGGAGAGAAAAGTGAAAAAGCCACGGAGGCCATTGAAAAAAAAAAGAAAAAAAAGAAAAGAAATAAAGAGAGGGGGCAACATTACTATCCTTTATCCACACTTGTGCTCATGTTTAGCACAGTTTTATAGTCATCATTTGTGCTAGTAGCACCTATGCTTCATATGAGAGAGTTCTCATGTTTCATTAGTATAACTATGTGGGGAATTTACGTTATAGAACTTGGGTTGTATATTCCAATGATGAGCCTCCTCAAAAGTGCTCTAGGTCTTCATGAGCAACCAAGTTGGATGCACCCCCACTAGTTCCATTGGAGAGCTTTCATACACTTATAGCTCTATGTGCATCCGTTGCATGGCAATCACTACTCCTTGCATAGCTTCGATTATAAGACTTCCTCTTGTCTAATGATCATTTATAGCTTTGTGAGCCTTTCTTCCATTGGCCTTCCAAACCCCCATTATTATTCTCTTTGCCATAACATCCTGGTGCCAATACCAAATGCTCACCGGTTGAGTAAAACTTCTAACCAGTGAATTCATTACGTTTGTGATACTTTTGCTTGACTGGATCCTTTCTATGTTTGTGAAAGATTGCTGGATGCTTGAGTAGAAGGATAACTTCTATACTGAATGCTTAAAACATCTATAATGAACTTTGTACGGTTTCATGTCTTTATAGCATCTTCCATGAAAGGTTTTTACTTGTTTAATTGTCTTGCTTTATTCATCTATGTGTTTAATATCAAACATAGACTTTTGCTTTGAATGATTTGATCTCAGCTCACATGCTTTACATTACTATATGATCAAGATTATGTTGGTAGCATGTCACCTCAAAAATTATCTTTGTGTTATCGTTTACCTACTCGAGGACGAGTAGGAACTAAGCTTGGGGATGCTTGATACGTCCAAAACGTATCTATAATTTTTGATGTTCCATGCCTATTATATATTGATTACCACATGTTTATCTTACACTTTATATCATTTTTATGCATTTTCTGGGACTAACCTATTAACAAGATGCCACAGTGCCAGTTCCTGTTTTCTGCTGTCTTTTTGTTTCAGAAAATCTATTCTGGAAATATTCTCGGAATCGGACGCCAATTTAACTGATTTATTTCTGGACCGAGACAGAGCAGCCAGGAGGACGGAGCCGGGGCCACACCAGGCAGGCCGGCGGGCCCACGGCGTGGCCCAGGGTGGGGCCGCACACCTAGGCCGCCGCCCCACCTCGGCTGGCCACCGACGCCGCCCTTTCGCCTATAAATTGCATCTAATCGGGAAACCCTAGATACCCGAGCAAAAATCCACGAAAAGTTCCGAGGCCGCCGTCGTCTTCAACCCTAGTTCGGGAGGGTTTCTGCAGTTCTTCCCGGCACCTTGCCGGAGGGGAAATCATCACCGGAGGGCTCTACATCACCATGCCTGCCTCCGGAGTGATGCGTGAGTAGTTCTCCACGGGACTACGGGTCCATAGCAGTAGCTAGTTGGTAGTCTCTCCACCTTGTGCTATCATGTTTAGATCTTGTGAGCTGCCTAACATGATCAAGATCATCTTTATGTAATGCTACATGTTGTGTTTGCTGGGATCCGATGAATTGTGAAGTTATGATCAAGTTTGTTCATCTATCTATATTATGTTTTATCTATGTTCCTGCATGCTCTCCGTTGTTAGTAGATGCTTTGGCCAAGTAGATGCTAATGACTTCAAGAGAGGGTATTTATGCTAGATAGTGGGTTCATGCCTCTAGAAGCCTGGGCTTGATAGACAGAAACAACTAAGGCTGTAGATGTGTTGTTGCCACTAGGGATAAAATAACCGATGCTTAGCTTAAGGGTACTGTTGTTAAGTCTAATGCGTTTGTTTACATTACACACTTTGCTTAATGCTATAATCTGTTGCTTGCAACTTAATACTCATGGGAGACCCGGAAGCTATCTTGTGAGTGGATTATGAGTCATAGATGCAGCTAGTAAGCGGTCTATGTATATTGTTGTAATGCCCAATAGATATAACAATGAACATGTGCTTGTCATATATTGCATTGTCATGCGTTTGCAATTTGTCAATTGCCCAGCTGTAATTCGTTCACCCAACATGTATGTTTATTTGTCTTATGGAGAGACACCACTAGTGAACTGTGGACCCCGGTCCTTTATTCCACACTGATACAAACACCGTTTTCACCACGCTCTACGTTACTTCCTGCTGCTACTTTTGTGTTCATCATCATATTCTACACCATACGTTTAATCCTTTGTATTCAGCAAGCCGGGAGATTGATAACCTTCCTGTTTCGTTGGGGCAAAGTACTTTGATTGTGTGTGTGCAGGTCCACGTCAGTGATCAGGTAACGGCGCCGCTGACACCTTTCTGAAGCTCTTCCAATTGCTACTGGATCTGACAACCTTGGTTTTGTAATCAAGGGAAAACTTTGCTGCTGACTACATCATACCTTCCTCTTGGGGTTTCCCAGCGAACGTGCGTTCCACGTCATCATACATGATGGTTTATGTGGAACACATCAGTCGGCCCACAAGATGAAGTGGATGCTCAGGCGGGCAGGATTTTGTTGCCCGACAATGATCAATGACTGCTTCAGATACTACAAGGGATGCGAAGCCTGCCAGAAGTTTGGAGACATTCAGTTGGTGCCGGCTTCCCCACTTAATCCAATTATAAAATCATGGCCTTTCCGGGGTTGGGCGCTTGACTTTGTTGGCATGATCCATCCGACTTCTTCCAAGGGGCATCGGTTCGTGTTGGTTGCCACTGATTATTTCACCAAGTGGTGTGAAGCAGTACCTCTCAGGAACATGACCCACAAGGAGGTGATTCAGTTTATTACAGAACATATTATCCATCGATTCGGCATTCCGCAGACTCTTACCACAGATCAAGGTACTTCCTTCATGGCTAAGGAGGTGAAGCAATTTGCCGAATCAGTTGGAATCAAGATGCTCAGTTCATCTCCCTACTATGCACAAGCCAACGGACAAGCCGAGTCAAGCAATAAAATCTTGATCAAGCTGATCAAGAAGAAGGTACATGACCATCCGAGGAGGTGGCATGAAGTACTGTCCGAAGCATTGTGGGCTCATAGAATCTCAAGGCATGGAGCAACTAAGGCGACTCCTTTTAAGTTGGTATATGGGCAAGAAGCTGTTTTGCCGGTAGAAGTAAATCTGGCTGCCTTGAGGTATGCTAAACAGAACGATTTGTCGGCTGAAGACTACTGCAGTTTGATGATGGACAATGTTGATGAAGTAGCCAACAAGCGTATTATTGCCTTGCGAGAAATCGAGAAGGAGAAGTTGCGGGTGGCAAAAACTTACAATAAGAAGGTCCGTCTTAAAGACTTTCAAATTGGCGACTTGGTCTGGTAAATTATATTGCCAGTTGGCACCAGGAGTCGGAAATTTGGCAAATGGTCCCCAAACTGGGAAGGGCCACTGCGAGTCGCGAGGATAGTAACCGGCAACTCTTATCTGGTGGAGACATTGGAAGGTGGCATGCTGCCTCGAGCTATCAATGGGAAATACCTGAAGAAGTTCCACCCGAGCGTGTGGCAAACTGCATGAGTTGCACGTATGGACGATATACATATATCGCCCTTAGCATATGGCCGATAAGTTTAAGCATCGCCCTTAGACAAAAAGCTTCTACATTGAATATTTTCTAGTACGCAAGCTCTGCTAGAAAATATGAGGGCATGTGTTAGCACCCGTTTTTGGCAGATTGTCAGTTTCAGGTTGAAGGAAGATTTGGTGGCTTAAAGAAGGCAGCGAAGAAGGCTAAAATGATGATCTGGGAAGCTTCCCAGGAAAGGCGGCCAGAAGAAGGCGGCAAATAATCCGGCAAAACTGGAACAAGGCGGAAGCCGGATTCGGGGTGCGCAAAGCTGCCTGAAGATTTAGGAAGACAAGTCAAGATCAAGACGGAGAAACACCTTTCAAAGTCAAGATAAAGGAGGAAAAAGAGACGGCAACTTTGCAAGATCAAGACTGAAAAATGGAAGGAAACTTTCTAAAAAGAAGCCGGACGGATGCTGAAGTCCGGGTCCAATACGAAGCCGATCAAGATATCACATCTCTAAGAAAGAAGACAAGTTTGAAGCCAATATGGAAGACAAAAGGCAACTTTCCAAAATAGCCGGCAAGTTTGAAGCCAACACAGGAGGATAAAAGGCAACTTTCCAAAGTAGCCAGCAAGTTTGAAGCCAACGAAGCCGGCCAAGAAGTTGCCTAGTTTAGAGATTTATTCGACTTAAACTATGATTGTAAGTCTTGTAGAAGTCCAATACTTGTACGGGAAGTCCAGCCGCCTCATATATATGTGAGAGGTGATGGCCGATTGAAATTAAGCAAACAATCGACAACCTATCAATACAACCTGCTTTTATCTCTTCAAACCCTTGTTCATGCTTCCGTTGTTCGACGACTTCGTCTAGATTTCACCGGATATCAAAAACCGAGCTAAGAGCGGCCAAGCCCGGTTTAGTTAAGCCAATCGTCGCCGACTTCCACAGACGGGGCTTCCCGAGGGTCTGGGGCGTCTGGTATCAAAAGCGCCGGCTTACTGTCTTGCGTATCGCTGTAACACCCCGAAAATTTAACCCAAATTTTAGTGGTGTTTTCCGACACCTGAAAAACTTTTTCCTCTTATTCTAAATATTTCTCCAAAACTTTTGAAGATGAATTGACTTGGAAATTGCTTTCTCGAAATTTCCCATAAGTCCACGAACCACTCCAACACCCGTGATAATTTTTGTGCTTAGGTTTTCTCTCGGAAACCCTAGCCCTAAATATCGGAACCTTTTAATCCTTTTCTTCCACCTACAAAAGGAAAGCCCATTTCCATAGCTCTAAAAATTCCACCAAAAATACCAGAGCACCCCATGTCCATATAAAGACCATCCATGCAAAAATATTGCATACTCCAATGCAATATTTTCAAGTTAGCCAATAATTTCAAAACTGCCATTTCTAGTCTAGAAATGTTTTAACCAATCTAGGAACCTCCAATAATTCTGATAAATTCAGGGAATGCATATTTTGGCATTTCCTGCATTTCATCTTTCGGAGACAAACCCATTTGAGCAATATTTAGACCACTTCCTTTGTAAGCCCAAATTGATGCCATTTCAAGATCTTCAAGAAAACCTAGACCTAGAAAATTCCTATGACCTTGATACTTGGTGATCTTGACAACATGACCCAAAGACACACAATGCCAGGAGATCACCCCAAGATGAAACATGAAACCCCATTTTTCTCAAATCATGCCATTATGGCCATTTTTGGCCATCTTATGGAAAACCATTTTCCCATCATTCAAATGAGCTCAAACTCCATGGACACTCTCCCCTGACCTCAACAACCCATGCCTAATTTTTGGGAATTTTTCTGAGATGGGCAAGGCCCCTAACATTTCATCGAACACCTTCTGCAGTTTTGGTTTTCTAAAAATTCTATTCTGCAAAGTTGCAATTCCTTGATTGTTTCCTGTTGGTAGGTGTTGTTCTCGTTGTTGTGAACCCAGTAGTGAAGATCGTTTTGCGTTTGGAGCATCTGGTTGTCGGGAACGCGCCCATGCCACTCTTGGCGCGCTCTGGACGCCAGAGTGCGCATGCCGGCGACCTCCCCTGTTCCCCTGCCGCGCTGTCCCGCCGAGCCACGCCGTGGCCGAGCCCCCCCCCCCCCCTCCCCCTTGCTGCCCCTTGCCAGGCCCCCCCGCACCCGAGCTCGCCACCTCGCCCCTCCCCAAGCCTGGAAAGCAGCTAGCCGCCGCGCCGCGGGCACAGTACCTCGCCAAGCACAACCCGACGCCAAGCAACCCGACGCACCGACGCTCCAGTACCCCTCGTGCTCCCCTGTGCGTCCAGCGTGGCGGGCTTATCTCCTCTCCCCCCCTGGTTCTCCTTCTGTGGCCGCGGAAGCGTCGACGTCGACACTCCGTTGGTGGCCACGGGCACGGCAACGACCTCCACTGCCCCCCTCCGTCCCCGCCTATTTAAGGAGCTCCCCGAGGCCCTAAAGAACCACACCACACCCTCTTCCCCCCTGAGCCTCCCCACGTTTCTCTCAGCAGAGGGAATCGAGCCGAGCTTCGGCATGGTCGCCGTGACCGTGTCGAGGACGAACCCAAGCCTTCAGCCTCCCCCCCCCCCCCCGCCCCTAGCCTTCTTCCCCTGGCCACGGTGAGCCGCCGCTGCGCCGTACCCCCCACCGGCCGACCCTCCGAGCCTGCCTCCGGGCCATCCCCGGCCGGCCATGGCCGTTCCAGTGCGGAGCGCGCGAGGAAGGAGAAGCTCGATCCGTTTTCTTTTTTTTCTTTCCTTTCCTGGTTCGGTCAACGAACCGTTTCCCTGGCCCAAGTGCAGCCCAGCAGATGCAGCAGTTCGCGGCCCAGCCTGGCCTGCCAGCAGCCCGCCCTGGAGCTGGCGTTGGCACGCACGCGCGCGGCGCGCGACGGCCCACCACGGCCCATGTCGCGTGGCCGACGCGGCCCGTCTGTTTTTTTTTTTCCGCGGGCTATTTTCCTTTTTCTGCTGGACCAACTTTCAAACGTCCAAAACTTTTGAACCAGAGCTCCGTTTGAGGCGATTCAAATTCCTAAATTCTTGTCTCGACACAACCTTTCCAGTGGTATGGATTCCACCTTGTTCCAAGATAGTTCTTGAGGTGCCCTTATGTGGGTGCATTCCGGAGTTCCCGGAGAGCGGCTTTCGACCCCCGACGCCGCGAAACCACCCCGACCATTCCAAACCCGGAGGATCCCCGTGTTCGAAGGCAAGCTAAACCCTTGCTATGAGCCGTCCCGCAATGTTGTTTGTTATTTTCTTATTACCATGCCATGTGTGTACCTTTGGATGCTATGTTACATATCGTTATTTTGTTCATCATTATGCATGTCATATGTATGCATTAGAATGATGTGTGAATTAATTGTGCGCCTCGCACTTGCGTGGCTTTGTCGAACCCTCTAAATAAACAACTATAAAACATGCGTTCCTATGATTGTTTGCTTCTTCTTCTTCGCCGAGGTGAGGAGCGGACGAATGTCGTCTTATGATCCTCGGAGTTGGGGGCATTTGCCAAAAGAGTTATTCGCCTTGTCCCTCCGTCAAATATGGTTGGCATAGACCACCCGGACTGCGACGCTTGGGAGCTGACTTTCCATTTGGTTCTTTTGCCAAGATTGCTGACACCACGTCAGGTTAATCCTTGAGTGGAATGGATGCTTTCTTTCTTATGAATGCTTTTCGGTTCATTGTTTGGAGGCTACATGCCTCGCCAACTTTGTAATTAATCTGCGAGGACGCTGGCTGGAGGAACCGCCACAGTCGTCCGATTAACCCACTGTGTTATCTTTTGAAGTTGATCTGAGAAGGCGCTTGCCAGCGGAAGACCGCTGCCACAGTCATCCGGTTGACGTTCTTTTTATTTTGCTAAGTTTGGACATGGATACTACCATTGCTTGATTTATTGTGTTGCTAATATTTTGTCGTGTGATGTTATACTATGATATTGTGACTGTTGTGTTGGACTAATCCTCTTGGTTTGGACTTGTGAATGATGGAACTTGATTAAATGAAACACCCTCCAAACAACGATAGGGTCAGTCCACGGTGCCACTAATCTGAACATCGAACGCACTGCCACTGTCGCTCACATGGGCGGGCCATGACCTACGTAATCCTATCGAGCCTCCTTTGATGCCACCCTTTTGGCAAGTCTAGTCGGTTACCATAGTTGGTCGGGCCTAGTCTTGCGAAGGTTTCGGAGCTAGGCGTCGCTCATGGGTTGGGGACGTGCCGGATTCACTTCTGCATAAGGCATAGAGTTATGTCGGTGGCTATACAGGGAGTGTCTTGGTAGCGTGAACGGTCAGGTGAGTGTATCTTGCTGAGTTCGCCTTAAGGATGTTGTCCTAAAGTACCGGCTCAGTGTGGTGCACTTAGGTGGGTGGTAATTGCAACCTCTCGAGAGTGTCAAAATCTGGATGTCTAGCCTCGTTCCAAGGTTATGGAACAACAGTTCAGTGTCGGTCACACTGTGTGTCCGTGTCGTGTCAGGAGGTTAAACCTAAGGTTTGTTTGAAAGAAAGATGAACAACCTGATTTCACTAAATGAACAATAAGATGATGCAGGGAATGTTACTGGTGAGGTAAATGGGATGGCGGTGTGATGCGTTGGAAGCCTATAGTTAGGCCAGAGCCAACGTCAACCGTGCATGCCCCGGGAGATAGCCAGAGTTGGCTGGATTGATAGCCAGAGTTGGCTAGAGCTTGGAAGCCTGATTGTGTTGACAGGAGTAATTATAAGATTTGGTACCCACTGATACACTCGTCTACTCGTCACAGGTAACCTCTTTGTTTGATTGCCGGTATACGATCCAACCCCACCTGGCTTGGACTCTGTACTGGTGATACTCTTGTTGATTGCTTATGCCATGTTTTGCTTGTGATGCCATGCTACCTTTATGTTATCATATTGGTCTATCTCGAGTAGACTCTTGCCATGTTGTAGGATTTTATATCCAAAGTATATCTTGCTGCATGATTGTTGGAATGTTTGTAGTAAGTGGCGATTCTTGCTGAGTGCATACAAATGTACTCACGGGCCTTGTGATTGTGGCCAGGTTTTGACGAGGATTCATCTTCCACCTTAGTAAGGATTTGAAGCAAGAGCGTGCTAGGATCAGTAGCCCAGCCAGAACCTGTGGAGTGGAGCCGCTCCAAGCCGTAGCCTCTCATATGTCTTCCGCTGCCAGTTAAAACTCTGTATTGTGCCATGCTGGGATTGATATTTTGTCATTCCTTGATGGCCTTGTAACCCATTTGTAGCACTGATGTGCCTGATTGTGTAATGATTTCCATTATGTTACACTGTTGTGACGTGCGGCCAGTTATCTTGGGATGGCGCACGGGACGACTGCCTCTCTGGTGATATATGCCAAGGAGGGGTGTCACAGACATGGTATCAGAGCACCAGGCTGGCTGTAGACTACCCTAGCATGGAAAGCCCAGCCTTACTTTTGCCCGACAATGAGCCCGATGGATTTAACCCATCTCCGCCTAACCGGCATGGCTGGTGTCGGCCCACAGTAAGGTGCAGTAGGACGTGTCCCATTCCCTGAGTGAGGCTCGCCGGTTTCTTCCAAGAGGAGGAGCCGACACAACCCAGTATATGAGACCCAGTCCTAGCTGCCTGTTTATCCCCACCCTCGCCTGCTATCCTTAGCCAACCCAGCTCTCTTGAAGCCGGATCCCGCAAAGGAATCCCGCATTCTCATCTCATCCTACACCCAGAGCCAAAATAATCCGATGGCAAACCCCAAGGTCATCCTGGAAACTACTGCCGAGGATCATGGCGGATTCCCACTGATGCTGTGGAAGGCCGTCTGTGATCTTCTTGGTAGGCCTGCTCGCCCTCGATACGTGGTGTTCGAGAACTCGCTCTCGCCTGCCGGGAGTGACTTTCGAGCAGACGTGCATGTCGGCTCGTGTCCGTTGGGCACAAGTCCGTCTTACCTGATCCAAGGTAGGAGCATGGCCACTCTTGCTCAAGCCATCCAGGTAGCAGCCTGGGAAGGTCTCGTCCGCCTGCGGTACTCGGAACCAGCAATGGCGAAAAGTCGAGCTTTCCACCTTCTCCCAGCCAGACCCCAGCATGGTGCGGATGCTATCCAAACTCCCATTGGAGAAGAAGCCGACCCTGCCGTAATCACCCTGGCCACCTACGGAGGTGCAATGACAAGGCTCAGCCATTCTCTGATGGAGGAACTCATGACCACAAGGCGCAACCTTGGTCAAGCTCGCCTGCAACTGTGTCGAGCAAGGAACCCACCTACCCCCGCCCATGGGCAAGCTCGAGGTACCGGAGCCCCAGTCCCCGATGAATTGCTGGAACGCAGTCTGAATGTGTCTGTGGCACAAGCCCTAGCCCGAGCTCCGCCGCAACCCCAAGAGCGAGGTGTAATCCTCGAAGGCGTGCCTGCAATTCCTCACCCCGCGGAAGATGGAGATGTGGACACCACTCTTCGTCTCGGCCGCGCTCCGCCGACTCCCAGAGGCCGTCAAGCTAAGTAGAACCCTGTTTAGTTGGCCTGAGTGGCGCTTGTGTGTTGGTAGGTGAGAGTCAGGAAGGTTGTTTGTTTTTCTTGTGTTAGCTTGTAATGTAAGTTTGGTGTATGCCTCCTGGTGGATGTTGAATCAACCCGTAATGAAACTAGGTGTTCTGATTCTCTGGCTAACCATTATGGTTGAGAGGATTATGCCACACTCCTGCAAATGCTTTGGGCCATAAGATGCAGGGTTATTTTCTAAAAGATATTTTCTCAGTGCAGCTAGTTCTTCTATCTGTATGTTAGTACCTTTGCAATTCTATCTGTGCTGCAAGACCCAGTTTGTTGCAGCTGAGAAAAGTTCAGAAATGAAAATCTTGTTCCAGTTTATCAGAGGAGACAAATTCGATACATCCACTAAGTTCAGTACAAAAGGGAAATTACAGAAACAGAGGATACAAGTTCTACTCCAGCATAGAACACTACAACTACCTCAGTACAGATGCGAAGGCACCCCAGAAATCCTACTCCCTCTCAAGCTCAGTGGTGTTGCTAGAAGATGAACCTGGCTCACCCGAGGCCGAGTCGCGAGCCGCGCGACGGCGACGGACGGCTCGAGCGGCTGGCTCACCTCCAGCTGGAAGAGCGGCCACCTCAGCAACCGGCGGCGCAGCCTGCCCCACCGCCACAGCTTGCCCCTCCGCCGCAGCCTGCCCCTCCGCCGCCGCAGCACCACCAGCGCCAGACCACCAGTTGCACAGACCAACGGTCAGGAGGACCACCGTCGCAAACAGCAGTGCTCCCACCATCGGAACCAAGACCACGAAGAGCACAAAGGCAGCAACACGCTCGAGGAAGTCCCCGTCCTCCATGATCTCGACAAAGGCTCTGAAGAAATCTCGAATAATGCCCATGGTTGCGATGCGAGAAGAAAGGATTTCGGAGATGTCTGATTTGTAGCCGGAGCTCAGCTGCTGCCTCTCGACACCGCACGCGGGAAAAGAGAAAGAATCGCGAGCAGTGGCGCGAAACCATCGAGGACATGTTCCCCAAAGCCGTGATGGCCGCGGCGTCGATGGACCGCACGCCCAGCAGTGTCGCGGTGGAGTGCTCCGCGCACTGAGAAATCGACGTGCACAGAGGAAGGGAGAGCGAGGAAGAAGAAGAGAGAAAGGAAGAAGGAGACTGCCAGGTGGACCCTGGTCCCACACGTCAGCGAGTAGGCCGATAGCCACGGTGTGCCTCTATCCTTTTCCCAGAAAATCACCCCTCGTCTCTCCAGTGTTTCCTTTAGGGAAAATTTTGCAAAATAATTTTTGGGAAATGGCCTATCCCACAGTGTCTGTGAACCAATTATTGGTGGCACAGATATTTTCTTTTGAAAAGAAACCTTTTGGTTTTCTAAAACCTGTGTAAACATGAAAATGTTCATGCAGCTTTTCTAAAAACAAAACCCTAGCCAAGGGGTATGATTAGGATATCCCTCAATAATTTGGTTTTATAAAATGGTGGGTAATTCTTTACCCTTTGGTTGTTGGTTGATAGTTTGGTTGTAGATCTTGGTTAATCTTGCCATGTTGTGTTTGGTTGAGCTAAAACCATAGATTTAATTTTCACCATGTTGGTAGATCCTATGTTGATTGTTGGTGTGAGCCCCTGCCATGCCATCTTTTAAATGTATTGAGTATGGTAGAAATATCATATGGTTTTAAATAAAAATCTTGTGGAGTGCTAATCTCTTGAGTGTTAAAAACAATAGTATTTTGTAGAAAAAGTTTTTTTGGGTATAAATGGATCGTTCAAGAATTATCTTGTATAACCTCCTTAATCTCGAGGACGAGATTCCTTTTAAGGGGGGAAGGTCTGTAACACCCCGAAAATTTAACCCAAATTTTAGTGGTGTTTTCCGACACCTGAAAAACATTTTCCTCTTATTCTAAATATTTCTCCAAAACTTTTGAAGATGAATTGACTTGGAAATTGCTTTCTCGAAATTTCCCATAAGTCCACGAACCACTCCAACACCCGTTATAATTTTTGTGCTTAGGTTTTCTCTCGGAAACCCTAGCCCTAAATATCGGAACCTTTTAATCCTTTTCTTCCACCTACAAAAGGAAAGCCCATTTCCATAGCTCTAAAAATTCCACCAAAAATACCAGAGCACCCCATGTCCATATAAAGACCATCCATGCAAAAATATTGCATACTCCAATGCAATATTTTCAAGTTAGCCAATAATTTCAAAACTGCCATTTCTAGTCTAGAAATGTTTTAACCAATCTAGGAACCTCCAATAATTCTGATAAATTCAGGGAATGCATATTTTGGCATTTCCTGCATTTCATCTTTCGGAGACAAACCCATTTGAGCAATATTTAGACCACTTCCTTTGTAAGCCCAAATTGATGCCATTTCAAGATCTTCAAGAAAACCTAGACCTAGAAAATTCCTATGACCTTGATACTTGGTGATCTTGACAACATGACCCAAAGACACACAATGCCAGGAGATCACCCCAAGATGAAACATGAAACCCCATTTTTCTCAAATCATGCCATTATGGCCATTTTTGGCCATCTTATGGAAAACCATTTTCCCATCATTCAAATGAGCTCAAACTCCATGGACACTCTCCCCTGACCTCAACAACCCATGCCTAATTTTTGGGAATTTTTCTGAGATGGGCAAGGCCCCTAACATTTCATCGAACACCTTCTGCAGTTTTGGTTTTCTAAAAATTCTATTCTGCAAAGTTGGAATTCCTTGATTGTTTCCTGTTGGTAGGTGTTGTTCTCGTTGTTGTGAACCCAGTAGTGAAGATCGTTTTGCGTTTGGAGCATCTGGTTGTCGGGAACGCGCCCATGCCACTCTTGGCGCGCTCTGGACGCCAGAGTGCGCATGCCGGCGACCTCCCCTGTTCCCCTGCCGCGCTGTCCCGCCGAGCCACGCCGTGGCCGAGCCCCCCCCCCCCCCCCTCCCCCTTGCTGCCCCTTGCCAGGCCCCCCCGCACCCGAGCTCGCCACCTCGCCCCTCCCCAAGCCCGGCCAGCAGCTAGCCGCCGCACCGCGGGCACAGTACCTCGCCAAGCACAACCCGACGCCAAGCAACCCGACGCACCGACGCTCCAGTACCCCTCGTGCTCCCCTGTGCGTCCAGCGCGGCGGGCTTATCTCCTCTCCCCCCCTGGTTCCCCTTCTGTGGCCGCGGAAGCGTCGACGTCGACACTCCGTTGGTGGCCACGGGCACGGCAACGACCTCCACTGCCCCCCTCCGTCCCCGCCTATTTAAGGAGCTCCCCGAGGCCCTAAAGAACCACACCACACCCTCTTCCCCCCTGAGCCTCCCCACGTTTCTCTCAGCAGAGGGAATCGAGCTGAGCTTCGGCATGGTCACCGTGACCGTGTCGAGGACGAACCCGAGCCTTCAGCTCCCCCCCCCCCCCGCCCCTAGCCTTCTTCCCCTGGCCACGGTGAGCCGCCGCCGCGCCGTACCCCCCACCGGCCGACCCTCCGAGCCTGCCTCCGGGCCATCCCCGGCCGGCCATGGCCGTTCCAGTGCGGGAGCGCGCGAGGAAGGAGAAGCTCGATCCGTTTTCTTTTTTTTTTCTTTCCTTTCCTGGTTCGGTCAACGAACCGTTTCCCTGGCCCAAGTGCAGCCCAGCAGATGCAGCAGTTCGCGGCCCAGCCTGGCCTGCCAGCAGCCCGCCCTGGAGCTGGCGTTGGCACGCACGCGCGCGGCGCGCGACGGCCCACCACGGCCCATGTCGCGTGGCCGACGCGGCCCGTCTGTTTTTTTCCCGCGGGCTATTTTCCTTTTTCTGCTGGACCAACTTTCAAACGTCCAAAACTTTTGAACCGAAGCTCCGTTTGAGGCGATTCAAATTCCTAAATTCTTGTCTCGACACAACCTTTCCAGTGGTATGGATTCCACCTTGTTCCAAGATAGTTCTTGAGGTGCCCCTTATGTGGGTGCATTCCGGAGTTCCCGGAGAGCGGCTTTCGACCCCCGACGCCGCGAAACCACCCCGACCATTCCAAACCCGGAGGATCCCCGTCTTCGAAGGCAAGCTAAACCCTTGCTATGAGCCGTCCCGCAATGTTGTTTGTTATTTTCTTATTACCATGCCATGTGTGTACCTTTGGATGCTATGTTACATATCGTTATTTTGTTCATCATTATGCCTGTCATATGTATGCATTAGAATGACGTGTGAATTAATTGTGCGCCTCGCACTTGCGTGGCTTTGTCGAACCCTCTAAATAAACAACTATAAAACATGCGTTCCTATGATTGTTTGCTTCTTCTTCTTCGCCGAGGTGAGGAGCGGACGAATGTCGTCTTATGATACTCGGAGTTGGGGGCATTTGCCAAAAGAGTTATTCGCCTTGTCCCTCCGTCAAATATGGTTGGCATAGACCACCCGGACTGCGACGCTTGGGAGCTGACTTTCCATTTGGTTCTTTTGCCAAGATTGCTGACACCACGTCAGGTTAATCCTTGAGTGGAATGGATGCTTTCTTTCTTATGAATGCTTTTCGGTTCATTGTTTGGAGGCTACATGCCTCGCCAACTTTGTAATTAATCTGCGAGGACGCTGGCTGGAGGAACCGCCACAGTCGTCCGATTAACCCACTGTGTTATCTTTTGAAGTTGATCTGAGAAGGCGCTTGCCAGCGGAAGACCGCTGCCACAGTCATCCGATTGACGTTCTTTTTATTTTGCTAAGTTTGGACATGGATACTACCATTGCTTGATTTATTGTGTTGCTAATATTTTGTCGTGTGATGTTATACTATGATATTGTGACTGTTGTGTTGGACTAATCCTCTTGGTTTGGACTTGTGAATGATGGAACTTGATTAAATGAAACACCCCTCCAAACAACGATAGGGTCAGTCCACGGTGCCACTAATCTGAACATCGAACGCACTGCCACTGTCGCTCACATGGGCGGGCCTTGACCTACGTAATCCTATCGAGCCTCCTTTGATGCCACCCTTTTGGCAAGTCTAGTCGGTTACCATAGTTGGTCGGGGCTAGTCTTGCGAAGGTTCCGGAGCTAGGCGTCGCTCATGGGTTGGGGACGTGCCGGATTCACTTCTGCATAAGGCATAGAGTTATGTCGGTGGCTATACAGGGAGTGTCTTGGTAGCGTTAACGGCCAGGTGAGTGTATCTTGCTGAGTTCGCCTTAAGGATGTTGTCCTAAAGTACCGACTCAGTGTGGTGCACTTAGGTGGGTGGTAATTGCAACCTCTCGAGAGTGTCAAAATCTGGATGTCTAGCCTCGTTCCAAGGTTATGGAACAACAGTTCAGTGTCGGTCACACTGTGTGTCCGTGTCGTGTCAGGAGGTTAAACCTAAGGTTTGTTTGAAAGAAAGATGAACAACCTGATTTCACTAAATGAACAATAAGATGATGCAGGGAATGTTACTGGTGAGGTAAATGGGATGGCGGTGTGATGCGTTGGAAGCCTATAGTTAGGCCAGAGCCAACATCAACCGTGCATGCCCCGGGAGATATTGATAGCCAGAGTTGGCTGGATTGATAGCCAGAGTTGGCTGGATTGATAGCCAGAGTTGGCTAGAGCTTGGAAGCCTGATTGTGTTGACAGGAGTAATTATAAGATTTGGTACCCACTGATACACTCGTCTACTCGTCACAGGTAACCTCTTTGTTTGATTGCCGGTATACGATCCAACCCCACCTGGCTTGGACTCTGTACTGGTGATACTCTTGTTGATTGCTTATGCCATGTTTTGCTTGTGATGCCATGCTACCTTTATGTTATCATATTGGTCTATCTCGAGTAGACTCTTGCCATGTTGTAGGATTTTATATCCAATGTATATCTTGCTGCATGATTGTTGGAATGTTTGTAGTAAGTGGCGATTCTTGCTGAGTGCATACAAATGTACTCACGGGCCTTGTGATTGTGGCCAGGTTTTGACGAGGATTCATCTTCCACCTTAGTAAGGATTTGAAGCAAGAGCGTGTTAGGATCAGTAGCCCAGCCAGAACCTGTGGAGTGGAGCCGCTCCAAGCCGTAGCCTCTCATATGTCTTCCGCTGCCAATTAAAACTCTGTATTGTGCCATGCTGGGATTGATATTTTGTCATTCCTTGATGGCCTTGTAACCCATTTGTAGCACTGATGTGGCTGATTGTGTAATGATTTCCATTATGTTACACTGTTGTGACGTGCGGCCAGTTATCTTGGGATGGCGCACGGGACGACTGCCTCTCTGGTGATATATGCCAGGGAGGGGTATCACAATCGCGCTGGAAGCCGGCCTCCCGCGGGACGAGTTGCGGAGTATCTCTCCGGCACCGCGGTTCAAATTAAGAAACGGTATGGATGTAGCTGGGAATTACTATACCCTCCAATTTACAAATAGATGTGCTTTTGCATACCGATGACATCTTCAAGATTTAACTTTGACCATTAATTTTTGTATAATATATATGTATGAAATAAATAAAAAATTGCTGCCTCTTTATCATTTCAGCAATCTTTCGACAGGTAACAAGGTGCCATCACCAAATTTGCTGCCTTTAAAAGGAAAACATTCCGTCCTCTAAGCTAAGCTGGGGTACAGGCTAGAGCCTGAAGAATGGAGGTGAAACCATGCGCTGAATCAAACAGAATCCTGTCTGAACAGAGCCTGGATAAGCGATTGCTTTGGGTGAACCAAAAAGATGGAATTGCTCCATTTATTTGATTGAAGAGGGGATTCTTTTGTGATGTCCCATGATTTACAGTTTCTCGCGATGAATGCAATAGTGTGGGCTCTCTGAGTATGGAAAATGGAAAGAAAAAACTCTCAAAAAAGTATTGACTAATGCCGCCGGCAGGATTTGCCTTGTCTGCACAATTATCACAACAACCTGCATAGTTTTAAGTGGAAACCGGTTAGCTCCTGGCATTACCGGTGATGGGATATGCACACGCCAGTCGAAGTGATAAAATCTTGAATCCGTGAGCGGCATAATCAGGAATCCGTAGAAAACAAAATACCATCTCACCTTACACGATCTTTGGCATCACCAAAGAATGGTGTCGATGACTGGTAATCATCCGTTCCGAAGTATCTATCTCCAAACTCACCCATTCCAGGTATGACGCGAAAATCATCGTTCAGACCAAGCTCGATCTCCGATGTCACGATCTTGACCCTCGGGAATCGCTTGCTGACGACATGTACTCCTTGCGGCGCCTGGTATAACAGCAAACAGTTTCAGCAGTGAGTTATCTATTCTTCAACCAACTAAGTGCTAGTAAAAATGTAACTCCTAAAGCAACACCCCTAAATTAAATCAGAATGCAGAATTATGTTATATGGAAACCATCAGCAGCAGCAAATAAAAGAAGCGGAAAGAGGCAAAAGCCAGCAAAGGAAGTAAACGACCCACTAAACCAGCTTCTAGCTATAATTGGTTCTTCTGCCCAACATTCTGCAGAACAATTACCCCCTCTTCCTCGTTCCCCACCTGCTACAGTGAACCGAGGCGATTTTTGAGAGTCTCTCGTGCTCCCCAGCTCGCCGCCGTGCGATCTGCTCGATCCCTCGCCTCCGCGGCCGCTCCGGCGGCGGGAGGTTGGGGAATCGACAGATCCCGGTGTGTATATAGTTTAGGGGTGCGTGGGTTGCCTGCCGGCGGCGTTGTGGAGACGGCGGCGGGGCTGGAGAGGCGTTTGGCGGCGGTGGTTCCCTCCTCTGCCCTCGATGCTCCGGTGGATGCTCGAGGCAGATCCGCTGCTGCTGGTGCGTTTGCTGCTCCTTGGAGCCGCGGCGCGCCTATCCCCGAGCTGGTGGCCGTGGTGGCGGCGCGAGCTCTTGTCCGTGGGGTGCTTTTGCTCGTTTTGGTTGGGAGTTTGCAGGTGGAAGCTCCTCCTTCGCTGGCGGACGCGGTGGGCGTTGCGGGAGTTGGGCGGTTCTGGTGGCAGCTCGACGCCGATGGTTACCGATCGTCAAGATTCCGGCGCATGCGGCGGATGGCTCTTGCGGCTTCTTCAACAAGGTTGGTTGAGCTGGCTACCTCGGAGTGTGGTTTTCTCGTCTCCTTCTTCCCCGGCGGCGTGCTGCTGGTGGTCGTCGGCGACGTGTGGCGTGGTGGTTCCGTGTTTCGTTGTGTAAGGGTTGTTCTTGCCTGTGTTCGGGCGTGTGTGTTCGTTCTTTGATCTTGTACTCGAGCTCCCTATCAAAAAAAAGAGATTGTCATTATCAAGCACCTGTAATCACCTAGCTGGTTGTGCAATCTATTTGGTAGTTCAAAAACTGTCAAATACATTCAGATAAAAAATGATACTGGACTTATAGGACTTACTGATATAAGGTTCAGAAATATAATATTTGCTTCTTGTACACCCTTCTCCAAAAGAAGAGAGATAGCTTGAACAGCTGAATTTCCTGATCATGATCGAGAGGGAGAATATGATTAGATGAGATTAATATCCAATACTTGAGCATGTGTGCTTACTTCACACTTTCAGTGACACAAATATAGGAGAACCCGGGAGAATTTCTTATAACCAATTGATGCTAATTCCTAGTAATGAAAAACCATATCTCTACTATATAATATGGCTTCAGGTGATGGTATGGTACTTTTTTAAATTTCCAATTTTACCCTTGCATTGCTAGGTTGAGTTAGAAAATATTACACGATATGCCACCGCCAAGTGATCGTCGTGGCAATTTTGCAATTTAGTCCTTCCGAAATCAGGTAATCGACCCGCAGTCCAGAGGAAAGGCGTTCGTGCCTCTTCGTTCTCTAGCGAGGCACACCCCTTCGATCCAAAATCCCGAGCGACATCCAATTCCTCCGACCTAGGGTGCCACCACCGCGCCGCCGCTCCCTGCCGCCGGTACGCCATCTCCGTCAGCCGCTCCGCCTTGCTGGCGCCCCCCCTTCGGGCACAAGAGCCGGACTCCCTGCTAAGAACAAAGGGGAGAGAGGTCATCGAGGCCGTGGAGCCGGACGCCATGCTCGCCATGGTGGAGGAAGGGGAGAGCCGCCAGCAGGGTAGGGGAGGCGAGATGCCCCAAGCACGACAGCTACAGGCCACACGAGGCGTCTTCAAGCGCCAGCAGGGGAAGGGGATGGCCAGCAGGGGAGGCAGGGAAGGGGAGAAGGTTTCGCGCACCGGGTGGGCAGCGGCGTCGGCGGTCACCACTGGCAGTGATCCTTCACATCTCCTCTTACTCCATCCTCTCCAGCCCGTCATCTCAATGTCTTCTTCCACCATCGCTATCTTCCAATCCCAAGAACTTTGGGTCTAGGCGGCCGCCCGGTCAAAAGCGCAGGCTCTCAGATTTGGGCATTGAAAAATTGGATATACGTACCCCAAGCTGGCTGTACTCAAGGAGAAAAAAGCTTGCGCTACAGGCAAAGGAGCAGTGCAAATGGCGGATTCAGGAGTTCTCCATGCGCAGTTGAACTTGACAGTTCATCAGTTCTGTACAGGTTAATCTACGTGGTCCGCGTAGCAGTGGCGAGGAAGCAGCTCATCACAATATTCACACGACTAGCCTGTCATGGATGACCGGCACTGCGTTTCAATTTGGATCATAGTGCTGTCAGCTATTTCTCATTGAGCTTTAGGGTTCGAATGCAGTTGGAAAACTAATGTTAGATCTTATAATTTAGACCTCTTTGGGCCAAAGTTAATGGATGACCTTGTTGACACCGATGCATCTACTTCAACATCATTTCTAAATGTTGGCATTGCTGCTATGCCAGAAATAGATTTATTTGCTGATGCAGGTACTACACTGGAGCCAGCAACAGCAGGTGGTTCTCGCACTCAAGTTTTTTCCCTGAACTTCAAAGTTATCCTGATCCCCAATCAAACTTCACAAGGAAAGCTTTCCGCACCTCAAAATTTAAGTAAAAAAACTTTCAATTATTTTCCTGCAATTCTGTTGGAGAGTTCTCATTGAGCAGACTATTTTGGTGCATTCTCATTCTCTTTAAGGACTGGATCCGCTCTTAATGAAACAACACATGGTTCTCCAGGGCCAGTAAGTGTTCTGATTGTAGTACTTTGTAGGAGCTGAATTTTGGTGCGCCTTTGCGTCAAAGAAGGAATTACACGCAGTATGTGGCATAAAATTCATTTGATGCAGAATGTCTGTGTATTTGTAGTCCCGTTGCAACGCACGGGCATTTAGCTAGTATTTTTAAATTACTTCCACCCATCACAGTAATACAGATATTTATACAAGAACACGAAGCAATTTAAGTGGGAGGTGGGAGAGTGAGAGATCAAACTTCACAAATCATGGAGAGCTATTGTTTTGCCAATTAGGCCATCAATTTGACTTCAAACATTATGCTACCACTTAGTGTATTACTCGAGCTTAACAAATTCGAGGTAGCTTCATAAGGGCTTCAGCTTAAGCCTCAAATATTTTGTCAAACCAAAGCTTTTCTAACAGCCCTAGTTGCCAGCAGCGGTGGGTGGTGGCGAGTAGGGGAGTAACGGAAGGTTCTGTTATGCTTACAGGTTGGTCCCACAGTTAGATAACACGAATGAATTAAGGGAGACTGAAATGTTACGCGAAAGTTTATGTGGTTAAGTACTTAAATATATGGTCTTGTGATAATGGACACTATAGAAATCTGGGGCTTTGAAGATGTTCCATATGTGTTTTCCGGAAAAGAATCGTTTAACCAAACAAATAAGTATACGATGCACTCACAAGCCAAGGCATACACTGAGAACAGTACCAGAAAAGATAAATGACCTAACATAAATAATTTACTAACGAAAACTAGTTTCCTTAAGATGCTTAACAAAAACAAAATAAGTGCTAACACTATTTGACAGGACAGAAGGTGTGCGCTCCAAGTGCACATGTATGTATGAAACAGCAACAAACCTGTTCCCAATATGGGGTCCAGCAACAGAACATGCCTTTTTGCGATATCTTTCGGTAAATTATGATAGATGAGCTGCGAACACAACTAGAATTTAGTACCTGGACTCAGCCTAACATAAAATGCAAAGGTAGACTAAAACAAACCTGTTTCCCGTCATCTCCTTCCCTATGAATAAGAATCTTTCCAATCTTTATACCTTTGCAGCAAGCCCGCAGTGCATTCTCCATACTTTCGCCACTGGAACACAGTTTGTAGAAATCAGTCATGCAGTTTTATTAAAGGGTTTATTGTGTGTTTTGTTCATAGATGCCTTACTAATTAAGTGAATTCTAGTCCACGAGTTGTTACACAAATTAAAAAGCATGTTTACTCGATTATTCAACTAGCAATGGAAGCTGAAACTCATACACCAAAGCTAAACCGAGTTACAAACAAGTTATAGTGTGGAGCATTTGTAAACTAGCATTGTATCGTTTTGCACAGCTGTCTCAGGCATACAGATTCAGGATTTTTCCGTCCTTCTGTGAGTACCAAAGCCGTTCAGTCATTTTGAACCTCAATAAAATAAATTGTATTTTTTTGGGGTGGGGGTGTTCAGCACCTCCTAATCACTGATATACCACATAGACTTTTAGAGAAATCCACACAGTGTAAACAGATCCTGCATGCATAAGAAAGTGCATAAGGCCAAACATACAAACTACTTGCAGGATATGATACAAGTGCAAGTTACTCCAGTAAAATGTATTATTACAAGGGAAGAGAATTATGGAGGTGGGTAAATTATTGTCCATATAAGAGTTAGCAGTTTGCCTGTCTGTATCAACAATACCTTATCACATAAATACAAACCATGGCGTTTCAAGTAAGCAAGCAAATACTAAAGAAGCATGATAAATCCTCTGTAAGAAATCTTGAAATCTTTTTCAGATTGCAAGACCTCAAGAATTACCTAGTGGTTCTATATCTAGGAGTAGGACATTAAGGATTGCATGAGCAGAAGATGGGATCAATGTGGCTACTTCGCAATCAAATCTTTCTAAAGGAGCTAAGACACGCATCTTGCATCAGGGGGATTAAGAGAATTTGGATCAGCTTGAATCCCTGTTAAAAGTAAGATTTCCCTGTGGCTGATTAGCAAAGATGCACCTTCACCGCATTGGCGGATCCAAGGCTTGGCAGGGGGTGCACCCACCACCACACACAAAATACTTTTTATCTATTATGGCACCCTGGTTCCAAATTTTGTAGCTCCGCCACTATCAACAAACGGCTTGTTGTTAAAGTCAAACCCTTACCAACATGAACTAAGATAAAGCTCTCAAAGCCCTTGCTTAATTCTTTGATCTACCAGAAGCAGAGTTCAAGAGATTCACCACCACCTAGCATCAGATTCGATATGTACCTGAAATTTAGTCAATGACGACGACGGATGTTGACAACATCTCCATAGTACCCAATCGGCCCAACGGGTGAAAGTGCACGTGTTGCCCATGCGTGGTTTTGGTAATTAATGACAATCCTTATGGACTAATGTTTGCATTGAGATATCTTTATAGATCTTGTCCATGAAGAAGATTGGAGTTCATGTGTTGGACTCTAGAAGATTACATGATGATCAATGCTCTATTCAAGGGTTTATATGAAGAAATGGTCATGTGTAGAGTTGAGCATATTGCAAGTATGTCTTGAAGGATTCAAGACATCATTTTCATGAAGTCGGAGCTAAGTGAGGCTCTCCCATAATGGTGTATGGGGAGTATTTGGAGAAGTGTTCATCAAGCATGTGCTAGCAAGCGCAATCAAGAAAGGTGGTCCACTTGAAGCGATCAAGATCGTCATCATCTAGCTCAAGTGGAATGCGCAAGGCAAAGGTATGATCTTGATAGGGTTTCTATTTTACCGGTCTCATGTTGTTAGTTTGGAGACCGGGTTATAGGATAGACGGCGTACTATCAAGAGGGGCTCTCAAGTGAGTAACTTGATCGCATCTTTATGGAGAGCTCAAACCTTTGCATATTTGGCATATCATCTTTCTTGGTTCTTATTTGGCTTTTAACCATGTGAGAATGTAGAGCTTGTGTTCATCTCCATACCAAGCTCTAGTTCACCGAAAACGGATTTCGTATTGAAAACTTGTTGCGTTTTCGGTTTTGGAGGTTTTGCCGGTTCATCTTTTTATAGAGAGGTTTTACCTCTCTACATTTGATTTCCTCCTCACATGATGGACTATGATGTTTCTCTGCATGATCTTGTAATGCTCCTCATTGCGATTCCAACAAACCCAAGATCATCGAAATCGGAGTCCGGATGGAAAACTTGTTGTGTTTTCGTGTTGGAAATATTATCGGTTTATCCGGGAGGAAAGCTCTTGTCGTTATCTTTCCAACCTCGTTGGTTTCATCCCATTTGGAGTTTTCTCGCAAAAGTTATGGGCGTTTGATTTTCGGGCTCTGGGTGGCCAGCTCCCAGGCCGGCCTAGGCCGGCTCCCAGGCCGGTCTGCTCGGGCCCCCCGCCGGCCCCCCATCCGGTCCATGCCGGCCTGAGTGCCGGACGTCTCGGCCACCCGGCCGGTTCCCCAGCCGGTCAGGGCCGGCCTCAAGGCCGGTTTGGCTCGACCGCGTGGCTGGCTTCCCTGGCAGCCAGGCCGGACCTCCAGCCGGTCTATGCCGGCCCAGAGGCCGGTTCCCTCGGGTGGCAGGCCGGCCCTCCAGCCGGTTTATGCCGGCCCCAAGACGGATCCTCCCTGCACTGCAACGGTCATTTTTTAGGGGAACCTATTTAAGGGAGTTTCTTCCCAACGGTTCCCTAACCCTTTGAGCTCGTTTTTCCCCTCTCTCTCCTCCATTGTTGACCTTTGGAAAATCTTGCCTTCCTCTCAATCCCTCCCATGATTCTTGCATATCTTTGAGGGAAAGTGAGAGGAGATCTAGATCAACATTTTCACCAATCCATTCCTCCTGTAAGTGAGGGGAACCTAGTTGATCTTGATCTTGGAGTTCTTGGTGTTTCGCCTTCTTTGTTCTTCCTCTCTTATTCCCCATAAGCATTTGTTGCTTTGTTGGAATTTGAGAGTGAAGGATTTGAGCACTTGTGCTATTGCCATTGCTTCGTTGCATCGGTTTGTGCTCTCCACGAGGATTCGTGGAAGTTGAAAGCTTGTGAACTTGTTACTCTTGGGTCTTTGGACCCTAGACGCCGTGTGGTGGTTGAGACCCTTGTGTGGTCACTTGTAGCTATTCGGGAGCTCCCAATCCCGTTGTGGGTTGTGCCCCGGATCGTTGTTGAAAGGCTCTGAATTTCGCCTCAAAGGATTCCGATAGTGAAAGGTGAACCAAACCTTTGTGGTGCGGTTCATCGAAGAAGAAGGTGAAACCTTTGTGGTTGTTGAACCATTGTGTTGGTTCACACCTCTCCAACGAGACGTACTCCCTAAAAGGGAGGAAATCGGGAATACTTACTCGTCTCCGCGTGCCTCGGTTATTTCTATACCCGAGCTCTTTACTTATGCACTTTACATTGTGAAAGCCTTCGTGCTTGAAGTTTTCTATATTGCTATCACCTTGTTGCTTGTCTTGCTTAGCATAAGTTGTTGGTGCACATAGGTGAGCCTAGTTTACTTAGGTTGTTGGCTTGTTATTTTAAACACCTAGTTTTATTCCGCAATTAGCAAGCCTAAACCGGAAAAGTTTTAATCGCCTATTCACCCCCCCCCCTCTAGGCGACATCCTTGTTCTTTCGACGGGTCGGACACAAAAATCATTACCAGTGATTTTCCATCAGTCCAGATCAACTGAAAGTTTGTCCAATATCCCTATAACGTCCCCGACTTTCGAGAATGGTTTGGGTGTGTCAGACAAGTCCGGACACGCCCGCCACATATGACTCCGGCAGGTGAATGCCACATGCCAGCAACCCCGACGGCACATATATATACATTATGGGTGCCAAATTATTCCATCCCTTCCACATTTTACCTGTCGACCGCGAAAATCTCATCAATTTCTCCCCTTCACGCCGCCACCGCAAACCTCTCCTTTCTCAAGGCCGCGTATGCCCTCCCCTCACCTCGCGGTCCCTAGTACTCGTAAGGCACCGCCTTCGGACAACATAATGAACTGACGTCGAGGAGTTGACACCAAAGGAGCTGGCTCAGAGGGAGTCGAGGTGGTCAAAAAGGTGTCGGTCATGAATGAGCTGGCCGGTTCAAACGCTCCAAGGAAAGAAGAGGCAAAGCCTTAACTGGAGCCCTTCGGCGTGGACATCATGACTGATTTCAGCCATGGAGCACCACCGTTGGCCTTTAGAAGTTTCTCGTCGTCTACCCCAAACTATTTTCACAAGGACACCTCCGCGTCGATGCAGACAAGTCTCTCCTTCCCGAGGTGGGCGAGAATGACATCGAATCCAACGCGGTTCTCTCTAGCACCCGTCAACCTTGCTCGGGGCCGTGGACAAGGCCTCGATCTCAAGCAGGAGGTTGTCTACATCGACCACTGCAGATGGAATTCACCCACGGGGCAAGGCCGCCGAACACCAGACGCCTCACCAATCGGGACCGCCGCCCCGTGATGGCGTGAATCACACGCTCGTTGGGAGACCCCAAGAGGAAGGTATGATGCAGTTCAGCAGCAAGTTTTCCCTCAGAAAGAAACCAAGGTTATCGAACCAGTAGGAGCAGCAACTCTTCAGAAGGTTGTGGTGGCGCACGGCGCAACACGATCACCAACGTGGAATCTGCACACAACACAATCAAACTACTTTGCCCCAACGAAACAGTGAGGTTGTCAATCTCACGGCTTGCTGAAAACAAAGGATTAAACGTATGGTGTGGAAAATGAGTATTAAATTGCAGAGAATGAAAAAGGAACAGTTTGCAGTTTGTGGTTGTTTAATCAGTGTAAAAGAATGGACCGGGGTCCACAGTTCACTAGTGGTGTCTCTCCATAAAAGATAACTAACATGTTGGGTGAACAAATTACAGCTGGGCAATTGACGAATAGTGAGCGCATGACAATGCATATACATGACATGTTGACTACTATGATATTTAATTGGGCATTACGACATAATACATAGACCGTTATCCAACAGCATCTATGACTAATAATCCACCGCCGGGTTGTCATCCGAGTCCCCCGTTGGTATTAAGTTGCAAGCAACGGATAATTGCATTAAGTAAAGTGCGTAATGTAAACAAACACATATGCCCGTGGACATAGCATCGTTAGGTTATCCCTAGTGGCAACAGCACATCCACAACCTTAGAACTTTCTGTCACTGTCCCAGGTTAAACGGAGACATGAACCCACTATCTAGCATAAATACTCTCTCTTGGAGTTACAAGCATCTACTTGGCCAAAGCATCTACGAGTAACGGAAAGCATGCAAGATCTTAAATAACATATAAGATAGATTGATAATCAACTTGACATAATATTCAATATTCATCGGATCCCAGCAAACACAACATGTAGCATTACAATAATATGATCTTGATCATGTAGGGCAGCTCACAAGATCTAAACATGATGGCACAAAGTGGAGAGACAACCATCTAGCTACTGCTATGGACCCGTAGTCCAAGGATGAACTACTCACGCATCACTCCGGAGGCAGGCATGGCGATGTAGAAGCCTCCGGTGACGATTCCCCTCTCCGGCAGGGTGCCGGGAAGAGGTTCTGAACCCTCCCGAGCTAGGGTTGACGGCGGCGGCGTCTCTGGAACTTTTCGTGGATATTTGCTCAGGTACTTAGGGTTTTCGCGTCGGGGGGAATAAGTAGGCGAAAGGGCGGCGGCTGCGGACCCCCGAGGGGCCCACACCACCCTAGGGCGCGGCAGAGGGGGCCCGCGCCCTAGGTGCGTGTGGGGCCTCCTGGCTCCTCTCCGTGCTCCTTCGCTCCGTCAGGTGTTCTGGAAAAATAGGGACCCCCGTGTAGTTTCGTCCAATTCCGAGAATATTTCCAGACTAGCTTTTCTGGAATACAAAAACAGCAGAAAACAGGAACTGGCACTTCGGCATCTTGTTAATAGGTTAGTCCCAAAAAATGTATAAAAGTGATATAAAGTAGATGCAAAACATGTAGCAATTGGTATAAAACAAGCATGGAACATCAAAAATTATAGATACGTTTGAGACGTATCAGCATCCCCAAGCTTAGTTCCTACTCGTCCTCGAGTAGGTAAACGATAAAAACAAAATAATTTTTGAGGTGACATGCTACATCATAATCTTGATCATATAATATTGCAAGGCACATGTAAATGAATGAAGTGATCCAAGTCAATGGTCTATAATTTGCTACCAAATAGATAATGAGTAAACAATGAATCACACAAGCTAAACGTTTTCATGAATAGTACTTTCGAGACAAGCATCAAACAGTTTTGCATAAGTGTTAACTCATAAAGCAATAGTTTCTAATAAAAGGTATTTAATCAACACAAAGGAAGAATTTAGTTTCAGCATTTGCTTCAACTTTCAACATATTTATCTCATGGATATTGTCAACACAAAGTAGTATAACAAGTCCAATACATTGCATATAACGCATGTTGTAACAAAGTTGACACTAGTGTTTGCTTGTGGAAGACAGAAAGAATAGGAAAACTGACTCAACATAAAAGTAAAAGAAAGGCCCTTCGCAGAGGGAAGCAGGGATTAAATCATGTGCTAGAGCTTTTAGGTTTTTGAAAGCATATAGAGATTGCATAAAATATTTGATACTCCTCCCAACCTTGCTAACACAAGCCATGGCTAACCGAATCCTCGGGTGCCTTCCATCAATCACATACCATGGAGGAGTATCTATTTTTGAGAGGTGTTTGTTAATTGTCAACGAATGGTAGCGGGTGAGAACAGTATTCTACCTGTCGAACGGACTTTTAAGAGCGGCTCCCATGAAGGACGTTATTTCTACCAGCAAGGCAGATCATCCCTCTTTCTCTTTGGTTTACACACATTCAGGTATTTCACTGTTTGTCATTGCTTACTGATGAATCAGGGCAAAAGTGTGAAGAGAATTAATTGGTTAAAGTTGTAATTAATTGGGACTGGGCACCCCGTTGCCAGCTCTTTTTGCAAGTTATTGGATAAGCGGATGTATATGCCACTAGTCCAGGTGTAAAAGTCCATTCACAAATAGAATAAAGAATAACCACACTAATTCCTCATGAGCTAGTAAACATTGACACAAAAAGGGAATAATAACATTTTGAATAATTTAAAGGTAGCACATGAAAAATTTACTTGGAGTGGCAAGGAAATACCACATATAGGTAGTTATGGTGGACACAAATGGCATGGATTTTGGCTCAAGGATTTGGATGCACGAGAAGCATTCCCTCTCAGTACAGAGTTTAGGCTAGCAAGGTTATGTAAGCAAACAAGAATATCAACCCGTACACCAAGTTTTATATGACAAACATATTGCAAACGTTATAAGACTTCATACCGTCTTCCTTGTTAACCAAACCCTGTTATTAGAAAATATCTAGACCTTAGAGATACCACCGATGCAAACCAAATTTTCAACAAGCTTTACGGTAGTTCTTCACTAATAGGCTTAACTCATGTGATGCACAATTTAATCATGATCTACTTGTTAACTCAAAACAATTGACAAGCATCAAGTTATCCATTTTAGTGATCTACAAGATTAAGCAAGTTTTTCCTTATACCAATTACCACATGCAACATTTTCTGAACCAACCAAACACCAATCAATTTATTTCATCAACTCTCCAAACAAATATAAGTGAAGCAAGAGAGTACTTTCTACAAAAGAAAGCTAATAGCTCTGACAAGAGATACATGAAAACAAGAGCTAAAAGCTGAACAGCGCTAGATATGAATACTCAACAAATATAAGTGAAGAATAGGAGTATTCTCATGAAAAAGCGGAGCGTGTCTCTCTCCCAATCAAGAATGCTAGGGTCCAGTCAAGCTTTATTGAAAATAAAATGCAATACTGAAAATAAAAGCACACAGACGCTCCAAGAAAAGCACATATGATGTGAAAGAATTAAAATATAGTTTCACTAGAGATGACCTGATAATTTTGACGATGAAGAAGGGGATGCCTTGGGCATCCCCAAGCTTAGACGCTTGAGTCTTCTTGAAATATGCTGGGGAGATCCATGGGAGCCTCCCCAAGCTTAAGCTCTTCACTCTTCTTGATCCTATTATATCATCCTTCTCTCTTGACCCTTGAAAACTTCCGTCACACCAAACTCAAAGTAGATCTCATTAGAGGGTTAGTGCATAATCAAAAATTCACATGTTCTATAAGACGCAATATGATTTGTTACTTTAAACATTAGCTACAGCCACTGATGTTATGTGAAGCTCTTCCACCCAAAAAAGAATTTCACTCAACACTAGTAAAAGAGAGAATGCAAAATAAAAAGGCATAATCTGTCTAAAACAGAACAGTCCGCAAAGACGAATTTTTTCGAGGCACTTACGACGCTCAGATCGAAAACTCTGAACTAATGAAAGATTCAGACATTCATAAAGATTACGCACAAAAATTTCAGATTTAATTAACAATCTGGTGATTTTAGGAATTTCGTACAGTGAACAGCAAAAATCTGTTTCTGCGCAGCAATCAAAATTAAGCATCATCTTAACATTAGAGGCTACTCTTGGCACAACAATGCGAGAAAATAAAGATACAAAGGAGTTGCTACAGAAGTAAACATCCTCCTTGACTAATACTGAAAATAAAAGATAATGGGTTGCCTCCCAAAAGCGTTTTCTTTAATGCCTTTTAGCTAGCTAGAAGATTTTAATGATGCTCTCATAAGAATAAGAGTTGAAAAACAAAGAGAGCATCAAGAGGCAAATATCAAACACATTTAAGTCTAACCCACTTCCTATGCAAAGGAATCTTGTAACAAAATAAATTATTGAAGCATAAAGCAACTAGCATAGAAAGATGAAACAAATGCAACTTCAAAACTTTCAACATAAAGAGAGGTTTTTAGTGACATGAAAACTTTTACAACCATATTTTCCTCTCTCATAATAACTTTCAGTAGCATCATGAGCAAACTCAATAATATAACTATCACATAAAGCATGCTTTTTATGATCTACAAACACATAATTTTTATTAAGCTAAAAAACAGTAGGGTTATCAAACCCACTTTTGACAATAGCAGTATAATTAATAGGGAAATAGTGGGATGCCCAGGGTGGTAGCTGCGCATAAGCATCTAACCATTGATCTGCAATATAGAGCATTTTCCACCACACATCAAGTTAACGCCGTTAGCCAGCTTTTTTTCCCACCGGCCACCCCGCACGCTCACTAGAGAAAAGGAAAAAAAAATAACCCGCACGATCCCCACCTCACCAGTCCGCCACCACTCTCCCTCCCCGATTCCTACGGCGCCTCCTTCCCTCGTGGAGCACCGCATCCCGGCACCATCTCTGCCTCAGATCTGCGGCGACGCTGGGGCCACGCACCTCCTGATTTCAGCCGACAGAGGGAGGAGGGGCAGACGGCCTGTGAGTCCGCGAGCGGGGCCTCGTGCTGGATCCGCCGGACGGATGCGTGCTGCCGATGACATTTTTCGAGGCGCGGGGAATGCGAGGGTACGAGTTCTTCTCCGGCGAGGGAGACGCCATCGAGCTCACCGTTGTGAGATCAACGCGAATTCGAGAAGCTTGGGAGGGCGCCGCGTCGGCTCCACGCTTGCGACAAGGCAAGGCTTCCACCGCCGCTCCCAACCACGGGCTCGCTTCCAGCGCGTCATCCCCGACGCCGGTTGGCGCCACGCGCAGCAGCTCGTGCTCCCCACTGACGGGATGCTCCGGGAGGTGGAGGAGGGGAGGCCGGCAGGGGCGGAGCCAGGATTTGGATATAGGGGGGGCGAAGGATGATAGTCGCCCGGCGGTGGTAGCGGCTCCCTCCGCGTCGACGACGGCGGCTGGGATGGCGAGGTGCGGATGCTGGTGGTCCTTGGGAGTGGGGGAACGCCGGTGGAAGCGCAGGGGCGGCGCGGCTGTTCCGGCTGGGGCCTGAGGCCCTCCGGCGGTGCGGCGGGAAGGAGATGGCGGGCGCCCTCATCGCGTCTAGGCGCATGGCGGCGAGCTGAATCGGGCAAGATCTGGGCTAGATCCAATCGGGCCAGAAGATTCGGCCACGGCCGGGGCGGCGGGTTTGGTGGTTCTTTGGAATACCGGTACTTGCTGCCATGTGCTTGGACTTCCTTCTTCTCCAGCCAATCCGTCATGGAGGCGACCGGCGGTGTGGGGGCCTGTCGGTCTTGCGAATAATGGCGGTGGTCCTTGATTCTTATTCGCGCCAAGATGAAGATCTGCCGGATGTTGGTCACCATCGAACTTGCTGGACGGTCGTGTTTCGGAAGGCTCCGCCGGCGAACTCCACTGGGCGATTCATGCCTGGAGATTGCTGGATCGGATGGTATTCGATCGTGCGCACCGTGTTTTTTCTCTGACCGTTTGGTTTTAGAGGGAGCGCTTCGAAGCTCTGCTGGCTGTTAATATCATGGAGCACGCTTTCTCGTTCCATGGTGCTGGCGGAGAATGACATGGAAGGCGAGATCTGAGGACTGGCAATGGTGGTTTGATTCTTTGTGCTGTTGAGGAATTGGCTTGGTGTTTCATGATTTGGAGCAGCGGCATGTAAGTGGTGGCGACAACATACGTGAAGCCCAACGTCCTACCTTTCAGGGTGAAAATCCAAGGTCTGGCCTTAATTGGTTGTGCCTGACAGTGGTCTTGTTGAAGACACTGTTCTGAGAGCGAGGACTATCTTCAGGGTGAAAACCCAAGGTCTGGCCTTAATTGGTTGTGCCTGGCACTGTTCTTCTTGAAGGCGTTGCTTTTGAAGAATTGGACATCAGGTGTTGTTTTGGTGGTGGTTGTGCGGCTGCTGCAAGGACTGTAACTCTTTAGCGGGACTTTTCTTTTTATTTCTTCTTCTTATTGTCTTTTGGCTGTGTGCATCCGTAATGGCTTCGGTTATTGCGTTGTTGCAGAGGCTGGGTGCATGTTGTATCGTCTCGATATTAATAAACACTCTTTATCTAGAAAAAAGCAAGTACAAAATAAAATGGCATATTAGCGTATGTTTGGCAAAAGCATTACATTACTATCAGTTATCTCAAACATCGAAATAGATATTATAGCAAAACGGGCAAGAAAGCTACAAAATGTGATTTCATATATAGCTCTACTATTGCCAACGTTGGATCTTAATTTTTAGGAGACCAATTTTTTAGATCTAAATAACTGAATAACTAGCGTGAAAAAGAAATCTTGTTTGTAAGTAGCAATGTACTAGTAAAATGCATCAGACGAGCAGATGAGTAGCATGTACATGAAGTGTCGTATACCTTACAAATAATACTGGTGGTGAATCTGCGGGACGGTGAGTCGGTGATGCCGAACGAACAGCGGAAGCACGCCAAGCAGGCAACGGCAGCGGCCGCCGCCGACTGGCAAGCGGGCCACGGCGATCAGCGCAACGACGGTGAGCGGGCAACGGCGATCAGGTCCGGCGGTGAGCGAGCAACGACGAATCGCGGCCGCCGTATTAGTCGTTAGTCGACTGCTGTACAAGCCATATAGGGTCGGCGGTTCGCGATGGGGAATAGCATTGCAGCGATCTCGATCGATCGTCTAACTGACAGCCTAGAGTAAACACGCTACTAGGGCGTGCTAAAAACATGCTCATCGGGCAGATGGAGATGGGCTGTTACTTTGTTGGGCTTCTTGCGTACGGAGTACATGGATTGCAGCTAGATCTGGGCTTAATTAAGTACTGATTAACTAATTATCAAAGGACCATTAGCGAGTATACTTTGTATATAGTATTATACTACTATATATACGTGACATAATATGTTGGGGGGGACGAACCATTGGGGGGGGGGGGGGGGGTCTGACCCCTGCTAGCCCCCCTGGATCCGCCCCTGGAGGCGGGCCCAGGCGAGAAGAGGAAGCGGCCGTCCAGGAGGTGCCATCGGGGAGGAAGGAGAAGTCGGGGGCGGAGGCACGCACGAGCTCAGCCTCTGTTTTTTCGATCGGGATTTCCTTTTGTTCGATCTAGTTTTTCCTTCATCGTTTGAGGGATCAAGTCGATGTTGAATTTTTTCTTCACGGTCCCGATCCAGATCCAGAGCCCCTGTGCATTCGAATTTAAAAATTTAGGAGTGGATAGTTCTGTTTTTTATCTCGTAATATTTCTCTATCCAAATCTTATGTTCATCCACGTTTATTTTGCAGAAAATGTGGATGTTGTTTCTGATTGGTTATGATTTTCTGTTTTTGCTGGTAAAACAACAAAATGACGAGCCTGCTTCTGGGTGTTACGAGATACAGTAATAAAAACAACTTTTTCGTGTCATGGTGTTCCCGATCCAGATCCCATGTGCATTCAAATTAGTTAGGAGATAATTAAAAGAACATTTTCCAGTCGAGTCGTAGTTTGTACTCTGTCCGTGGAGATCATATAATCAAGCAAAATTACATGGGCATTTCAGACCACACTCGATGCTCAAGATCCACATTACGAGATTTTTCATTCCTTTTCTGCCACCATAATTTGCCTCTAAACCGGCGCGCTGAACGAAGGAGAAAGAAAGGTCGATGCCTTTTCTATTAGTAGGAATGGCAACAGTTTTTTTCAGATATTTTTTGTTCAAATGAGGGGTACCGGTTGCCTTTTTCCTTCTGAGACGAACGGGTACGGCTCCTAACCACAGAGCACACGGCTAACGGACGTGAACGGCAGCACGAATCACAGAACATTATTGGATGGCCCCAAAGGCATGCGTAGCTACCACCCCGGGTAGAAAATCCGCGTCGATAATTAATATCATTAGACAATATCGGACCATCATCAAGAGTATTATCATATATAACATTAGGAAGCATATTTTACTTTCTGCAATTTCCTCTTTTACTTGAGTCAAGGAGGATGTTACTTCAAATTTATCAAAAAAAGATATTTCATTAGAATCATGACATTCAACAATATAGCATTCTTCCTCCTTAGGTAGGCATGGAGGGTAATTATATAATGTAAGAGTTAAACAGTTACTGTGATTAGAAGGTAGATCCTCCTTTTGTTCATCACTCTTTTCCTCTTTTTCATCAAATGAGCTTTCAGTTTCAGCAATTTCTTCTTCCACATTTTCCTGCAACGCATTAGTCTCTTCTTTATGAGGAAAAATCCTCTTGATATGTTCAGTAATATAAGAATTTTCATCCTTATAGTTATCAAAACAATATTTAAGTATAGCAAGACTTTTAGATTTATAAGGGGCATCAATTTTATGCTCAAGATAAGAACTAATTTCAAGTGCACCCTTAAAGACAATAAATTCTTCCATCCTTTCTACCTCATAAGCATTATAGTAACCTTTAACATAAGAAGCTAAGGTTTCATTTTCATTACAAGCACATTGGAAAGGAAAGTGTTTAGACTTCCTATGACAATCAGATTCATTAAAGCAAAAAGATTTGTCAAATATATAGCATAAATTTTTAGCATATTCCTCTAGTTGATTTAACAATTTCCATAAGTACATCCCTTTTTGTGACAAGCGGTAATTCCTATAATATCTTCGTTCATCTTCCGTGGACCCACCTTGCCAACAAGATCTAGTTTCATAGAGATCAGCCATTGATAGCAAATAAACAACTAGACATAATAACAAACCGAAATAAACTAAATGCAAGAAACTAATTTTTTTGTGTTTTTGATAATTGAAAGCAAACAAGATAAAATAAAATAAACTAAGCAAAACAAAAACAAAGTAAAGAGATTGGAAACGTGAAACTCCCCTCGCAGAAGACTGTTGTCTCCCCGGCAACGGCGCCAGAAAAAGAGCTTGATGGCGTGAATCACACGCTCGTTGGGAGACCCCAAGAGGAAGGTATGATGCAGTTCAGCAACAAGTTTTCCCTCAGAAAGAAACCAAGGTTATCGAACCAGTAGGAGCAGCAACTCTTCAGAAGGTTGGTGGTGGCCGCACGGCGCAACACGATCACCAACGTGAAATCTGCACACAACACAATCAAAGTACTTTGCCCCAACGAAACAGTGAGGTTGTCAATCTCACGGCTTGCTGAAAACAAAAGATTAAACGTCTCGTGTGGAAAATGAGTATTAAATTGCAGAGAATGAAAAAGGAACAGTTTGCAGTTTGTGGTTGTTTAATCAGTGTAAAAGAATGGACCGGGGTCCACAGTTCACTAGTGGTGTCTCTCCATCTTATATTTACTAATTGGAGGAACCGTAGAAAGCACCACGTTAATCCTAGGAAGTTAAACGTTTCCACCCATCCGATTAAGCGCATAATATGTCCACAACCGTCAGATGCACTTTTAGAGAGTATACGTAACATAGCCTAAGCATCAGACGTTGTTTGGTAGAATGCAATTATTGTTGTAGATGATTAATATTGTTGCAGCTACTTCTGAATTTCAGGTTTAACGATATTGGTCAGGTATCCGTCCTAATAGTCGTTTCCACTAGTCAGGGAACCATGGATCCAGCTGAAGCAAAGTAATTTGGTCTAGGCAGATTTGAGCGACCTCCTCATTGAAGCGACCGAGTGAAGGAACTATGATGGACTCTGCATGCAAATAAACCCACATCGTTAGAATCTCCTCTGTTCTTTAAAATGTCGAGTTCATTAGAGAGCGAGATAAATCTGCTTAATCCGCTTCGTCAAGAAATATTGGTTCTGAACATGTATGTATTTCAGCACTGTCTCTTAGTCCAGGACATTTTCGGTGATTGCTAAACATGCCAGATTTAAGTGGAGGAACTGCTTCGACGAGTGAAGGTCTGTGCAATGTGTCATGTGCTACAGACCCTGTATACGATCAGATCCACCCCTGTAGTTGGCGTTGAGGGCGACGGCCTCGATACTCAAGATCGCGGCAGTGTGTGATGTCTTGCCTTGAGACGTCTCCCATATACAGCTGCTCGCCGAAGACGTCCCATATACAGTGCATTGTAGATCAATCCCTATATGCGCCACTCATTGCAGCTGACATCAGGATAGTTCAGATAATTAGGTAACTGTAGCTTCAAGTGTCTGGACATCTGAGTAAATACAACCATGGTTGCCTACCGTATGTATCCTTTTTTTTTCCTTTTCTCTACTACATGATTTCCCTAATTGCAGAACTAAAATTAGTCATCTCTGATCAATCCCTATATGTGCCTCTCATTGCAGCTGTCATATCGATGGTTCAAATAACGAGTTAAGTGTAGCTTTAATTGTCTGGCCATCTGAGTAAACGCTACCTTGGTTGTCGAGGGTACATGTCCTCTTCTAACTCTTCATCAACATTATATCCCAAATTGCAAAACTTAGATTACTTATCTCTGATCAGGCAAAACAATTGTCAAATCCTTTTAGGACTACATGAAATAGCTTCGGACTCCAATGGTGTTATTAGACTCGGGTCTATTTGGTGAGCTGAGGTAGAAAATGGATATGATACTTGAACTTGATATATATTTTTTCCTATACATTAGACATTTAAGACACGATTTAGTAACTTTCTTGATTTCACAAAATCATATCTAATAGAATGTATATTTTTTCTTGATTGATTTGTAGTGAGATTTTAACATTTGTATCCCGTACAAAAATTAAGCTAGATGGCGTACTTGAGATGTACAGGTATTTGTTTACCGTGGTCGTTTGTTGTATTTGAAAATGGATCTAGATCGGTACTTTTAATATAAAACATCTATGAAATTTCCCTGCAATTTATCGAAGAAAAAAAATGAAATTTCCCTGCAATTTTTACTACGGTTCCATGTTTCCTTCGCTTTTAATATTATCTATTGAGATATTTCCTTTGCAGTTCCAATTTTAAGATTTTATAGATGACATATATAGAAACTATCATATATATATTTTTTCGTCATACTCTAATTTGGATTCGTGTTCCAAATGCATGGTGGATTTTCCAGAGGCCTCAGATGGTCAGAGGGATCAGCAAGAACGTGCTGCCAGGACTAGCAATTAATTCGTTTTCTTTGTTATGATATTTCAGTCTGATTCCATTTTTATAGATACCACACTATAGTTCTTTTTCTCAAGTTATAGGCTTTAATCCTCAATAAGTTAATTTATTTCATGGATTATAGCTCGATTTATGTTTTCAAATTCTCATGTTTCTAACTGAAATAATTTTCCTCGCATGTCTACATGGTGCTTCATTACTCCGGATTGAATTGGAAATAAAGGTATGGTTGTCCAAAATAGTTCCGGGTTATCAAATCTAAATGTTAGCTTGGTCACGCAAACCAGTTCAATAATTCTTCTGATCGATAACTAAGACGGTCACCTCCTGTCTCCCACCGTTGCATGCAAATTGAAATGGTAAAAGGATGACATAATCCTGAACATGCACTTATTAGATTGTGAGATGCCACTTGGCAAATAGGAGCCAAACTTTAAGGTATACCAACAAAATTAGTTTTGTAGTTGTCATAAATATTTTCTCACTAGATATAATTGTTGCAGGGCACCGTGATACATATGTATGCAAAAAAAATCAAGTTAGTATAGTTAAGATTCTTTACGCAAGAAGGGAACACACTTTAAGGAAAATGCAGTCAGGGGAGTACACACATTAGGAATCCCAGATAGGTGGCCTCCAAATTAGGAGAAGTTGATGCAACGGAATGAGATAGTAAATTCGAGGCATAGCTAAATTTTCAATGGTACTATTACTGATTTATACATGAGAATTTTAGTGTCTTTCGTTTTTTTCAATCTATTGTCTTACCATTTCTAAATCAAGTTGGCAACCATGTACTATTTTATATGCCTATGAAGATGTTTTTGGTAGAGTTGCAATGTAAATTATTTAAATTGTGTATGTACTGTGGAAATAAAGATATACAAATATATCTCCGAATAGAATGTAAAATACTATTATGTAACTAGCCCGTGCGATGCACGGGTTGACGACTAGTAAAAGATAACTAACATGTCGGGTGACCAAATTACAGCTGGGCAATTGACAAATAGTGAGCGCATGACAATGCATATATATGACATGTTGACTACTATGATATTTAATTGGGCATTACGACAAGATACATAGATCGTTATCCAACAGCGTCTATGACTAATAATCCACCGCCGGGTTGTCATCCGAGTCCCCCGTTGGTATTAAGTTGCAAGCAACGGATAATTGCATTAAGTAAAGCGCGTAATGTAAACAAACACATATGCCCGTGGACATAGCATCGTTAGGTTATCCCTAGTGGCAACAGCACATCCACAAGCTTAGAACTTTCTGTCACTATCCCAGGTTAAACGGAGGCATGAACCCACTATCTAGCATAAATACTCTCTCTTGGAGTTACAAGCATCTACTTGGCCAAAGCATCTACGAGTAACGGAAAGCATGCAAGATCTTAAATAACATATAAGATAAATTGATAATCAACTTGACATAGTATTCATTATTCATCGGATCCCAGCAAACACAACATGTAGCATTACAATAATATGATATTGATCATGTAGGGCAGCTCACAAGATCTAAACATGATGGCACAAAGTGGAGAGACAACCATCTAGCTACTGCTATGAACCCGTAGTCCAAGGATGAACTACTCACGCATCACTCCGGAGGCAGGCATGGCGATGTAGAAGCCTCCGGTGACGATTTCCCTCTCCGGCAGGGTGCCGGGAAGAGGTTCTGAACCCTCCCGAGCTAGGGTTGACGGCGGCGGCGTCTCTGGAACTTTTCGTGGATATTTGCTCAGATACTTAGGGTTTTCGCGTCGGGTGGAATAAGTAGGCGAAAGGGCGGCGGTTGCGGACCCCCAAGGGGCCCACACCACCCTAGGGCGCGGCAGAGGGGGGCCCCGCGCCCTAGGTGCGTGTGGGCCCCTCCTGGCTCCTCTCCGTTGCTTCTTCGCTCCGTCAGGCGTGTTCTGGAAAAATAGGGACCCCCGTGTAGTTTCGTCCAATTCCGAGAATATTTCCAGACTAGTTTTTCTGGAATACAAAAACAGCAGAAAACAGGAACTGGCACTACGGCATCTTGTTAATAGGTTAGTCCCAAAAAATGTATAAAAGTGATATAAAGTAGATGCAAAATATATAGCAATTGGTATAAAACAAGCATGGAACATCAAAAATTATATATACGTTTGAGACGTATCACCCTGGAGACCGCGACCCACCGCGCAGTGCACGGAACGACGTGATCCTCGCTGCCACCATCACCGACGGCCGCGCGGGCTTGCCCATCGACCTCCTCGGGTGGCGACGAGGGATGGGGGGAAGGAGGGTGGCGGCGCGAGAAACCCTAGGTCGCCGCCTGAGTCGCCCAGGCGAACGACGCGGGGGCCAAACCACTACATGTCTCAACAATTAAGTCAGTACACTTTGTTGTTAGTGATTTATTTTTGTATGCAAAATTCACTAAATAATTTATATTGTCAGTGATTTTTCTTCTCCTTTTGAAGATGTCGGGAAAACAATTTGACATATTCGGGCAACTTGTGGTTTTCTTTGGATAGGAGTTCCACACAAGGATTTGACCCGAACATACACATATGTATCTTTTCGAAGAATTCATGTGGGACCAAATTTACTATTAGTTCTTATAAGATAGGGGAAAGGTTGGTAAGAGGTATGACTTGTCCAAGAAAATATGATTTTAATTCCATGGTTAGCACATTCCTTTCACTGAAATCACATATACCAGAATGTACATACCACTTGGGGTTTGGTCACACAACTCATCATCGTGTTAGCTCTATTAATTTTATTGTGAGATTGCACATCGATGTGACAAATACACAAACTCTTCTACACTAGATGCTTCTTTATTTCGTGATAAAGACCTTTCAAGTTGATTATAAGCCTTTTTCATGCAATGAAAGTTTCCATGAACTAAATTCACCTTAATTGTTGTTAGACAAGCTGTTTAAAAAAATGTAATTGTATGCACATAATATTCTTTCTATGCATAGAACTTCTTTCGAAGCTAATGGGGGCGCCGCCATTGCCTCTGCATCGCCAACGCCAGTCAGTCCTCTGCATGCCAAAAGGAAGTTGGTCGCGGACGAGAAGTCACCAAGTCCACGAACCAGTGCTCTAGAGAAGAAAAATCGTCGTTGCCATAAAATCCATAGATCCCAACATAAAAAAAACCAAAGGTCTCACAAACATGATATATAGCCGCCGCCACCACGCCGACAAAGCTTGCAAATCCTAACCTCACCGGCTAGAGAGAGGATGCGAGGAATCTACGACAACAAGCCATCATCAACGTTCTCTGTAGCCGGCACCATCCATATCGAGAGGCTCAAAATGAGTTGGGCCATGTCATAGCTTATATATGTTGACCGTTGATAGCTAAACCAAATACTATCGACCTAAACCAAATAGGAAAGTTGCTTACTCGCCAAGTATACATATCCATATTAATCCCAATCTTTTCAACTCACATGAAAATGAATCTCGCAACAACAGTCCATGTGAAGAAAGTTCAAAACCTTCACTATCCAGATTCCATAACTCAAACCATCGAAGAAAGTCAAAATTTTATCTCTAAAAAGTACTTCCTCCGTTCCACAATATAAGATGTTCTAGCTAGGTCACATGTTGACTAGGTGTAAACCTAAATGAGTGTACATACACACTAAAATATGTCCACATACATCTAAATACATGTGAAGGTGGATAATAGCTAAAACATCTTATATTTAGGAACGGAGGGAGTACTAAGAGCATCTCCAACAGCAGCGCTACGCGCCGGCGCGCTAAATTTTTTTTGCGGCGCCAAGATACCGTTTTAGCGCGCGCGCCGACACTTTTGCTTTAGCAGCCGCGCTAAAATGCCGCGCGAAAACGGGATGGTTTAGCAGACGCGCTAAAATGCCGCGCCGCAAACCTAGATATATAGATGAACTCTACGAACTCGATTCGATTACACGAACAGCAAATACGAACATGATTCGATTCGATTACTACATCAAATAACCACATCCATAACCCTAAACACTCGATTCGATAACTAGGATTCGACTATCACTCCAAGTCGGAGGAGACATCGGAATCGGAGTTGGTGGTGTCCGAAATCTCCTCCTGCAGCGCGAGCCACCTGGGGTCGCCGGCGGGCCAGTTGGCGACGCCTGCCGCCAGTTCCGCCTCTGCCTGCTCCTGCGCTCGGCGGCGCTCCTGCCGCCAATCATGGCGCTCGGCGCGCTGCTCCGCCCGCTCGGCCGCTTGGGTGTTCCAGAACTCCAGTTCGGCGCGCTCTTCTTGCGGGTGGTTCCGGTACCAGTCCTCGACGGCGCGCTGGTCGCGCTCCTCGACCAGGCAGAGCACCGCGCGGAGGCGGTGCGCGCGGCGGTCTTCGGCGGTGACGAGGCGCGGCTCAGGCGCCAGGTTAGCCGCCTCCTGCGCGTTGCGGCAGTCCTGGAAGTTCATCGAGAGGCGCGGGCGGTTGAGCCTCCACGCCGCCGCGTCGTACGCGCGGGCGGCCTCCGTCGCGGTCCCGAACGTCCTGAGGGGGACGCGACTGTCGCCGCACCGAATCTCGGCGGTGAACGTCCCGTCCGGGCGCTCGCGGACGCCGAGGTAGCCGGATTGGGAGCGGCGGAGCGGAGGCATTGTGGCGGGCGGTGGGGATTCCGAGCGGGCGCGGGAGAGAGAGAGAGCAGTTGGGAGAGGAGGGGGAGACGTGTGGAGCGAGCGCGCGCTGGCCGCGGGGCGGGGTATTTAACGCGAAAGGTACCGCTTCGTCCAGCGCGCGCTTCCGTTTTCCGAGCGCGCGCTTTTTTCCCGCGTCTGCTGGAGCGCGCGAGATAGCCCGCGCGCGGGAAAATGCTGTTATATGGCGCGCGCTCCGTTTCCGGCGTCTGTTGGAGATGCTCTAACATAAATAAAAGGGAAAATTTGTTCCTGGACATCGTTATTTTGTGTCATTTGCCCGAACACACTGAACTTTTATGTCTTTGCCCAATACCATTAAAATTCTGTGGTCATTTGTTCTAGCACACCGCTTTCACTAAAACGGAAAGGTTGACTTTTTTCTCATTTCTTTCCCAATTCGTTTTCTCTCTCCTCTCTTCCTAACTCCGAGGAGCCCGGCCACAGGCTGCGAGGAGCTCGGTCACAGGAGCCGCTCGGCCAGGCGCTCGCCCAAGAAGTCGTGCTGGGAGAAAGCTCCAAGCTTAAAGTCACCGTAGATCCATGCAGCCATTTTGGATCGGGCTCTAGGCTGGGTTGAACTGCTCTGCTTCGAGTGCTGACACCACTGAAGCTTAAAACCTCTGAAGATATGCATCCATTTTGGACCGATCTCCACTGATCGCCAGCCGCACACATGGAGGTAGGGCCCCTACCCCAGGCCTTCGCCTTTGAAGAACAAGAAGACCGCTGAATCTGAACTTCAGCCAGCAATGGCCCCGGGATGATCTTGTGTTCATTTTTATTGGTACCACAAATAATAGAGATGAACCCAGTAATCTGCTGTTCTACCTTCCCCACTGCGTCGACAACGCGCACCCGGCCGCGTTGCCGGTTGGCGGCTCCCCGCACACTTTACCCTGCTGCTCTGCCGGCCGGCTACTCATCTCTCCACCTCTTTCCGTTTTAGTACAATCGGTGTGTTACAGCAAATGACCTCAAAATTGTAATGGGACCAAGCAAAGACACGAAAGTTCAGTGTGTCTGGGCAAAGGACACGAAATAACGGTGTCCAGTAGCAAATTTTCCCTAAATAAAAAGTATAAATAATACAAAAACAAAGCTGTAGGCCCTCGCATTCACACCGGAAAAAGTCTACGTCCGCGTTTTCCTTTCTCCTCCCACCCCAACCCCAACCCCAACCCCAACCAGTCCTTCCTACCTTTCTTCTTCCCAAGAACCATCCAATCCCACACCAGTTTGCTCTTATCTACCCGCAATTCTTCCCACGAACTTCCCGCTGGTACGAGCGCGTCGGCTCCACAACCCCAGATCGGAGGAGAGGCTGCCGCGGTGCTTCTTGGCGCTGAATACTACGGGGAGTCCGCCCAGATTCGGTAAAATTTTCGGCTCTTTGGGTTTCGGGTCCAAGCTGCGTTCCTCCTGGGGTGCACGGGATCGGGTTGCGGCTGGGGTTGGATGGTACGGTGGATCTCGCCGCTGATTGATTCGGGGGTTCCGTTTGGCGCAGGATTTATTATTAGGGTTTTTGGACGTGGTCACGGTGGCGCGTTTGCTAGGCCGTGTGGAAATGTCGGCCGCCGTGGCCTGCGCCGAGAGGGCCACCAGCGACATGCTCATCGGCCCCGACTGGGCCGTCAACATTGAGCTCTGCGACATCATCAACATGGATCCTGGGTACCCTCTTTCTCCACCTTTTCTCTGCTCGTCCATCGCCAACATGATTTGCTTGGATTGATATGCCATCATGTGAAGAATATTGCTAAGCTGTTACTTCCTTCGAGTAAGGTGGATTATGTGGCGTTCTGATGCTATGTTTTAGTTGTAGTTGTGTTGTATGTTGCGTCTCACGTTATTTTAGAAACATCCTGAAATTATGTGGTCTACACAATCTCTTGTTCTTGCAATTTGTCTTCGTCTGCTTGTTGCTGTAGTGTCTTGGCTTCTCTAGATTTCTAGCCTATTTTTACAATTTATTTATACTTTACACGGTTGTTAGCCTGGAAGGTGAGACGTTCTGTCAATTCATGAATAGTTTGTGGTTAATTAGTTACCCCATAGTCTCATGGAGGGTCACCTACTTTGGTGAAGTTGTGATAAATTAGTGGCATTTGTTGTTGAGCTGCGGTTTTGATGAACCATCATGTTTTGTCATGAAGTACTACCAATTAGGGCTTAAGAGCACATGGAGAATAACTTCTTTGTTACTGTTCTCCATTCTGGGGTGTAAGCTGTAGCTTCCAAAGTCTTACGGATATCTTGAATTACATATGGCTTCCAAGAATGTAAAAAATGTCTATTAAGTGGTGATTTGTGTACCCAACTTGTTGATACTGTTATTGAGATCTGTGTATATACTGCAACTAACAGAAGCCACTCTCCTCTGTATTACTGGTTCTTATAATTCGGTTCATGGTGGAGTGATGCAGATTGCTTAGTGTGTTTGCTATATTGTATTGCTGTCATTATTTCTGATCTTAAATAGTGCCCTCATGCAGTTTTTTAGCAGCATTTCCGATTTGATTTCTCATCTGCTTTACTCAAAGCATACTTATAAATTGTTCCTTCAACCTGAACTGCAGACAAGCAAAGGATGCACTCAAGCTCCTAAAGAAGCGCCTTGGGAATAAGAATTCAAAAGTGCAAATCCTGGCCCTTTATGTGAGTACTACGAAATTTCTTGTATATCTATTGTTAGCTGTGATTCGGTAATGCCATCTTTTAAATCCCATTAACAGTGCTTGGTGCTGTTGTAGTACAAGATCTAGGTGCATTCATGTTGCTAATAGTGCACGGGTTTAAAAAAAATTCTGTTTGCCACTTATTTCGTAAATGTCTTCTCGTCTATGTTTTATATTTGCACCTGTGTTCCAGTTGGTTTCAAAAGTTCCACGCTGCATATACATTTTTGCTTACATGCATGTCTATTTTCGTTTGCTGATTTAATTGGCTTATTGTTTCAGGTGCTAGAGACTCTAAGCAAAAATTGTGGGGATATTGTTCACCAACAGATCATTGAGCGTGATATACTAAGTGAAATGGTTAAGATAGTAAAGAAAAAGGTGATGAGACTAATCGATGGGTAACTATTGGTTTCCTAGATTCATGTGCATCTGTTCTGATCCTAAATTTATCTGTGCAGTCAGATTTAAACGTCCGGGAGAAAATATTGAGTTTGATTGACACATGGCAAGTGGCTTTTGGAGGTCCATCCGGGAGATATCCCCAGTATCACACCGCATACCAAGAACTCAGGGTACCTTCCGCTTATGGCTCTTTTATTGTTATTTATCTTGTGCAATTATTGAATTCTCAGCTCTACTTAACTGCTTTTGCCCATGAACTTCTATCTGCTCCATTTCATAGTCTAGTGTAAACCTAGATCTCCACTATTATGCTTAGTTATCCAAGCCAAATCCTCCAGTCCAAACAATGAGCACCTTTTTTTTTCTGCAGACAGCTGGTGTCGATTTTCCACCTCGCGAGGAGAATACAGTTCCACTGTTTACACCTCCTCAAACTCAACCACTGAGGCAGCCACATGTATATCCTCCCGGTCAAAGCTATGAAGATGTAGCTATACAAGCTTCTCTTCAATCTAGTGCCCCTGCTGCGTCTGCCCTGAGGTATTCACTTATTTGCACACATATTTGATTTATGATATTGGTTCCTTTTATTTTGCTCACCTCTTGTTTATGTTTCTTCCAACTGACAGCAAGCAGTACTGTCATTCATATTTTGTCAATCCCATTTATGTTTCCATTTTGTGCCTTGTTTTGTTCAATTTTCACTTCTCTGAGTTGAATTTCCTCCATCTTAGTGTCTGCAAACTTGTTTATGATTGGTTTGCCGAGTGTGGATAAATGGAACCTGAGCTCCAGGTTGCTCTTTGTTTAAAAAAAATTGAAATCATATTTTTAAGTTTCAAAAAATTCTGAAAAAATCCTGGATGTATACTATTGTCATATTCTGCCAACGTGTAAAATTTTCAGTTAGAAATATGATATATTTTGGGCTGTGTAAAAATGACTATTTGTCATTTGAAAGTAGTGAACAGTACAAATTTTTAACTCTTCAAAATCTGTCATATTTTGTTATTTTTGTGTAACCCAGAATATGAGTTGTTTTGAGTTGAGATTTTGCACGTTGGTACAATGTATCATTGTCTACATCCAGTATTTTTCAGATTTATTTGAAACTTCAAAAATATGATTTTCGAAAATAAAGGGCTCCATAGAGCTCGGCCTCCATTTGCACTGTCCGTTGGTTTGCCCACATTTTATCGCACTTGTCATATCTGTAAGTTTTGTATTTACTATTTAGTAAGCCAAAACCCCAAACTAACATGGTACTCCCTACTTTGATTGAAACAAGCATGTACACAAACATCAAACCCATAAGATCCATCAAACATACCACAGCTCCCACTGCCATAAGACCATATATGATGACTAGACATTTCTTAACAGTTAAAGCATATTCACATCATCTTATAGGCAGACGTGTTGATGAATAGTATTATCTCTATCTTCTACCACGAGCTCCACTCGTTGTTGGTGCCATCCTCATTGGTTGTTCTCATGGTAAACTCAAAAGAGCACTAGCAAGTAGCAGTGAAACATTATGTCGGCTATTAATTTCTTTTCTGGCTCAGTGTTCAACATGCCGCATATTCATACAACTAGGGTCATGTAATGTTTAAAAAATTCTAATGATCACATAGGTATTTGTGGTGACATAATACAAGGGGCTGACATTTTATGACACACACAAGATACTATTTACTGCCCCGTGAAGGCCTCATTTTCACAATCATATCAACAGTACTTGTATTCTTTTTATTGTGTTTACGTTCTTCATCTTTGCAGAAAACCTTTCTAGTTATGATCTAGCCTCATTTTTCTTGTCCAATGTGAATTGCAGTCTAAGCGAGATTCAGAGTGCTCGAGGAATTGTGGATGTGCTCGATGAGATGTTAAATGCACTTGACCACAGACACCCTGAGGTGAGCTCCTTCAAGAAATTATTGCGTTCTTATGTGTTGTGGTGTAGTATAAGTGCAGGACCTTGCATGTTTTTGCGTTCATTGGTTTTGTCTATTATGATTCCGTATCTCTACTGGACACATTTTCTTGATTCAGTGAAAACTATAGGCATACATATGTGAGTTGTCTGCTGTTTTCGCTTCGTCGTGCTATACTCCGGAGACTTTAGTTTTCACATGTAGCGTGTTGAGGTGTTCCATAGCATGTATTCTTATGTATTTCATTGTGGAAGCTGTCTAAACTGTGACCGGCCATTATTAGTCAGGTCTATTGGTCTATGATGGATGACAAAGTAATTTGTTTACTCAACCTTCAACTTATTTGGCCTGTTTGGAGTTTATTATATCATTCACTCAGAGCATATTCATATTGTCCAAACTTTTAATATACCTTGTCTGTCAATGCGTGCATGACTTTAAGCATTCCATTTGACCCAAACGAAACATGCTTAGCATGGTAGGGACTATTCCCAAGAAAATGAATACTGTAGAGATTCACAGCCATACTCTTTTGTTGAGACTACCTGGATAGAGGTTCATAGCTTGTGCTCTTTTCTTGAACTCGGTCTGCTTTATGGTTGATGTAATGGTGCCTACCTTATAAATTTTTATGCTTGATGACAACACAAGGAAAAACCATCACAACAAAATAATCTTTGTGAAATTGGGATGTCGGAACATTCCATTCACATTTTGCTGACCCTGATTACTTTTACTTGAAGTTTTGACCTAGTTGATTGTTTATAAGCCAACGATTGATTTTATTAATAAAAAAACTTGAATTGATGTGTATCATTTTGCTTCTCTATTTTACTATTATGTTCTTGTGCTAATCCTGTTTACTGTAAATGCTGATTTGATTGTGCTTCATGATATAGGGTGTGAGGGAGGAGGTCATTGTTGACCTTGTTGGTCAGTGCCGATCTTATCATGCTCGTGTGATGGATCTTGTTAGTGATACTGGGTATGTGTTTTTTACTATGGGTTTTAGTTCTGCGCATTTTACATTGTCATGTGACAAGGCTTCTGGTATTCTCTCTGCAGCGACGAGAGCCTTCTATTTCAGGCTCTAGGACTAAATGATGAGTTGCAGCGTGTTCTTCAGCGTCATGATGACATAGCGAAGGGAGTCCCTCCCAATATACCAGTACCTGTTGCTGGTAACATGAACCAAGGGGCAACCCCTCCCAGGCCTGCTGGGGTATCATTTTCCCCTCTTCTGAATGTACACCATGAGGACGATGAACCAGAAGATGAATTCTCTGTGCTTTCTCGCAGGCAAGCTATATTTGTGTTTCCATTATATTTTTACTATTAATATTTCATTATGCTAGTATTCTGAACTTTGAATGGTTGCTGCAACATCAACTCATATTATCTTTTTCTGAAATTGCGCTCCTCATGTCTGAAATGTTTAGTTTCTTTAGCTTCATGTCATGTTACTAGTAGTCACTGAATGTTTTTTAAAGGAAAATTGGGCTGTTCAGTTCATCAGCTGATATGCAAACAAATGCTTTGTAGGTCTGCAAGGGACGGCATAGCAGCTCAAGGCAACCTGTCCTCTGTTCCAAGAAATGAAAAGCCATACCCAAGCCCACTTCTTCCTCCACCACCGTCGACAAAAAGGCCTGTTTACACAGAGGCAAGCAGTGTTGACTATCTGAGTGGAGACTCCTACAAGACTGAAAAGGTGCCAGATGATTTTGTCAACCCAACGGCCCCAGCCAATATATCCGCACCATCTTATTCAAAGACAGAAACGGATCAACCGCCACATTATGATAACGTGCCCGACGACTTCATAAACCCGACTGCAGTACCCAGCTTTTCTATGCCTTCTCGTCCTACGAGTGAGTCGAATAGTTCATCTGTGAATAAGGTTGAGAGCCTTCCTGACGATGACTTTATAAACCCCACTGCACTGCCTGGTTTTGCTTCGTCTTCAACTAACGAAGATCTTCCAAAAGCTCCATGGGAAGCGCAAGCTCCAGTCTCTCTACCGCCCCCTCCTGCAAGGTATGGCCAAAGACAGCAGTTCTTTGAGCAGCACCATGGCGTTCCTGGTGGTAGCAATGGAGATGGCTATGATGAACTACTGACGCAGACAGGAAGTTTTTCTCTTAACCAAAGGAACACTGAGAATGAGAAGATTGCACCAGTGTCGACCGCATCCCGCCAGCCCAAACCTGAGGATTCCCTTTTCAAGGATCTTGTTGATTTTGCCAAGAAGAATCCGTCTTCTCCATCTAAACCAGCCAACAGCCGCAGAACTCGCTGAGTGACGAGTGTTTCAGTCATGTAACATGCATAATTGAGTTGCCAGGCAGCTGGTTTGGCTACAGGTTAGCGAGTTAGATATACCATCAAATAAGAGGGTTCGGACTGTTTTTCATTGCCTTTGGAATTATTTGGTTTGCGCACTAGAACAATTAGAATCACAGATGTCAGATACGAAGTCATGATACTGGGTGTGGTGTGTAGCAAGTTTACTTTGATTTTTTTCTCTTCTTTTCTGGTATTGGTTTCTGCCTTGAGTTTACGTAGCTGTATATATTGCTACTCCATTCGACAACAATATTCATAGTTGAGTTTGCAATTTGATCTGTTAAAGACTTGGTTCACAGTTCCCTTTCAGCGCGAAGAAATTGTGGACACATCCATTCAATTCATACCTAGATCTTGTACTGAGCAGTTAGCTTGTAGGATTCTAGTGCTTTGCAGATGAAATTCTGACGACATCCTTGTCAAAATGCATGGCAGATCTGCTGCTAATGTTTGGAACTGAACCATCTTGTCAGTTTGCGTACAAGCAAGAATATCGGCTCAGTCGTTCATACCTGAATGAAGAACATGGACGATCGTGAGAGCTTTCATAACAATGGTGCATGGATTTTTCTAAGAATTGTCATGGCAACTCATTCGCCACCTTCTTTCGTCGCGTGCTAGCTGCACATGCACGCATGATCCATGTGTACACCAGTTCTTTTTTGTTGTCGTCGTTGAACACGACGTATATGCCAATTTACAGTTATAAATAGTCCCTTTCCCTCCATTGTAAGTAGTGGGCGAGCATGATGTAGCACTGCTTGGGACTCCGGGATCTTTTCTCACAGGCTGTAGTGATTTTGCGTTGGTTTTGTCTAGTACTCGACGAACTGATTTGGCTGCTGTCACTAGAAAAAGTGAACCGAATTTGGCCAGCACAAAGAGGGTTGCGACGAACAGCGTGATGAAGGAAGTAGACACGCGTGTTGGAGGCGAGAACCTGCATGAGCCCCGCGCCGGAATCCGGCCCGTCTGCAGGAGTGTGAGAGCATCTCCAACCGGAGTTGTCAAATTTGACCCGTGGACACTGTCCGGACAAACACCAAAAATGGTCTCCCACAACCATGCCCCCCATATCCGCACCCTCAAAACCATACTAGCCATGCAACGTAAAACTAAACAACGTAGATCTGAGCTCAAATGTACTACGGATTGCATAAGAGTACTTCGATCGGAGCTCATAGTTCGGATTACATACATAGGGCTAAACTATATAGACAAAGTAATAACAAAAGTGGGCAAACCGGCAGCGCCGCCATCCTCTGTGTCCACCGGTCCCTTCGCCTTCATCGGCGGCGCTTCACTGTTGTGACGCTGACCCCTTCCCCTTGTCATCACCGGAGGGGCGGTGGCGGCGCAGCAGCTCGAAGGCCGCGTAGGGGTCGGCGTGGGAGGAGCCGGAGCTGTTGGAGCGAGCAGCGAGGACGGCGCGGGTCTGCTCCTCGGCGAGCCTGGCCGCGCGGTCGCTCTTCGCCGCCTCCTTCTTCGACTCGACGATGGCGGCGTCGAGCATGGCCTTGTTCTTGCGGCGGAGCCGCCTGGCGTCCGTCTCCGCGGTCGTGTATGACCGCTCCAAGACGGCCAAAGGCATCGGTTCGTTCGTGGCGGCGTGCAATGCCCGCTCCGCCGCAGCGGGATCCGCCTTGCGGAGCTGCCGATAGGCCTTCCCCTCCGTCTCCGGCGTGCGCATCCGCTTCGAAGACGGCGGGGTCTTCGGAAGAAGCCTCCATCCGCCGGCCCTGTCCGGCAGAATCTTCCACCCAGGTGGAGCTTGGACAGGGGGGACGGCGGGGAGGCGCGGATCTTGCCAGAGCCGCGCGTGGTGGAGGAGCCGACGAAGCCGCGACAGATCTTGCCGGCTGTGGGCGGCGCCGCGCCGGCGCAAGCTCGGACCAGCGGCTGCATTGGCCTCCGCTAGGCGACGCCGCCGCCGCGCTGGATCCGCCCACATCCTTCAAGGATTGCTCGACGGCGATGCGGAAGGCCTCCTCCTCCGCATCTACAGGCCTGGGTGAGCGGCGCGGCGCCGCCGCGTCGGAAAGCTCCTCATTCTCCAAGCTCCAGTCGATGGAGGAGGAAGACATTGCGCTGGAGAGCGGAGAAGGCGAGGAGAGTGGCGGGTGCGGAGTGGACTGGAGTGAGGTTAGGGTTTCGGGCGGTGGGGATATTTGTGGGGACGGAGGAGCCACGCGGCGGAAGTCAGCGGAACAACGGCGACGGTCGGCCATTTAGCGGCGACGGTCAACCTCCCGTCGTGGTTCTGCTGTGTCAGCGATTAAGGGGCGGACGCGCTCGGGCGCGTCCGGGCCGCCCCAAACCCGCCCCAGATATAGGCTGGGTTTGGGGTGTGCCGGACCGTCCGATCGTTTGGACTGCCTTTGGGGGACTCCGGTTGGGTGGCTGTTTTTTGCCCAAAAGCTGTCCGGGCTGTCCGCCCGGAGTTTGGGCTGGCTTTGGCAACTCCGGTTGAAAAATGCTCTGAGCAGTTCAAGATTGGCCTCTTCTACCCCTACTGGCACATCACAAGAGAGTGGAACAGTGGAAGACACACGTGACATGCCACGCAAGTACTCATAACAGTACAAAATCCACATGTACAACAGAACAAAGGTCACAGGGTACATAGATCTTGTTGTTTACTACGCTTTTCCAGCTCCAGATGAGGCCTATCTCCATGTGCACTGTTGAGCTAGTTTGATGGTGAATTGCAGAGCGAAAAGCTTAAACGGTTATGCGTAAAACCAAGATTAATTGGTGTTTCCTTGCACGTAGCAACCTACATTTGGACGTCCTGTTGCGTTTTTTTAAACAGATTTCAGAATTATCACATACAGTTCGATGATTTTGTTTTCTCATTCCCAGGCACGCAAGGCAGAAGAGAACATGCCATTTTGTTTCAGTTAAAAAAGATTGGCATATTCTGTCCCCTAGCACTGGCACGGCCACTAGAGTGGAAGCCAGGCCACACATGGTAACAATACAAATGGCACGTGTAGAACAGAAAAAAAATACGTAAGGCATATCTGTTTTGTAGTAGTAGGCTTTTTCCAACTCGAGGTGAGGTGTCTCCCGTGCTCTGTGCTAGAAACCCCAAAAAAATTCTCCAACAAAACTAAATCTCTTTTGTAACAATAGTTTTTTTTTACGTCGAGTGTAAGCTTTGAGCTTGGCATGGACTATAAAGTAAAAGTTATGCATAGCATAATTAGACACCCATGTACATAATTTCTAATGAGATTTTTCTAATAGGAAGTTACCGAAGGCACCATTATAATGGTTATTTTCCATGTATTTATCAAATCCTTTCAAAATTCCAACATACTTCATAAAATTGTGATGTACCCCTTACAACTAGTAGAATTACGTATATCTTTTCCCCTAACAAGGAATGCTATTGATCTTCCATACTTTTTTTTTTTCAAAATGTAGCTGGACTATGGACCCGCGACTTGGCTTTTCAGAGTTCCCAACACACAATTTTGTCTATGGATTTTATATTAATATATGAAAAAACATAACATGTATTTTTTTTGGGGTCTCTTTCGTTCATATTTTGAGGACGTAGGAATGAGAAAACCACAATAATAAAACAGGAATTATATGCGAAAAAAATAAGAAACATAGTTCTTTTTTGTGAACTTGAAAAATTGGTTCAAAAGAGTACAAACACACAAGACTAATAAATACAACAAATCAAAATCAAACAATATACTCCATTCGTTCACAATTACATTGCTTTCTGGATTTAGTCAAAGTCAAACCTTGTAAATTTTAAACAAATATAGGAAAAAATATCGACACATGCAATATAAAATTTAATATTACTAGAATCATCATAAAATTTATTTTCTTATTATATGCATTTGATATTATAAATGTTGATATATTTTGTATATTTTTTAAAAGTTGACTTTAAAAACCCATACGGGAAGTAAATAAAACAGAGAGAGTAAAAATACATTTTTATGCCACAAATGAGTTCGGTTTCACAATTCTGCATTTGCAGTCATTCTATGAACATTTTCGAGCTGCGTGCAAAATTGTTTTACCCTCTTTTGTTCATAGGCAAAATGGTTGGTTAGGGAAATGGATGTACAATCTATCCACCTAGGTTCAATTTCTCACGGTCACAGATTCTGGTTCTTATTATTTGAAAAAAAGAATCAGATGTAGAGATTTTCCCTAACACATTCCTTTCAAAAAAATGGAGAAAATATATTAATAAGAATTTTCTTTAGTTAACAAAATTAGAGAAAAAAATTATTTTTTCTCAGTTTCATAAGATATTTCCTATGTTTTTCATTTGCTCCATCCAATCGAAGTGGTAATAATATCACAAAGAAAATTATTATCTTTGTTTGTCATCCACCTATCCTATGAACCAAAAGAGGCTCTTGGAAGACAAATATACTACTCCCTCCCTCCCGGTTTATAAGTCCGACACGTGTCCCTAGATCATCAATTTGACCAATGTCAAATTATTTGTATAATATAAAAAATATACCATTAGAAAATATAAAGTCCAAATTTTCAAATGATATATTTTTTTGTAATATATAACTCGAATTATGGTGGTCAAATAGACAATCTAGGGACACGTGCAAGACCTATAAACTGGGACGGAGGGAGTAGTACTCTTTTACTCTCGAAAAATATAATTTTTTATTACATGCACAATTTATTCACTTGTACACATACCAGTGGTCAAAATTTTAAAACGCTAATTACATGTGTAATTACGCGCCTTACATTTCTGGCCAAAGTGGGTAATAAATGAATCAAATTGGTGTAAATTTATTGCTTTCCAAAGTGAATCGTGGAAATAATTAGCACATCCAATTAATCACGCCCACTCTTTATCCGTCGTTCCAGATCTGGGGCCAAAGTTAATGTCTTCATATTTGTGCAACAAATGACCAAATTAATAGGAATATCTCCCGAAATCAGGACGAAATTGATATATTCCATCAAAATCCGTAATCCCAATAATATTTTCTCCTATCTAGGAGCAGTAAATTAATATACGCCGGATGTTCTTATCCCATTCCTTATTTGGAATCGGGTCCTGGCTCAGCTAATCAGGAACCCGTGGACATGTCACGGAGCCGACGTGGCGTCCTCTCATTGGTCTGACGCCATGGCTGCACATGTCCACGACGTGTACCATGTACCGTGATGTGGCCTGTGGATTGGGCCCACCTGTCAGCCGTAAACGCACTCCCGTGCTCGTCGCCGCTACTATTAAAGCCCGTGGAGTGCAGCGGCGTGGCTCAGAAGAAAATCTCGCGACTCGATTACGCCATGGCGATCAGCAAGGTCTGGATCTCGCTGCTGCTCGCGCTCGCCGTCGTGCTGTCCGCGCCGGCCGCAAGGGCGGAGGAGGCGGCGGCGGCTGCCGAGGAGGCCGCGCCCGCGGAGGAGGCCGTGCTCACCCTGGGCGCGGACAACTTCGAGGACGCCATCGCCAAGCACCCCTTCATCCTCGTCGAGTTCTACGCCCCATGGTGAGCGCGCCCTCGCGTTTTGCGTCTGTGGATTGTGGGTCGGCGGTTGTTTTGGTGGGATCTGAGGAGTTCACATCGTGAGTTGGTCTCAGATGCCGGAATTGCGTAGGACGGTGGTCACTGGTGTGATTGGGGATCTAGCTGGTGGTTTGGCTCCGGTGTTTCTGTTGTAGTCTGGGTTCGATTCAGGGGTTCTAGAGGGTTTTGAAGCTGTTGGATCCCTTTTGGGATTTCATGGACAGTTGGTGATGTTGATTGACTACTGGTAGTGTCCAATTTTATTCTATATGTAGCCGATTCGATAGTGTTTCGACCGATTTTAATACTAGTACGCAGTTTGTCCGAATTTCGTCAAAGTCTAGTCGCTGATTCTGTAAAATAATCGTTGTCATTTCCAGGTGTGGACACTGCAAAAGCCTCGCTCCAGAGGTAATTCATCTACATCACCACTCCCATAGCAGAAATGTTTCGACTCCATTACTTAAATTTCCATGTGTGTGCTGTTTCAGTATGAGAAGGCGGCCCAACTGCTGAGCAAACACGACCCACCGATTGTTCTTGCTAAAGTTGATGCCAACGATGAGAAGAACAAGCCGCTTGCGTCCAAGTACGAGATCCAGGGCTTCCCTACTCTTAAGATCTTCAGGAACCAGGGGAAGAACATTCAGGAGTACAAGGGTCCTAGGGAGGCTGAGGGAATTGTTGATTACCTGAAGAAGCAGGTTGGACCTGCCTCAAAGGAGATCAAGGCTCCAGAAGATGCAGCGAACATTGAAGACGGGAAGATCCACATTGTAAGCTCTGAATTCATATATCAGTCATCATATAGCCGTTGCCCGTAGGCTCAAAGTAACGATTGCAATTTGTATAGGTTGGTGTCTTTGCTGAATTCAGCGGCACTGAGTTTACAAACTTCATGGAGGTTGCTGACAAGCTGCGGTCTGAGTATGAGTTTGGCCACACTTTGCACGCCAACCACCTCCCACGCGGTGATGCAGCAGTCGAGAGGCCATTGGTTAGGCTGTTCAAGCCATTTGATGAGCTTGTTGTTGACAGCAAGGTTATACTCTACTATTTGTTATTCCTCTTGTTGGCCACACTTATTAACGTCATGTGAGTTACTTGGTATTGACATACTAATGCTACACTTTGCAGGATTTTGATGTTTCTGCTTTGGAGAGCTTCATTGAAGCTAGCAGCACCCCGAAGGTTGTTACTTTTGACAAGAATCCTGACAACCATCCTTACCTCTTGAAATACTTCCAGAGCAATGCTGCCAAGGTAATGACTGACGCAACTTGAATCCTAGAAATCTTGATTATATATATTATTCCTTGTATGAACTTTTGGATGGTTGATCTGTACTGTATGTCTAGTCAGTTATAATCCTAACCTCACTCTTTGTAACTAAAGAGGCAATGATGGTTAAATTTGATTATTTATGGATGTCGAACCAGATGCTTGATTGCCACTGTGTATTTCAATTTTCAGCCAAACTTCTTTCAGCCAATGTTGGTTAAATTTGTAAAAAATCCTCAACCTTATTATGTAAGGAGGTTATATTTGACAATCACACTTAAGTTTTGATATGTATGGTTGATGAATATTTATCTAACTTACTCAGCAGAAGTCTTCGAGCTGCACAACCAACTACCTTTTAGTCCATTGTGAACCCTTTCTTTTACGTTCAGTGTCCTCCTTGTACAACGATGGAAACATCTTGCGATGAATTTCATCAGGGTATTTAAAGCATAAATTTCCTGTGGTTGAGCTATTAGTTTATCTAGGTCCACTAGCCTTACAAAATTCTGATCTTTGTTTTTTCACCCATTGTGTTTTACATGGATGATATGCTAGTTGCAGTCTTATGTATACTGATTAGCTCGTGATGCTGCCTGGCATGTTTTGATATTGCATTACTTTTGACATCGAAAGAGTTCAGATATATGTTAATAGTGGTGAAGCTGCTTAGAGTATTAGACTGCAATATCTGCAATTCTTTTTTTTTTGTGTTAGAAATAAGATTTTGAACTGTGTCCAACTTTAAATATCATGATCACGTTCAACTATTGTGACTCTTGAAAACTTTTGAAAATTATAGCATGTTTAGTTTGGAGTTTTGGATAATTATATGTGACTTTTGTTCTCTGACATCAAATGGTGTGCAGGTCATGCTCTTTTTGAACTTCTCCACTGGACCATTTGAGTCCTTCAAATCTGTCTACTATGGCGCTGCAGAGGAGTTCAAGGACAAGGAGGTCAAGTTCCTAATTGGTGATATCGAAGCGAGCCAAGGGGCCTTCCAGGTTGGTTTCTTGTTTCCCCTCTTCTTCAAGTTATTATCCAAACTAATATTTTTTCCTGATGCTAACATTTTTTGTTGTTGAAATATAGTACTTTGGGCTGAAGGAGGATCAGGCGCCACTTATTCTCATTCAGGATGGTGACTCCAAGAAATTTTTGAAGGATCAGATTGAGGCTGACCAGATTGTTTCTTGGTTGAAGGAATACTTTGTAAGTACCGTTATTTGTTTGGATTTTTCTTTTCTAGATTATCTGTCTAGCCGTTTCACAAACGTTGTTGTTTGCAGGATGGTAAATTGTCGCCATTCAGGAAGTCTGAGCCTATTCCCGAGGCTAACAACGAGCCTGTTAAGGTTGTTGTGGCTGACAATGTCGATGATGTGGTCTTCAAATCTGGCAAAAATGGTATTTATTCGCGTTAATCTTTTTCGTCCGTGAACTAGACGTCAAGTCTATAACCAAGACATCCTAGAAGAGATATCATTGATTTGCAACTTTGTATTGCAGTTCTTATTGAGTTTTATGCTCCCTGGTGTGGACACTGCAAGAAGCTAGCTCCTATCCTGGATGAGGCAGCTGCCACTCTTCAAAGCGAAGTGGATGTTGTCATTGCCAAGATGGTAATCTTTGTTTCCATCTCTATATGAGTAGAATCTGTTGTCCTTTCCTTGGGCCCTCACCCAAGCTCAAGCTGTTTTTAACCTTTGTTCCCAGGACGCTACCGCGAATGACGTGCCAGCAACTTTCAAAGTCGAGGGTTACCCGACCCTATACTTCGTCACTCCCAGCGGGAAGATTGAGTCCTATGAAGGCGGCAGGACAGCTGACGATATTGTCACCTACATCAGGAAGCACAAGGAAACCGCTGGGCAGGCTGCGGCGACCGAGGAGGCTGTGGGTGAGGTCGACACCGAGCCTCTGAAGGATGAGCTCTGATCAGTCTCTCTTCTAGCCGTAGACAGGGAGAGGAGGAGCTGGCGCTAACATGTTTTGCTTCCAACGCCAGATTTTGCTGAGGGTAGTTCTAAGAGAAGATGAGACTTGGTTGTTGGATGTGTTGGCTCCGGTTTTGCCTGATACTGTATCTCATTGAGAGAATACTACTGTAACAATCCGTCAGTGGTGTACTTATACTTAATTATCGAGAAAGTGACAGTAGAAATGGATCGTGGGAGAGATTGGGTAAGTAATAAAGTGGCGCTTCTGCTGCCTTGTAGCATCATCATTTGGCTTGTAGATTAGAACCTAAACCGAAAATACGCAGTGACTCTCGGGTACAGCGCAGCCAATATTCAAAAAGAATTACCAATTCAAAAAACTTCAAATATGCTGAACTATAGTTGGAGATTCGACCATTTTTAAATTTTCTAAATTTCTTTCCGTATATCAAATGCACTTGTCTCCATATGTCATTAGTCTGCGTCCCTTACACTACCTCTTTAAGTTTTTGAGAGCTAAAAATGAGCTCTAATACATCGAGTAGGGCGTTTCGAGGCTGAGCATCATTAAGCTTGGTTTTAAAAAAAAATCAGAATTGATATTTTTATGTTCAATTTTTCTAAAAGAAATTCCTACGTGTAAACAATGTGTAGTCTACCCTTGTGCAAAAACTCAATGAAAAATTCACCATATTTTGGCCTGAGGAAAAAAAGACAAATGTGTAGATCTTGATGTGTGAACGGTGCACAGTTTCAAAATTTAAATATTTATCATTTTTGTGTAGGCTAAACTAATTCGTATATTGAACTTAAAATTCGCACAGTGATAGTGGTAAATCTTAACATTTTCTACACATAATTTTTGGAAACTTGAAAATGCATATTTCGATTTTTTTTGAAGTCTAGCTTGATGAGAATGGTGGGTACTTTCCGACGGTGACAACGGTGAAGGATATAAGCTGCTAGGACAAAGTTCTCGGAGATACCTCTACTAGCGATAGGCCCTGTCTTGTTTTGGTCGACGATGAGGTGGATGGCCCTCCAGCTGCACGTTCGGTTAATATGGTTAATTCGGTTCAGTTTATACGGTTATACGGTAAATACGGTTTTAGTACTTCGGTAAATTTGGTTTTGTATGAAAATACGGTTCGGTTTCGGTAATAACCATTTAATTTCGGTTCGGTTTCGGTAATAACCAAACTAACCAAAGTTGACGCGAATTTTTGAATAACACATAATTTTTATGGCCATATATTTCAGTTTTATCTATTATATGAAAGAATGGATGTGTTTCACGAGTTAGAAACAAAAATATAAAAAGTAATCGGCCAAAATAACAAGATGGACACTTGAACTCACAACCTGTGCACTGAAAACAGACCAATGGACGCTCAGACATGTACAGTGTGCATCCCACACGCTATATAACAAGTTTCTCGAAGTTGGGCTGGGCCTTAAACGCATGATTTTGTACTGCACTAGGCTATTCGGTTAATTCGGTTTTCGGTTATGTATTTTACTAACTGAAACCTAACCACTAACCACGAAAACCGGACATTCGGTTGTGGTTAGGTTTTTTTCCGGTTCGGTTTTCGGTTTCGGTTCGGTTATGCACAGTCTAAGTTGGCCCTCTGCATTCTGTGGGTGAGCAGTCGCGACATTGCTTTTATAGGACAATTTTGCAGAGAGATTGACCTAAAAGCATCGGCTGAGCGAGCATCGTTAAGCTTGGGATCGAAGAACTGATCGAAGAAACGCAACAATGGTGATTTAAGCGAACCCCAGAAGCGGCAGTAGAAAGCCGGCCCGAACCCGTCCGGCCAGACCAACCCCGGGGTGTTCATTCAGAGGAAGGCATCTGACATTTCCTGGGGAGTGAATGGGTCGTCGAGGAAGGGCAGTGCGCTGATGATGGTGAATGGGCGTGTAGATGGATGAGAGGCGGAAATTCCAAGTCGGGTTAAAAGTACTTAGTTCCTAAGAGATCGAAGTAGAAGGAGGTTTCAAACCCTAGATCTGACATTTCATCCCCGACGAGCAGCTCGACCGCGCGCTGGCGGCGACGTTGCTGCGGTCCAAGCACGAGGCGGCGGAGCACGCCGCCACGGCCGCCCGCGACGAGGAGCTCGAGGAGGTCCTCCTGCAGCAGACGCTGGTCATCAGCTGCCTCTCGCCCGTCATCGACCTCGTCTCCGACGAGGAGTGAAGCTCCTCCGCCGCTGCGTCGCCGCCGCACCCGTGGCTCCGGTGAGGAGCAAATTTTGCAGTCCAGGGTTTGGGCGGCGATGTGTAGTTCTAGGCTAATCTAGGGTTTGCATTTTGTGTAAAAACAACGATGAAATCTATCTGTAGCGAAGAACATCTATCTAGTATGAACTGTACTTTGTTCCCGCTAAAATCTGCATGTTGAAATTCAGATTTGCAGTTTCGTTTGCGGGCTCTGTTCTTCGCGGCACGATTTCTCGCGCAAGAACACGAAAAACCTGACCCTTAAAATTGTTTTGCGGGTTCGCGTTTTGCGGGTACTGCTAGAGATGCTCTTAGAATAGAAGTTTATGGATAATGACTAAAAATTTGGACCCGTCGGTGTTCAAGGAAATTGATTCTATTGTATCGCCTCCGATTGGAGGCACAAACGTGGAAGTACCTTGAATTGTCGTTGCCGTCCGTAGCGTGTTTAATTTTGGTCCTCATTTTCCAATGGTTGACGCGGAGGATGGCTATGACGACGTGTCTAAGGCGAGACTCAGGGTGTGCGAGGGGTCTAGTTTCTTCAATCGTGTCTCTTGGAAAGAAATGACCAGCTTGGAGTTCGATTCCATGATGATGGTGGGCTTAACGGATTTGAGCGCGAAACGGGTTTTTTTCAGCGCGAAACAGGATTTGTGCCACAAGGACTGGCCGAGGGATTGGCCCAGTATTTTTCGAAACGAAAAAAGGCGGGAGAGGTGGAGATGGAGGCTATGATGAGCACATGATCGGAGATGAAACGAGTTAGAGAAGAGATGGAAGAGTTTGGGAAGGAATCTTCCCAGGACTGATTAATTAATGAAGGCGCGGTCCAGTTTTCTAGTGTGGGGCAGGACCGATTGTCGGACCAGGTGTATGATCGGTCCATGAGAGGCAGCTCTCGTTGATAGTGGCATTGAACATATCAGCTTCGTTCTGTCTGAAGGACTTCTTATTTTTATCTGAAAGGTAATGCATGAGGTTAAACTGGATGATCCTCGAGGAAAGATTGGTTGAGACTTGAGAGCGTGATCCGTCGGCGCGTACACGTTGGTGACCACTATAGTATGTCGCAAGGCCGTGAAGGTGGCAAGGGTTCAGGAGAACGTGTAGGATCCTTTGTTTTCAGCGATAAGCGAGAAGAGAGAGGGCGAGAAAGCATTGATCATGCCACCAGCAGAACCAATTGCGGGGAGAGAGGAGAATTGGTTGCACGAACGCGGGGAGAAAGGAGTTGGCTTTAGGACTTGAACAGACGTCTAGTTTTGTTTCTTGCAGGAGGGTGATGGAGTGTCTAAGTTCTACAAGCTCGGCTAACCCGTCTTTGCACTTGTCATCGTCGACAAGACCCCATATGTTCCAAGAAGCAAGAGAGAAAGTATTATTCATAAACACATAGCATACGCCTTTTTTTTTGTTTTTCATAATTTGGCAGAGACGCAGAAATAGCTTAGGGGCTCCGGCATTTTCATATTATCGTACGAGCGTACAAGGTGTTGCGGCCGAAAGACTGAAAGAAACATGAACTGAAATAAGCATAGGCCACTGGTGGGCATCGGGAGTAGTTAGCGTAAAACTACCACTCTACAGACTAAATCATAAAAAACTATCACTTTTGCCCGCAATCGCAAAAAACTACCACTTTTGGTCCGCTGATTGCAAATTGCGCTAAAAGTCGATTTGGCTGCGGATTGACACGGAAACTGACTGGGCGGGCCCAGCCGTCAGAGATTACGTGGCAAGGGATAGACGGCGGCCGTTTGATCACAAAAAACTACCACTTTTGCCCGCAATCGTAAAAAACTACCACTTTTGGTCCATTATTGCAGTGTGATGTTTCTATTTATCTCGAACTGTTTATTTGTTTGACAGCAGTACACAATAATAAAGATAGAATCGACATAATCTTACACAGTAATAATAAAGATAGAATCATCATAGTTTAACACAACAACACTGACTGAATCCACATAGTTTTACACAGCAACACAGAGTAAATCCACAAAGTTTTACAAAGCAATAATGCTTGAATCCACATAGTTTAACACAGCAATATTGCTTGAACAAATACAGACCACACTTGGTCTTCGACACATAGTCTTACACAGAAATAGCACATTGTCTTCAACATAAATGGACCACACTTGGTCTTAGAGATCAGCCTTCCCTGCTGCTGGCCTCTTATAGGAGTTAGCATTCCCTGCATTCAGGTATCCTTGCATCCTACCTGTTACCCTCCTTGTTCTGCTGCTGACCCTAGTTGGTGGTGGTTCACTGGTACCCGAACCAGATGCATGACTACTCCTTGGTGCAGAAAATGGTCTTGGTACAGCTGGTACACCACGCCGGGAAGAAGAAAGTGTTGAAGCCCTTGTTGCAGAGCCACCACGCCTGGCAGAAGAAGGTGCAGAGCCACCAGGTGGTGCAGAATAAGCTGGTGGAGGTGTTGCCGCATTTGGAGTAGTTCCTGGTGGAGAAGTTGCTGCACTGTGTGAAGTTGCGCTGCTGGTAGGCCTGCTAGACTGTTAACCAAAAAACATTTGTTACAAAATGGTAGGAAATTAGATGGTTGCTGCATTGTGTACAAACATTTTAATTAAATCACCTGGTGATGTTCTTTTCTTAGTTGTCAACCGCTACTGGATAAAATTCTGCATCATCACTAATGTATGTCAACTCATCCTTGTTCAGTTCCCATATGTCATCATCCAAACTGTCCAATATTAAGAGAAACAACTGTGAAAAACTGTGTGAAAATTTACAGCTAACAAATTATGATTTCAACTAAGCTATTCTATAATTTATAAGCTGAATCCTAACCTCCTAAGCCTCCGCACACAATGAATCTGACAGCTAGATATACAGAGACAAGAGAGGGTGCAGTACACTTACTCGACGGTGACACATGGATGTGGCCGCTGCATGCTCGTCTTTGATGGTGCGGCCGCACCATTCTCTGGCGACAGCGCTCCAAATCGCGGCGAGGGGTCGCCGCCTCCTGAATCGCCGCCGCCGCACTCAGATCCCCCGCGCAGAGCACCACCGCCAGGGCCGACACCGCAAGACTCGCCCTCGCCCTCAAATCCTGTGCGCAGAGCGCCGACGCTTGGGTCGCCGCCGCGGCCTGGAGTAGCCGCCGCCATTGCCGCCGCCGCCGGGAGCGTTGGACAGGAGAGCGTGGTCGCGGGGGAAAATGAACCCTACACAGCGCTATGAGACAGCCCTTGACGGCACGAAACGGCCGCCGTCTATCCCTTGCCACGTAATCTCTGACGGGTGGGCCCGCCCAGTCAGTTTCCGTGTCAATCCGCAGCCAAATCGACTTTTAGCGCAATTTGCAATCAGCGGACCAAAAGTGGTAGTTTTTTGCGATTGCGGACAAAAGTGATAGTTTTTTGTGATTTAGTCTGTAGAGTGGTAGTTTTACGCTAACTACTCGGGCATCGGCCGTCGCCACACCACTTCTTCCTCCTCTTACTCGTGGCCTCCCCCGCCTGTGTATGGTTTCTCTGATCCGGTTTAGGATCAGGGCAGCCTTGTACTTTGATCCCATCTGTTGTCGTAACTGTAACAGTTGGTTAGCGGTAATTTCTCGAAAAATCAGCAAATATCAATGTGGAAACTTAGCATCCTCAAAGATCTTGCAACCTTACTGATTCACTGAACTACAACAAAATATTTATGTGGCATGGAAATGTTGTGTTCATTCTCTGTTGTAGTACTAAAAATGAATAATAAGAGCTGATAAAATGATCAACAGAGAATGAACTGAACAAAATAACGTGAAGCAATCTAGAGAAGCTGCAGAGTGGAAATATGTATTGCAGAAGGTTCAGTCATAGATAATAGTGTATGTAGCCACAAACACCATTCAAATGCTTTAAACACAGAGCAAGATTTTACCTTGGTCATATACAAGCAGTCCTAAGTTCCTAACCTACATGCCTAGTAGATCAAACATGGAGCTCCCCGACATGAATAAAAAAAAATTATGTTATGAACGAAGTGCTTCTGGAGCTCAGTACAAGATTATGACCGAGTATTTCCGCAGCTCAGTCACTAGCTTATATGTATAAGCAATTAAGCAGATGCATTGCTAGTATCAGCCGCAACCTAATGCGTATAGAAACTAAACACAATAGTACAAACTCATTTAGAGAGGTGGAGCTGATGGAAGAGCGATTAATAATGAAACTAAACACAATATGGCTGTTGGCTACGGTATCGTACTCTGTTTTGGTGTAATGATGCTCGCCCATCAGGAGTGTCGCTAGCCCGCTCTCTGGGATTTCATTTGTGAGCATAATTCCTTCGGGATTTTCCGCAGAGATTGAACAATGACTAATTTCTAACCACAATAATGACAAAAATTGGAAATGACAACCAAATAACTGTACACATATAAATTTAGATAAGTATAACCATCGTTAGCATTATTTAGTACTAGTATTTCAGTGAGTTATCAGGCATGAAAAACAACTTAATCCAACTACTTATGAAACCTATCTTCCCATCAGTAAATCAAGTGAACCTCGTGAGTGAATTTGGACACAGGGCTGCCATTCGAACCTCAAGATCACAGATCTTTTCCTCCTTCCAACGATCTGCAAGCTATCAAAATATATTTCAGGACTTCTAATGATAATTTGTGGGGAAAAACATATTTTGATTGCATGGTTGCGCCACAAAGTATGATTATTCAGAGCATGACAGGTTTTTTCTCACCGGAGCAGCTGCGGCCGGTAACAGCCGGTGAGCCAGTACAGCAAAATGATCATTCCATGAAGCAAATATGGCAGGATTAAGTTTCATAAGCCATATGCAAATCACTAGAAGAGTAAACTTCAAATCTGCTCACCTCGAGTGGTATTTGTGATTAAATAAAGACTGAAGTGTTGAACTGTAGTAGAATCTAGCAACCTTGAACTCTAGTAGAATTAAGCAACCAGGCCAACAAGACAAGAGGTTCCTTCACTTCCTCTGCTGATTACATATGCAAATTGTACCTGCCATACAACAAATGAGTTCAGGGGTGTGCAATCAGAGTATTAAGTTCACTGTTTCAAGGTGTTATTTTATCTTCCATAATTCAGTATGGAATTTTTCATAATTGCAGTTTGCAGAACAAAATTAAAAAACTGAAGCTTATGCCAGATGTATTAGAAACTAACCCATCCAGTGAAAAGGTTATAAAAAATGGCGCTCAACTTCATAACAGGAGTAGAGAAATATGTAGCTTCTTGATATTTTAATTTTTTGAGGATCCAGAACAACATACACAGGAACGGAGCCATATCAAGATGAGCGAAATAAGCGGAGGGCCGGTGGAGGCGACTCGGGGGCGATTTTGGGTGTTGGCCGGGGATCTCGACGGCGACGCCCGGGGATCGGACAACAACGATGGCAATGAGGATGCCGGCGACGGTGGAGACGAAGGTAAGGTCATCGTCTCTCCATTCCGGTATTTTTGCAGGACGCCTTCGCCGGAGACACACATCACGCTGGAGGACCGAAGATCACGAGAAGACAAACGGATCCTCCGGCGAGAGGCACAAAGGTACGCGGCTTTAGCCATGAATGGCATTTCTTCAGATCGGTCGTTGATCCATGGATCCGAGGTTCAGAAGAAGGTGGGGCTCTTGCGCCTGCCCTTTGGCCGACCTACGAGGTTAAAGCTGCCCGTGCTACCGCCGTTAGTCATGCGAGACGATGGTGAAGGAAGCTGGGAGCTGGTCCAACGCCGACACTGCCGCCGCGCCGGGGATGCGTCACTGGTGTCGGAGAAGATCGGCAGCGGTGGTGGATCGTATTTTTCAAATAAATTCAAAAAACCTGCCAGCGGCTATGTAGGCTGAGCTGTGAGATCTGAATCGCGGGCCAACGAGGCCAGCCCAATAGACCATGCGGGTCAGACTGCTGGGCTACCTATGCGGGCAAGAGGCCGAATCAACTTGAATCAGAACCGGGGTATACATGCGATACTAGGGTTTTCCAAGCTTCGATCGATCCTTCTTTCGCCGCCGACTCGAGCTGCTGCTGCCATGGTGAGCAATGGCAGGGGACGAGGAGGCGCTGGAGACGGCCGTGGTATTCCGCCTGGTCGCGACTATGGACGAGGCTATCCTCCTGGCCGGAGCAGTGGTGGATACGGAGGACCGTTCCGGGGAGGAGCGGCGGGCCGTGGCAACTACCACGTCGAAGGACCGAGTGGGACGGCCGGTCAGGGGGATCACCGGAACAATCTGGGGGCCGGAGGTCCGAGCGGCACAGCGGGGCAGGCTGATCACCGGCAGCAAAATTTCGAGGCGGCGAATGGTGCGGGTTTCGGAACCTTCAACGCTGGCTCGGGTTTTGGCAATGGTGGGCAGCTTAGACAAAACAACTACAATCGGCCTCCCCAATTTCGTGCGGGCAGGTTCGATGGTGGAAGATACTCTCGTCCAACAGGAGGGTACTCGGGACAGAACACGAACAGGGAGATAGCTACTGGTTTCACGGATGAGATGCTTGCAAAAATTGTTAGCCAGGTGACAGAGGCTCTTAGGCAACCGGGAGTGGTGGCTGCGAACAACCCCGCGGTGCAACAAAGTACTGCTGCGGGGCAGCATGGCCCTACTTCATCGGCAGCGGAGCTCCTTGCGAGGGGTGCCACACCCGTGGGGAATGCGAACCCCACGCAGTCGACGGGGCGATCACAGCAGGTCGGAGGAGATAACACCAGAGGTGGAGCTCTTGGACATGGAGGTGCGAATGCTGCTCTTACGAAGAAACCAAAGAAAGGTGCTGGAACCCGCTGCTACCAATGTGATGGGCCTGGTCACATCGAAAAGGAGTGCGAGGTAGAAGTTTGCGATATCTGTGAAAGCAAGGAACATGCTCCAGAAGTGTGCCCTCTCCTTACGGCACCTAAACCCCAAGTGATCATGCATGGCTTGATCAATGAGGGGCTGCTTTTCTTTGAGCAGCCACTAACAGAGACATACAAGCCAAAGATCGATAATGTTCGCCTTGCGAAGCTGACAGTAACAGGAGGGGAGCTCACCGTACCTCAAATCGTGGGTCAGCTCCAGCGGTTGGTCCCATTAGATCAATTTCATTGGGAGGTTGATCAAGTGGGACACAATGTTTTCAAGGTACCTTTCCCGTCAAAGAGTGAACTAGAGAGACTATCTATTTTCGGAGCGTGCAAGGTGCTGAATAGCAAGTGTGAAATTACTCTTGTTCCGTGGGTGTCTCAAATGGAGCCCATGGAGGTGCTGCCGACAAAGTGGACCAGAGTGTATGGGATTCCTCCCAAGCATACCGGGGACTTCTTATCACTTTGGAGCTTGGGATCACTATTTGGGAAAACAATGAAAGTTGATATGAAGTTCACTCGCAAACAGTGGGTATTGTGCATACTTGTGGGGTGTGTGGACTACACTTTGATACCAGCTGGGTGGACAATTTTTATTAAAGATGGGTTCTACCGTTTGCGGTTTAAGGTTGAGCACCCGGTTGATGTTGCTGACAAGGAGGATGATCCTCCTAGATCTCCACCTCCGGAGGATGAGTCGAAGGATGAAGAAGAGGAGGGTCTTGATGGGCTGAACAAGGAGGAGACGAAGAAAGAAAACACCGAAACAGAGGATATGGTCACGGATGACAATGCAAACACTTCCGATGTACAAGCAAAGCAAAATGAGGTGCTCCCCGAGGCCATACATGAGTTGAAGTCGGGGGTCATCTTCTCGCCTCAAGTGCAAAAGCAATTTCGGCTAGCACATGAGACGTACCTAGCTACTCTTCATAAAGAGGCCAGGGCATTGGAGATGGACTTGACTCCGGTTGTGTGCAGCGATGGTGCCCAAGAGGGCAGCGGTGGTGACTCGGTCCAGGCTGCTACGATCCAGCCCAACGACAGTGACATCCAGGCATCCGTCGGAAATCTGTGCGGCGGCAGCGGCTCAATGAGCTCACGACTTGAGGCTAGTGGGGACAGCTGCAGCGGCAACACTTCTCTCATGGGGCCGGTCTCCAATGACATTGGTGCTGGGTCGTGTAATACAGACGAGGGGGATACGGCGACATGGGCAACCCCAACTAGGTTGACACATATTTGCCCTTCTCCGGTTTCTCCCATAGGACTCGACGGAGGGGTGTACTTGGACCGGCTGGGGAAGCCAACATCACCAACTCAGCATTGCGGGCTGGGTTTCTTTGGAGGTGAAGCTTCGATGTCAAGACCGTCCGAGCGGGAGATCATGGCCTTTGGGGGAATGCATGAAGTGGAAGTGAGGTCTAGCCAAAGGTTGAGGGAGCAACCAAATGCGGATATTCCTCAACTCGAGCGGGCGATGGATCTTGCTTCACGAAGGATGCATGGCAACACTCGAGGTACACAAATTAATTCAAAGTTATCTTTACTGTCTTTCTCTAATTCTGAAATTAAATATAGAGCAAATAGACTAGGAATATCTTTAGGGGAGACAGACGAGCAAGCGGAGTCTTCTATCTCGGTCATCCTGGGTGTAGAACGTGAGAGAGAGGTCATTTTTCTGAAAAATACATTACCTCCTGAGAACGAAGAACCCGAATCTAGTTGGGTCATAAAAAGGGCAAATAATTTGAGTGAAGATTTAGAGGATGATGATTTTGAGGGGTCTGATGATCATGTGGATCTGAATGAAACCCTGGCAACAATAAAAAGTAGACGTAAAAAATTTCTCTTCTCAAAACGTGCGGTTAGGAGAAGTATTAGAATTCAAAAGTTAAGCGAAAATTAAAATGCGAGGTTTAATTTGGAACTCGGATGGGTTTGGAGATACGGCAAAACACCTTGCTGTTAGCGAAGCGGTAAAGGAAAATAAGCTCGATTTTGTGGCATTAATTGAGACAGGGAGAGCCTCTTTTGCGACCCCTTTTTTGAACTTTTTGGCGGGGGGTATGGATTTTATTTGGTATTGTATTCCCCACATGGGAGGTCGGGTGGCATGTTAGTAGGTTTTAATGCGGCTACCTTTTCAATCTTAAATGTTGTCTCAGGTGACTTTTGCGTCAAGTTTCACTTGAGATCAAAGTTAGATGGGTTTCGGTGGGCTCTTGTGGTGGTTTATGGGGCAGCACAGGAGGCGAAAAACCTGAGTTTCTAGCTGAGCTAGTAAGAATATGCGAGGGAGAAACGCTACCTATGTTATTGGGGGGTGACTTTAATATAATCAGGAGGCAAGAGGAGAAAAATAACTCAAACTTTAATGCTAGGTGGCCTTTTATTTTTAACGCCATAATTGAAAGCTTGAGCTTAAAAGAGTTGGAAATGTCGGGGCGACAATATACTTGGGTTAGTAGACGGGACACACCAACGTGCGAGAAGTTGGATCGTTTCCTAGCCAATGTAGAGTGGGAACAAAAATATCCGCTTGTCACGGTAAATGCTTTGACCCGTGCGGGTCTGATCATACACCGTTGCTTTTGGATACAGGAGACCAGGCGTTTTTGGGTAATAGAAACCACTTTTCTTTTGAGTTATCTTGGTTACGCCAGGATGGTTTCTATGATTTGATTGCGCGTGAATGGGCTACGGCCCAAGATGGGAATTCGCCGGTCGAACGTTGGCAAAATAAAATAAGACACTTGCGCCAATTCTTGAGAGGATGGGCAAAAAACTTGTGTGGAGAATATAAAATTTTGAGAGATAAATTAACTCTGTTAATTAACGAGCTAGATATCAAGGCCGAATCTACTCCCTTGACAACGGTTGAGCGGGCTGTTAAAAAGGAGGCGGATGAGGAACTAGATAAGTTAAGGCGCGATGAGGAATCCAAGTGGGCACAGAGAGCGAAAGTTAAGTATATTCAGGAAGGTGGGAGTAATACGCGATACTTTCACATTATTGCAAACGGGAAGCATAGAAAAAAGAGAATTCTGCAATTAGAACAGGATGAGGGAACAATTGTGGGTCAAGAAAATCTAAAAACATATATCTCCGAATACTACAAAAGATTATTTGGGGCGCCGGTCACAAATAATTTTTCTTTACTCAAGGAATTTACAAATGATATGCCTCAGATTTCAACGGAAGAAAATGAAATTTTGACACAGGATTTCTCTGAGAAAGAAGTTTTTGATGCTATTAAACAAATGGAACACAACAAAGCTCCGGGACCAGACGGGTTCCCAGCCGAGTTTTACCAAAAATTCTGGAGTATTATCAAGTTTGATTTGATGGCACTGTTTGCTCAACTGCGTGCAGGAAACTTGCCACTCTTGAAATTAAATTTCGGTATTATTACTTTGCTGCCCAAAAAGGAGGATGCTAGACGAATAGAACAATATAGGCCGATTTGCCTATTAAATGTTAGCTTCAATTTTTTTACGAAGGTGGGTACAAACCGAGTAACCTCCATTGCGAGTAAGGTTATTCGTCCAACACAAACAGCCTTCATACCGGGTAGGAATATTCTGGAAGGAGTGGTAGTCCTACATGAAACGATCCATGAAATGCATAGGAAAAAGTTAGACGGTGTGCTTTTTAAATTTGACTTCGAAAAGGAATATGATAAGGTTAAATGGTCCTTCTTGCAACAAGCTCTACGTATGAAAGGGTTTGCATCTCAGTGGTGTGAATGGATTGCTAGGTTTGTACAGGGAGGGAGTGTTGGGATACGTGTGAATGACGATATCGGTCATTACTTTCAGACACTTAAAGGACTGCGGCAAGGAGACCCGTTGTCCCCCTTCTATTTAACCTGGTGGCAGATATGTTGGCCATTTTAATCTCTCGTGCGAAGGAGGATGGCCAGGTGGGGGGTCTCGTACCACACCTTATAGAAGGTGGGGTGTCGATCCTCCAATATGCCGATGACACGATATTATTTCTAGAACACGACATTGCGAAGGCCGTGAACATGAAACTAATTCTGGCTCTGTTTGAACAACTTTCGGGGTTGAAAATAAATTTTCATAAGAGCAAATTATATTGCTTTGGGAAGGCCAAGGAAGAGCAAGCGGAGTATCGCCGCATTTTTGGATGTGGAATTGGATCTCTACCATTTAGATACCTTGGGATTCCAATTCATTATCGGAAACTTTAAACAAGGAATGGAAATCTGTGGAGGATAGATTTGAGTGAAAATTAGCAGCTTGGATGGCCAAGATGTTGCCGTATGGTGACCGTCTTGTGCTCATCAACTCGGTGCTAACAAGTCTTCCCATGTTTCTACTATCTTTTTTCGAGATACCTAAAGGGGTGAGAAAACAACTCGACTTTTATCGCTCTCGGTTTTTTTTGGCAAAGTAACCAGCATAAAAAAGAAATATAGACTCACGCGGTGGAATATAATCTGCAGACCGAAAGAGCAAGGGGGGCTGGGTGTTGCGGTTCTAGATATAAAAAATAAATGCCTATTGAGTAAATGGCTTTATAAACTTTTGAATGAAGAGGGAGTTTGGCAAGAACTTTTAACAAATAAATACTTAGGTGGTAAAATTTTAGCACAAGTACAAGCAAAACCACTAGACTCACCCTTCTGGAAAGGGCTTATGAGGGTCAAGAATGAGTTTTTCGGGCGGGGTAAATTCACTCTTGGTAACGGTGAGCAAGTTCGGTTTTGGGAAGATCTGTGGCTAGGACAGACTCCTTTACAACAGAAATTTCCATCGCTGTATTCCATTGCCTCAAATAAAAACAATACAATTGCGAATGTTTTGGGGACGGTGCCTATTAACCTTTCTTTTCGGAGGACATTATTAGGACATAATAGAACACAGTGGTTACAACTAGTAGAAAGGCTAATGAGGGTCAACCTAGTTGATGAACCGGATAAATTTAAATGGAGCTTAACTTTTAATGGTATCTTTACGGTTAAGTCTTACTACGAGGACTTATTGAATGGCCATACTAGATATCTGCGTAAATATCTTTGGAAGTTAAAAATCCCACTAAAGATAAAAATCTTCCTTTGGTTTCTTAATAGAAAAGAATTACTGACGAAAGACAATCTAGCCAAGAGAAGATGGATAGGGAGTAGGAAATGTGTCTTTTGTGATGCGGATGAGTCCGCAAAACATCTCATTATAAAATGTACTTTTGCTAGAGATATTTGGAGATTAGTGCATTTCACCTTTAATGTCTACCCTCCAACCAGCATTGCGAACATGTTTGGTAGTTGGTTAAATGGGATAGACAAGATGACAAAAGCTCGCATTCGAATTGGTGTAGCGGCCATTTTGTGGGCTATTTGGAATTGCAGAAACGATATTGTGTTTAACAAAACATCTTCTATACATTATTTGCAGGTTATACACAAGGCGTTGTACTGGATCAACTCGTGGTCCTTCCTACTACCTGCGGATCAGCGTGGCCTTATGGATGCCGGATGTACCCGTATGATGACGGTCGTGCGGGCTATCTTCAGTCGGGCTGGGTGGCTACATCATAAGAGGCTAGATGCTTAGTGAACTCCTGTTTGATTGGTTGATTTTTGTAGCCACGTTGAGTGATCTATGAATTGTAAACGATTTGATAACTTCTAAATAATTGCGGAAGGCTGTGTGCATCTCTTGGATGCAGAGGCCGGGGATCCGCACCCCCTTATCTAATTTTTTTAATTTTTGAGGTTGAAATAAGGGTGTGCTTAAAACTTAATTCTCAAACAACGTCCTCCCACGGTTTTGCTTCGTGAACATTTCTTTATGATGTGTGAACCATTTTTTCTTAATCGCAACCAATGTGTAACTGGAAAAATTGGAGGTCGCAACCCATGTACAACTCATAAACCGCAGGAGCTTTACCTTAATTCTCATTCGAATGAGAATTAGCCACACCGTTGCAATAAAGATATCAGATTACAAGATCAGCAAATCAATTTTTGACAGGGATGAGAGAATTGTCCGTTCCAAAGTGGTAGGAAAAAAATAACACAAGTCTAAACTGTAATTATTAAAACATAAATCATGGATTGGTACGGAGTTCATAAAATGATAAGATTTATTATTATCACCCAGGGCATATCCATGTAACATGGAGTGCTACATAGTTCATATCTAATAACAAGATGACTTATATCAAGATTCACATCAATAATTATATTATGGATACGTTTTACATAGCATGCATGGGTAGCTTTACATCCAGAAAGCTCGGATATCATCAAAGAGCAGATCAGCATGAGGCAGCAGCTTGTAGCATCGAACCATGCGACGCTTGGCAGTACTGCCATACTTGAGAGATGAGGTAGGTCCTCCTCCTTAACATCCAACTTGTAAGGGTTGCTGTCATTGTCGCTGTCCAAATCATTTTCATCAACAATAGAGAAGCACTGCAGGAGGCAGAATTTGCTTCTACTACCTCCCATGTAGACAAGGGTGGCACCATAGTTTTCCTCAGCTGGGTCCTCACAGAACAACTTCTCATTGCTCAGCTTACAGGCAGGGGGTGAGTTGTTGTTGGTATTAGCATCAGTGGACACCACATCACACACAATGGTTTGATCTATGTTGCTGGCGCCAGCTTGGATGGACGCCGCATCTGGCTGGACCTTGCTAGTGGCGCCAGAGGCAATGACTTGATCTTCGTTGCTGGCTCTAACTTCGATGGACGCCGCCGCATCTGGTTGGACCTTGCTGCTGGCGCCAGAGGCGATGGACGCCACATCACATGAGCAGAGGCAGCCAAGGGTGGCCTCGTCCCCGGAAAGGCCAACCCAGGCATCAAGCGCAGGGTCAAAGATAGCTTGTCCTCTGAACGGCAGCTTCCAGTTACTGTATCGCTTCCACACACCATCCTTTGTATCCAGGGTGAAAGTAGCGGCGGAGCCATTAGCCACGGTGCTGACAAAGAGTGTCCGACCGTCAGGGTGCACTGCAAAGCAGGTGACGTCAAGGTGCTTGAACGGACCCTTCTCAAACTCGTCCCACGACCAATTGAAGCAGCTGTGTTCTGGTGGTGGAGGATGAAGAAACTCGGTGGATCCATAGTCCAAGGACACGAGATTGGGGGCGAATAGCTCAGGTACTACGTTTTTTCAGGGAATTGGCTGCGATGCGACATAGTTGGAGGTAATAGATAGGGTACGACTTGTGAGAGCAGCAAAATAGCCACGACCCACCCATTGTGATGAAACGGCCGTGTCACTTACTTGTGCTAGTTAAGGAGTGTGGAATTAGGTTTAGCGGATGTGGGACCCACTAACTTGTACCCGGTCAACTCAACCGGTTCGAGCGACCGCACAGACCGACCTTGCCGTAGCGTGCCATCTGAACCCGACAGTGCGCGCCCTAGCTCCCTCTCCGGCGGCGGAGCTATCCACTCCTGGGCGTCGAATTCGTTGTCGCCGGCATCTGGGGTGAGTCAAATCGAACCCGCGTGGCCTTCCCTTCTTAATTCTGCCCCAAATCTGACACATTCCCTGCCGTTTTTGCTCGTGGCGGGAGGCGGGGCAAGCAGCCCGGAAGAAGGAGGTAGATGGCGAGCTCCGCGGAGCCGGCAGAGTCAAATTCGAGGTAATCCATCACTCTCGTGCTCATTCGGCTTTCGATTTGAGCTCGTTCACTTCCATGTCGCATAGGAGCTATTGGCACCAAATTCAACTCAAGTCGTCACATTCCCGCCTCGTTTTCAAAACAGGGGAGATGCCCGAAAAAGTGCCCCAAATTCAACTCAAGTCGTCACATTCCCGCCTCGTTGTCAAAACAGGGGAGATGCCCGAAAAAGTTTCGAATTGGTTGTCAAATTTATGCTATCTCAGTCGAAGCTAGCTGATGGTAGTGTGAGGACCATAGATCACGACACATTAGTTAGTTTGGACCTTTCATTTTACGACATCGATCCACAAGAACTAGTGAACCAAGAAGAGAAAGCGGTGAGAGATATTGTGGAGAAAATAGGAGAGAGTATTCCTTGGGGTCCAGAGCAAGGAGTGGCATTGCTACGGTACGAAGATTGGAAGGGAGAGTATGTGAGAATGGAGGATGGCGAAGCGGTTTGATGAGGAAAAAGGTTCCTCTAGGGTGGCCCAATCTTCACGGATTGACGAACGAGTGGACGAACTCACACAAGAACGCGAAGAACACGAAGAACACGAGGAAGAACGCAGCGGAATACTCGAACACAAACAAGATACAAGAACCGTTTCCCTTACCGGTCGGTCCAACCGGTCCAATAGAATCCCAAAGGGAGAGATTGGCGAGATACACAAGAAGGGATCTTGGATGGTTGTTTCTCCAACGGCCAACCAAGCCGCTCCAATAAAGTCACCCGAAGATGAAAGATTGGCTAGTAGTTAAACTACAAGTAGAGGTCTTGAATCCACGAAGAGATCTTCTCCACAAGAGGAGGAACCATCCCCACAAGGGGGAGGAAGGAGACCTTTGAGAAGAAGGAGTCTAGCTCTACTCTAATCTCAAAAATCGTCTATCTAGATCTGGAGGGGGTAGGTGCCTATATATAGGTTTGACCCAAAGGGGTAGGTGGGAGAGGGATACAAGGGAATATTCCCTGCTTCTGCACGCAGGCAGCGGTAGTACCGTTGGGGCAGCGGTAGTACCGTTCCAGGTCAGGTAGCGGTAGTACCGCTGCTCCAGCGGTAGTACCGGCGGACTCTCACGAATAAGATTGATATTCTCCAGCGGTAGTACGAGGCAGGTACCGGCAGGTACCGCTGGCGATCCAGAGAGCATTTGGCGCGACACGGTAGTGGTGGCGGTAGCGCTAGCGGTAGTACCGCTCCTGGGACTCAGCGGTAGTACCGCTCGGCTGGCGGTAGTACCGCTGCAGATGCTGCGGCTTCTCTTCCTTCTTCTCTTCCAAGCGACCGTCTTGTCCGGCTCGCTTCCTCTCACGCCTTGTCCATCTTCCCGTGGTCTTGTACCCATGGTGACACACCTAGCGATGCAATGCGAACAATGGTCAAGTAGTATAACGTCCAAAGGTGACATATAGTGAATCACATAGTGGAAGGAGTTCACCTTTGAGGTCCATTGTGACTTGGGGTGTGTTGGAGTACTTGACATGGTGATGGTCGTATGTCGGGCTACATCATCTCCCCTCCCTTTAAAAAGAGTCGTCCTCGACTCTTGCTCTTCATCACCATGCAAAGGAGGTAGATGTGTTGTCGAAAAATGTGACTTCACCATGCCTACAAACACTAAAGACCAAGCAAACCATGTGGGTGCAAGAAAGAGGAGCATATCAACAATGACATGTCCATTCTTTGTCATAGCACCGTTAGCACAACACAAGAATATGAAAATATAGTGCAAGTGCAAGGTCAATGCGCAAGCAATCCAATGGAACATCTTCAAAATATCATCATGGTGGCAAACAAAGCACATGAAAGAGCAAGTTTTCCACATATTTGTTGCAACACCAATTTGGTAGAAACCATTATACTCATGACAAGACATGCACAAAATGTCATTATGGTTGCAAACAAGCCATTGGCAAGAACAATTGTTCATCATATTTGTTGCAACACATAAATCATTCACATAAAAGATGGGGAAATTTGTCTTGCCATAGGAGAAACCAACATCACAAGCATGTTTGCAAACAAACCAAAACCAAGAGAAATTGTTCAACTTGTTTGATGCAAAACATGTGAAAGATTCTAGAGTTGGATTTGTTTCACAACTCACATGTATGCTCTCAAGAGCACTTATTGTCAACTCATGTTCAATTGAGGTTGACATTATAGCATGAGGCTCAATGCACACGAAAAGCCAAAGAAACAAATTGTGTGCATGGTATATGAACACATCATCCATCATGAAGTGTCTCTTCATTTGCACATCACCAAACACATCAAAATCAATTGGAAAATATGATGTATGTGAATGGTCACTATGCAAAGTGAAGGATGGAACAAGGTCCATAAGAGAAAACAAAACATCTCCAAAATTTGAGAAAGCTATGGGGGCAATCTCATTATCAAGCATTTCATCCTTATTGCAAACAACACATGTGAAAGAGAAATTGTTCAACATGTTGCAAGGAACAATTGGAGAAAAGTGGAAACACTCAAAACAAGGCATGCTCATGGCAAAATTATCACAAATAGGTGATTCCACATGGTCAACATTGGTTTCAAACAAAGTATCACATGGGAATAAGAACGAATCATATGTGACATCAATAGAATCATCCATAGCATGCAAACAACCATAGTTCATCATGTCCACTAGCGGGATCATGGTCACATCAACACCCATACCTTTGTAATCCCGCTCATGTGAAGTAGGTGTTGAAGTAGTAGGGGCTTCCATGTAGCCGACTTGTTCAACTTGAAGTAGACATGGGGTGGCATCATCATCATCCTCCATGTACTTCTTCTCCATTTGAATCATCATTGTGTCGAGGAGTGGCGTGTCATCATCCATGGAACCTAGCACACAATGATAAAACACACTAGAGGTAGAGGGTAAGTTGTTAGAAATCAAAATGGCCTCACAAGACCTATCAACTACCTCTCTCAACTCAAGTGGTGTATCACTCATTCCCTCAAAGTGAAAGCACTCAAACTCACATATGGTGGAGGCACTCAACTCACTCTCACTCTCACTCAAGTGGGCTAAGTGGCTCTCATGCTCACGTGGGATTGGTGCCATCTCATAACTCAAGCTCATAGGGATTGGCTCGGTTTCCTCAACTCCATACGCCTCCAAGGTTGAAGGGAAACTCCCATGCTCAATCTCCTCAACCATCTCGCCTCCAAAGGTCAATGCCATAGAGTAGGCATCATCACTCGACTCCTTTGCGGAAGGGAAACTCCCATGCTCCGCTTCATCACTTGACTCCATTGCCGAAGGGAACATCCCATGCTCGGCATCATCATCACTTGACCCATGGTCATAGGTGATAGCATCATCAATGCTCGCCTCCGTGGTCGAAGGGAAAATCCCATGCTCGACCGTCTTCTCACCATCTTGGCATTCCCACATCATGTGACCTCTTCCATTGCATAGTGGGCACAAGAGATTGGGACATTCTCGTGGGTCATGGTCTTGCCCTTGGCAATTGTCGCATATGAGGTCTTCATCGTGCCATATGGGGGCCAATGTGTTGGTGGCTCTTGTTGTCGCACTTGGAGTGGTAGCACTAGGGGACACCATAGGATGCGCCTTTGTCGCCGTCTTCTTCTCATGTCGACGTTGACGCTCTTGAGTGGTGGGGTGTCGCCGAAAGTCATTCGGATGCTTCTCCTCATGTTGGCGTCGGCGTGCTTGTTGCCTTGGTGACCTTGACTTGGAGCTCCCACTCGAGCTTGGTGATATGTTCCGAAGCTTGGCGAGTGAAGAGATGTCGTCTTGGAGCTTGGACATGTTGTGGTCTACCTTGGCATCTTTCTTGTGGCGCCTTCTTGAGCGTGATGAAGAATGTAGACGCTTTGCAAGGTTGTCGATGGCGTCCATGAGGTTTTGGAACACACGGTTATTGTCGCCGAACTTGTCCAAGGGTGCATCAACCTTGTTCACTTGGTCATCTCTCATTTTGGTGTCGTTCTTGTGGCGCCTTGATGAGCTAGATGGGCCTTGACTTAGCTTGGCCTTGTCGATGCACTTCTTGGGGTGCCGCCTTTGGGTTGATGTAGAGTGTCGAGGCTTGGCACTCTTGGCGTTGTCCTTCTCGTGGCACCTTCTTGAAGTCGATAGCGAATGGCGAAGCTTGGCACTCTTGGAAGTAGATGGAGCTCCATAAGATGAACTCATGGTGGTCTTCTTGTCGGAGCACCATCTTGAGCTTGAACCATAGAAGTAGGTTGTGCCATGACGCTTGGTGGTGCCGCTCTTGAACATGGTGGTGGTGGGAGTCCTCTCCTCTTGCATGTTGTCGAAGTCGTCGCACATGCTACAAGAGTAGTAGTCGTAGGCGTTCTCCACCATGTCATCGGAGTTGTAGTCGTAGGACTGGCGCTCCACCATGTCGTTGTTGTAGTCGAAGTTGGTACCATGTGATGAGGCATGTGAAGACACTTGCGCCTCATTGTCGTTGGAGCTCATGTAGTCGGAGTCGTGGTAGATTCGCACGTACTTGGAGTCGATACCATATGATGAAGGTTGCTTGACGTCATGGTACCGCTCCTTGTCGTGTACGCTCGAATAGTCGGAGTCGTAGTCGGAGTAGTTGTAGCGGAAGTCTTGGTGATGATCCATCATGTCATGGGGGTCATTGTCGGAGTAGTAGTCGTAGTAGTCCCCCATGTCCTCAAAGTTTGAGGCATCATAGTCCATGCGACTCATCGTGTAGTCCTCCTCATAGGCTCCATAGTTGCATTCGCTCTCCCTAGACATGTCAACTCACAAGACAAGTGTATATATGTGGAGTGGAAAGGAACTAGAACACAACCTCTCACCTTGTAGATAGTATTGGACGTCGTGGACAACCAAGGGAAACGATCACAAAGTAAAATGCTTGTGTTCAAGTATCCAAAGCAAACTCCAAAACACACACGGCTTAGTGGTAGGAAGGTATGGTAGGTGGAAAGCAAATTGAACCAACCGGAAACCAAGATATTGTCAAAGCAAGTAGAGAACCACGATGATCACAAAGCAAAATAAGTCAATCTAAAAGATAGGAAACACACGCGCGGAGAGATAAATGGGACTCGTGCAACCAAGAAGTGAGCTAAAGAACCATATGATCCTAGCGAAGACTATAAGCTCGTGTTGCACAAGTACAAGGAGAGCTACTAGCTCGATTGCAATTTATTTGGTGGGCTACAAGATTTGCACAACAATGCACCACCTACTAGATGTTCATCGAGCTTGCGCTTTTCTACAAGATATGGCAAGTGGTGTTTCTTTCTTTTCTTTTCTTTCTTTTGATTTGGCACTTTTTGCTTCTTGTCTCTTGGACTCTTTTTCTCTTTTGCACACCCACTTCTTTTGATGCCAACAACAAGATATATGATATATGATAACTAGCGCATGCAACTTTTGCTCGGAAACTACACGGTGCAAATGTGCAAAGCCCAAGCAATCATCAAGAGCTAGCCTCAATAGGACATGGTAAGCGCAAAGATATAGTGTGGCTTTCAACGGAATGGCAAGGGGTAAAGGTTGGCGATGTTATACCTTTCGTTGATGTTCTTCACCCTTTGTTGTAGAAGCTTCGTGCTTGCCCACGGATTTTGGTGGTGGTAGATGATGGATCTTCCGCAATGGTGACGAAGGCCTTGATCGTAGCTTCGAAACGAGCCAAAGAACACCAAAAACGGAGTCTGAATGCAAAAGATATGGCCGAAACCGTGGCGCTGAAAATGCTGTTTTCGTGTCTGTTCCAGGTGCTGGCGGTAGTACCGCTCGGCTGGCGGTAGTACCGCTGTAGCGGTAGTACCGCTAGGCCAGAGGTAGTACCGCTAGCTCCAGAAACTACACCCGAGACGGAAATTTCGCGATTTTGGGCGGAAAAATGGAGCTCAAATCAGCAAATCGGAGGGCCAAATGATGGAATTAGGCTATGGGAACGCAAGGGAAGGTAGATCAACAAGTTTAGCAATAGATCTATGGATCAAAACCTGCCAAAACGCACTCAAATCTCAGATAGATCCAAAAACAAATTGGGGCTATTTTTGGTGGAAATTTTCGAATTTCTCAAAATCAAAGAAAAATTTGGTGGATTTGGGGGTGGAAACACATGTCAAATCCGTGGCAACCATGCTCTGATACCATATGATGAGGAAAAAGGTTCCTCTAGGGTGGCCCAATCTTCACGGATTGACGAACGAGTGGACGAACTCACACAAGAACGCGAAGAACACAAAGAACACGAGGAAGAACGCAGCGGAATACTCGAACACAAACAAGATACAAGAACCGTTTCCCTTACCGGTCGGTCCAACCGGCCCAATAGAATCCCAAAGGGAGAGATTGGCGAGATACACAAGAAGGGATCTTGGATGGTTGTTTCTCCAACGGCCAACCAAGCCGCTCCAATAAAGTCACCCGAAGATGAAAGATTGGCTAGTAGTTAAACTACAAGTAGATGTCTAGAATCCACGAAGGGATCTTCTCCACAAGAGGAAGAACCATCCCCACAAGGCGGAGGAAGGAGACCTTTGAGAAGAAGGAGTCTAGCTCTACTCTAATCTCAAAACATCGTCTATCTAGATCTGGAGGGGGTAGGTGCCTATATATAGGTTTGACCCAAAGGGGTAGGTGGGAGAGGGATACAAGGGAATATTCCCTGCTTCTGCACGCAGGCAGCGGTAGTACCGTTGGGGCAGCGGTAGTACCGTTCCAGGTCAGGTAGCGGTAGTACCGCTGCTCCAGCGGTAGTACCGGCGGACTCTCACGAATAAGATTGATATTCTCCAGCGGTAGTACGAGGCAGGTACCGGCAGGTACCGCTGGCGATCCAGAGAGCATTTGGCGCGACACGGTAGTGGTGGCGGTAGCGCTAGCGGTAGTACCGCTCCTGGGACTCAGCGGTAGTACCGCTCGGCTGGCGGTAGTACCGCTGCAGATGCTGCGGCTTCTCTTCCTTCTTCCCTTCCAAGCGACCGTCTTGTCCGGCTCGCTTCCTCTCACGCCTTGTCCATCTTCCCGTGGTCTTGTACCCATGGTGACACACCTAGCGATGCAATGGGAACAATGGTCAAGTAGTATAACGTCCAAAGGTGACATATAGTGAATCACATAGTGGAAGGAGTTCACCTTTGAGGTCCATTGTGACTTGGGGTGTGTTGGAGTACTTGACATGGTGATGGTCGTATGTCGGGCTACATCACGGTTGTTGATGAAATCGATAAACAAGAGGGGTTTGAAAAGAAACGTGCTACACTTCTTGCCAAGCTGGTTGATCTGAAATCAGATTCAAGAGTAGGATATGTGGCATCAAAGTTGGCTATGCAGATTGCAGATGATGAGTGGGCTGCAACTAGACAGATAATTCCCATTGTAACCGAATTGACAGTGTTAGAAGATGATGCAAAAGACCCAGCTCGTGATGGTGCTGCTAATGGGGTGGATGTTACGGGCCCGGCTGTTGTTGACTGGAATTCAGTAGAACTGCAAGAGCATACTGATTTGGTCATTGCACCCTTGGATGACACTGAGATGACAGACCTTTTTGGAATTCCAGTCGATGATAAAGACAAGGAGAAGAAGAGGGATGCGGCTAATGCGGCTGCTGGTTCTGGAGTTGTGGATGCAGAGTTGATGAAGGAAGCTGCTGATGATGTAGATGATGAAAATGATGATGAGATGATAAATGTATATGACAAAGATAACCCTGTAATTGCAGTAGGAAAGTTTTTTCCAACCATGGCTGAGTTTAGGATGTGTTACAGGACTTATGCAGTGAAGAAGCAGTTTGACAGCAAGACTCTGTGGACAGATACAAAGAAATTTTATGCGAAGTGCAAAGGCTTTGATGGCAATGCCCATCCTTGCAAGTGGTACATTTCTGCTAGACGCCAACCTGATGGCAGTACAATCAGAATTAATCAAATCCCCAATGAACATACTTGTATTACTAGTTCACAGAATCCCTCAACCATGACATCACAGGCCTGGGTTGCACAAAAGATCACTCCTATTTTAGCCAAAACACCAAACACTACTTCAAAGAGACTGAAATTAGACATGGAAGCCAAGTACCCTATTAAGCTGAAATATACCACAGCGTGGAAGGCAAAACAGAAGGCAATGAAAGAACTATATGGTGATTGGGCAAATACCTTCAGGATGCTGTATAGTTTCAAGGCAGAGGTGGAGAAGAGGTCACCCACTGCTAGAAAAATGGTCTGTAGTCCCGGTTCGGCTGGGCTTTCAGTCCCGGTTGCCGAACCGGGACTGGCCAATCGGGACCAATGCTGGTCCCGGTTGGTCCACGAACCGGGACCAATACTGGTCCACGTGGCCAGTTTTGGCTGGGCGTGGGGGGAGACTCATTGGTCCCGGTTCGTTTTTTTTTTGTATTTAGGGTTTAGGGTCTCCCTCTCGCCGGTGCCCCCTCTCACCGGTGCCCCCTCTCCCTCTCGCCGGTGCCTCCGTCGTCTCCCCCTTCTTCGCATCGCCGACGTGCTCTCCATCGTTTCCGTACGCATATTATACGCTCTACTATATACACAGTACACGTTGATGCATATATAATTAATATTCGATCTCTTGCGAGAATACAACTATTTAATTACATGGAGATAGATCACATATGTAGTTCATCGTCCGAAGCATAATGTTCTCCCCTTTCATCGATGACCTCCCTAAGCAGAAATCCCGCCAATTCCTCTTGAATTGCTCGTATGCGCCGTTCTGGGTCGAGCTTCTCCCGCATTTTGCTCAAAGAAGTTGTTCTCCGCTCAGTGGTCAACTCGCGAATGAACTCGCAAACGTAGAATCCACATAAATTACTCCCCGGTGGCTGCTGCGGACTTTTCACCGATATATAAGTTAGCTCATCTTTGAATGGACCTTCTACATTCTGTTTGAATAGTGTCCAACACCTGCTTTGGCAAAGAAAATGAACAAAGGAGTTATTAATTACTTGATATCAGGAAACGAACGAAAGAGGCCGATATAATGCGATAATGATTGAAATTACTTATTGAGCATTTCTTTCATTTCGGTCCACGTCGCTTGGTCCCAACTTAATGAGTCGTGGACTTCAACTATGGACTTGTCAACTTGAATGCTTAGCAGAATCCAGTGGAACCTGCGGACGTTTACATAAAGCAGACATGCATAGCTCATCAATTACACTTAACATCGAGAAAGCCAAATAAAAATATGTACAAGACAGAAACACTCACTTGAAGTTGTAAGGAAATAGTATTTCCGTACAGAAGTTTTGCTTGATTAAAAAGGTGGTCAGGTCATGCTCCACGTCTCTGGGGTGATTGCGTAACGTATGTTCATTAACGATATATGGGTCAACGAACCCAACCTCATAAACTAGATGTTTTGCATTCCATCATCTTCATTCTACATAATAGCGTACAAAAGGATATATATATATAGTCAGGATAATATAATACAGGCAATGAACGAGCTGAGCTAGAGACTTAATTACGAAAATAAATCACTTACAGACAATAGCAACTGAGGATAGATTTGTCGAGGGCGCGCTGATTGAATAACTGAAACAGTTCAGTCATTTGAACCTGTATACTGTAACGTTTGAAGAAATGCTCCACTCTAACGTCCACCGCAATCCACTCTTTCGCGTCCTTCTTTGATGTGTGCACCATGTACCAGTTGTGCAGATTTCGCATATGTGTTGATAGACGCGTGAGCTCCTCATTACTGACCATAGACTCCCCTTGACATATTTCCGTGCTATCTCTAACATTGGCTGATCTTCATAGCCTAAAAGTTGACCAAGAGTCATACCCATGGCGGTAGCATTTTCCATGGCCTGCGATACAGTGATACCATGTTCTCTAGCAGCAGCTATGGCTCTGGGGTCCAATAATTCCAGGTCCTTATCCATATCGGCTCTGAAGTCCTTGTCGATATCGGAACACACTATGAGCGGGGGGACCGATTGATTTTTCTGCTGTCCGAGCTGGGCAATTTGTTTCCCGCTTTTTGCACTTCTTTCTTGTCCTGCTCAGACTGGGCACGTGCTAGCTTACTAAGTTCACGACCATAGTCAGATTGCAGATTCATCGATATTTGGGATGGCTGCGCAAGGAAGGACTTAGCCCACTTTTTGGATTTTTCATCGTATACCGGCTTTGCTCGGGCTTTTTTGGTGCAAAAAAAGTCTTATTGTAGGCAGCCACCTCCGCGGCGTTTTCCGCTACAGTCCTGTCATAAGGTCTAATGGGAAGATTCTTATGAGGTACTTTTGGGAGGGGCGACCTTTTACGTTTCGGTGATCGCTTACCCCTCATAGTACGAGCGGTGGGCGGAGACGGCTGACGCGGCGGCGGAGACGGCTGCGCTGGAGACTGGTGAGGCGGTGAAGAGGACTGTTGCGCTGGAGAATGCTGAGGCGGTGAAGAGGACTGTTGCGCTGGAGACTGGTGAGGAGTCGATGGCCTTGGCTGCCAGTTCGGAAGCACGATGAATTCCTTTGGCCATAGAATGGTCGCTTTCTTGGCTTCTCCAAGTTCAAGCACCTCCCCATCTTCACCTGCAGGGTGTTGCAGCTTCAGCTCCTCAAATCTTTCATCACTTCATCCACCGCGACAACAGCGTAGCCATTTGGAACCGGAGAGAAATGGTAAGTTGGATTAGGTCCAATTGGTACGACATAGCCGACCGCCACCTTCATGGTTAAGTTAAAAACTTTCACATGCATCTCACAAGGTGTGCTCTCCGTGATATCATCCACTGGGTAGCGACGAAGTGGAGCCACCGTCACTGCATCATCAGTACCATCCTGGAGCTCCGTGGAAGCCACGCTGCTTTTCCGATTCGATGGGCCGCCGGTACCATCGCATGCAGCTTCTACCATGTGCCGCTGAGATTGGCCGCTAGTACCTTGCTGGCTAAGTGCGGCAATTTGATCCTTCTGCCGCTTTAATTCTTCTTCTATATTACGCAGCCGGTCTGCAGCAGCGCGTGCTTCCATTGCCTCCCTTTCCTTTCTCCTCTGATGGCTTCTATCAGGAAATTTCTTCCTGTGCTCGGGAATCGCAATTGTCTTGGGCTTGGAGCCTGGTACGCCTCGTAACCGTCCGTCGTGTTCCTTATTCCCAAGGGCGCGTGTGAGCTCGTCATCCTCTCTATCGGGAATGAACCGTCCCTCTGCAACATCCTTTACTGCATTTCTAATGCCTTCGATGGGTAGTAGGGGATTATCTTTGTGTCTTCTGTTATATATGCACTTCCCTTCTGCGTCCAACGTGCCCCCATGCCCGTAAAACCAATTTCTTGCCCGTTCGATCCATGCGAGTGGCTCTGGAGTGATCCCTTTAGCCAGCAGGTCCGCCTCAAGTTTCTCCCACTTAGGCATGCTAAAAGCGTAGCCACCAGCCCCCATAGTATGGTGGTAGATCTTTTTAGCAGCATTTGCCTTATTTTTTGCAGACTTTTCCTGAGCTTCCTCCGATTTCTTGTACGCCACAAATTCTTCCCAGTAGTCCCTTATCTTCTCATACCCTTTATCGAAGTCCGGAGTCTTATTTTTCTGGACAAACTTGTTCAATCTTTTCTTCCAGTTCTTGAATAGCTCGGCCATCTTCTTAAGAGCCCAGTCCCTGACTTTTTGCTCCATGTTTTTCCGGGCAATCTTTTCTGCCTCATTTGGATCCTCCTCATCTGGAGCCGAACCAATGTCCCCAACCGAACCGGGACCAATGTCCCCAACCGAACCGGGACCAATGCCCTGGCAGCTCGAACCGGGACCAGTGCCAGGCATTGGTCCCGGTTTTTCACTGAACCGGGATTAATGGCCGATTCGGCTCTGGACGAAAGGTAGTTTTTCTACTAGTGACCGGGCAGTATTGTGGAGATAGATACCGAGGTTGCACCTGATGGCAAGGTATTTTTCTCCAAATTTTTTATGGCTTTGAAGCCTTGCACCGATGGCTTCAAAGCAGGGTGTCGGCCATATTTGAGCATAGACTCATCTTTTTTGACTGGAAAGTGGAATGGTCAATTGGCAGCATGCAATGCTTTAGATGGACACAACTGGATGTTTCCTGTTGCTATTGGCCTGTTTCAATCAGAGACAGAGACTTCATGGACATGGTTCATGATGCAGTTGAAAAGATCCATTGGGACAGTGACACCTTTGGCTATACACACTGATGCTTGTAAAGGGCTAGAAAATTCTGTCAAGGCCGTATTTCCACATGCTGAGCAGAGGGAGTGCTTCGGGCATATGTGGATGAATGTGATCAAAAAACATAGAGGAGAAGATTTTGGGCGACTGTGGCCAGCAGCAAGATCTTACTCAAAACAGACACATGCTTATCACCTTGCGAAGGTTATTGCATCAGATCCTGAGTTTCAGCACTGGCTAGAAGCATACCATTCTCTTTTGCGGTATAGGTCAGGATTTAATACAGCCATCAAGTGTGATCATATCAACAACAATCTAGCAGAAAGTTTTAACAACAAGGTGAAAGAGTTGAAAGACTTGCCTGTGCATGACATGGTTGACCAAATCAGGATCATGATCATGCAGATGTGGGAATTGAGAAGAAGATTAGGTAATGCTTTGCAAGGGGATAAGCTTCCAGCAGTGGTACAGCAGGTGGTTAACAGAAGCAGAAGTCTTACACATTTGGCAGTTGAGAATTCTTCATTGTGGGGAGCTGAAGTGAGAGATACCAAGACTGGAAGAAGGCATGTGGTTGACACTGAACTGCATGAATGCACTTGCCTCGAGTGGCAACATACTGGAAAACCATGTGAGCATGCCATACTCTTCTTGGCTGGAAAACCGAGGGTAAACATGCACCCTTATCTGCGTGAGTATTATTCGGTAGCAAGATTCAAAGCTGCGTATGCAGCTCCAATACCAGCACTTACAGATCAGTCGCAGTGGCCTGAAGTGCCTTTTGATTTTGATATGTGTCCCCCCCCCTTGCCAAAAGAAAGGCTGGCAGGCCTAAAATGAGCAGATTCAAGGCCTGGTTTGAGAAAGGAGGCTGTAGTAAGAGGGCGAAAAAAGATGACAAACCAAAACGGCCTTAGAAAAGTAACAAAAATAGATGCAAGGAGTGTCAGGTACTTGGTCACCGAGCTGGATCATCCAAATGTCGGTACCCTCGTCCACAACCACCAAAGTAAGTTCAAGTATTTGATCATTTATTTAAATTCAACTGCAATTCTACTCTGTTTTATTTTTTCAGAGCAAAGGCTGGAAGTGAGCCCATTGTTGTTGACAATCTCTGGGCAACAAAAAAGGCAAGAAAGAGAAGTGTGCCATCTGAATCAGTTCTGAATGATGTGGTGCCATCTAATTCAGTTTTGGATTATGTGGTGCAAACTGATTCAGTTTTGGATGATGTGGTGCCATCTGATTTAGTTCTTGATGCTGCGGTGCAAAATGAAGCTGAAGCTGAAGCTGTTCCAGAACTGAATCTGTCATCTGAAGAGGTGTTATCTGAAGACGAAGAACGACTTGTGTGGCCTCGGCCTCGTATGACTGACTCGAAGAAAACCAAGAGCATGAGGGTTTTGTCTGGTGTGCCTGGTACGAAGAAGAGAAAATCGAGAGCGTGAAATTTGAGATGAAACTTGAGCCGTGAAATTTGTGTAATAATTTGAGCCGTGAAACTTGAGCCGTGAAACTTGAGCCGTGAAATTTGTGTAATAATTTGAATTTGAATTTGAATTTGAACCAAATTCAAAATTGTGTGAAATATTTCTCACAATTTGAACCAACCCTGATTTCTCAGTTGTTATGCTCGTTTTGTGAACAATCCTTCCCTTTTGCTAGGGTAAACATCTCCAACAAGTAAGCGGTTCTCCAAAATGAGCTACAAAAGAGCCCCAAAGGTAGCCCAAACATCCCCATTTCTAATCTGGTCATTTTTTTGACCATCTCTAAATGATCTCAAACTCTAGGGTTAACATCTATTGCACTAATATAGTGCCCTAGACCAATATGGAGTCATTTCTCAAAACATAGAACCACTTCTCTTCACACATGAGAGTTCATAGTTTGAGATGTGAGATTTCACACCATATTGAAGCATTTCTTGTTTAATATATATCTAGACCTTGTTTATCAGTTAGAGCTGTTAGTACATGACAAACTAAGAATATGTGCACTGGATTTTCATTTTTTTTGATGTTTTTTGAATATTTTGCAATTATTTCAAAATCGGTCAAACCCAAGTTTGACCAACATTTGAACAAGTTTGAAACATGAAAATGAAAAACCAAGCTTGGATCCTTCTTAGTCAATCCAAAATGAAGCTTTGGTGAGTTTTTTTGTAAATTTCATGTTGCAAATCCCAAACCACCTCTCTTCACACATGAGAGTTCATAGTTTGAGATGTGAGATTTCACACCATATTGAAACATTTCTTGTTTAATATGTATCTAGACTTTCTTTATCAGTTGGAGCTGTTAGTACATGACAAACTAAGAACATGTGCACTGGATTTTCATTTTTTTGATGTTTTTTGGATATTTTGTGATTATTTCAAAATCGGTCAAACCCAATTTTGATCAACATTTGAACAAGTTTGAAACATGAAAATGAAAAACCAAGCTTGGATCCTTCTTAGTCAATCCAAAATGAATCTTTGGTGAGTTTTTTGTAAATTTCATGTTGCAAATCCCAAACCACCTCTCTTCACATATGAGAGTTCATAGTTTGAGATGTGAGATTTCACACCATATTGAAGCATTTCTTGTTTAATATGTATCTAGACCTTGTTTATCAGTTGGAGCTGTTAGTACATGACAAAATAAGACCATGTGCACTGGATTTTTATTTTTTTTGATTTTTTTGAATATTTTATGATTATTTCAAATTCGGCCTATTTCACACCATATTGAAGCATTTCTTGTTTAATATGTATCTAGACCTTGTTTATCAGTTGGAGCTGTTAGTACATGACAAACTAAGACCATGTGAACTGGATTTTCATTTTTTTGATGTTTTTTGAATATTTTATGATTATTTCAAATTCGGATGCAACGTCGACCGTTCATCCGTGTGATCGCTACCTTGCTGCACTGTGGCCGTGCGATCTAGCCCTCTATATGTGAGCTAACACACGATCCGTGGGATGGCTGGTTCTGCTACCTGATTGGCTGAGAAGCGGTGCACTCGTCGGACCGTTGGATTGAGCGGACCCTCGTAGACGCATGCATGCAGACGTCTCAGCTGAGCGATGCCACATTGGCCACGTCACGTGCCATCAGATATTTCCGATTACCAATTCTACACATTGGCCAGCTGGTGCATATGCACAGAAAGTATTCCTTCAACGTATATGCACATGCACATCAAGCTGGTCATCCATGTATATGTAGATCATACTCATTTCCTTTTCGATCGGAATTATGCAAGCATATACAGCTCGCAAAAAAATCGTTGAACGATGTACAGCCGGAAAAACGAAAAATCAAAATAGATAAACTTTACTTCATCTGCTAGAAATATGGTAGTTTTGGTACTCAAAACTTTAGTTGCTTTGGAAGATTAAGAGAGAACATTTAGGAAAATAATCATCTCACGATGAACTCAACTGCAATTGGAAATAGCTTCTGGACTGATAAGGAGCTTGCAACACCATCTTATCATCCTTTTAAACATATCGCCACAGGTGAACTTGTGGAAGACGTTTCCCTTATCCTGCAGTAGGCCACAAACATGCTCACGTGGGAAATTGATTCTCCATAGTTCATCCAAAGTGAGCTCCGAAGGTTGGAGCTGTTTCTCCAGGCATAAGTGAACCACGGCGTATGCGATTTCCAAAGCAATTCCCTGTTTCAGTGCAAAGATCATCATGACAGTCAACCGTTTGCTTGAAGATCGGTATAACTATCATTTACTCTGAAATACTACATATATAGACATAAATATATAAACTAAGAGTTCTTTTGAAGCGATAATTGAACATTTAACTTTTCTTGAGATGAAAAGATGTTTTTTGGAGCGATAGTTTCGTACACAGAATACAGTCGGAACTCACATTGCTAGTCAGGAAATGTGCGAACGCTATAGCATCATCATAGTCCATCGGGAGGGGAGTTGGGAGCTTTTCAAGATTAAGAGATATACTGTTCACAAGCTGTATGGATAGGCTGAGCATTTCTAGCGCCACTTTAGCACTAGAAAACAAATAGTACTTAGTATCCTGTTCCAGGAAATAACTTATAAATTGTTAGAATGAGATGCTACCATTATGTCAGAAGATGAACTGTGATAATGAATGATCAAAATACCTCGATTTCACAGTCTTGAGGTAATCTACAGGCTCCACGATATCTACGTTTCAGACATTTTGACAGGGCAATGTTTCCACGGTCCCTTGTCTGTTCGACAGGACTGAAATTCCTTAGGACTTTATCATATGTTTCAGCTTCAGAGAACACTTTACTCCATGGAACAAACTTCTCCAAAAGTAGTATTAGATCGTCAGGAATGAGATAATTTATCAAAAATGCAAAATCATCGATCGTAGAACATTTGTAAAATGGGTCTGCATATCTGCATAATTTAGAGAGGGGTAAATGAAGTAAACAATGATATAATATCTTCAGGCTAAAATGCAAGAACTGTGCTAGGAAACCATTGACATTATTACAAAACCACTGGCCATCTTCTTTGCAAGTACAAAGATAAAAACAAAAAAAAAATGATTTATGTCGTGCATTAGTTTTTCCGATTTGGGGGACATTAATTATCTGATGAAAATATTTATTTCAAGAGCTGTAATAAATAATTGTATAATCAGAACATCACAGCTCTCATAAGCAAGTGTGTCAGGACATTCTCTTGATCCAAAAGAGGTGCAAACGGCAAGAGTAAACAGCAAGAAACTACTGTGAAATTTTAATGCCCACCGGTTGAACAAGCTTTTGAAGCATAACTTTGTTTAATATACTCAAAACACCTGGAATAGTGAAGTGCTAGCAAATTATTATTTCTTATTGGTTAAAACATTTTACATTCAAGGCTAAACTAGTTGCATGAAGTTAACAATTGATACCAGTGAAAGTGAGTAACCATATATAGTATGTAGTCACACAAAGAATGCAACATTAGGGTTATTTACTAAAATCTACACATTTGTTTTTCTAGCAGCATAAAATAATATATTTGTACAACATTCATATATTGGCACAGTATTATAGATAAGTTCTTATATTGTATCAATGACAACTCATAACAGAAAGCTACTCCTAAGAAAATGAAAGGACGGAGAGGAGTGTGGGATATTCAAAATGAAACCTGCTGCATGATGAATAAATGAGCCCACGAAAGTACCGAAGATACGATGCGTTCTGCTCCAGCTGTGTTAAATGAAAAAAAATTAAACATTTGTTTTCGTACAAGCAAATTATAATAATGAAGTACTTCCCCAAAAAATGCCTCCCATATTGGGAGTAAAATAGGTAGTAACATGCATTTCTTTGCAATGCCAACTAGGACATATTTGTGACATGTGCATGGCTCAGTATTAAATGAGGAAAGATTGGATGGTAGTAACATCTCATGATCCAAGAAAAATCAATTATGATTTGCACAAATAATAGATGATGCTATAGATATCAGCCCTATGGTACCACACAGTATGGAGCTAATAAATAGACTAATATCATATGCCCGATACTAGTTAGGCTATATACGCCCCACTATGAGTGACATTATACAGGCCCACTGAAAAAAGATTTTTTTAAGTCCCAATTAACAAGGTTGGAACCTAACGTAGAAGTCCCTATGCCGAAAAGTAACTGGAAGTAGAAGGCTAACCGCTGGAAGAATGGGCATAACAACATTCTTCATCAAAGTGTTGCTCTCAGCTTTTCTATTACCAGGAAGGACGAAACCGCCATTTCTTGTTGCTGAAGAACCCAGAGCAACCTGCAACGAATAGTGGAAGCTTGTCAGAGAAACCAGATCAACCTACAAAAGGACTTAGCAGGTTGCAATAATGTCTTATATCATGGGACGAATGAAGTTTAGTAGAAATTTATAAATATATACTAACTATATAAAAGGAGTGCCGATTCGCGACCTGTGAGCGCTCGTGTGATGAACAGTGTTGAACAGTCCGCCTGCTATTTAGCACAAAAGTCCCTGAACAGTGCCCGAGCGCCTCCGCGCCGTCGATCGTCGATCCGACGGTCCGGCTGGCTTTTTTTTCGCAAGAGGGACTTATTTGTAATTTTCTGAAAACCTAGGGACCTTACTGCAAAAACTCCCACACATCTCGACCTCTCCTCCCCGTGCTCTCCTCCGTCCTATGGACGTAACCCTAGCCGTACGGCCGCCGCCGCGGCGCCGCCGTCTCCGGCCTCCTCACGACGAATCGAGGCCTCCTAGACCTTCGCCGTGCTTCCCTCTCCCTCCTGGTCGAGTCGTGCTTGCTGGGAAGCCAGGAGCCCGACGAGTTTCGCCGTTCCCTTCCGCCTCGGTCCGCCGCCGACGAACTTGATTCCGGCCGTCCTCGACCTCGCCTCGACGATTCAACACCTTCTCGCGCTCCAGGGTGAGTCCCCGGTCCTCCAGGACCTCTTTTCCCTCTTCCTCTCGCTTTGGTTGCTCCGGCCGCCGTGAGCTTGCTCCAGCCGCCGCGTTTGGTCGCCGCCGGCGACGCTCCGGTGACCCAAATGCAGCGGCGCCGCCACCTGCGGGTAGCCCGCATCCACGCGCGTTCGACACGCCCAGGCGCGCGTCCTAGCTCGCGTGGATGCGACGTGTCCGTGCTCGGCATGGCAGGTCTGGCCATTGCTGACGTCATCACGACGTCACAGTGGGCCCGGCCTATCAGGACTTAATTTTTTTTGAAAATATTTTCAGAAATTTAACAATTTCTGACAGGTGGAACCAGTTTATTTAAACAATTTACAAAAAATGATTAATGTTGTAAAATCAATAACTTCAAATCTGTCCACCACACAAAAATATGAATAATATATCAAAATGCTCAGCAAAATAAATGCTAACTATTTACGGCAAAATACCTCTATATATAAAGATTAAGAAAAAAAATCATTAAGGGCGCGGCGCACGCCGCGTTGAATTCAACTAGTTAAAATATAATGAAAGTAACATTCATTATTTTCCTAATAATCTAAAACTTCTTACAGAAGCTTTGGAAGTTGAAATTTTGGAGAGTATATTTTTACAGAAGCGTATTTACGGAGGTAGTACGTAAATGAACAAGGGAAAATTAAAATTAAAATGGATCTAAGATAAAAGTTGAGCTGCAGAGTGAATCATAGTTGAACAATGACATGGTTGGACGTTATTAAAGCACATAAATAAACAAGGTTGAAAAAAGGACCTGAAGCGTTTTCATCTGTGTCATAAGTTGATCAATGGAATTCTTGCACCACATTTCAAGGATCATGAGGCAACTGTCATATTTATGACCCACGGCCAAGTGCTTTGGTAAGCCACCGAGATTATGAACAAGTGCTTCTACTATATTTGTATGTACGTCAGCACCATCTATCCATTTGAACTTTTCTAGCTCAATGTCATTTTCTATCCTTTCCAGAGAACAGTTAATTGCATCTCTGTCGCAGGAAGATATGAGATCCTACACAAAAACATAATTTTGGTTAGAAACTAGTGTAGAGAAGTAAGGGTATGCAAAAACAGAAACCGTTGATCGAATACATGGAAACCGGCTGGTGCTAGCTTCGTCTGTTTCCTTTCACAAATGCAATCCACACTTTCGAGCTAGTATACAAAATTCGGAAAGCAACTTGATATCGATAATTCTAATGAATACCATAGTTATGTTTTATAATGAAAAAATACCAATACAATGGATCCAGAGAAACTGTAAAAATATGGAAACCCCGAACGACACATAATTGAAACTTGAAAGAACACCTGTAACTCAAAAGTCGTGTGAGAATACCTCATTCATAATTTTATCAGCAATTGACTTGCAGCCTAAAATTACATATTTGTAGAGCATTTTGTCAAACACAATGGACTCTGCGAACCTATTGTCGAAGTCTGCGTTGCCCATGATTGTACTCCTATATTGCTCCATATCCTTACAATGGTTTAACAATTAAAATTAGTGAAACAGACAAGATAGACTTTTGGCATATGGAAAAATTATGTAATACGGCATGAAGAACCAAATAAATGCATTGCCAAGTCCAATAAGGTATAGTAATTATAAGCTATAGAGAAAATACCTTCTTCGAAATAACATCTGGGGAGTGACCAAGAATGTCCCACTGGGATTCAGGGAACTCATCGTAGACATCGTCAAAAGACATCCCTAATAGCTTGTACCATGGCTGAACGTTATCACCTGATGCAGGCAACTTGCCATGGTTGTTGGTACCGTCAGTGAAAAGCGCCATGGGTGCAACAAGGTAGCTCCGACGGTACTGTTAAAGGGAACATGCTGTGGCTTCTTCTGACCCCAAGGAACAGCAAGGCAAGGCTGGAGCAGTTGAGAGAAGGCCTTCATTGTGAACCTGTTGGTAATGAAATTCCTATCAGTTGTATTGTATCTCCTCCTAAGTTTCATATACACCTATAACTTCCTATCTACTTGGGCTAATAAAATAAGGGCCTCTTTATTTGGGACTAATTATATTGGCTTTCCACCCAAAAAAAATCACCTAATCGAAGCAAAGTGGCAGGCTTAGGCCCCGCTTGGAAAGATATACTCCTACTAGTTTACTTTTCCCCTCCGTATTTCTAAACACATCCTAGCCAGTAAACTAAACGGATGTAAGGAGGCCCTAAACCTGTAAACGCTCAGCAGAGCCGGAAATCCATTATTAAGGATTGCGTTTCTAGTGGTAAACGTGATGGTAGACGGCAAAACTGATGACCAGATCTGTGGATGAAAATAAACCAGTTTCCTAGAGATGAGTCGTTTTGAGATCACCACAGCATAGAGAGTTACAGACTACACTTCGATTGCAATCAGATCCTAATACTGTAGTTTGAATTTGATCTAAAAAAAAAAATCAAAAGCAGGCATGCATCGTGCGCGAGCAGACAACGGAACGTACCAGAGCAATATAAAACCGTAAGAGCATCTCCACTCGCGGCGCTCAAACGGCCGCCCAAACGCCTTCCGGACAGGCCGTTTGGGCGCCGTCCGGACTATTTGGCGCATTTGGGCGCCCTCGCTCCCCACTCGCGGCGCTCAAATCGCCCGGCCCAAAGGTTTTTTTTTCCCGAACAAGGTTTTGCAAATTCGAATGTGCCGCCAAGGTTTTGCGAATTCAGATCGACGGGGTGGTTTAGATCCAGGCCACAAGAAGGGAAGATGACGTTGGGGTCGAAGCCGCCGTGATGCTGGCTGTCGCCGTACTCGGGGAGAACCTGGAGCGAGGCGTGGCGGCGGCTCTGTCGGCGAAGAAGGAGGAATTCGACGGCGAGCCGCCGACCTTGCATCGTAGAGTGGCGTTGCTCTCTTGGCTTCCTCCCAAGGCGAATGCTTGGTTCAAGGCGGCGACGGTTTTGTTCATGGCGGCGATCTTCCTTGCCGTCAATGGCGCCGCCGTGCCGAGCCGTTTCCTCTCATTCTGCTTCACGCGGCGCCCGGCACGGCTCTGCGTGTCCAATCGGCGCCGGAGTACGTCGAGGTCCCAATCCTCCTGCCTCATCGCCTCCGGCTTCTCCCTGGGCGGGGGGACTTGCGCTTGACGCCCAGCGTCTTCCCCGCCGCCTTCGTCTTCGCTGCCTTCCCCTTGGGTGCCGGCGGCGCCATGGAGCCGGCGCGGCGCGAGGGTTTTTCTTTTGGCGGGAGAGATGGCGGGGGGAAATGCGATTTTTGTTGACGAATTGGGGGAATCCGACACTTATTGCGATCGCCGTCTCACTGCCAGGCGTGGCCCGCGCGTCGGAGGCCGACGTGGCGTCGCGTTTCCTTCTGTCCGGGGCCGCCCCAAGCCTCCCTAAGTTGAGGGCGTGGGCTGGGCGTGCCGGACACAAAACTGGGCCGCGCCGGACCCAATTCGCGCTTTGGCGCCGCGAGTGGGGGCGATTTTGTGTCCGGCACGCCCCAAAGGCGTTTGGGCGGCCGTTTGGGCGCCGCGAGTGGAGATGCTCTAATAGGGCGGTCAATGGCTCCGTCGGCGATTGTAGCGAAGGTAAAAGAAAAGAAACCCTAGTTTGCTTCCCCTCTCTCGTTTGGTCACAATCGATTTTGTTTCTCCATGGCTGCCCTACTTATAAGCTTCCGTTTGGCGCTATAAGGAATGCTTTTGGCTTACCAAAATTTTCAGATTTGAGAACGTTGTATACTAGTATGAAGAAACGATTTTTGGGCCCGTCTAAACCTCAGTGCAGACAGACTGGGCTGCCGCATCAAATTTCCTTTTGGGCCTCGAACGGATAGACCAGGCTTTGAACCGTTGGGTCCCTTTTCTTCTCTACTTTATTTTCTTTATTACTTATAAAATGGGACTTACTAGTGACGGTACATCAATAGACATCTTCCCTCACGCATCACTCCCAACGTCAGCTCAGATTCCGATTTCGCGCCATGTGGTTTGTTTCTCCCTCCAACTTATTTCCATCTTTCCCGCCCATCTCAATCTCATGCCCTTACCGTTTCGTCTCCTTCAGGTGATTAGCGTTTCTAGTGACTTTGGCGGTGTTGGTCGAGGATCGTCGGTCTGCACAAGATGGTTGGACTCCATGGAGTCAAGAAATGTGTATACATGCAGGTGTTCTGATTGCCATGGCAAGGTGAATGAGTCGATGGTGGCCGACAAGATTGATGAAGACAAGTGAGGTACGACCTCGGTCGAAGGAAGTGCATCTAAAGAATCAATGGAAGAGATGATGAAGTTAACTGCCACTTAGGCAGACATATTGGTTGATGGGGAGGCGATGAGTAAGATAAAGGAAAACCATCTTGGGCGCTTGCGTAGGGAAGATCTTGGTTGTAGAACCTAATGTTTTCACATCAGTGCAATCTCCAGTGTGTTCTCTCCTGCATGGGGAAACCCTAGGGGAGCCTGACGAGATGGACTCGCACAAGGCAGATGGCACACGCGGACCCCCCCACCCCCCCCCCCCCCCCCCCCCCCCCCCCCCGAGTCTGTTCCAGATCCCTTGTGTCGATGTAACATAGTGTTAGCTCCGCCCGACCTGGATGGTGGTGCGCGACGAGGAGTACGCGTCGTTATAAGATGGACATGCAATTGTTGTTATCTTTAATTATGAACAAATTTTGTTATTAAATTTAACCTTGTTCGGCCTTTGTATGAAATCGAGCTTAATTTAGTTGGTTTATGTTATTATCGTAGGAACTATGTATGATGAATGGAGTTTAATTTAGTTGGTTTATGTTATTATCGTAGGAACTATGTATGATGAAATCAAGTATATTATTAGTGGATCACATGATGTTTACTTAAGAAATTTTAATGAAATGCAGTTTAATCAAGTTGGAATGGTACTGGAATCTGATTTCGGTTACAACCATCGGTGTTTGTATGAAATCAAGTTTTATTAAGTGAAAATTGTGATGCATAGTGAATCAGAGGATATTTAACAAAGATTTTTTTTTCTATAAAATCAAGTTTAATTAAGTTGAAGTGGTACTAACATCTGATTTCGATCACAACCATCGGAGTTTGTATGAAGTCGAGTTTAATTAAGAAGTTTATACATTTGATTTTAATTCACTTGAAATGTCAAAATCTAATATCAACCACAACCATCCATAAAAAAAAGAATCATTATTGCATTTAGGGGCATCTCTAAAATCTCTTTCTCGGATTGGCCCCTAGATTCCATATTGACGTACACCGGCGCCACATTAGGATTTATAAACCGGTCGAACACACTTTACTAGCAAGGTGAAACTAAGCATCACATCATGCGTGACTCAATAGTGAGTGACCGCGGTCAGTTTGCGAGGGGCCATCAAAACTGTCAGCGCAATAATGGCCAAAGATTTTGACGGCGAGAGAGACCTGAAAGTGCATGTGTTGCCCCATGCGTGGTTTTGGTAATTAATGACAATCCTTATGGACTAATGTTTGCATTGAGATATTCTTGTAGATCTTGTCCATAGGAAAAGATTGGAGTTCATGTGTTGGACTCTAGAAGATTACATGATGATCAATGCTCTATTCAACGGTTTATATGAAGCATGGTCATGTGTAGAGTTGAGCATATTGTAAGTATGTCTTGAAGGATTCAAGACATCATCTTTGTGAAACGGAGCTTAGCGAGGCTCCCCCATAATGGAGTATGGGGGAGCATTTGGAGAAGTCTTCATCAAGCATGTGCTAGCAAGCACAATCAAGAAAGGTGTTCCAACTTGAGGGAGTCAAGATCGTCATCTAGCTCAAGTGGAATGCGCAAGGTAAAGGTATGATCTTGATAGGGTTTCTATTTTACCGGTCTCATGTTGTTAGTTTGGAGACCGGGTTATAGGATAGATGGCGTACTATCAAGAGGGTTTCTCAAGTGAGTAACTTGATCGCATCTTTGTGGAGAGCTCAAACCTTTGCATATTTCGCATATCATCTTTCTTGGTTCTTATTTGGCTTTTATCAATGTGAGAATTTAGACCTTGTGTTCATCTCCATACCAAGCTCTAGTTCATCAAAAACGGATTTCATTTGAATATCTTGTGGTGTTTTTGATGTTGGAGGTTTTACCGGTTCGTCTCTTGTAGAGAGGTCAAACTCTCCTCTTGTGTTCTCCTCCTCACATGATGGACTATGATGTGTATATGCATGATCTTGTAGTGCTTGTGATTATCTTCGGAGCAAGCCCAAGATCATAGAAAACGGAGTCCGGATAAAAAAATTGTTGTGTTTTCATGTTGGAAATATTATCGGTTTACCCTTGAGAAAAGTTCCGCACCTTCCCAAGTGTGGCAACTTAACTCTATTTATGGTTCTTAATATTTCCCAGGCCGGCCTCCCTGCACTGCCCAACGGGCACTTTTTGAGGGGACCTATTTAAGGGACTTTCTTTCCCAACGGTTCACTAACCTCTTGAGCTCGTTTTTCCCTCTCTCTCCTCCATTGTTGACCCTTGAAAAGTTTGCTCCCTCTCAATCCCTCCCATGATTCTTGGATATCTTTGAGAGAAAAGTGAGATGAGATCTAGATCTACAATTCCACCAATCCATCTCTCCTCTAAGTGAGGGGAACCTAGTAGATCTTAATCTTGGAGTTCTTGGTGTTTCTCCTACTTTGTTCTTCCTCTCTTCTCCCCCCATAAGCATTAGTTGATTTTGGTGGAATTTGAGAGTGAAGGATTGGAGCACTTGTGCTCTTGCCATTGCTTTGTGCATCGGTTTGTGCTCTCCACGAGGATTCGTGGAAGTTGAAAGTTTGTGAGCTTGTTACTCTTGGGTCTTTGGACCCTATACGTCTTTGTGGTGGTTGAGACCTTTGTGGTCACTTGTAGCCGTTCGGGAGCCCCCAATCCATTTGTGGGTTGTGCCTCGGCTTGTTGTTGTAAAGGCTCCGGATTCTGCCTTGAAGGATTCCGATAGTGGAAGGTGAACCAATCGTTTGTGGTGCGGTTCATCGGGGAATAGGGTGAGCCTTTGTGGCGTTGAGATCAACCTTTATGGTGCCTCACACCTCTCTAACGAGACGTACTCCCCTAAAAAGGAGGAACTCGGGAGCACATCATCGTCTCCGTGTGCCTCGGTTATTTCTATACCCGAGCTCTTTGCTTATGCACTTTACATTGTGATAGCCTTCGTGCTTGAAGTATTCTATATTGCTATCACTTTGTTGTTTGTCTTGCTTAGCATAAGTTGTTGGTGCACATAGATGAGCCTACTATATTTAGCTTGTTGGCTTGTTAATTTAAACACCTAGTTTTATTCCGCAATTATCAAGGCTAAACCGGAAAAGTTTTAATCGCCTATTCACCCCCCCCCCCCTAGGCGACATCCTTGTCCTTTCAAGACCGCAGTTAGTTTGGCACATCAAAAGATGCCAGCACAGTAGCGTGACTCGACGAAACACTCCGCTTAGACATTTGCGAGATTCAGGTCAAGTGATGAGGGGGTAAAACCGAGTAGAACTAAAAGCTTGGAGCAAAACTGAGTAAAACTAAAGACCGTACTAAAACCTATTTGGAAAATCTCCGCTCCGTCCGATTCGGGTGCTCTCCCGATCGAGACGAGGAGCTGGCGACAATTCCTATTTGACGCTTGTCGCGTGCGTTACGGTAGCAAGGTGCTAGTGCTAGTTAAATAGGATGCCCCGCGCAGCTCTTACATCTCCGGGTTTGGGTAGCTTCCAAAAGGTTCCAGTCAGATTGTTTTGGCTGGGGTTTTTCGGTTCATTTTTTCAGTTTCTTTTGTCATTGTGTTCTCCTTTTTTAAATCCATGACCATTTTAATTTTTATGAAACATGGAACTTCATGACTAGTTTTTAATTTATCCACATTGTTTCGAATCTATGAATATTTTTAAAATTCATGAACATCTTTTAAAATAATTGTGAATATTTTTTTAAATTCATGATTTTATAAATCGATGAATTTTAAAAATCATGAATCATGAACATTTTTAAAAATTCATGAACAATTTGGAAAATCAAGTACATGTTTTAGTCTCAGATTGTTTTTCTAAATAAACAGAAAAAACCGAATGGTTTTCCTGGACTAGCCCACGAGTCCTTGCGCTTTAGGCGTTGCGTCCTTAACGGAACAACCAAGCGTTGAATAGAAGCTTCCGGAGCCAGCTGTGTTTGGGGCGCTCGGGAGCGCCTGTACATCGCTTCAAGGCGACTCGTAGCCGCATCGCCCGCTAGAAGCTCTTATTGGGCTCGGCCCATATGCCCGCTCGCGTAAAACTTTTTCGTACTATTTCATGCAGTCGTACCATGTTAAGCGCACGCTAGCGAGGCTTCCTGCGGCAGTCGTACCATGCACGTTGCTGGGTAGCTCATGTACGTACATGCACGTACAAAAGCATACTAATTTTGGACATATACATAATAGCTGAAGTACAGATGCGTAGGGTAAGAAAAATAAACAATTTTTGAACGATTTTAAAAGGTGAACGAAAAAGACGGTGAACGAAATATATTTTGAACGATTTTAAAAAAAGAACAGAAAAAATGAGGTTGAATGGATATTTTAGAACAATTTTAAAAATGAACAAAAAAAGGCCGGTGAACGAAACCTATTTTTGAATAATTCTAATTTTTGAACGATTTTTAAAAATGAACAAAAAATGGGGTTGAACGAAAACTACTTTTTGAATGATTTTAAAAAGTGAATAGAAAAAAAGATGAACAAAATATATTTTGAAAGATTTTTAAAAAGTGAACGAAATCATTCAAAAAAAATACGATGAACGAAATCAATTTTTGAACGATTTTAAAAATGAACAAAAATTGGGTGTGAAACAGAAATTGTTTTTGAACGATTTTAAAAAGTGAACAAGAAAAGTCCGATGAACGAAATCTATTTTTGAATGATTTTAAAAATGAACAGAAAATAAAAGGTGCTGAACGAAAACTATTTCTGAATGATTTTTAAAAATGAACTGAAAATGAGGTTGAATGGAAACTATTTTTTGAATGATTTTAAAAGTGAACAGGAAAAATAAGGTGAACAAAACCAATTTTGAACAATTTTAAAAAATGAACAGAAAAAATGAGGATGAACGGATTTTTTTGAACGATTTTAAAAATGAACAGAAATTAGCCGGTGAACGAAACCTATTTTTGAACGATTTTAATTTCTAAACGATTTTTTAAAATGAACAGAAAATGAGGTTGAACGAAAACCTTTTTGAACGATGATTTTTAAAAGTGAACGAAAAAGTCAGTGAACGAAATTTATTTTTGAACAATTTTTAAGAATGAATAAAGATTGGGGGTGAACGGAATCCGTTTTCAAAAAATATTTTAAAAAAGTGAACAAAAAAGGGTGGTGAACGAAATCTATTTTTGAACGATTTTAAAATGAACGAAAAAGACGGTGAACGAAATCTATTTTTGAACGATTTTTAAAAATAAACAAAAACGAAAAAGTAAAATAAATTGAAAACGAAAAAGTAAAATTTAAAAGAACAAAAAAGGAATAAAACGAAAAAGGAAAGAATATGAAAACAAAAAAGACAATAAAACAAAAAATGAAAATAAAAAGTGAAAAACAAGAAAAAGAAAAGAAATAAGAAAAGGAAAAATTAAAAGATCCGAATTTTTTTCAAATCCGAACAAAAAATCAGATGAACAAAAATTAAAAACTGAACAATGTTCAAATTTGAACAAAATCAAATCCGAACCGAAATTAAATCCGAACAAATTTCAAAACCGAACAATTTTTACACAGCTGATTTTTTTTCAAAATTGAACAAAAATATAAAATCTGAACAATTTTTAAAATCTAAACAATTTTCTAATCCGAACAAAATTTCAAATCTGGACCGTTTCGAATCTGAACAATTTCCGAGTGTGAACAAAATTTCAAATCTGAATTTTTTTTAATCTGAATGAAATTTCTAATCTGAACAAAACTTTGAATCTGAATTTTTTCTATTTTGAACAATTTCTGAAAAATATAACAGAAGAAATAAAAAGAAAAATAAAAGAAACTAAGAAAGAAGGAAAACGAAAAAAACAGAAATGAAAAGAAACAGTAAAGAAAAGAAATACAACAGAAAAAAGAAAAATAAAAGAAACTATGAAAGAAGGAAAACGAAAAAAAAACACCGAACTGGGTCGGCCCGCGGAGCGACGCGTCCTGCATCCCTAGCGTCGCCGTAAGGCGATGTATAGGGGGTTTCCCTATATATCGCTGTTAGCGAGTCGTACGATCGGACGGCGGAACCTATATGCCGCCCGCGAGCGCCCCTGAACTTCAGCGCCGCCTGCAGAGCTCTCGGTCGAGCAGAGTTACTGGGCCGGCCCATTAGGGCTCCTCAACTGCTAAAAATCAGGACAATAGCGCTCCGGCGGGGATTCGAACCAAGCACCTACTCGTGCGCGTACGAGGAACAGAACCAGTGGGCTACACTCATGTTTACGTTAATGTAACGTTATTCTTCCTTTTATTTGTTTCCAGTTTTGGGTTCTCGGGTTTCCTTTTCTCTTTCTTTTTAGTTTTCCGTTTTCATTATTTCTTTTTACTGTTTTCTTTTCCCGTTTCATTTTTATTTTTCCGTTTTCTTTTTCTGTTTCTTTTCTCGTTTTGTTTTTCTGTTTCACTTTCTTATTTTTCCTTTTATGTTTTAATTTTCGTTTATTTTGAAAATGGTTCATATTTTGGAAAATAATTATTTTAAAAAATGAATCTGATTTTTCGAAAATGGTTGCTTTTTTAAAATGGTTCCGAACCAAAAAATGGTTTCTTTTTTAGAATATGGTTCCGAACCGAAAAAATGGTTCTGAATGAAAAAATGGTTCCGATTTATTAAAATGGTTCCGATTTTTAAAAAATGGTTCCGAATTAAAAATGGTTCCAAATTAAAAATGGTTCCGAATTTTAAAATGGTTCCATTTTGAAAATGGTTCCGAATTAAAAATGGTTCCAAATTTGAAAATTGTTCATTTTTTAAATGGTTCCAAATTAAAAATGGTTCCAAATTAAAAATGGTTCCAAATTTGATAATTGTTCATTTTAAAAAATGGTTCCATTTTGAAAATGGTTCCAAATTAAAAAATGGTTCCGAATTAAAAATGGTTCCAAATTTAAAAATGGTTCCATTTTGAAAATGGTTCCGAATTAAAAATGGTTCCAAATCTACAAATGGTTTCAAATTTGAAAATTGTTCATTTTCGAAAATGGTTCCGAATTTAAATTTGTTCTATTTTGAAAATGGTTCCAAAATTTAAAATGGTTCCAAATTTAAAGTTGTTCTATTTTGAAAATGGTTCCAATATTTAAAATGGTTCCAAATTTAAAATGGTTCCGTTTTGAAAATGGTTCCAAATTTGTAATTTTTTCATTTTGAAAATGGTTCCAATATTAAAAATGGTTCCATTTTGAACGTATACATATCTCTGTTGAAACGAAAAAGTTATAACACGAAAGTTGTGTAAAACTGCGAGTTTCATCTACCCGTGAAAGGATTTTTCAAACTGTCGACTGAGTGTGACAAATTTAATAAAATTCGTCTAAAAATATTGAAAACTTCGGTCCAAAATTAAGAAGCTACATTTCACGAAACTCGAAACCGATCACGGGAATGGAACCTAATCGTGAATGTACACATATTTCGTGTATAAATTATTTTGAAATAAAATATATTTTTTTGTGTTAGATGGAGTATGTGAACTGATCAAATTCATTTCTGATCAATTTGTTTCGTTCGCTGGCACGTTTGCTGGCATTTGACGAAGCAGCGAACGAAGGTGTGCATGTGCATATATAGGAACGAACGTGCAGCGAGCGAAAGAAGCAATGGGCCGGCCCACGAACAAACTCTCCAGGCGTCGCGTCTCGTTAGCGCCGCTAACGAGCGGAGCAAAGGCGCTCCCCGATCGGACTCGCCCGCGTACAGCTGTGTTCCGTGAGCGGCCCATTAAGGCGTGAAGGCCCATTGCGCGACGACAGAAAATTAAAATAGTAACTTGCGAAGGCTGGGATTCGAACCCGCAAGCAGTAGCAAAGGAATAGAAGAACGTAACCACCAAATCAAGATCGACAACGTGACATATAAACACGTATATCTCTACTTGTACACGTCACATGAACGTTTTTTCTTTTCCGTTTTCCCTTATTTTTTATATTTAGATGATATAAATGGTTTAAATTTAAAATTATCCAGATTCGAATAACGTTCGATTTTTAAAATGTATAGATTTTTTGAAAAATTAACAATTTCAAAAAATAATATTTTTCGAAATCGGAACCGTTTAAAAAATAACATTTTCAAAATCGAAACCATTTTCAAAAAAGAACCATTTTAAAAAATGTAACATTTTTTAAAATTGGAAACATTTTTGAAAATCGAAAGCATTTTTTAAATCGGAACTATTTTCAAAAAGGAACCATTTTCAAAAATCGGAACCATTTTCAAAAAAGCGGAAGCATTTTCAAAAAGGAACCATTTTCGAAAAATCGGAACCATTTTTTTCATTCGGAACCATTTTCAAAAATCATAACTATTTTTTCAGTTCGGAACCATATTCTAAAAGGAACAATTTTTTCGGTTCGGAACCATTTTCAAAAAGAAACCATTTTCGAAAAATCGGAACCATTTTTTTTCATTCGGAACCATTTTCAAAAAATCGGAACCATTTTTTTGGCTCGGAACCATATTCTAAAAGGAACCATTTTTTCGGTTCGAAACCATTTTCAAAAAGGAACCATTTTGAATAATCGGAACCATTTTTTCATTCGGAAGGAACCATTTTTTCCGTTCGGAACCATATTCTAAAAGGAACCATTTTTTTCGGTTCGGAACCATTTTCGAAAAGAACCATTTTTAAAAAAGAACCATTTTCAAAAGGAATATTTTCAAAAAGAACCATTTTTAAAAAACGGTTCCATTTTTTAAAAAGGAACCATTTTTTAAATCAGAACCAATTTAAAAAGGAACCATTTTTAAATCCATTATCAAAAGTTGGAACCATTTTTGAAAAAGAACCATTTTTAAAAAGAACCATTTTCAAAAAGGAAAATTTTCAAACCATTTTCAAAATAAGCGAATATTAAAACATAAAAAGAAAAAAAGAATAAAGTGAAACAGGAAAAACAAAAAAGAAAAAAAGAAAACAAAAAAAGAAAAAAGAAAACGAAAACGAAAAAAGAAAACGGTAAAAGTAAAAAAGAAAGGAAGACAATAGAAAGGCAAATAAAGTAGTATTAACAAGAACCCTAGCGCAGCCCGCGGCTATGCTCGTTACACGAGTGCGTGAGTTCGAGCCCCCAACGCTGCCAACCTATTTCTCTCTTTTCTATGTTTAGTATTTCTAATGGGCCGGCCCAGTTGGAAACCGCACGCGAGCGAGTCGGAGTTAGGACTCGCAGAAGGCGATGTATAGGTTTGCCTGGGGCGCTCGCCTCCGTAATAGCATGGGATGCTAGCCCACTCCAGCCGATGTGAGCCAATTTAGAGGTAAAAATCGATCATGGGAGTTTTATTCCGACAGGATTTGAGCCCATTAGTGTGAGGAATGCTACTACCTCCGATCCGTATTAAATTTCGTGGGATTTCAACTGAGCTAGTACAGCTCTATGTATAACTTGCGATACTTAAATGGGATCAGAGAGAGTAGCTTGAATTCTAGGGCAGATCGGAAATGCCATTTTTCATTTTAGTTTATGTCCGTTTTTTGTTCAAAGAGCTACGCATCGAGCAGAGGCGTCATCGGGGTCGACTCTGCAAAATTGTACGACACTGCTCCGCTCTAGGGTTCCAGATCTGTGGAGTTGAGGCGTTCTGCACTGCTCCGGTCGTGGAGTTGGGAGCTAGAGTGTTGCAGAACAGGCCAAAGGGATGTCGTGCACAAAAATCCAAAACCCTTTTAAAAATAAAAATTTGAAAAAAAATCTTGAGCACTACTATTTAGTATGGTTCAAGGCTCATTTGTGCTCAAAATGGACTCATTATTTAAGAATTGTTTTAGTGCATCATACACAAATTTAATTGTCTCTAGCATCGTTTATCTTTATAAGAAGGGTGAGTGATTTCATCGCATATCCTTTTTTTAATCAGACTGCATAACATCGCATACCTTTTTTTTAAAGAGTATCCTTTGCCAAATAGTATGCAATGTGGGCGCGAGGGGGCTTAAATGGCCTGTTCTATACTAGTGGTCCGAGTTCCCCAATTCGACAAACAACCGGAGAGCGTCGTTTCCACTGGCGGAGCTAGGGGACCAGCATGGGCCATGGCCCCCCCTATGCCATGGATTAGCAAGATTTTTTTACTGCATAATGCTATTTTTGATATTATTTTAGAAGAAAAACACCTTGTTTGCCCCCCCCCCCCCCCCCCCCCCCCCCCCTAATGAAGAATTAGCATGTCCGCCCCCCCATGATCTCCAATGCTACCTCCGCCGCTGGTCGTTTCTCATACATCAGTGCCGCATCATGGCATCGCGTATATCATGGCTCTGCACCGGTGGCGATGGAAGCCAAGTTATCTAAAACTCACGTCAGCCGTTTTCAAGGTTAAACATCGAGTTGTGTAAGCTCGCATCACATGTTTTCAAGATTAAAATTTGAGTTGTTTAAAACTCGCATCGGACTTTTTCAAGATTAAAGGTAACTCGCATAGGACATTTCAAGATTAAAAGTTGAGTTATCTAAAACTCACATCAGACTTTCTTAAGTTCAGACTTAAGTTATTTAGAACCCACATTCGAATTTCTCAATTCAAAGTTGAGTTCCATGTAACACCCCCACTTATTTGGTTCTGTGAAGGAACTGCGCCGACATGCATGGAGCTCCTTTTCTAATTAGTGACAGACTTAGAGTGAACTACTTCCCATGTCACGGAATCCCAAGGGCCCCCAATCATCCTTGCAAGTCAATCAATAACTTAATAGTTGCTCCCACATCCAAATCTAAACACCTGGACAAACACCAGAGTGAAGGTTGGTTGGTTAGCCCAAACTAGGACAGAGAAAGAAAGAAAGGCTTCTCGGTGAACCCCGGCTAGCAAACCGGGAAACCTTGGGCCTGTTTGAATTTCATTGTGGCTTTTGCAACTTTTTGAACTGGGTTTGTATTCTACAAATCTTTGCTGAATCTGGCACGCTTCACTTATAATCTTCGTTTGATTACAGAGTTTTCTTCTGAATTTTAACCAGCTCGGCACTGGAAAAGCATGAAAACACAGAACAATCAACCGTCCGGAATCAGAAGGAGAAAGGGGAAAGGTTAAGCAAAGTACGTGAGGTGCATAGGATAGTTCACCAATTCCAATTCGGTTGCTTCACTCCTCCCCTTCCCTCCCTCCCTCCATCCCTTTGAAAAATCTTCCCTACTCCTCCAAGAAACAAACCAACCAACCCATGCGAATACGCAGATTTCACCTCCGGCCGGTTCTTCCCTCCCGTGCATGCATGCAACTCTCTCCGATGAGATGTCTGATGCCGAGCACCACTCGCCGCCGGCAGCAGTGCCCCCTCCTCGCCGCCTTCTGCTCCTCGCTCGTCGATGGGCTTGCGCACCTCGAGAGCGCGCTATCTTCGTCAGTGTCCATTCGGTGGTGCGCCGACGCCATGCGGCTGGTGAGGCGGATGCAGAGCGACCTGCTCGCCGTCTTCAGGAGCGCTAACGCGCCGGTGGACTTCCCCGGCGGTGGCGCCGGAGACGGCTGGCTGGAGCAGTACATGCAGGAGACGGCGGTGCTGCTCGACCTCTGCAACGCGCTCAAGTCCGCCGTGGCGCGGATGCACCGGTACTGCATGGAGGTGAACTTCGCGGCACAGGCGCATGGCTGCCGTGCCGGCGCCACCGCCACATCGCTCGTCGTCGCCGGGACCGCCGCGCCAGAGAAGACGGACGCGCCGTTGTCGGAAGCCGCCGTCCGCGGAAAGCTCTCGGGCGTGAGGGAGGTGGTGAGCGAGGCGGAGCGGCTAGGGAGAAAGATCATGTCCGGCGGCGGCGGCAGCGTAGTCCTCGTCACGCTTGTCGCCAAGATCACAATGGCCGTCGTGGCCACCTCCGTGCTCTACGCGCTCACCCACACATCAACCCCTTCCCCCTCGAGTTCGGCGTCAGACGCAGCAGCACGCTCGCCCGCGCCGCCGTCCCGGAGCAGCTGCGACCGTGGCGCGAGTCGCTGTCGGCGATCAACGACCGGGTGGGCGCTGCCTGCGACCATCGCGGAGCACGAGAATGTCGCAACGGTAGTGAGGGACATGACCGGCGGCAGGATGGAAGGGTCAGAGGATCATGTGGAGCTGCTGAGGACGAGGTCCGGCGAGCTCCGGGACGGGGTGGAGATGTTCGACTGTGTTCTTGATCAGGTCTTTGATGAGGTAATCAGGGGCAGAAATGAGATGCTGGGGATCTTCAGAGACAAGGCTCTCGCATAAGTAAATTGGGGTGAATTTTAATTACCTCTCGATTTCAACCTCATGTAAAAATTTGGCGATATTTGTAATGTTTGATTTGATTGATGATAAATTGTTAATTGATTGACAAACTGGATCTTTTAGAATCTCTCTTTCTTTTTACTCTGTAAAGGGTATATAAGTGTCTTTTATGTCTATTTTAATTGGTACTATGTAATTTGTATTGACAGTGTCATGAGACTGATTAACAAAGCAATTGATTTATTCCACGACTTTATTATGCATTTGACACAGAATGATTCTCGTTTAATTTGTAGGTCACAGATCAAGTGGAAGATTCCATGAATTCAGGCAAAAGGTTGTTAATTTGCTATCCTGGAGAGAGTTACAGAGTGTAGCTTCCTGTCATAATATTACACTTCACTAAGACCATTAGTGATTACATGAAAATACACCGTATGATGGTACCCAGAGCATGGCCGGCTCTGGGAGTTCATGCCCAGCCAGAAAATTTCTTTCCCAAAAGAATGAACAAAACTTTGCGGCAACGATAAGAACTTACGAAACCAAACAGCTTCCTAATCCGCCATTGTCGAGTAAAAATGAACGGCGGAACTGATCTGCAGGATCATGATGTACATGTAATCACTTGTGGCCATCATTCAGCATAAATTCCCTGGCAGGACATAGATCTTGACAATGGCTGAACTTCGTGAGCTGTACCAAAGGGATAACAATCCTTCAACTATCTCTGCTTTCTCTCTAAACCCATCCTTTGAAAGTACCTTTGTTATCTTGTTAGCTGTGCACTGCTGTGTCTCTCTTCCGATCGATGATGGAATAGTTTTGCTATTGACCGCCTCTCACAATCCTGAACAAATGCAGAGTAGTGGTTAAACTAAATTCAATATGTTGTGCTCAACATAGCTATGATGGTTCACCACACCAACCTTAAACATATTGAGGCGAAATGACTTCTTGGGATTCGTTCTTCTAAGCTTCAAGTATGTATATGCAAAGCTGAGCTGGTCACGAGGTGTGAAGCGATCAACCTCATTAAACCACAGGCAAGAGAATAAGTTCGACATTGGTGTGTGTTCCCTCACGATGAAAGAACCTTCAGGGACATCTGTAGCAAGAAAAAAACTCTTAGGTAAACACAATCCATACACTAGAACAAATATTAGCAGGTAAGAGAGCATACAGCTTGGTAGCAGCTTGTTGGGATCCGATGGGTTGAACCTTGTCAGTCCATCAGCTTGGTAAAACTCGAACTGCTGATCAATTATTGTATGGTTGAACTTGTTCAGCTTTTTATTTTGTGCCACTTCCTCCCAGACGCAGTGCCGATCATAATGATTGGAAATAGCATATTCATATCCATGCCGCCAAAGAAAATATTCTAGTATAAGGATAGGATCAGTTTGTAGTCGCAATTTGCTGTCCAGCCAGATTGAGAATCTGATACAAGTAACCATGTTCTTAGGCATTATATCGCAAAAAAGGATTTATCACATTTAATGGTGATGTCAGTAGGATGCAAAAACCAAAAAGCACAAGCCCCACACAACTTATGCACTGCCACTGATTGTCCCATGAATTGCATATTATAATTTACAACCAATATGTACACTATCACAGTTGATATTACCCTTATTTTCCACATAGATAGCATAAACCAGAAACAGAGAAATAGTATATTCATTCAATTCAAGTCCACGTATTTGAGACAGCAACACTGACAGTTGAATAGAAGAACCAGGACCGATTACTGCTCCGGGCAAAGATTTAAGCAGACAAGCATGCACTACAGATGGGGACTGGGCGAGTTCCTGATGTGGGCAGTAGGTGGAAAATATGGTTCCAACTTTTTTATTCGGGAAAACACCGGACCTAACGTGGTACACTGGTACTGGTCTCTGCCAGTTACCGCCACTAACCAGTATTTCCATGGCTGTCAATTATTTGAACCAAAACAGTAACTGGCCATCTGTTTTGGTGGACAGATGGCTGGATGGGAAATCCAGATTGCGCCTGAGCTCCCTAAACATGTCTCAGAGCGCATTCAGAAGAGGAGGACGGTGCAGGAAGCCCTCCTGGACATGCGATAACTTGTAGACATGCAAAGCGCGTTCAGCAACCTCACCTTGTGGCAGTAATCCAGGTGTGGAGACGGGTCCGTGGGGGCGCAGCTCAACACTACCCCGGATAAGCTGCTCTGGCGATGGACGACGGACGGTGTCTACACGTCCGCTTCTAGCTATCGAGCTATGTTCCAGGGATCAGTGGGATCGGCATCGTGAAAGCTTATCTGGAAGTCCTGTCCCCACCCCACCCCTGCGGGTTAAGTTTTTCCTTTGGCTTGCCTGCCAGGACCGTTATTGGACAGCGGACAGACTCACCTGGCGAGGACTGCAGCATCAGCCTTGCTGCGTCCTCTGCGATCAGTCGATGGAGACAATGGAGCACATCGTTGTCGGATGTCCTTACTCTGCGGATTACTTGGCATGAGGTACGGACCTGGATCCACTCCACCGCAAGTACCCCCCGCCCCCGGAGGTTCGCTTCGCGGATTGGTGGCAGGAGGTTATCCTGGCGTCCCCTTCGGCGACACGTAAGGGTACCTCTTCGGTGATCATGCTCACGGTGTAGTGGCTATGGAAGAGACGCAACAGAGTCATTTTTGACGGTGCGCGGCCTGACCTCGGTGGCTTGCTTGACACGATCAAGGCAGAAGCTAGGTCGTGGGTTGTAGCGGGGGCTTCGGGTTTGGCAGCGATTCTTCCCCCAGCCTAGCTGTAGAGTGTTGAGTTGTACCGGGGCGAGGCCTCTCTAGGCTTGTACTAAACTCTTTCTATCTATGCAATCAAACGCAAAGCTTTTGCATTTTCTCGAAAAAAAAAAGTTTTAGAGGTCACTGGTGGTAATCTTTATGAAGATTTAGGTTGCTGGTTGACTGCCCGCAAAAATAAGATACAGAAACAACAGATAAGTAGCCACGTTCTATGTTAACATAGATATATAATCCATTATCTGAATCCAAAGAGAAAATAGGACGGAGCAAAATAAAATTGTCATTAAAATTTGAATTTCAATCATTTCGGAGAGGACTTGTCATGATGGAGACCAGAAATCTGGTTCCCTGGTGGAAAAAACCCTTTCATTATACTAAAAAGAAGGTATGCAAATACGTAATAAACCAGTTTGTGTTGAGCAAAAGGTCATTTTTGGAGATCGAAAACTTATGATTTGACACTGGGGAGATTGCATGCATGATATTTTAAAACTACTCTTGAGTCCTCCATTCCAATACATGGATGGCAGTCAGGACAAAAGATATGCAGAATTACAGTCTTACCTTGACGATGGGAAAAGTCGATGCGCCAAAAGTTTTGGTATCTTTCCCACTCTCCGCATGTCATTATAAGGCATATTCTTAATCAATATGACCTTCCATATACCAATGAAACCCATATTGTCCATTTTTTGGCCTTCAGATAGCAAAGTTTCCAATGTGACTTCATCCAAAAACATAGCAAAGCAAACGGTCTTCTTTGAGAGACTTGTGATCTGCAAAGATATCATAGAAAGACATTTCATAAGAATATGTTGTGAAATAGCAAAACAAAAGGTCAAAATATTTTAAGTTTCGGGCATGGTTATGGTGATATAGAAAAAATGTAAAATTAATCTTTCCATCTTGTATCACATATCCGCATGAAAGGACTTGGTGAAAGATAGCATCATAGCAATACTGATGGATATGTGGTTCACATATCCGCATAAAAGGACTTGGTGAAAGATAGCATCGCAATATTGATGGAGATGTTGTTGCATTTCATAGGCCACTCATGTTTGGTTTTCTTATGCTTGTATGTGGAGCAATCATCAGTAGAAAACTAGAAATACTGCTTTAACTTGACAAGTGCCTAGAGGTTAGAACAGTAAAGCAGAGCTAATGAGATCCTAAACTTTCTGCCATGAACCATACCAAGAACGAAGAAACGTACAAAAATATATTTATATAAGCCGCTTAGTGCAACTTATACATGACAGAGGAAGCACAGTAAAAGAGTAAATTAGTTAAAGAGTTATGTGCAAGGAAATATCATACTGTTTTGCCAAATGGGGTCCTCAGACGATCAGAATTTCCAAAGATGCAGGAAGATACAGCAATGCGGCATTTGCTCATGTACTTCCTGTCATCCTCCGATATATCAAAACCAGTGCTTGTACCATTAGGCCCCTTAACAAAAGCACAAGTTAATTTTTGGTCATTAGCTACATATGATTCCTTTCTTTCCTGTAGACTCTGGTGGCCAGCAAATCTTGGCTCCCAATATTCTGGTCCAACTGGTTTTTCTTCAACTTCTACATACTCCAAATTAAAGCTAGTGAATTTCTCATTTTTTGCAGGCTCTACAAGTTGAGCAGTGGAGTTCAGGAACCTCATTTCACAAGTTGAACCTGGTAAACATTTCCAATTAATTAGGTAACCATCAAGAACAGAGGTTAAAGCAAGCTCTTTTATGAGTACATAATAAATACATGAAACAAGCTTTTTATCAGACATGCAGTTGAATGCACAAAGAGTGTCATATTTGATAACAACAAAATTATGGTACAGAAAATTATCAAATATAGCAAAGGTATTGACAAACCTAATAATCAAGCGCACAGAATTTATTTGGAGTTTTGCATAAATAGTACAAAAAGTGTATCATGGTACCTTTATGTGATAACATTTTCAGTTCATTCGCCTGGCAAAAACCTGGTCATCCAACACCGGTACCATATCCATATTATAGCCTATAGCCTTCCAATAGCTAAAGGGTCCTGTGCCCTCTATGGTTTTAAATCCAACAGTAAACCATGAAGATGTTGCGCCACAAGCCTATCTGTTGGCGGGTCTAAATTGTTCAAGACACCCAATATTACTGCCATGCTAAGCATGTTGTAAAATGTAGCTACTACTAGGTACAACTTGCATGGTAATATTTTATTCATCATGTGAGAGGTTAGTCACTAGGTACAGTATGCAAGTTATTCATGTTAAAAGCGCTCTGCTATTAGATTTTAATAATCACAGTCAAAGTTTCTACAAGATCTCACTACAGCAGAAAATAAAAACGCATAGGCCATAGGGCCGGAAAACAAAATGCTGAAATCTTATGTTATCCTAAGTCAATGGGGATCAAAATGTCCACAGAGTTAATCAAGAAAGTCATGATCCTAAGCTAAAATTGCCTAACTCTGGCTTTGAAATTCGAAAAAGGACTCACCAGACTTTTTGCGCTTTGATTTCTTCTTGGACCCGTGTTTCTTATCACTGGTCCCTGAAACTTTCTTTTGAACCATATTAGGAGTGTCGCCGCCACCACCAATTTCTCCACCTGCTTCCGCGTGTCTCTGTATGGCAACATTATCCTTGTTCTCAATGCTCACATGAACACCATCCCCAAGCTTCCTCCCCCCATCAGATAAACGCATCTGCGCATCATCCACATCATCCTGTGCATCAATGCCATCATCATACTCATCATCTGGATCAACCTCCCTCGTCCCTGTGGCTGCCACTCCCATGGAAGCCGCCTCATACTGCTCCAGCTCTTTCCTGCCGCCCTCGTTGTACAAGGTTCCTCCTTTGGCACCTTCAGCCACCTCCTTCTCAGCACCACCCCCGGTCCCCAGGGTCAACCCTTTCTCCTCAACACCAGGATCGGAGCTCAAGCCTTTCTGGGTGCTTCCACTAGCATCGCCGGTTTTTCCAGCTGCGCCCGAGATCTTCTCCTTCTCGTCCTCCAAGTAGTCCTCATCGCGCCGCCGATCATCCTGGTCCCAGTACCTGGAATCCCTGGCGCTCCGGCCACCCCCGCCATGGCCGAACTTGAGTTGCTTCCAGTTCTTGCTCCGGTTCCACTCCCCGCCGCCCGAATCCTCGCCGATCTCTGCAAAGAGCGCATGGCATTAAAAGAGCCGAACTTGCAGATCATCAAAATCAACCGAAAACAATCTGGATCGACGGCCCTCCATTCGCATCCAACTGGACGATCCCAAGGGCGTAAAAGATGACACACTCTCGAAGCGACAAGAACACCGGGCGGACCTCGTGAATGAAACCCATCGGTAGAGGATCCCCACACGGTACCGTGCCGGGGGCGCAAGCAAGCAAGCACGAACCTGCGGGGTCGCGGGAGAGGCGTCGCGAGAGGAGGAATACTCCGGCGAGGAGCAGGACTGCGGCGGCAGCCGCGGCGACGGCGGGCGAGCGGCGCCGCGCGGGCTTGGCGGTGCGGCGGATCCGGGAGGGCTTGGAGGGGTGGGGCCGGTGGTAGTCCGGGAGCGGGTGGGCCCCTCCGGCGCGGGAGTCGAAGAAGCTGCCGCCGGATTGCCTGTACTGCGCCATGGACTAGTGCTGGTGCTCGGCGGCCACCATGGGAGGCCGGAGGCGGAGATGGAGGGGCTTTTCTGTAATTTGATCGGGATGGTTTGGTTGGAGGGAGTTGGTTAGTCGCACGTGACGACGATGGGAGTGAGGTTGGTGAGATGGGAGGGAACGGGAGCCGACATGTTAGACACGGGAAGAGGGGAATATTTTGGTCCAAATATGTACTGTCCAAACACAAGCCACACACCAGCTATATGTTCATCAGTTTAACATTACAGGCTCAAAATAAAGCATAGGGAAAAGAGAGGTGTTTTGTCTACCCTTTATTTATTTTTAAATGTATTTTATCTATGGCTCAAAATAAAGCATATGGAAACGAAGCGACTTTGTGAACACATAGAATGTAAATATGTATCTGTTTCGCAAAAAAAAAAGAATGTAAATATGTATCTATGAAATTTTATTTCGGAATATTTTGATAATTCTATTAGTGAGGTTACTCGCACATGTATGCACACATAGAATGCAATTAAACATGCACACGTAATGCAATTACAGACATGTTGAAGGATAGTTTTCACAATCTCACGGTAATCTCACTTATGTGGGAATTTACTCAACATGCGACACAGGTCAGCAGTATGAGTTGTAGATGATGTAAATGAATACTCGGACTTTAGTCATGGCATATGTCTAAAAGATGAATACAAGAGGTTCCCAGCGAACTTATAGATGCGAGGTTTTAGTATCTAGGGTTCAAGTTAAGGCGATGGCAAAGATGTGTTGCATAGGGTGGATGATGACTTGGAGCTTAGCGATGGATGTGTCTTCATATATATAGCATTCGGTAGATGGTCATGCCTATGGTTCCTCCTTAGTTTGTATCTGAAATTTTGATCTCGCAACCTTCAATGTAGTACGTAGCGAGGTAATGTTCAGAAAGTATTGATGCAGCACGACAGGTATAAATCGGTGGAGTTTCTAGAAGTGGATGGCCCGACCGGGGGAGATTTTAAACGTCGTGGGATGGACTCATAAAATTATGGCCTAAAACCACTTATGTCCGACAAAGACATATACCCGCAATAAGAAACAAGATATACTTAGTTCACATGGTTACTTCATGAATAGACATACTTAAGTCGACCAATAGACATAATCAAGATCACCAAGAGACATATTAAGTTCACTAGGGGAGCTGACCTGAAATTCTAGGGTCACCTGTTGGGCCCTCCTGGCATGTGCAAAGAAAAAAAGTTTTACCAATAAGCATTTTATAATGCGGTCCATGCACTTTTAGAAAACTGTGCATATACTTATCCTTGCTTTTAAAACTTGCTCGTAAGCGCATGGAAGTGTTAGTTTTAGTTGAAATTGTGTATTGAGACTTAGAAGAGCCTCGAGAATTCAATCTTTAGGATGTTTTTCACGTTTGTGACGTGCTTAACATGTTTTCGTCAGTATCTTGTTTATATTACATGTGTTTCACTGCTGAAATTAATTATTTAACTACTTTTAATCGCTATGTAAAGCATTGTTGTCATGTTTTAAATATTGGGATGTCATGTTAATGAGTAAATTTGTATCATCGTCGTATATTCACATTACGCAATGGATTACCTGATGTAATCAAAATACGAATCTTGCAATATATGCAAAAAATTCTCTTGGCCAGAATCATCAACCGAGAGATCACTGAGCTTTTCCATAACGAGTTAAAATTCCCCACCTAGATATCGGATGTAATCTTCCTCAAGTTCAATACAATAATGTACGATATGCTTGGACCCGCCACCACTGCTCAATCTGGGCATTCGACGTGAAAATCGTCCTCAAACCCAAGCGACTCGATTGGACGATAGAGTTAGGGAACCAGCTAGTCCCAGCACCACAACTCTAGATGTTGCATTCCTTTTATAATCTATCTATGTGATACTCCTGCAAAATTGAGTGTGTGGTAGAACAAAGTGCTTTTGCCCTTTCAGCCCGCTCTCAAATAGCTTGGATAGACCAAAGCACACCATTGGCTCGCATGAGAGGATGGAGTGTGAATTTAGCATGCAACTGTTTGGGATGTCTGCATTGTTTTGGGGGAGCACTACTGCAGAATAGGCTATCAGTGACAGGCTGAAAAGACCCATTAGTGACGGGCAAAGCGCCTGTCACTGATGACTAGTCACTGGTACGAGGCTACCAGTGACGGGGTATGCGAACCAGTGACAGGCATTTGCATGCGCCTGTCACTAGTATGTGCAAACTAGTGACAGGCAAATGAAATGCATGTCACTAGTTGTGATCGAAGGCCACAACGCTGTCGGTAAATGCATGTCACTAGTTGTGATCGAAGGCCGCAGTGCTGTCGGTTTTATAGTGACAGGTGCATTATTCTACCTGTCACTGGTTTGAATTTCCGTAATAAAAAAATTAAATCCATGTATTAGATCTCGAATTTGCTCACAAATGTCAACTAACATAGCAGCTAGCACAACACTTACACAATATTTGGGCAATCCAAAAGACATACTAATTGATTCCTAAATCGTGAGTTGAAAGAAGTGAGAAAAGAAAAGTCAAATGCACAATAGTTTACAATAACCACTATGTTAGTGGCATTTCAAAATAATCTTCAGTTGCATTAGCGCCAGCACGTCCGAACTCCAGCTTTGGGAGAAGCCAACAGCAGAGTATCACCAGCTTGCTCCTAGACTTCAGTCCGGTTACCTAAAACAAGTATGAAGTATTCAAGTATATGACTATGTATGCTAGCAGTAACTTGCACGTCAGTGTACATGACACATTAAAATCCATTTAGCTACAAGCTTCTTCACAATTAGTTGTCCTAAACAGATTCTCTGATTTCGAAGTATCAAGGGTAATAGACCTACATACGAGATCACTGAAAGGAAAAGATAGCCTAGATAGGAAATCAAAACCAAAAGCATCATCATACATTTAGCTATAATATACGAATCTGAATCTGTTGGAATCTGTTAGTATTTTTGTTTTACCGAATAATCCAAACTCTAGATGGAAAGGGCAAGACCAAATGATTTGTGATCCCAAATGAGGCCGACGCAACATAGGCAGGGAGGGAGCGACTAGACCAGGAACTTAGACATGAACAAATAGTAATGCCCCATACCTCATTCGGTGATCCTGCGCTTGATCAATTGGGTTGCGGCCGCCTTTATGCGTGAATCATGAACCTCCAGTGAGTCATCACCGCCATAGAAAAGCCCAGATTCCGAGGTGACCTCCAGTGGTAGGCTATTCTGCACTGGTAGACTCATCAGCTCCAGCTGCTATCTAGAAAAATCGAGGAGTCGCCGATTTAGGCAGCAAACCAGCAGGCGTTTAACGGCAGCCAGACAACACTTCAGTGCACACGGCACCACCCAACTTGGGCTTTTTAACATTCATCTGCATGGGGCGAGAAATAGAACACTTATTCAGTAATAGAAATCTTGGTTGCTGCCAGGCATGATAACAGAAAGTCTCGATACTATAAGAGAAAACTCAGATGCTAATTTGGTACATACGAACAAGATTACCAAAGTACAACCATGTACCATAAACAAAGACCAGCTTAGTACACACAGAAAAAACAATTTCTGGACAGTAAAACTAAAGTGGTTGCTGCTCGCAAAGAGCTTAAACAAATTGTGCAACGAAATACTTGGTGGAAAGATGGAGACGCATACGACCAATTCTATTTATGAGGCCATGCCAAAAAATATGGTCATTACCAACCCAGATTATATTCAAAACTTAGTGTCCAAAACCGCAAATTGTAGCAGTTCTTCTAACTGAACCTGCTATCCACGTTCAGACCAGCACGGCCTGCGCCAGGTGAATTCTAGGAAGAACTAAGCTAATTCTGTTAGAACCTGCTATCCACGTTCAGACCAGCACGGCCTGCGCCAGGTGAATTCTAGGAAGAACTAAGCTAATTCGTACCTCAAACAGGGAGTCGGTGGTGAGGAGGAAAAGGTTGATGGCTGTCTCCTCCACGGCTCGTAGTCACCAAGCGGGCTGTGCAGTAAGAGGTTGTTCGTGGTCTCCTCCACGCTCCGACGTATTATTCGAGCGGGCTGTGCAAGTAACGGAATCCCTTGCGATGTATTAACCGTATAGTAGAGAATATGGTTCACCAGTTGCACAGCCCTTAAGTACAGCAAGATTCGGCAAGTCATTCTTCTTATTTTCCTTCAACACAAAAATATGTGAGTAAGTTAGTGACAAAGGCCTTCCAGTTCAGTCTTTAGACAGCTAACACTTAACAGCTAACATTTAACACGAGAAAGCAGTAAACTAAATCCTAAACTGTACACAGAACCAAGAGCCATTGTTGCCAAAAGATACACACAATGATGTGCAATTTGCTGGCTCTAATGGCGTTTTATAATTCATAATTCTAATAGCATATGGTATTGTGACATAATCATTTCAGACAACAAAAGCAACATGACGAACAACTTGATGCAAACTTCAGTACAATAAATTTAATTCCATAGATATCATCTAACCGGAGAAATCATCTTTGTACGTACTGCACTATTCTTATTTTTAAGGGACATTCTGGATAGTAAATTAACCTATAGCAGATGCCAGGCTCCGTCGTGTACCTCGCCAGCCCTTGCGCGACTATACGCTGCCCATCTAGAAGCAGTGTCTCCCAACTGCGTGCAATTGGTAGATCAATCAAAGTTGGACAGAAAGTGGCAGCAGCACGGAGAAGATATCGAGGAGTGGAGCAGACTAACCTTTTACAGACATTCTTTTGCAATCTGATCTTAGCAACAACCTTAGCAATCAAAGTGCGGAAATTAGAACAGAGAAGAACAAACAGGACTAGAACTAATTAACACTATTAATGTCCTACAGAGATTTCGCTAAAGCAGAATCCAATCGAACAAACATCATGATCATCCATTCATTAGACAAAAAGCTGCAATTAACTGGAAATGCTAAAGCTAGCACGCATGTTTGGGTACATTTTTTATTTCATCGATGTAAGTTCAGTACAAAGCTCAAATTACATCAATCTTAGCAGGGTACATGCCAACATAAGCTATACAATTGTTGACAAAAAATTATCACATAATCACCAAGCAAGTTCCCATCTCCTATTGGAGTCTTAATAAATAGATGAACAACACAGACGCCTTTGGACGGAGAATTACCAGGTAAACTACGCGTCAGATCTAACCACTGATAGCTACGTGCATCACATCTCTAAGTAAAAAAAATGTCAAAGATTATACCTCAGATCTAGCCACTGATAGCCACTGATCTAGCCTTTTGACTTGAGATGATTGAGACAGGAAGAGAGATGGGAAAACGACGATGACCGCCGGAGCAGCTCGTACTGTCCAGATCCAATTCGACTCGATTCGTCGCTGTTTCTGCTTCCTGGCTCGAAGAAGGAACCTCCTGCATCGTGGATTCGTGAGTAAAAGAACAACAGGAAGAGTAGGCTCACTAAGCTGAACAAGCCGGCGAGGGAGGATCTGAAGAAAGCTGGACCGGAGGGATTACGACGGCGCTGCAGGGGAGGGCCGTGGGGTCGTCGTCGTTGCCGTCCTGGTCCTCTGGAGGTCCCTCCGGCGCCGTCTCTAACACCGGCGGCCGTGGAGATGCAGGGTGGGTCGCCGGTGGAGGATACCGGCGACGTGGTTGACAAAAAGCGGGCAGTGGGAGCGGTGGTAGCCGGAGTAGCATCTGGCGGCGGCGTTAGATGGGACGAACCTAGCCTGGAGAAAATGAGAGACGGTTGGGCACGCTCGAGAGATAGGATAAGACGCGCGGAAATTTTTGGCCACGCGCGGGCGAGGAATTTCCTCCGCGAAAAAGTTCGCGACGCGCGGGATTTTTCACCCACTACCAAAATAGAATATCTAGACTAATATTAAAAGACCCAGGAGGGCGGAGATTCAGACGATCTGAACCATACAACACGAGTATCCTACGGCCCACGACGCTTCAATGTTTAACGCAAACGCAACGTTTAGCAGAAAACACAATTCAACAGGGAAAAAGAACTCCCGTCAAAAAAAATAAAAAATAGGGAAAAAGAACTGACGCTATCCACGAACCACGACCTCCACGGCTCCACGCAACGGCCGCCCCTCCATGACCTCCTGCACGATTCCCCGCCTCGCCCTCTGGTCCGAGCTCGCGGCCGCCGTGTATCAGGTCGCGGCCGCCTCTCAGTTCGCCAACGCGTCCGCTGCCTCTCAGGTCGCCAACGCAGCCGCCGCCTCTCAGTTCTGCCGCCCCTCAGTTCGCCGACTCCGCCTCTCAGTTCACCACCCCCGCCTCCACATCTCACTTCGCCGCCACCGGCCCTTACTTCGCCTCCGCCTCTCAGTTCGCCGCCACCGGCCCTTACTTCGCCGCCGCCTCTCAGTTCGTCGCCGCTGACCTTGAGTTCGCAGCTCTCGCCTACGACCTCGACTGCAGCCTACGACCTCGCCGCCGACCGCTCAGTTCGCCACCCTCACCGCCGCCCTCGCCTCCGACCTCGACCTTCGCGCCATCGCGACTTCAGCTGCCTCCGGCCGCAAACAGGGAAACTGCTCCACGAAGGTACCAACCATTACTAGATAACACAGAGAAGTGTTTTAAATTACTTACAAAGACCAAATTCCTATGTGATTTCAATACTTGACCAAATTCCTATTATTCTAAGTAAATTGTGATAGATAGATAAAATAAATCACTAGAACAATTGTTGAATTACTTAGAAAGATCAAATTTATTCACAATGCAATTATGCTACTTCACCTATCAAGTTATTGCTACGATGGATAATGATGTATCATAGATTTATTAAACACTAATACATTTATTTGGAAATGGGAACTGAAATTGAATCGATGTATCATAAGGGATGTTCAATTCACCAATGGTATCAACAGAATGATGTTTGCAATGCTGTTTCTCCAGTATAATAAGGGTTAATGCCTCCTGTTGTTTATGTTTATATTATATTTAGCCGTGTGGATCGCTCCCCGTTTGTGGTATATCGAGCATCGGCATCTGCCCGAGAATGAAGTGAAGAGCGACTTCCTCACGTAAGTTTTTTGGTATATAGAGCATTAGTCCGGTCATTGCGTTATTTGATTTATGAACCTTTAAGGTTTATTCTCTGATTGTCAATCCATATGAAGGATCTAAGAGAATGCACGTAAGAACACTCTTGCAGACCACATGGGACATGTGGTAGGATTTCTCGAAAAAAGAACACTCATGTAGCACACAAGTCAGCACAAATAGGCTCTGATGAATTGTTTGTCACAGTTCCATCTATCAGTTTGATGTATCATCATTTTTTTTCTTCAGAGTTTAGTACATGGCATGCTAATCTGGCTTGTGACCTCTGGCTTTTTACCTTTTCCTTTGCATTTTATAAGCGAGAACTTCATATATCATAATGTTTTGTTCAAAGGTTAGCAATGTGGATCTGCACATTAAACATGGATGCTAGAGTATTCATGTTGAATATATGAAGTGTATATGGTACTAGAAACTGATTCAAAGTCTCGGGTTTCTACAGATAATTGTTCTTATAAAGCAGATTTCAACGAGGACGCCGTCAATGACCTCCGACATGCCGCCATCATCGCACGCCCCCGTCCGTCTACCATCTACAGCTGAACAAGTCGCCGCCGCTGAAAATCCTCTTGTAATTGCGTCGTGCTTCTCTGCTGGGTACAATCGTACGGATATCTTGTAATTGAGCTGCTTTCATAATTGCAAATTTCCATGAACGTGGATTCATCACAATCACCAGCAAACTCTTTCGTGGTTGTATTTGATGCTTCAGTTATGATTTTGTTCCGATAAAGAGTTACAGTTTAATTTCTGCATATGTATATTATGCTACTGCAATGCGGTTCAGTTAGGATCAGATGAGATGGACAACCTCACTTTGGAAAACTACTGATTTCAATTTTGTACGATATGTAAGATGCAATTTTCTGTTGGCAGATTACATGCATAGTATTCGATCGGTACTTAGGTAATTGCAATTTTCCTTCAACTAATTGGTAAGGTTTTTATAAGTACAGTTTGCCTTGAATCCAAACTTAAGGAATATGCCATGGTATTTTCAGAAAGCTCTCACTTGTTTCGGTTTGCTCATGTCCCTGCAACATGGCGTAGTGCTGGTAGTGATTTAAGAAATATGCCATGTACTTACTTTTCAGCTTGCGGTTTGAGGTATATTTACTTTATTTTGTCCCATTTGTGAATAGATGGATTTTATGTTCTTTATGTTAAGTTGATGTTACCATTCTGTTACTTCTACCAGATCGCGGCATTTAATATGCATGAGGCTCTGATTTGGAAGGAGAAAATTGAGATGGTCATCGATCAGGTTTAACATTTCCAAATCCCGAATCTCACATATATAGGGTACCAACAATTGCCAAGAGATTCTTTGTTTTGTTATATAAGTATCCCCAAGTAAGAATATTTATACAAAACATTTATATGTGTTTTCCTGAATACACAATAGTACTTACCGATTGACTTAATATTTGCTTGGAAACTCAAACCGATGGGGGGAAGTTTTAATCCGCCCATCTCATTTGTTCAGATCATCTTTCTGTCTGGTCTCTACATTCTGCAATATTTTTATGATAGCTATGTTTTCCTCGCTGAGTTGCCTGAATTCCTTGGTGGTTCATACACAAATTGGAGGCTGGTTTCGTGAAGGAAATCAGGCCAGTTTCCAATGGAGAAGAAGAAGCAGTTCTTTTCTTCGGTTAGAGCAGCTGAAGGCAAGTTTCAGGAATAATATTTTTACATTCAAGCTGTACACATCTAGCTGATTGCTGCTTCTAATTTCTGTGTTACTTCCGGTGGCATCTGTTTATTTTAATGGAACATCCGCAGATGACCCAAATTATCTGGAAGGATATGTGTTCCATGTCATTTGCTCCCATGATTGGAAGCATTGAATCGTCAAAAATGCAACTTTGAGAAAGGTGGTGAGTACATAATCAAGATATTAAATTGAACTTGGATGGAGGAAAGGGCCATTTGTTCTTTTTTCATGTACATGATGGGTTCGGCTGATGGCCTATTTGGAAATAGAGGTAAAATGCAGACTGTTTTCTTATAAAAATGTAGATGATGTTATTCTTGTTTAACCACTTTTTTTTTTACAGTTTTGTGATAATTCGATGCTTCATGGTGGTGGGGAAGATAGGAGTTGCAGACTTGCAGTTCATGACCATGGCCGGAGTTGCCGACATCAGTGGCCGTCATCATCTTCATGGCTGCAGGTGAGTGTGGCTCGACCTGGGATGAAGCATGCATCAGTTGTTATCGCACAGACATCAAGCCATCGAGGTCATCGTCAAGTTTGAAGGTGCACGGTTTTTTAGAGCTTCTTGGACACATTTATTATATTTATCTCACCACATACTTTTTGTAAGACTCTAGAGCTATTTGATTTCAGTTGCCGAGTTTGGCTAAAGTATATTCTTTTAGTGTTTTTTGTACTGTATTTACTCCCGGTTAGACGATAAATGATACAGTACAATTTTGTTCTTTTGCGCTGCAGTTTTTGGTAGAACATGGAATTTTGAATGAGTTAACATTTATCGTCATTAATATTGTTTTGCAAAGTGAATAAAAATCTTTTCATTTTATGTGTACAATATTTTTTTGAGCATTAGTCGAAACGTGCATTTGCACGTGCACATTTACTAGTCATACGAAGTAATTAACTTAAAGTAAAAACGACTCCTACTATGTTACCGGTGACGGGTATTTAAAAATGTCGTCACTAACTAATTTTTCCTTTTTGGCGGCCTTCACAAAAAATACTAGTGACATACACTTTTACGTGTCCGTCACTAGTATTTCGTACTAGTGACAGGCTTATTCTTGCCCTTCGCTGGTAATATTTACCAGTGACGGGCACAGTTTTGCCCGTCACTAACCACATGGCGTCTATAAGCCTTTCTGAAGTAGTGGAGACACCATCGGATCATATGGTGCCACCCATCAAGAAGAAGAATATTCAGTTCGGGCTGAACCAACAACCTGATTGTGTGGTTATTCTAAATGCAGATAGAAAGTCTTTGGTCATACTGGAAGCTCATCGATCACAAACACCTATGTCATCCTTAGGTGGACCATCGTAGAGCACTTGGTGCCCCTCGTCTACCCTCGCTCAATTTCGTGTCACCTCGGCGATGACATAAAAAGCGTAGAAGCTTAAACACCTCGAAATCTAGGCTTAAGTCAACGACGTCTTTATTGACTCCACCTATATAGTTCCCCAAACATTATGATTCCTTGGGCACTTTTTATACATTGTGGTTTGTAATCCCTCTAGAGCAAAACAATTTCATTATTTTGATGTCGTGATGACTTTCCATTCATTAATCATCTATTCAAATGTGATGACATGTCATGTTCTTAGATATGTAAATGTGATGACATGTGATGTTCTGAGATATGTGTGCATTATGTAATGTCGCTTATTCCTCGCCTCATCACGTTAATCGAATGTTATATCTTTTGAACACATGGGGCACCCTAATGGAGTAAACATGTATTGTGGAGAATGTACACAAATACAATCTTGAGATAGATTAAGTGCCGTTTGAGCCTATTAAAATATTGAGGTAACATTATGACAATCGCCGAGTACGATTCGTATATAGTTTGCTACGGATGAGCCATTCATTGGAAATGTAACCTAGATTGAATAATAAAGTCGTCATTATTCTTCTCTTGATGTTAATGAGTGAGTTTATGTTCTATACTTTCAGTTGTAATGATTTGAATGGAAAGATTCAGAGGATAATCTAATAACATGTGTGAAATAATAAACACCAAACTCAGATCCCCACTGGACCACTGGACTAGTTCATGAATTATTTATGACCATGGTTGTGGTCTAGTTCATGAATTATTTATGACCATGGTTTCAGACCATCGCATAAGCAATATGTTATGTCGATGCTATAATTTATGTGGGCACGATTTTATCTGACTTGACTCAGCTTCCTACTTGACTCAGCGGTTAGAGTATCGCTTTCATACGGCGAGAGTCATTGAATCAGATCCAATAGTAGGTAAAACCGGCCGAAACCCTCGCTTTTGCCAGCATGACAGCAAGCACAGACCGGAAGCACTCTAACAAGCCTAATTATTTTTCGTATCATAGACTACTTGGCCATACCATAGAAGACTGTTAGGTCTTCAAGGACTGGGTTCCTATTTGGAAGGTTGTAATTTCTTATCCGCAACAGTTTCTACCCTGCCAATAGTTGTGAGTTTAAATTTAGTGCTGGATAGACTATGATATACGTCGTCAATATGTAATTCTAATCATATGTGTTCACATTTACTTATCATCCTAGGACCATGAGAGTATCGTACTCCAAGATACCGGAATTTGTTTTGGGGGACACCAAACGTTACTCCATAACTGCTTGAATATTAAAGTGGTGTTCGGGTATCCCAAGATACAATCTCGTTTCTGTCAAAAAAAAAGGGGCGCATAAAGGGGTAGCCCAAGAAATACGACTAGCTCCCCCAGCGGCACGCCCTACCTTGCCTGACACCCAGACCCTAGGGACGCCTATTCCCTCTCTTTCACAGAATGCTGCCGGATCTCTCTACCACTTCTAGATCTAATATAGAGGAATATCCCAGAGGCTTCGGTCTACATCGAGTTAGTTACCGCCTCGTCAATGTACAGAAGATCACAATGACCTCGGTGAATCTGCAACAGTATGCATGGATACCTCGGAGGCGTTGTCCAATTCCGCGCTAGTTCGTGGGAGCATATGTGAGGAGATACTCTCGCGGATAGGAGGTATAACCTTGGCGCAAAAGTCAACATCCACTACTTAGACTACTTTCTTTTCAACATCGTGTCGTCAAGGGTATGCCACGTTGCCTGCACCTTCATAGTGATTTTTGTTTGAACTTGCGGGCATGATGTAACACCCCGACCCACCCCCGGGCCGGGCTTGTCACCCCTGTCAGTTCTCTAGAGTCTCTAGACTAACCCCACTGATCAACACTGGTCTTTTCTATGCAGTCCTCACTCGTGCGCACCCGGAAAGGACTTTGTCCCCCACAGATCAACCCTGGCAAGTTTTTCCTTTGTTGATCCTTACTCAACTACCTTTTGGCTTAAAGAAGGAATCATTGTAAAGAGATTACATAAATACCAATAGATAAATCTCCTTCCTGTTACTTTTGTGACAATTTATTTCCCGCGTCTATGATTGATCCGCGTGTAAAAACTATTTCGACTATGCTCGCGCTCGTCCTTGACCGGATTTACCCGCAAAGGTTGTAGAACAATTTGTATGAATACTTCAAATTTAAATCAATAAAATGGCCAACCTTGGCAACCTTTTCCACTTAAATGCATTGCAAAAATTGCAGCCGTTCTTTTGCATCAAGTTCACACTGCCACATCTTGGTCAGATTGTCACCATCTCACGTGACCACGTAAGAGGACCAGGTTCCAGGAAAGGAGAACATCAAACGAAAAAAAAGAACACCAAACGTTGGAGAAATACCGATCTGAAATTCTGAATACAAATCCCTCGTACGACGCAGAGCACGGACGGCGGTGCCGCGCCGCCGTTCCTCTTCCTCCCGCCACCTTTCTCCCTCGTGGACCGCAGCTCCTCTCTCCACTAGGCCCTTTCTTCTCTCTCCGGACGCGGACCTCGAGGCGGCGGATCCCGGGAGGCGGGTACGACCGGCTCGAGGCGGAAGCCCGAACCTGGAGGGGGCGGTTGTTCCCGGGTGGCGCAGCTGCTTCTAGCGGCTCTAGACTCCAGGTGGCGCAGCTAGTTCTACCAGCTCGACTGCTGGAGCGCAGCTGCTCGTAGCCGGAGGCGGCAGACGCGAGTTGTTGCGCGTTGCCTTGGTGTATCCTGCAGTTCGTCGACTCGCCTCCACCTCCACAGCAGACACAAGACACAGGTAAATTTTCTTCTTGCTTTGTTGCTCTCGTGCTTGAGCCATTGCTGCTCTACATTTCCACCATCCACTTCTAGCTACCTCTACATACCCTATTTCTCTGTCTTTGGAGAGTTCAGGCTTTCATGCAATTCTCTTGTTAAACGGAAGTGTTTCTGAAAGACGACAGAATGAACCAAGAAAGGAATGTAGTAACGAAAAATACTCCGGGGTGGCAAAAACCCACGCATAGATTTTGCAGTCAACGGGCAAAACGACAGAATGAGCCAAAAAAGGAATGTTGTGAAAACAAAATAATGGCAATGAGCTGTGTGTCCAATCTAGAGCCTGTCTCTTCTGTCTCAAGACTCCAGCAACGGCTTTATAAACCTCGACGACGTCTCCTCTTCTCTCCCTGCCTCAGCAACAAATCATCTCTTCTTCGCGTATCCTTTGCTCTGGACGTCTAGGTAGCGCTGTCGAGTTAGAAATGGCAGGGCAGCAGGAGAGGCAAGCAAGCAGGGCGGCCATGGCGGGGAGACAGAACGGCAAGAGGAAGTGGAATGAGGTGGAACTGGAAGGCGTGTACTCTGGGCACAAATTTTGCACGGTGTTCTCGGCTACGGAATCTGCGGAGCGATTGGTGAGGGTTTTTGAATCTCTGGTTAATCTTTCAATGATGATATGTACTCCCTCCGTTCCAAAATAGATGACTTCCATTTGTCCAAAAGTTGATGTATCTAGACATGTTACGTGGATAGATACATCCATTTTTGTATAAATTGAAGTCATCTATTTTGGAACGGAGGGAGTATATGTCTATGTTTCTGTCCGTTAGATTTTGATTCTCTGAAAATTGGAATTCGATCTTGATTGTGGGCTCAACTGCTCATCCACCCAGTCGGTATGTTTCAGCATGAAAAAGAAAAAGAAATCTACCACCGTTTCCTCTTGTCAGGAGAAATTCTTCCGTGGATCTTGAGCACGGATGTTTTCCTTTGAATATCTATTTATTTGCAATAATTGTTAGTTCAGTTCTTTGATGATGATGGGATGATTTAACTTTGATCTGTGCTCTTTTTTTTTCGAAATAAAATTTGTGGTGTTCATGCCATCATGTGCATTATTTAAGTGGAGCATAAACAGATCAGATCAAACTAATACAACATTGTTCGTGCCTACACTGCTGTTGCTTTCATTTGGTTTTCCGTACCTAGTTATCAAAGTAAGGAATTGTATTATGTTCATGTGCCTTGCCTGTTTCAGTTAACTGATTGGAGTTTTCATCTGCTTACTGCTTACTTTTATTAGGGATGCTTACTGCTTAATACTTGCACATGAATGTTTTTTGTTGGTCCACTATATGACATGAGTTTTATTACCTCTTTTTTATCCTTTTGTCAAAATATCTTAGCATCCTCATGTTATCGGGTTAGTGAACTGACAATTAGATGGCCCAAACCAACGTGGTATTCTTTGTGAGAGTTTGGTAGGGATATTTGTATAATTGATGCTCGCTCGAATATATAGATAGTATTTCTCCTTTCATTTTTACCTTAATACGTCCACGACATCGACATATATGTGTTTCATGCATAAATAAGATAAATCAAAATGTGTATTACATGCTTTTCTTGTACATAGAACTCATACAACCTTTATTAGATCACATAAATAAGATATGTGTTTTGTTTGCCGTAGTTAGTTATCAGCGTTAGGAATGGTATTCTGTTTGTTTGCCTTGCGTTTTTCAATCAACTGATTGCAGTTTCAATATGCTTACAACTTGTACATGAATGTACTTTGTTAGTCCCATATATGAATATATGATAGAATGCTCCAAAAATGTTATTCTTCGTTCGCATAACATCCTCAGGCAGTTGAATCCGTATACCAAAATTAAGATGGCATGACTGAAGGGTTTTACATTGTGTGATTATGGTAGAGATAATTGTAGACTTGATGTTCATTTGTTTGAATATATAGATGATATTTCTTCTTTCATTTTTATGTTGATATGTTTGTGACATCGGCTGATATGTGCTTTCATGAGTAAATAAGATAAAAGAAATTATGTGTATTATATATTTTGTCTTCCACATTTGAAACTCAGGCAACCTTTATTAGATAATAGAATTGTTAAGGCACCTCATATTTCATTCATTATAATGGGTACACACGAGTATAGTTATGTAACTTGGATAGCCAGGTCACGGCTTGAAAAAAACAGGGAGCCTGCCAGCGGGAATGCACATGATATGCTACCAAGATAATCTCAGGAGAGGTTAAATAAGGGGTTTTCAGTAATAGAATTTACATTTTAATCCCTTCACAGATTCCAGAGTAGAGGGACCAAGTTGTACATCAAGTGTCTCGATCGGAAGTGCATATTTTACCCTTTTTGGAACTCACTTGATTGTTAATGTTAGCTAGATTGTCCTAATGATCTATTCCCCCGAATACAAAGTTCTGTATATGGATATTGTTCGGTGTGCATTACTAAAGGTTCAAAAATATCAGAATCACTTACCAATATACTATTGGCAAAATGTATAAATGTGTCGTCTGTTGCATGGAACAAGTGACATTTAGGTGTCATGAAAATTTATTTTTGTTAGTGCACATATGTTCTGAGGGCATTTATTTTGTGGATTCAAAGATGATATTAATGATAATTCATTGGTTATTAGAGATGGTTTTAATTTTTAGCTTGTTTAAGGTCGTTCGCTTTTGTCGGTCATATGTATACCCACATGTTAGTATTACATTTTCATGTCTGAGGCTCTTATATCACAATTGCTTTACTAGCCTTGGACAACTTTGGTGGCCTTTTAGTCAACACATGATATAGCATATCGTATTTGTTTGATAGTTTTTCCTTAATATTTGGATGATGTATTTCTCCTTACGATTTTACCTTAATATGTTTGCAACATCGATTGATATGTGCTTTCATGCTTAAATAAGATAAAATCAGTTGTGTGTATTACATGTTTTGTCTTCTACATTTGAAACTCAGGCAACCTTTCTAAGATCATAGAATTGTTAAGGCACCTCATAGGTTATTCATCATAATGGGCACACATTGGTATAGTTCTTGTAACTTGGATTATCTAGGGTTACTGGCTTAGAAAAAACAGACAACCTGCCAACGGGGAATGCACTGGCATTTTACTAGCATAAACTGAACAGAGGTTAAATGAGGGGTTTAAGAAGAGGGACCAAATCAAGCATCAACGGTCATGACCAGAAGAGAATTTTACCCTTTTTGGAACACACTTGAATGTTAACGTTAAGTAGATTGTACTAATGACCCATATCCCGAAAATACAGAATTCTGTATATGGATATTGTTCTGTTGCATTATTACATGGTTCAGTAAATGTCAGAATCATTTACCAATATAATATTGGTAAAATGCACTAATGTGTCGTGAAAATTGTTTGGTTAATTTCTTTTAGTTAATGCACATTATGTTTGGAGGGAATCTTAATTCTGTGGAATTCAAAGACTACGATAATTCATTGGTTATTATTTGGGAGGGTTCTAATATTTAGTTCTTCAAAAGTTGTTCTCTTTAGTCAGTCATATATACCCACATGTTAATCAGTACATATTTCTTCTTTGCGGCTATTATTTCAGGCTTGCTTTACTGCCCTAGGATAACTGGGTGCCTTCCAGTTTGAGACATGATATAGAATATTGTATTTGATAGTTTTGTCTTCAAGCTGTGAATGTATTGCATATGTAGTTCAAATTTTAAACAGTTTTTCATGTTATGTATTGTAGAGAATTCCACCACCATTCAGTCAATACCTTGAGAATCAGCCAACTGGACTGGTTTTCCTAAAAGGTCAAAGTGGCAACAAATGGCTTGTACAACTTGCTTCAGACTCCGAAGGGTTATTCTTTGGCCATAGATGGAAGGAATTTGTTGGGGATCATTCCATAGAGGCAGGACACATTTTAACTTTCTGTTATGATGGTTGCTCACAATTCTCAGTGGTGGTATTTGATGGAATGTGTATTGAGAAGCCATCAGCTTTTCATGCTAAGCCATCCAAGGAAATATCGGATGACACTGAAGAGGAGTATATGTCAGCGAGCCCTAACAGTACAAAAGGTAAACCATCGTTGATTAAAAAATGGTATTTATCTGGCCTTACTCAGAATTGAGTTTATCTATGTAGTAGCTGGTGACAGGCAGAATATATTTAATTTTTTTGAAGCTCATATATTTAATTTTATAGAGCGACAAGCTGATAAGATTATGTAGAGTGCATATTCGACTAAAACTTAATAACCGTGTGGCAGGCAGTGTCCAACATATTCAAACATTTGATGTATGATGATATTGAGTAATAGTTGCATAAAATTACTTGCCCCTTTCGTTTCATGTGTAGTACAGTACATTACTTGTATTATTTATTTGCCGCCATGGATGGTCATAATTTAGGAGGCTTCTGTTGTGTCAATACATGATACTAAATGCTAGAAGAGATCCATCTCTAAGAGCTAGGTTAGAGGCGGTTTGTATCATTGTCCTTATACTGTTTTGACAAAAACAAATTAGCTACTACTACATGTTGAAAATCCTAAGTGTTCATATGATTTTCCTCCAAGCTTACTATTCATGTCACAGAACCTGATTCCTCACACGGGTGTTGGAAGAAAGTATCCCTCCCAAAGATTCTTCAAAGTCATCACCGATGTTCAGATTATCTAAGGATGTGGATATATCTGGCAAAAGTACGATATCTGTCACCTTTACTCTTTTGTTATCAGCAAGCTTGTTACCACATATGTTTAGTAAGAGATGCAATTCTCAGTGCATGATTTATGTAATTAACTTTCCAGCTGTTGTAAAAGTCCAAAGAGGACCAGAAGTAATGTCGCAAAGGCAGCCAGTATCGGTTGCTGTACCAGAAAGTGATGAGGAGGACAAGCAAATATCGGTTGCCCCCCAAGAGGAGAATACAGGAACCAAAACGAAGAGGACTAGAGAAATAGATCCAAATAGCTCTTCATTGAGGAAGAGTTCTAATGGAGCATCAGTTGGTTACGAGTCAGCCAGCCTTAACAGAACAAAAGGTAAACCCTTGTTGATTAAAAAAATGGTATTATCTGGACTAACTCACAATTGGGTTATATAAAAATGTCATATGTAGTAGCAGGTGACAGGTGATCGGCACAATATATTTAAACTGCTAGAGCAACAAGCCGATAATATTATGTAGAGTGCATATTCGATTAATAACTCCATAACTGCGTGAAAGGCATGGTGCCGTTTTAATCATTTATATATTATGATATTGAGTAACAGTTTCATAAATTACTTGCCCCGTTTGTTAGATGTGTAGTACAGTACAGTACTTATATTCTTTATTGCTTGCCAAGCATGGTCACAATTTAGGAGGCATCTGTTGTGTCAATACATGATACTAAATGCTAGAAGAGATCCATCTCTAAGAGCTACTCGGTAGATTAGATGCGGCTTGTATCATTGTCCTTATTCTGGTTTTGACAATTACTATTTTACCTAGTACATGTTGAAAATCCTAAGGTTCATATGATTTCTATCCAAGCTTACTCTTCATTTCACAGTTTCTGATTCGTCAAACCGCGTGTTAGAAGAAAGTATCGCTAGAAGAAATTCTTCTAAGTCAATAACGATGCTCAGATTTTCTAAGGATGTGGATATCCGCGGAAAAAGTACGTTATCTGTCCCCTGTACTCTTTTGTTATCAGCAAGTTTGCTACCACATATGTTAGTAAGAGATGCAATTCTCAGTGCATGACTTTGGAAGTAATTCAATTATATTGCACTTTCCAGCCATCGCGAAAGTCCAAAGACAACCAGCAATAAGATCGCAAAGGCCGCCAGTAAGTGAAGAACAGAAGAACTACGCTCTTCAAAAGGCAAAGCAATATAAATCGAAGTACCCTATAACTCTGCAAATAATGAAGGAGACTTTTGTGTATAAGACATTTTTCATGGTAATGTTACTTTCCCCCATATTTACTAGTATTTCTAGCAACTTCAAAACTGTACGTTTTTTCTCTATGCATGTACATGATTCTTTAGTACACGTATCGAACAGGATTAATTCTCGCAATTCCTTTTTCTGTTTTGGCTCAGTGGTAGAGTTTCCTTAGAAAATTACGAGCTAATTCACGTTTTCAACATCCGTTTGCATCATTACTACTTGATTTGTCCATGGAATAACCATTGATGATGCGATAACTGAAGTAATAAACTATTTTTATTATTTTTGTGCAAGAGGTTAATGATCCAAGTTAGTGGTGTGAATAGACTACATAATCAGGTTGTGGGAGAAACAAGGGAGTATTCTATTTCCCTGCTCAAAATCTGGAAACAATAAACCTGGCCAACATTAAACACACAAAACCTGGATTGAATTAATTAAGTATGTTTCAGATTCTTTCATTTGACTAACGATTAGCAGTTCCGTATAATTGTATGTTTACTTGTTTCTCTATTTGCACTGCTTTAACTTACCTATACTCAGCGTCGACTAATCATCCGCTTGTAAATGTGTAGTGTGAAAAAAGTAGTACTCGTTCCAGAATATGTGTTCTGACAAGCAAGCTGGAAGTACCACTATATTGTAGTTTCGTTTTCCTGAATTACTTCCTTGTCTTGCAGATTATTCCTGGTGAATTTGTCAGGGAGCATCTTCCCCACACCGAGCAGAAGTTGACACTCTGGGATCCACAAGGAAAGGCTTGGGAAGTTACCTATGTCTATTGCAGCCAGCGTCGTCATGGCGCTTTCAGCGGGGGCTGGGGCAAGTTTTCTGTGGGAAATCATCTGGAGGAGTTTGACGTCTGCGTCTTCGAGCTCTTGTCAAAGGACAACATAAAAGTGCACATCTACAGAGCTAACCTCACACTATATGAATTTCTCCTAGATTCTAGCAACTAATGACAGTGCCCAATTCCATATGTATCTGGCGCTCTGGTTGTGACTCGCTGATAGACAAGGTTTTCCATTGACCGAATTGTTGGATGATATGTTTGTGTCATGTTGTATCAGCGCAAGAATCTTATTGCAGTCTTGCTGCCATTCTATTTGCTGCAGTATATGAACAATACATATTAGTAATTTGCTATTGCATTGGTTTCCATTGCTATGTTTATTGTTACATATTGCATGATGTTATGGGTCCACAGGAGGTCAAATAGTAATCCTTTTGTTTATTTTGAAGGAATAAAACCATTTGGCAGTATGGTGCTGATAGTTGGTACGGTTCGGCTTTGTTTCAAATAGTATAAAGGAATTTGGAGTGGTTTGGTCATTTTTATTCACAATACGGAAAGTGTCACTATCTTTGTCTTACACTCTAATTGATTATAGTCATACAGAATTTTTTTCTAGCAACTTTACCGCAAGGGAAGCCCCTATGGTGTAGATTTTATATTAACTAGATTTAGGGGTGCGCCTTGGCGCACGACCCCTGAACCCTTTGTTAACAACACGCCATACACATTGCTACTAATTAACAGGTAGAAAAATTTAATCCATATGTAAGGTCGAATACCAAATTAAACAAACAATAGACACAAAACAATTTCGTGCCGGTAAATTACATGTAAGCACCAAGGAAAACATCTACGTCTCGTGATAACACCTCTTACCGATAAAATGCATCTATTGCCTCTGTCTTTAAACCACTATCCCAATCGCGTGCCGGCAAGATTCACTCCTCTGACTGATAAGATTACACAGAGACACTTGCCGCGCATAACTCGGGAAGGAACTAAGATCATCACGACACCTCAGCACAACAGTAAACGAAACATCAGCCGGTTCGTCAATAACTCTGCGAGAGAACAAAATTATTACAACGCGCACAGACGCCTCTTACCCACATTATGGCACACGGGTAAATGGTAAGTCAGCCATTTCCACCCCTATCTCCTTTGGCTTCATCTTCCTCACCCCAACCCCATGGATCCAAATAAAGCCGACGAAGGGAGATCCGACAAGCGCGTCCGCTGTGACTGGATTGGATCAACAATAACCAAGCTCACGCTTGACTCGTACATCAAAGCCGGCTTACTGCCACAACCTACGGAGTGGAGATGCCGGCCACCGGGTGATGAAATTTTCCCCAATCCAAAAAGCGATGAAGTGGTTATGTTCACATCTTTTCTCGAGAGTGGTCTCTCGCTGGCATGCTCGTCCTTCTTCCGCTAGTTGCTCCAGTTTTATGGCCTCTAGCATCACAACCTGGGCCCTAATTTAATTTTTCACGTCGCATGTTTCGAAGAACTGTGCAAAGGATTTTTCAACATCAAGCCCTCCTCGCGCTTTGGAAGCAGATTTCAACCGTAAGTGTCAACGAGAATTCAGAAACGGGCCGCTAATGCAATGCGGTAGCATCAGCTTTGCCATTCGGCCGGATAAAGAAGGCTTCGGGATAAATTCAGCAGCAAGGTAAATAACTGGCAACAAACATTTTTTTACTGCCTGAAGATATCAAAGGGTACAGAATCCAACCTTCCCCCTTATCGCGAGGGGGATTACAAGCCGATACCCAATCTAAATGTCAAGGCAACTGAAGCCAAGAGTGCGATGGTGAAGCGTTGGATGACCAAGCTCAGAGAGCTTAAGAATCAAGGCCTCGGGACGAAGCACTTAGTCGCCGGCTGGCTGAAGCGTCGAATCCAGTCTAAAAAACCACGGGCAAATCTGTCGTGCAACTATACTGGGTCTCGCAAGGAGGAGGAGCAGATCTCAAAGCAGGAAGAAGATCGACTCGTAGCGAGCATGTTGAAACTATTCACTGGCACAATCAGCAAAACAGACATTGACGAAATCTCAGCTTTCTCCAGGAATCACCAGTCATCCTAGGTAAATAACCCATGTAATTACTTTTAATCTTCAGTGTTGTACGACTCCAGAGTTTCTAACCGCCAAATTGCTTCTGTCAGCAGAATTTCTGGAACTCCAGCGATGACAATGTCGGGTCAGGATCACAACCTCAAGCCAACACAGTGGCCGGCTTGACAAACAAGGATAAACATTCCGAACGAAACCAACCTCCCCTTTCCCGGGTTGGTCAAAAGAGACCAAGCGACCTTCCGATGGAGACACTAATGTCCGAAACACTGAAGCGTCGGAAGACAGGATCTGAAGAACGACAACAGTCACATGACCAAGAATATACCATCATCTTCAGAGATTCATGGGACGAGCCGCCTGCCACGACCACGTCAAGTCTGTCAGCAGACAATCATACGAACTGCCTAATACAGGAACCGTTTTCAGCGATTCCTATGACGGAGGGGTACGATTCATTGAGAAGCTCTCAATTTATGTCTTTAGCAAACACGGGTATAACATTTACCCTACTCTCATGCAGGACCGCAGCGAGCTACCTTGCTGAACCGGAACTTTACCAATTGGATCTCCATTGGACAGAACCGTGGTCGATGGATTTGGCATCATTGGAATGGATGGATTGTTATAGCATAGACAATAATCCAATGCAGGAGGCAGCCTTGATGGAGTCGACCACTGATCTTCTTACTCATGTCATAAACCCCACAGAGAACGCTGATGCAGGTCCTCCCGTTCATGACGGTACATGGAAATCTCTACCTCTGTTTCACCTTCCCGATCACCCAAATAGTAATCATGGAAGAACATATAGTTAGAAACAGAGCCCACAAGGAGCAAAGGAACGCACGAACGTCTGTGTTGTGCACTTACAAAGCCAAAGAAAAGGAAAGGATAGAACAACGATCCGCTGGACTGGAACAGCTACATCGTCTACACAAGGTAATCTACGAACTTCTTACCATCGGCTAAAACTCCGTATACATACCATATCCTCTAATATCGTCTATCTAACTTGTAGGAAAAGATGACTAAGACAGAGAGGAAAATAACACAGCAAGAGCAGACTTTGACCAAACAAAGGAATTACTGCATCAACCTGAAAGCCAGCTCTGAGAAAGCAAAAAACAGGCCAAGAAATTTAAACAAGTAAAGGTACGTCACCGGGTGTGAAACACACCAACTCTCTGGACACAATCTACTCCGTCTTCTGATTTGTTTTTTTATTCATAAAAAGCACGAACTAACAACAATGGAGAAAATAATGGTGATCTCGCACGAGACCCTGGCAGACAAATAAAGGTGCATAACGCAGCTACAAGACGAGCTACATACATGCAAGAAACAATGTAAGCAATACAAGGGTACCATCGATACACTGAGACAGGCAGCAGAAAGTTATGTTCCTATTAGCGAAGCACAGAGAATAATCAAGAACGTAGAGGACACACACAAGGCCAAATGCATCAATATAAAGAAGACCTGTCATGTCCTCCTTGCTGAAAATCATGCCTTGACCAAGAAGAACCAGGATCAAGAGACCTTTTACAACCTTCTACAAAATGCCAGAATTGCATTTGAGAAGGACAATAACGATAGCATAACGCAAGCGCTGGTAGAACACGACCAGTTAAAATCCATGATAAACACAACCATCGTGACCGCGTTGGTAAATATTTGTTGGATTTAGTAATCATATTTGCCTTATGTTAACGATTTTCCTTATGAACTAATTAAGCTATATTGCACATGTAGGACAAACTGATGATGTATCCACCCTCTTGGCAAGAAAACACTGAATGATGACGTGGCGAACGTGTTGAAAGGAATTCTCTGGACCAAAGGAGCGCCAGACACCACGAGTAAGACGGTGGTGGGTACTCCACAAATTCCAAGTCTCATCAAACAGTACAGACAATCAGATGCCACGAAGATATATCAACAGGAGATAAACATTCCCACCATCTCCCACGCCGGCCAAATGAAAAAGGAAGACGGCAATTCCTTGCCTGACTCAGATCGTTAATCAGCTACGACATAGTGGAGGGATCCGGCAACTTAACTTGGGGCACGATGTTACCATATAGCCTATCAGAGTCGTATAAAACCCTGGATCACGGTATATTTTGTTCAGATCATCGCTGTCTAAGGAACAACTCGTGCACTGTCGAGAGGCCAGAACATATATTAACTCGTTCTGTAAATAATATCTTAATTCATGGTACTTTAGATAAATCCGTCTTTTATATACCCTATCTGCTTGTGGTTGACATGCTACTACTAGACTAAGAAATGTCTACTCTACTCTGCATCATTGATTGTCTACGATCTATATTCTCTAAGCTCGTAGGATAATAAGTTTTTTCTTTTCCACGACGCCGCCGGCTTATGGGCGGTGTTATGTACATATATTTAAAACCAACAACCCCGCATTAGGTAACGAGCGTGTAGAGATCTAATGCTTACGGAAAGAAAGAAAGAAAGAAAAGAAAGAGAGGCGTCATCCTAGGGTTTCAACCCTAGCCGGCGCCATCTGCATCTTCATCGTCGCCTTCGTTAAGAATTGACGGGTCCTCGCCTCCTCTAGTTGCCGCTCTGGCACTAGGAGGGGTGGGGACCTCGGATTTGCGCAGGGCGCTATACAAAGGTCCTTAATGTTAGAGCTTGGTTTTAGTTGTTTTCTTCTTCGTCAATAGAGATGGCTTCGTCTGCAATAAGTGATCTTCCGCGCTTCGTTCGACGGCGTGATCTCCTTCCCGACGTCAATGGTGGCTTTGGAAGATTAAGTTTGTCTAGGTATGGTTCTTCAGATCTTGCTTCGCCAGATCAATCTTGGATTGTTTCTTATGGTTGTCGCGAGGAGGATTGTCCTCGCAATATCTATCCCGGCTACTACGTCTTTGGCAATGGTGATTCGTTCTCTCGGCTCCCATCGACGTCGACAAAGTGGTTCGGTTATTTGTCCCTGAATATCAGTGGTGGTGCTCTTGCCGATGTTGCATGATTAATTTAATGGCTGTGTGCGTGCACAAAGCCTTGGCATTGCGGCTCAAAATTAAAAGGGGAGAACCTTCGTTGGTATTCACAGGTCTGTGGTTTGGTGTGTTCGGCGCTGTTCTACGGCTGCCTTCAGAAAATTACAAGATTGTGTCATGGAAGAAGAAAGGGCTTGAAGATCTCATAGATTTGCTCGTCTCTTTTAGTATTGTTTTTGTAATCGATGTAATCGTGATAATCTTTACTGGTTTAATATATATGGTAAAATTAAAAAAAACTGCATTAGGCAGGGTGCGGAAACGGCAACGTAAAGAAAAAAAAGACTCAGTGTACCCGTATTGGTTATGTGCCAGCTTTCCACATGGAATCAGAGATATATAAATTAAATATATATAGTATTATTTAGTGTTGTCTTTTTTTAGATAAAGGCCTTTATTACTCAATAGTTTAAGTATTACATCCGGCCTCTGCATTAACAATGCACACAGCCGCAATCCAACTGGGAAATTAAACGTAGTGCAACAATAGACGAATCACAATCAGCATGATAATGTAAAACGCCTATGTCATAGGCTAGCTCGACGGCCTATGGAGGGCCAATCCGGCGATCAAGCGGCCATCCATGTCGTGAAAAAATGTCCCTCGCCACCTCTTCCAGTCGTGCACACGCCTCCGTAAAGAGGTCTCGATGTCCCACTCGTTGTAAGGTGGACCACAAACGGAGAATACTTGTGAAACGGTAGAGTATCTGCATATGAGACACATTTTTATCATTGAAAACCTTGTCATTTCTACTAAGCCAAAGCGACCATATAACGGCAATCGCTCCCATCCTAATAACCGTTCTAAGCTACTTATCTATCTCATGTAGCCAGTTGCCAAAAACATTTGCAACAGACTTGGGTGGATATAAGTTAGACGCTATTTGGATGGATGACCATATAGAACGTGCGAAACTACACTCGAAGAATAAGTGTTTTATTGTCTCTTGTTGTGGACAAAACACACACTTAATACTTCCATGCCAATTCCGTTTGACAAGGTTATCCTTGGTTAAAATGACACCCCTACGAAGATACCACGTAAATACTTTTATTTTAAGTGGCATCTTCATTTGCCATATTTTTTTATTATCATCGACTAGAATATCAGAATGCACAAGCGTCCTATACATAGAATCTACTGAGAATTTTCCATTCCCGCATAAATTCCACCGAAATTCATCGGACCTTGTGTAAGATGGACTGAATCCAACCGTGCCAGCAAGGCGTTCCAAGATGTTAATCTCGGACCAAATAAATCTCGTCGGAACGTCACATTGGGTGGTGAGCACTGCATAACAGTGGCTATAGTATCCCCTTTGTGTCGAACAATATTGTATAGAGCCGGATATTGCTCCCGGAGGGTGGTGTTTCCTAACCATTTGTCCTCCCAGAATCTAATCTCCGTGCCATCCTTAATATTAAATACGCCAAAGCGAAAGAAATGTTTCTTAGTCGCCATTAGGCCAACCCAAAAGTGGGAGTCACCAGGTTTCCACGACACCTGTGATACCGCCTTTGTGCCGATGTATTTTCTTTTAAGGAGTGTTTGCCAAATTCCATCTTCGGTTAGCAACTTAAACAACCACTTCCCTAGGAGAGTTGAATTCTTGATACAGAGATCATGAATACCCAGCCCTCCTTGATCTTTTGGTCGACAAACAACATCCCATTTAGCCAGTCGATACTTCTTTTTCTCACCATCCCCTTGCCAAAAGAATCTTGATCGGAAGTAATCCAGTTTATTCGAGACACCTTTTGGTAACTGGAAGAAGGATATCATATACAGTACCATGTTTGTAAGTACCGAATTAATGAGAACCAACCTTCCACCAAGGGACAGTAATTTGCCTTTCCAACTAGACAGCCTTGCTTGTAGACGCTCCTCGACATGTCTCCATTCCGTATTAGTCTGTTTTTGATAATGTATTGGTATGCCCAAGTACATTATAGGAAATTGACCCAGCTCACAACCGAATATTTCGGCGTACTGAGCAGCTGCGTCTTGTGCATCGCCGAAGCAAAACAATTCACTTTTATGGAAATTGATTTTTAATCCTGATAATTGCTCGAATGCTGACAATATCAATTTCAGTTTCGTCGCCTTATCAAGATCGTGTTCCATAAAAAGAATTGTATCGTCCGCATATTGAAGTATAGAAAGTCCCCCATCGACAAGATGTGGAACTACCCCTTTAATCTGGCCATCCGTTTTTTGCCCGTTCAATCATGATGGTCAACATATCTGTCACTATATTAAATAGTATAGGCGATAGAGGATCACCTTGCCTTAAACCTTTTTTTGTTTGGAAGTAGCGACCGACATCGTCATTGACTTTTATCGCCACACTTCCCCCCACAACAAAGTTACGGATCCATTCACACCACTCGTTAGAGAACCCTTTCATTCTCAGAGTTTGTAGTAAAAGTTACGGATCCATTCACACCACTCGTTAGAGAACCCTTTCATTCTCAGAGTTTGTAGTAAAAATGGCCACTTTACTTTGTCATAAGCTTTTTCAAAGTCGATTTTGAAAATTACCCCATTAAGTTTCTTCGTATGCATCTCATGTACGGTCTTGTGTAGGACCACGACCCCGTCTAGTATATTCCTCCCTTGCATAAAAGCAGTTTGGGTAGGTTTAACCACATGATCTGCTACAAAATTCAACCTAATAGTCGCTACTTTTGTAAAGATCTTGAAGCTAATATTCAGGAGGCATATAGGCCGATACTGTTGTATCCTCTCAGCCGCCTGAATCTTAGGCAACAAAACGATTTCCCCAAAATTAAGGCGAAAAAGTTCGAGTTGTCTAGCATGCAAACAGTCGAATAACTCTAACAGATCAGACTTAATGGTTTCCCAAAAATGCTGGTAAAACTCAGCTGGGAATCCATCAGGCCCAGGCGCCTTATTATGCTCCATTTGGAAAACGGCCTTGCTTATCTCTTCTTCAGAGAAGGGCGCGATGAGCAGGTTGTTTTCCTCCGGAGTTACTTGGGTAATATCATCCGCTTGTGTCTCGTCAAGAGTGAAGTTTCCATCCTCCGGAACTCCGAACAGACCTTTATAGTAGCCCGTAATATATTCTTTGAGCTTGTCCTGACCCTCGATCAGGCCCTCATCCTGATGAAGAGAATGAATAAGTTTCCTCCTATGTCTGCCATTAGCGACATTGTGGAAGTACCTCGTATTCGAATCCCCTTACATAATGAATTGGGCCTTAGACCTTTGGTACCATTTTAGCTCTTCTTCCCGCAACATGCGACCCACCTGCACATTTGATTGACTTTTTAGTTCAATCTCTTGTGCCGATAGAGGGTGTATTTCTGCTAGTTTATCAAGCTCATCAATAATGGTACACAAGCGCTCTTTTTATTTTTTTTAACATACCAGTTGTATGCCTCGCCCATCCACGGAGGAATTTACGCAAGTTGCGCATTTTACTATTCCACCTTTGGATTGCGCTCACACCCACAACTGGTTGCGACCATATCTTTTTAACCAGATCATCAAAACCATCCCGCAACAGCCATCCTAATTCAAACTTGAATTGTGACTTCACAGGAGGTAACAATGTCCCAGTAGATAAAAGTATGGGAGCATGGTCCGAGAAGGCCTCAATACGCTCCAAAGCACGTACCGTTACTAGTGGATATTTTTCCTCCCATCGGGAATCCATCAGTACTCGGTCCAGCTTCTCGTATGTCGGCTCAGGGAGACTATTTTCCCAAGTGAATTGTCTCCCCGTCATATGCACCTTTCTCAATGACAAGTTATCAATAACAACATTGAACAAATGAGGCCAATGACAATCGAACCTACCCCTGCTTTTCTCGTGTCGGTATCTAAGCATGTTGAAATCCCCGCATATGATAATAGGATAAGGGTTATCTTTAGCTAAGTTAACCAACTCTGTAAGAAAAGCCGCCTTATATTCCTCTTGGGCAGCTCCATACACGACAACTAAACTCCAAATAAAGTTATCGGATTTGTTACAGATGTGAAACTTGATATAAAATTCACCAACCGAAACCTCCAATAACTCCATGGTATTTGTTCTAATGCCGAGAAGCATACCCCCCGATCTACCGCGAGGAGGACAAGAATGCCAAGTAAAATCCACTCCACCTGACAGGTGATCTAGAATGGTACTTGGAAAGTCTCGTCTACACGTTTCCGAAATAGCCAAAAAATCCAACTTATGATCCCTTACATGATGCGCAATATTTAAATGTTTAGCCAAGTCACCTAGACCTCTGCTATTTTCAAATATGCCATTCATCGGGTAACCGTTGGAGATTTTGTTTTTTTCGCATTTTTGCGCGATGATTTACTCTTCTTATTTTTAGCAGATTTGGATCTCCGGCCGAAGGCATACAGGTCGTTAAAAGAACCCAGCCCAACCTCGTCCAAATCCACTTCAGTAACCTCTCCTACGAGATGTGATAGAAGTTGTGCATCTATTGTGTCATTCGCCTCTTCATCATCTATCGGTGAGGTAACCAACTTACTTGAAACACTAGGAGAAACCCTACGACGGTCATACTCTACATGTTTCAAGACATTAGCCGAAAGCACCCTTTCATTTTCATTTCTGCCTAGACTGACGCCTACCGCCGACAACTTAGAAGATAAAGTAGACGTTGAAAAGGACAAAAAAGAATGCTTGGGTTGGGACGTACCAGCAACAGGAGTAGAGAAAGAGGCCGCTTTGCGACGCATCGCCTTAGCCATCGAGTCCTCGTCCATCGCTGAAGCGCCATCCTTCGCAGTCAGGTGACGTCCGCTGCATCTAGGAGTCACCGTGGACAGCGGACGTCCCCCCGCAGGAGTAGGCACAATGGGAGAGGGCAAAGGTGATGTAGCAGCCCTCTCAACCACTGTGCACGGTGTCAGAGACGCCGTTGCCGCCGTCGCCACCACATTGCCGCCGTGCACTGACGTAGCGCTTCCCCCAACGCCTCCCAGCATTGGGCAGCCAAGGGAGCCCACCAGCAGCTCACCGGGCGACTGTACCGCATCAGCTGCAGCTTGCGATACGGCAGCCGGTGAGACCATCTGTATGCGTGCGACCTCCCCACAGATCGGTCCCTCCTGGACCAGGGACGTCGGCCCACCAGAGCCCACCGCAGGCTGCAGCCCATAGGCGTTGTTTAGCAGCCCACCGCCGGCCTCTTCTGCCAACGCCCCCGCAAGAGGCTGCGGCCCAGCCGTAGCAAACTCCGGCGCTGCGGTCCGTTCCACCGTGCGGCCCAGCACTGCCAGTCCAACATCGCTGGCCGGTTGGTGCTGCACATGTGCGGTCAGCACTAGTTCGTCGCCCATACGTGGTGGGCTGCACCCAGGACTGCCACCATCAGGTTGCTGCATCGGCTGAACACAGTGCGTAGCAGCCTCCTTCCACTGCCGAACCAGTTCCTTAGCCCTTGGTGTCTGAGGGTTTGGGTTAAAAGGCGTTACAGCTATTCCTTGGAGAGCATGAGATGTGGAAGCACCTTGCGACTGCCCCCCCCCCCTGTGGCCGGGCTTGGATCAACAGCCATGCTAGAGGACGTGTTATCGAGAGCTCCACCTTGTCCCATTTGCTCACTAGAGCCGTCTTCTTCCATCCCATTGTCGTCGGAGACACCCTTTCCCTTGCGTTGCCAAACAAACGGGACAAAGTCAGCCTCCGGAATGAAGTCCGCACCTTCAGACCGGAAAGTGAAATCGTAGCCCTTAAGCCGCAAGACCCCATCAGTCTTAATGAACAATCCCTCCTCGTCAGTTTCTTTGAAGCAATCTCCCCACATCATCCCCACTAAGATCCGGACCACCCCTCGGCGACGGAGGGCGAGCATATCCACATCAATAGTGGTACCAATGAGAGATCTAACTGCCCACAAACCCCAAAAATGCCTCAATGGATTTGGCACTCCGGTGACGTGAACCCACGTCTGCTGTAGTTCCATCTTGTGCTCCACATCCACCGGCTTCCATTTGCTGAACACAAGCTTGGTAGACTGAGAAGGGACCCCGAGCTCAATGCCATCAAATCGCGCCAGATCCTCCTTGGACGGAAAGTTAACCGTGTAGGAGTCCACCCCATTAGGAATCGCTTCCCAACGCCAAGACTGAGTGGGGCACAGCCGCGCCACCTGGGATTCCACCTGTTTTGCAGTGGCGGCCGTACCTTGCACCATTACGAGAGCAACTTGATCATCCTTAGGGACCAAATCATCCTTGAACAAATTACCTGGGAACTGAATAAACATTGTGTCCTTATGCCCCTGCCCAGCAACGATAACTGTGGGCCTTGGTAGCTTCAGGGAGGGACACATAGACGTCGGATGCTTCGCGTTATCACAGATGTAGCAATAGTGCTTCACAGGACAATCTTTTGTTGCATGCGTGTTCACCGCGCATTTCCAGCACCAAGCCTTGGGCTTTTTGGTACCTTGCACAGCAGCATCAACAACAGCCACCCCTTCTTGTACCACTGCAATCGGCGCCGGCACCACAGGGACGGTCACTGGCTGAACTAAGCCCGGGATAAACTGTTGACCCGCTGGCTGTTGAACACCGGCCCCTACGGCCACCTGCTGATACTGCTGCTGAGCTCCAACCACGGTCCCAGGACCTTGAGGCTACGCCTGCCCTGTTGCCCCATAGTTATTAATTTTCTTATTCCTTCGCAGAGCGGGGGCCGCCGCGCCGAACGCGAAACCTGCCGGCGGCTGAGGACCAGCCGCGGCGGGCTGCCCTTGTTGCCCTGCCCCGAGTTGCCGTGGCGCGAAGGACGGTGGACCGGCAGAGTTGCCGAACGCAGCACCGCGACCACGAGCTTGAGCTCCAGCAGCCGCGGCCGGGGCCTAGGTCGGCGGACCATTGGGGGCGATGCAGAGGCGACCTCGGCGAACGAGCGCGTCAGGGAACGGCCTACCGACGAGCACTGCACGGGTGTGGCCGGAAGGGCTGTCAGCGAGCAGGAGGGTGGCGGGGGCACGGACGCGCTTGGTGGATGCGATCGTGAGGTTAGAGGTGACCTAGGACGGTCAAACCTCCATAACCCCTCGAACCAACGGCCAAGATGCGCCCACGACGATCCACAGCCCACGTTTGCATGCGCCTGGGGCCCGCCTGTCAGTGGTAGCGGAATTTGAACATTCAGATCCTCCTTTTCTGCCATCACCGCCTTGGCCGCCTCGGCTCGCAGCCATCCTTCCTCACCGGCGACGAGGACTCAATCGGCGCCGCCGCCGGCTGTGGCAGCTCGGGAAGGAAGTCACCGAGATATGGCGGTGGCGTGATCCGAGGGCGAGGAAGAGGACCATGCCACCCTACCCGCATTGGGGGTGTCCGCAGCGGCCGCCTTGACAGCATCCCTCCCCTGGACACCACAGGCGGTGCCGCCGACTCGATCCTCTCCTATGGTGACGACTCATCCGACCTTCACACAAAAGAAGAGGCCGTACCTTGGTTTGCATAAGAGCTCGCCGGAGAAGACCGCTCCCAGAACAGAGACGCCGGCGTCGGGTAGCCCACCTTCTCCCAGAATTCCTCAATGATCTCCCCTTTAGATTTGGCCGGCCGCCGTATATCATCGCGCGACACCTTCCACTCCTCCGCCAGCACCTCCTCCGCCGCCTCCGTCGGAACCCTTTCATCCTCAATCCGAGACGGCTCGGCATTTAGCTCGCCTAGGCACGAGAAACGCGATCCCGAGCTACACGCATCCCACGCCGGTGGCGCAAGAGTTTTGCGGCGACGCCCTCCAAACGCATCAGCCGGCGGCGGGTCCCCAGCGGTATCCTAGAACCTGCCGGACAGCCGCACCGTGGGCGTGCCGTCGACGTCCGGCGCGTCGCCCGGTTTTTTCGCAACGGGAGAGCTCATCTCCCACGCTCCGCTCCATTTAGTGTTGTCTACTTGTGTCGATGCCGTGCCGGCTTTCCAAATCGAATCAGAAAGAAGTGACGCGTATTAAATGCACTCCCTTCAAACAGCCGATCAAAGTCAACAAAGACGGCAGACCGGTACCCACATCAGTCTGACACACGCTAATGAATATGTGCTCAATGGTGAAGGCGTCGTCGTCGTTGTCGCCTTCCCAATTCCAGCTCAGCATCTCGTCGAAGACGATGTTCTCAAGACGATGACCCGCTTGGCCACCAGGTCAAAGAGTGAGTGGATGGTAAAAATCGTGCATATGTTCTCACAGGCTGAATTATACATGGGACACTCGAGTCCATTTATTTCGGTGGCATGAGGTAGGTTCTATTTAACATATCGTGTCCACTTGACGCGTCGACACAATCGATTCCATTTATTTCGGTGGTATGAAGGGAGCCGACACAATCGGACGACGCGGGGGATGGAGAAGCTCTTATCAGACGGTCAAGAAAAACCCTACACAAGGGATAACATACACAAGCGTCCACACCAATAGGAACCAAAAAAATAATCAAGAACCAAGCAGTTGATCCAAAGTTAACCATGTCGTCTAACGCTTTCACAGTCGTCAAAAGTGGGTAGCTCGTTTGAATTTTCTCCTTGGTTTTGTTAGGGTCTCTAATCGTAGTGTTCGCGTTCCTTTCGGATGGCGCGAGCCGGCGCTCCGTCATTGACCATGTGTCTGCTTCGACTTTATTCGTCGGTTTAACTGTTTGATGGACAATCGCTTGAAAAGATTCGTTCCATATATGTGCTAGCCTGTCGTTTACTGGTCGTATTAATTAAACGACACATCCCAAAAACTGCAATATCTTTTAAAAAATAACTCCAATCTGAATAACTCAACAACTAGCAAGAGGGAAATACCAAGAGGTGAGGGGTGTGAAATATCTGTAACCAAAGATCCGACAAAACCCTCAATATCAAAACACGTAACAAGGTTTTCATACAAAACTCATTTTCGATGAACTTTAGCTTGTCATGAAGATCATGACAAGCACCAAGACCTCACATAGATAAAAAACCAAATAAGAACAAAAAATATGCTGTGAAGGAGGTACATCTTCGAGCCACAAGGTTTTCATACAAAACTCATTTTCGACACATCTTCACTTGACCATTATCACTAAATGGATGGCAAGACTCAAGCATACGATCTCTGCGAGGTACTTCTCTTGAACTTCCACATCTCAACCATGATGACGATCACCATTTGACGTCATCCTCTCATGAGATATATGAATTCTTTCTTTTGATGCAAGCTCATGAAAAGATAACTAACCCCACATAGAAACACCAAACACATAGATCATGGATTAGTTCACAAAACCATATTGACATTAGCTTTCCATACCACGCGATCACTTGATCCCACTTGGTACATCTTCTACCATTATGTGTTGATCAACTTGAATCTATTCTTTTCACTTTGGCTTGATCAACGTTATATATTTTCTTCGTTCATCATTATGATGATGTCTTGAAGGTAAACATTGATGCTCGCGCAATCTTCGTCTCCAAGACATGCTCGCTATAGGCTCAACACTCTCATGACAATTTTTCGGATAACCTCTTGAATAACATCTTAGTCATCACATTACTTTCTACTTGGTCATATATCTATACAAATAATTGATATTGATGCCAAAGGCTCAATACATATCATTATCTTCATGACATCCAACGTTGAATCCAACACATGGGCTCCATGTATTTCCTATGGATAAATCTTTCAAGTATAACTCAATATAAACATTAGTCCATAGGGATTGTCATTAATTATTAAAACCACACATAGGGACACCATGCATTTTCAGTGGGTCGTCTCATTTTTTTATCGCTCTTAGATCCAAGTTCTCGTCTCACCGATGACCAATATGACGGTCAAATCTAAATGACCCAAAACAGTAACGCCAGACAGGGACGGGAGAGTATGTAGTTTGGTGCTCAATTATGACTATCATTTGACCAATAAGATATGGATTATGAAGCCACGAAAATTATATCATCGAATTTGCATTGAACAAACTTCCCAACAATACAATTTTTACGATATTCAACACATAATATCAATAAAGTTAATGGTTAAAGTAAAATCACAATATCAAGAAGAGGGAGGAAAAAAATCAAAGAAAAGTCTATCTATCACTCACTCTTTTTAATCAATTTTCACGCACATGCATGCATCATCTCTGCTGCACACTGCCCAAAAAAGACCATCAGGTCAGGGCCTTTCATACTCAGCCGATGGATGTCGCCTTTTCTGTGAAAAGAAATTGACCATATTCTGTCCTCGGGAATAACATGCTAAAACCCACGCTGAGAATTAGGGGCTCCGGGTCCTACTGTCAGCGAGTGTTGACCAATGGAGTCAAACTGTCAAAGGACAGATGACACCATGAGTGCCAAGAAAGGAAGACAGCCTCGCCTCTCCCCACTCCAGTGGTAACTGAAGCTGATAAACCTCGGCGACATCCTCTGAAGAGTAGAGAGTAGAGAGGGGGTAGGTGAGAGGAGAAGAGAAGAGAGCTTAGATTGGGCATGATGGGCAAGGGGCAGGGGAGCAGGCGGCGGGAGCTGCAGGAGAGGCGGCGGCGGGAGGAGGAGCAGGAGCAGGAGCAGGCGAGGGAGGAGAGCACGCGGCGGGAGAGGGAGGCCAGGGAGGCGGCGGCCGCCATGGCCGCGAGGGAAAAGGAGAAGGATAAGGGTAAGGAGAAAGAGAGTGGGAAGGGGAAGGAGAAGGAGGGGGAGAGCGCCGGCAAGTTCGGTCAGCAATTCGCTAGGGTGTTCTTCCCGCACCTGTACGGGGAGAGATTGGTGAGGTTCCTTGAATCATTCATTACAATCTGCTGGGTGTTGTTGATTGATTTTTCTTGGATCGACTGAAGTTGCCATATGTATGTTCATTATCCCGATCGATGTTGGTTCTTTTTTTGGGGGGAAGGGTTCATTTGGCATATCTCGGTACAAAAAACAGAGTGTTGTCTCTCCGTTAGTAGTCTGATCTATGAGTGTTTTCTTTTGATTGTGTATCTGATGCCAAAGGTGAGCTGGATGTTTACTTATTATGTGCGTGAATCTTGTATGATGTTGTTTCAAAGATTCTATGCTGGTTACGCTTTTGGTTGTGGGAATAGAGTGCTTCCTTCGATCCACCGCCTGGTGGCAGGGGAATCTCCTCGGTTGATGTACATTTTGGGGCATGATTGTCGTTTCCTTAGAATATCAGGGCCTCTTTGATTCCTCTTTGATTCCAAATGATTTTTCATAGAATCTTTGGAAGAATCGGAATACTTAAGAATTTTTCTATGAATGCTGTTTGATTCATAGGATTGCATTCCATAGGATGTTTTTCTAAGGATTCCATTGCACTATATTTCGTAAGGAAATTTCCATTGACTCAAGCCTCTTGGAAATAATCCTTTGTGATATGGTGTAATCAAATAGAACTCTGGTGCAAATTCAGTCTTGTGGGATTCATGTGGACTTGACATTGCGATCCTATGTTTCTTTTTCCTATTCATGTTTTCTTGGTATCATGCAAATCAAATAGGCGAATTCGCTAGAAATTTTTGAGGATTCTATTTCTTAGGATGTTTCCCTACTTGTTTGATTTGCAACACTGGAACTAGAAGCAAAATTATGAACTTTGCATAAAATTCCAAATGACAATATCCATTGAGTCCAACCCATGGAAAAAAATAGCGCGCTATAGCATATGTGGAGACTGTTTTTACTACTTTTGCTCGCTATGGTGCTATTCGCGAAATAGCACGTTATATCGAGCTAAAACGTCATAGCCGTTAGCGCGCTATTGTTTTCCAGGCCTATAAGCCCAAAAGCCCGAGTTTTCCACCTTAGGAAGAAGAAGTGGCTTATTGTTTGTCGTGGTGATGAACTGCAATCTGCTGGTTCCTCTTCTGGATCGGAAGATGGCATCGCTAATGTTGATGATTCTGAATAAGTAATTTATGCTATGTTGTTGCCCCATGGGATATTGATGTTATGCTTCTAGAAAATTGGAGAACAATTTTTGTATGTGGTTATGCATATATTGTTCTGGCATTTTTGGACTATATCTTTTATTCTTGTTGAAATCCTTTATTTTTTAGTTATATTTGTAAAGTTTTACAAAACGCTATAGAGTGTATAGCATCTGGAGGAGGCCGCCGCTATTTTTTACCTTGGTCCAACCACATGGAATTTTTTTGTTTGTTTCCATGACAAGATGATAACTATGGCGAGCACCTAATCCTTTGAAAGGTTCATGCGTTTTTTCTTTGTTGCAACCAAACAAACTTGTCTACGCACTCTCGTATTTTGAATTCTAGTAGGATTGAACATGCCATGACATCCGGATCCTTTTTTTTTGGTATTCTTTCAATCAAAGAGGCTCTTAGTATTTTTGGCTATCTTTTGTTAGTTCAGCTAACATTCAGGAGGATGGAAGAGTTAATCTCAATCAAGCTAGCACAGCATTGCCTATGCGTACACAGTTGCATTGCTGAGCGGTATTTTGTGTGTTTCATTTAGCTGGTTAGGGGCTTTCTCTGCTTAGTGTTCACTACTTATTATACCGAAATGCGCTTTAGTAGTTCGATATATGGTATAAATTATTATTTTTGATAAAGATGTGGTAATATAGAATGTAGATGAACAGCTTAAGGGACACATGATATGGTATAATGTGAGTTTTTTTGTCCTTCAATCAAAACAAGGTTGCTATTCACATATCGGTGCTTTAGCGCCAAGTTGTCGGCAGAGATATTGGTTGCTCAAGTAACCCATAAGTATGTTGGCGCAACCATTAGTAGTTTACTTTCTGAGAGTTCCATAGAGATAAATGCACAATTGTTGTTTCGAGTGAATAGATTATATCTTATCTTTTCATTGTTGCTTTAATAAGTTTAAGCTTGCAACATCAACATATATGTCATATGTGCATTGGTACGAGAACAAAGAGGAAACTAGTTGTGAAAGCAACTTATTTTTGTTTCAAACAATAACCGGACTTAGAAGATTTCATGTCCGTAGAATTAACAAGAGTTCAGTTTCTTGTGGTTGCCTCTTTAATTCCTTCACGAAGAGCAACTTTTCGTTGTATCTCATGTCCAGCAACCCTTGCCCTGTGTTGTGGTGATGTCCTCGGTCCTCATCACATCACCCTATAGAATATGGACAAATTCCAAAGTAGAGGGACCAAATTTATCATTAAAAGGTCAGGACCAAAAGTGCACTTTTACCATTTCTGAACTCACTTAAACATAACGTTGAGTAGGTCATACTAATGATCTGTTTCATTTCCTGAGGATGATGATATGACATTTAAAACAGAAAGTTTTCCGTTATATAAACTATTGCATGGTTTAATTGAAGGCACCATGTTTTATTTATGCCATTTGTGGAATGCATTACCGTGCTTTTTTTGTGTGTTTTTTGTGCGGCTACATTATTGTGCTATCAGGTATGGAAAAGGTGCTATTGAGATGTTTTGGCAATGCTTTATTACTGCACATTTTGCTCATTTAGGCAGTGATTCAAAGCTTGTTTTACTGGCCTAGAAAAATTGGCGCCTTCTAGTCTCTCACATGATATGTCATATAGTATTTGCTTGATAACTTTGCCTCCGAGATCATATTGCACGTTTAGTTCACATTGCTACAAATACCTGTGTGTATTCTAGAAAAAATATTAACGCCTTGTATGTGGTACTATGTAGAGAATTCCAGCATCATTCAACCAGCACCTTCAGAATCAGCCTACTGGAGTGGTTTACCTAAAAGGTCAAAGTGGGAACACATGGCTTGCAGAACTGGATTTAGACAATGAAGGTTTGTTCTTTGTGAAGGGATGGAAGGAATTTGTGCGAGACCATTCCATTGAGACGGGTCACTTTTTAACCTTTCGTTATGATGGACACTCACACTTCTCAGTAGTTATATTTGATAAAATGTGCGTTGAGAAGCCTTCAGCTTTCCATGCTAAGCCTGGCAACGATCTGGTTGTTAAACTAGAAATTAGTGAAGGGGACATTGACATGAATGCAGCTGGTCCATCACATGTAGTGGCATCCCCCTTGGAGGTGAGTGATGAAACCACAGGAAGAGGGTTGCAGAAATGGATGCAAATGGCTCTACATCGAAGAAGTGCTCTAGTGTCTTGGAAAACAGTAGGCCTGAAATTTCGGTTGTTACTTGTAAGGCGACACTATCTACTGTTAACATGGACATGAATTCAGCTAACACACCAGAAACAGTGGTTGTCCCCATAGAGGAGAGCAACAGAGACACAAGGAAGAGGATTAGAGAAATGGATGCAAATGGCCTTGAATTGCAGAAGTCATCTGTTGCCTTAGACAAGGGTAAGAAAAAGTGTCCTGGAGCTTCAGTTGGTACTTACAAGTCGGCATCAACAAGTCTTAACAGTACTGAAGGTAAAACATATCTTCAATTTTGAAAATGGTGTAAGATTCGGTTGACATAGTTTTCATATATGTAGTAGCTAGTAACATCTCACGATGTGTAGGCCAGAGAGGTTCTGTCTTCGTTATCTAAATAAAAAGCTAGTGAACAGTTCCATTATTCTTTGAGCTGTTGGAGCAACAAGCCAACAACATGCAGTATGCATATTTGCGTAATACTAGTTGCATAAAGGACTTGCCACATCCATACCATGTCTAGTACAGTACAGCTTAGACTCCTTATTGTTGGCCATGCACTGTCGTACTATAGTACAGGTAAGTATTTTTTTTTAGAAAACAGACCAAAGGCCCGGCGTTAAATTAATAACTCCGCGAACGGAGACAGAGATACGAAGTGCTGAACCTAGCTTACATCAACGGACTGCACTCACACACAAGGTACAAGACACCCACAGAAACACCAGCAGGACGAACGCCACCTAAGGCTACGCCGATGGGGTTGAAAACTTGCTAGGCGGGCAAAGGAGTTGGGCCGAAACTCGCTCGCGATGACAGACCGGCACACCGACCCACGTTGCACACCGTCAACACGGGCAAAGTGGTCGGGCCGAAGCGCACCCGAGAGCCAAGACCGGCACACCAACCCACACTGCACACCGCTGAGACCCGCCCAACAGCAACGGAGACAGCCACCAAGGGAACGCCTTCAAGCTGGGGCACAAGGAGGTCCAAACAAGAAACCCGCCAGAGCAAACCAAGAAGCAAGCTTTGCCGGAGGAAGCACGCCGAAGAGACTCAGCCGTCCAACCTCCAGAGAGCTACCCACCGTGAACTCCAAGACGGCGTCTTCAAGAAGAGCACGACGTAGAACGCCGCCACCGCCCGATCCGTAGATCTTGGGTTTTCACCTGGAGCACGTAGGAGGACAGAGGAACGCCACCGCGGCGCCTTCAAGAAGGTGACGACGTCCACGGATGCCGCCGCCGCGGCCCGGGAAAAAACCTGGGAAGAGTTTCCCCTCGGCAAGATCTCTCCACCTCCCACACCACGGAACGCAGCTCGCCAGGCACCACCCGTCCACACGGCCGTGGTCCTAGCCAGCACAACAGAACTCGGGCTCGCCCGCCAACCCACAAGTTCACCACCGTCCAGGGCCGCCGCCCCGGCGTCCCAAGTCCATGCGCCGCCGAAGCTGAAAAGGAGAGCTGAGCCAACCACCACCATGGCTGCAGCCTCCCGCTGAATCGCCGACCTGCAGCCCCCACGGCTGCCTGCGACGCCAGATCTGGAGGAGGGGACGTGACAGGGCTCGCCAGGCCCAGGGCCCCTGCCCCGGCCCGTGCACGCGAGGCGGCCAGACACCGCTTCCGCGACCGCACAACCCAGCCACCCCTCCCGAACCTGCCCAGCAAGGAGAGCTAGTCGGATGCCGCCGGCAACCAGCGCCGTCGATGGCCGCGCCGACCAGCCTGCACCCGAGGGGGGGCAACCTCCACCAGCCCGTCAAACGCGAGGAGGCGCCTCGCCGCCGTCAAGACCGAGCTCCACGAGCCAAGCCGCGCCGCCGGCCGAAGCAACCGCCGCCGAAGACCGCCGCCAGCCAAACCCTAGGCCACTCCAAACGGCCAGCTCAGGGTGCCCATCACCACGACGGGGAACCACCGGAGCCAGGGAGGAGGGGCGTGAGGACCGACCGGCGAGCTCGACGAAGGCGGGAGGACCCCAGCGCAGCAGTGGCCTCCATGCCGCCGCGCGAGAGCCCCAAAGCCAAATCCCCGCCGCCCCCATCATCGGCGCCGCGCGGCCTTCTCCGGCGGCGGCCTCCGGGAGCGACGAGGCAGGGGAGGGAGAGAGGAGGGGGTGGCGGCGCTGGTTTTCTAGGGTTCGCCCCCTCGGTCGCCTGGAGGAGACGACGCGAGGGGCGAAAGGGGATTGTTCCTACAGGTAAGTATTTGCTAGAAGAGAACCATTCTGAGCTCTAGATTAGAGATGGATAATTTGTTAACACCAATTGTGAAATTTGTACTGTATCTTGAAAGTCTTAGGTACTCATATATTTCCCTTACAAACATGCTCTCTATATCACAGATTCTGATTCCTCAAGCAGCATGTTAGAACAAAGTATCTCTTGGATCAAGTCTGAATCGTCATCACTCACGTGGCTCAGAATGAATAAGGATGTGACTAGACGTGGTAAATGTAAGTTTTCCATCCCAACATCTATCCTGATATCAGCATTTTGCTATGATTTATGATTATTTAGATATGCAGTTATTGTACTGTGTGCTTTCTGTAAAAAAATCGTTTTGCTATGCACATGTCAGATAGCGCGTCAGGTCAAAGACAACTAAAAGTAATATCGCAAAGGCCAGTGATAACTGAAGAACAGAAGAACCAGACTCTGCAAAGGGCAAAACAATTTAAATCCAAGAATCCCTTCGGTCTCCAGATAATGAAGGAATCTTATGTATATGTGGGGTTTTTCTTGGTAATGTTACTTTTTCCCCATATTTACTACTTCTATCGTGTTAAAAGCCGTTCCTTTTTATTTTATTTTAGGACCATTTCTTTTTGTATGTGCATGAATAGAACAGAGCGTCACTCAGTTGGCTACATGAGTACCTGTGTGCAAGTACGCGCACTGCCTATCAACCTGTGCGAGTAGGCACACTGCCTATCAGTGTTTGAGTCCTAGACTCCGCAGGGTGCTCACTGCTCAGGTCATGTCCTTTATTAAACAAATACCACCAAGGCCTAGTCCTGGCTGTGGCTGTTCTCATTCCTTCTCTCTTTTGTGCGTGAACAGAACCCATTAGCACACAGTTTGAACTGCCACTAGTCGTTATTCAGTTTATTTTGGTTGCTTTTGGTTAGCCAATTCATTGACTTAACATCCCTCTGCGTTTCTTTAGGAGATATAAATTTCTGCTGGCTTTTGGTTACAAAATTATCAAGTGGTAACTTAAGTGATGGCGTATCTGGCTGTCGATCGAAGTTATATGTGTGAAGAGACTAGAAAAACAGATTGTTGCTTGAAATTTAGACTCCATTGCCCAGCTCAAAATCTTGAAATAGAAACTCCCGCCAAAGTACTAACGCAGAAACTGTGTTGACCTAGTTTACTAGTACTTCTCAGTAAGGAAACAGTTATGTATCAGATTTTCTCCTCCAGTTCAGTTAGTAGTTTTTTCATAAACATGTGTATCTGGGACTTGCGTGATTTGGGTTTTATCCTGTTCCTGAATTACTTCCTTGTATTGCAGAATATGCCCTGTGAATTTGTAAGGGAGTGTCTTCCACGTGCCAACAGGAAGTTAAAACTGTGGGATCCACAAGGAAAGTCTTGGGACGTTAACTATGTCTACTACAGCCAGCGTTCTGTTGGCGCTTTCAGCGGTGGCTGGGGCAAGTTTGCTGTAGGCAATAATCTGGAGACGTTCGACGTCTGTGTCTTCGAGCTCTTCTCGAAGGACAACATAAGAGTACACATCTACAGAGTTGTCCCAGAAATAACTCCGTTCCTCCCGGTCCTGGCAGGAAATAACAGTCTGTGCACATGCTGAGGGAGTTTTCTCTTCCATTTTCTAGAAAAATTGTTGGGATCTGTCTGCAATTCCAGTGATTAGGAAATAAGAAGACATTATTCAGATATTGGTAGCATTTTATTAAAAAAAGTGACTTAAATAGCTTTGTTCTTATTGGATTGTTGAATGATCGGTTAGGCCCCAGTTGTATCTGTTCAAGAATAATCTTGCCGCATTGCTGTCATTGTAATGCCAGAGTATTTGGAAAATATATTGTTCTACTAGTATATATATTGATGGCCCTTAGTTTCCGTTTATAAGCTTATTGATATATATATCTTGCTGAATTTTTGGGTGGATTAGTATTCCGATTTGCCTGAGCAGAAAACCCATATGGGCTGATATATGCATGTGCATCGCTGGCCATCTTTGCCTTGTCTGGTGGTTGCAAACATGTGGCTACTGGCTAGTGTGCAACTGAAGTTTTGGTTAATGAAAGAAAAGAACTAGGTTGTTAATTGTGAATTCTGGTTACTACTTAACGTTTTCCCGCGAAAACTGTTACTGGATTGACTTTCCTGTGATCATGCTCGCCCAACCACTGTTACTTTTCTAGCTGTGACCTGTGAGACTGGTTGCATCCCAGAATCTAGAACACAAATTTCAGCAGTTCCAGAAAATTTCTGCGAGACGCTCTTTTGTGTATGTTCATGTGACGGTGGTGTGTGTATGATCTGATAACGGTTCATCCTTGCGTGTGAAGGATAGCCAGCAAACAAGTGCAGATTGGTGTGAGACCAAACCTGACAGTGTATACCGAGTCATGCTGCTCACTGCTGGAGACCAACCGGCTGGTTGCTTCACTTTGTCAGCTAACAGATGGATGCACCGATCTGCGACAACAAACACTGCATACACCAGAGAGCGACCGGACACGTGTCATCTGGTCCTGGGCCTCCTTTTCCTTGCTGGTCCATTTCAGCAGTGGTGAGATCTCATCCCTAATCAGGAGGCTTTCTTCAGTGATCTGTACCATGATTGACTTCTTTGTAGTCCTAGTAGTTCTCCACTGCACTATCTAGTAAGTAGTAAAGTGAGTAACAGCAACAGGTTAATTAATCAGGACAATACATATCTGAAGATATATTAGGTGGCGCTAGATATCTCTTGCTGCACCGTGATGCGATTGATTAGTACTAGCATGCAGAGCAAGATTAAGTCGAGTGATGCATCAGGGAGGGAATCAAGATCCCTAATTGGCAGATGGTGCCTCTGATCGATGTGTTGGTTGCAGACCTTGCAGTGTGTTGTGTGCAACATTTATGAAGCTCGAGACTTTGAGAGATGGTGGCGGTGTCGCGATTGAATGGCTCCTTCATTTAGGGTAGGTCTGTGATGGCGATGCATCTGCATGTACGACAGGTGAGGTGACAGCCATGTCGTGGTGATCCCGATGCTAACAACACAATTGCCAAGAGGGGAACAAGTTTAACTTATTCCACGCTCCGGTTGCACAGAAAAAATAGATAATATTAGAAGAAAAACTGCCACGGACTCTAAACTGCTCAGTCATCATAATGTTGTTGATAAGCATGCAGTGCAGTCGATGCGAAAGCAAAAGTTACATATGATTCAGAGGGAAACCAATTAGTAATTGAATTTGGAATATACTGCAGCCAAGAAGAAGAACAACTTATCATCAGAAAAGAAGTAGAACACTCTTTCAGCAAAACCCAAACAGAACACCATGTGATCTGTCTTGTGAGAGAAGCAGATAGATAAACAGAAAATGATTGGAAAATGATTGTGTACAGTATATGTAGTATCAAATATACACGCACTACTGACTAATTCATCGGTGATTTCTGTATAAACTGTTGTAGATCAGATCGGCGTAGTTCTCTGCTGGTTCCTGGATTTCTTGACCAGGAAGAGCTTCTTGAGCAGCCTGAGCATCAGCAGCACGCTCCATCGCCGGCGCCGGACCACCATGTGCCGGCCGCGCCTCCTCTTCTCGGCGACAGTACCGTCACCGTCGCCGTCGTCGTCGAGCCAGTACGCGGACTCCTTCATCATCGTCATCAGCCCACCACCTCCCTTGGTGAGGGGGCTAAGGGGGCACACCGGCGGCGTGCGCACCAGCTCCTCGTTGAAGTCCTCCCACAGCATGTCCATCTTCTCGTCGCCGCGCCACGGCGCGCCGCCGCAGTCGCCATCGTCCTCCTCCGATATGGCGGCGACGAACCACGGTGGAGGGAATGGCGCGAGCTTGCACTGCCCTTCCGGGACAGCGGGGAAAGTGAACTCCTCCATGGTAGCTAGCTAGCTTGCAAAGTTGTAAACCACCTAGGTGTAGTGCGTATGTATGCAGCTACCACTCGATTCCTATATATATGTACTAGAAGGTACGCACGAGTAGTGGTAATGGAGGTTGTTTCACTTTCATGGACGGTGGAACATCCTCCTCGTCCTACTTAATTCAACTGTGCCTCCAAAAGGCATGGTACATGGGTACTATGGATGGCCTTAACTGAGCTTCAAGAGAAGGATGGCTATAGGCTGTAATGATGCACTGATGATACGTGCTGGGAAATTGCTACTTGTGCAAGGGATCGAGCTCACTTCCCATTATAAAAGTCGCCATTTCACCCAGAATAAACTGTTGTGAGTGCGAAACCTGGGCAGAGGGTGTAGGTTCATTCAACAACCCAATACAATCAAGTTTGCATGGAACCTAATTTCGGATTCCTAACAGAACACTTAGTTTATCTCGAAAATAATGGAAAATATTTTTTTTTAGAATTAAGGAAGCAAAGATACAAAAAACTCCAAGATTCAATAATGTGGAGGGAAGACAATATTATTCATGGATATGGGCCCGTAAATATCAAGTCCTTTGGAGGGTTTTGCAGAAGGATTTTCACGGACGGATACCCACAAACTCACTGGTTTGACATGATATAGATTTAGCTTCATGAATACCCGTCTGACAAGTGGATCCCACATATATGTCAGTGATCCAAATCATGTAGACAAAGTATGCTCGCATCGCTCCTAAGGGCGGTTCTGGCCGAAATCTAATTGTGTCGTTGTCCTCCCCCAATCCCTCCTCCTCTGTCGCCGCCATCGATCGGCTCACGTCGTCGGGCAAAGCCCGCAAGTGGCCAACCCTGCCATATTGCTATTTTTCTTTTATGTAGCAATTGTTGGGTTGTAATAAGACTAATGAAACTTAGTATGGACAATTAAGTATTTTTCATGCGTGAGTAAGCAAATAATATTGTGGTGTGTGTGCATTGCAAGACTATATATGTGTATCATATTGTTGTTTGGGTTTCTATTTCTTGTTGTTATTCATGTACAAATTGCTGTTGATGATGTTTGTATTTGCTCCATGGATAGCTGGATATCTGGCGGGTATGGATATGGGCATAAATCTGGTGGTGCTCTTCCCGGTGAAACCTGTCCCATCACTATTCTTAATAATATGAGCTACCGACATATAATTAAGCATACTGAATAATAGCACAAATAGTCTCCGGCAAATAAGTCATTGTTGTCGAATGATGGTGGCAGTGCCAGGTTGATGCAGGAAGTCGATCCAGCGTAGAACAAAGAAGAAGAAATGCAGCAAAGGCTCGCCCTCGATTCGCCCCCGCGTGGAGCCAAGCCGCAGGCCTGCCGTTGCACGGGAGAAGAGCAGCGGCCTGGCCGTCGGCATTCTCCATTGGGCACAAGATTGAAGCACTACAGGAATGACCAGCTGTGCCGACGGCCGAAGCCCGTCGGCAAAGGTCCCGATGCCGTCGGCACACACCTATGCCGACGGTCACCGTCGGCACAGGGTGGTCGGCATAGGGCCCTGTAGGCATAGGCCACCTGGCCGTCGGCACAGACATAACCCGTCGGCACAGCTTTTCCCGACGGCCAGAAACGCACCGTCGGCACCTAGGTTGTCGGCACAGCGGCGTGTGGGCCCGCACAGGCCGGCCAGGGGTAGGAGCCTGTGCCGACGGCAAAACCGTCGGCACAGATCTGCCACGTGGAGGCAGCTGGGCGCTCCTGGGAGAGCCCTGTGCCGACGGCAATGCCGTCGGCATAGGGGTGACCATTTTGTCACATTAAGGGGTCTGTGCCGACGGCAAGGTGTTACCAGATTTTCGGAACCAGCAGCTCGTTTTTTGCGGCAAAAATAGCAGAAAAAATAATCAAAAATCACGACAAATTCACTACAAACAAAATCACACAATGGCTCCATATATCATCAAACAAAATGCTATATCATCAGGTAGATACACACATAGGACCATCATCAAATAGATACATACATATATAGCTAGATGTCTAGACGCCCAAGACCCTACATCTATGGCGGAGACGGCGACAGGGTGAACCCCATATCTCCCCGGCTGATAGTAGGTGAGCGTCGGATCGGCGTAGCACCGGGAGAAGGACCACCAGAAGCGCTTTCCTTGCCCTGACTCATATTGTTCAATCAACTGCATTGAGAAAGAGAAAACAAGTAAGCATCGAGACATAATAAAATGTAGACACTAAGCATAAAGACATAATGCAATGAAGAAGCATGTCAAAAAATAAATACTAAAGAATAAAAGACATAATAACATGTAGATACCAAAAATAAATACCTATCGTCATCACTCTCCTCATCAGGGTGTCGGTTCTCATTCTCACTATCACTATCACTATCACTATCACGTGAGTAGTAGGGCGGAAGCTCATCGCCAGGCTCGTCATCGTCGTCATTTTCCGCATGAAACTTCGAGAGCACATCTATGTCCTTCAGATCGACCACTGACTCACCATGAGTGTGTGCATTGTTCTCGAGTTCCTCGAGACCACCTATTTGTAAGTCAAAGTGCCCGAAGTCCTCTTGCTCTTGATAGAAAATTCCCTCGTATGTTTTAGGGTCAATGTTGTTGTAATCGTCGTCGGAGGGCCTGGGTAGCTTACCATGTGGGGATACCCGGAACACGACTTCCCAGCCCTTGAGGTTCTCTTTCTGGCATGGGTAGGGCAAATAATAAACTTGCTTGGCTTGGTGAGCCACAATATAGACATCGGCTCCGGTATAGGTGGTTGAAGGCTTAACTTCAACTAACCCAATGGAAGGCTCACTTCTCTGTCCACCATGTGGTCCAGTGCATGGGTCGAACCAGTGGCACTTGAACACAACGAGCTTGAGTTCTATGTTTGTACGATTGAACGTCAGCTCGTATACGTTCTGTAACCTTCCGTAGTAATCTACGTAATTGGCTCCATCGGCTCCTCTGGATCCTTTGGTGAAGACCCCAGTATTTACAGTTTTTGCTCCAGGACGATTATTCTGGTGATACTCTGTATGGAAGCGGAACCCATTCACATCATACTTCTCATACTTCATGACGGTACGGTTAAATCCTTGGGAAACACATCTCAGCTCATCTGTCATCTCAACGTTGGGATCAGCTCCCTACAAGTACGGTTCAAATTGTTTTGTGCATTAGTTACGTGTAATAAGAGGGACAAGTCACATATTGCAAGGTAATAGGGACACGTTAGAAATTACTTTTCCCATGAACCAAGACACAAATTTTTTTCCTCCGTGAGCACCCTCTTTCAGAAGAGTGTCCAGCTCCGCGGGATCGGGATCCACCGTTCCCAACCAGTATTCATCTTGGAATTGCCTAAAAGGAGAAAATACGTATTAGACCGAAACTGAGTTACTAGTTGCAAAGTAATTTGTTCACCATTTACCTCATGAAATCGAGTACTTCCGTCATGTTTATAAGCACATAGAGCATTATGCAATCCTTCTCTTCCTTGGTCAATTTACAATTTTCACCGGCACCGGCCTTGCCACCGGGACATTGGAAGAGGAGGAGCTTGGGGTCATTCTTGGGCTCGTCGACATTGTACCGAGTGACCGGGTTATGCATAGTGGCAACTTCATCGGGAAAGTACGTTGTCACGGCGTCTGCCATCTCCTGTCGTATTGTTGCCTCAGCTATGCATGCTTCAATCCTAGCTTTGTTTCCAGTTATGTTTCGAATGTACTTAAACTCTCTCTCAATACAAAACTGCCAACGAAACTGCACCGGTCCACCCAAGAGTGCCTCGTTCGCGAGATGCACAACGAGATGTGCCATCGGAACAAAGAAGCCTGGCGGAAAGATCATCTCTAACTTGCATAGCAACTCCGGCACAAGATCACGCAGCTTCGCAATAATCAGGGGACATATCTGTTTCGCACAGAGCGTGCGGAAGAAATGGCTCAACTCCGCAAGCACTCGCCAGATACTATCGGGGAGATACCCTCGAAGCATCACCGGCATCAACCGCTCAATCCATATGTGATAGTCGTGACTCTTCAGCCCAGTGACTTTTGATGTAAGAAGATTGACTCCATTACTTATATTGGAACAGTAACCATCAGGGAACATCACGGCGATGTTTTTGAGCCACTTCAATGCCTCCTTCTTTTGGATATTATTAAGGCAGTAGTCGGCATTTGGCTTAAACCAATTTTTTTGACGAGGGTTCGGAGGCCGCATGTGTAATCTCTCCCTATCACAGAGCTTCTGAACATCAACTCTAGCCTTCACATTGTCCTTTGTCTTCTTAGTAATGTTCAGGACTGTGTGAAAGATCATCTCTCCAACATTCTTTTCGGTGTGCATCACATCGATGTTATGGGGAAGTTCGAGGTCCTTGTAATACTCTAGCTGCGTTAAGCCTGCCACATGAGTCCAGTTGTGCGTTACACCATACCCCTGAAATTTTCGGATAGATCCCTCAGCAGGCACGAGAGCACGTAGCTCGGCATCAACTTTTGCACCATCGAACTTCGGTATTGCTTTTTCTTCACGCACAACTATGCCCTTCGTGAAGTTTTTTTTGTCTTCTCGATAAGGATGGCTTCCTTCGAGGAACTGTCGATGCTTGTCAAACGCGACATACTTGCGACCTGACTTTAGCCAAAGGAACTCAAGTTGGTTCCTGCACACTGGGCATGGCCATTTACCAGCTGTACACCATCCGCAGAATAGGGCATACCCGGGTAGGTCGTGCATGGAATAGTGGAACCAAATTTTCATCAAGAAGTTTTTCTTTGATGCTCGGTCGTATGTCCACGTCCCATTGTGCCATGAGTGGTGCAAATCATCCACAAGCGGTTGCATGTAGACACTCAAATTCTTCCCCGGGTATTCGGGCCCTGGAATGATCAGCGACAGAAACATGTGCTTCCTTTGCATTAGTACCCCAGGAGGGAGATTGAGCGGAATAACAAACACGGGCCAGCAGCTGTACGACGCAGTCGACATCCCATATGGATTGAACCCATCTGTTGCTATTGCAATTCTGACATTCCGAGCATCTGCTGAATTAAGGGGGTGTTTCAAGTCGAAGTTCTTCCATGCCTCACCATCAGATGGATGTCCCATCCTTTCCCGTCCTAACTCGTCGACGTATCTCTTCCCTTTCCTGTGCCAAGTCATTTGTTTGGCAGACTCCTCGGACATGAAAAGCCGCTGCATTCTTTTTATGAATGAGAGGTACCGAAGAACCTTCACAGGGATTTTTCCCTGCTTCTTCCGACCATCAGGCAGCGTTTTCTCCTCATACCTAGAGGCCCCACAAAGGCTACAGTACTTGTCATTCGCATATTGTTTCCGGAACAACAGGCATCCTTTTGGACAACAATGAATCTTTTCATAATCCATGCTGAGCGATCCCAATAGTTTCTTCACCTCGTGCATGGATTTTGGCAGACAATGCCCTTTGGGCAACATGTTACCAGTTGTTGTCAGATTAGCTTCAAAGCCTGCACGGGTGGTGGAGAACTGACACTTGTCACTTAGTAGTTGAGCTACGGCATCGAGCTGGCTCTGGTTTGCACCCTCGTATAGAGGCTTCGTAGCCGAGGCCATCGTCTCATAGAAAGCCTTCGCGGTTGGCTCTGGTTCCTCCGGTTCATCCGGTGCCTCCGGTTCACCCGGTTCCTCCTGTTCCTCCTGTGGAGGTGGCGAATCCGGCATGTAAGCAGCATGGTGATCATCTAGCATGTTTCTCAACCCATCGTACTCATTGCCATCGATCCGCTGCCGCATCACCCCAACTCTGAGACGTTCGTACTGATCAAATTTGACATGCGTGACGTAGTTAGGCGTATACCCATACAACCAAAGATGTTTAGTCATATCTTCCTTTCCTTGACGGTCACGATTCTTGCAATGAGTGCAAGGGCACCTTCCACGAACTCCTTTTGCCTTTGAACCACGCCCTAACTCCTTCACTAATATATTGGTCTTCATCTCCCACTCCTCTGTTCTTTTAATCTTATCGACACGGCCAGTGTACATCCACCCATTATCAGCCATCCTCTGCTTTATTGGGAGCGAAACAAGCACGCAGTCTTTTAATATGCACCAAGTAATAATAAAATGATTTAGTGTCACCAGATTAATTACGGTCAAATTTTAATCTTTACATCATGCAAGGGTTCACCTACACTTCTAATAGGAGGGCCTATCCCGCCCGAGTACGTGTAGATCGAGCCGTGTTCCATGTTCTACCCCGACCCGAGACGGAATTTCGGCAGCACCTCCCCGCTGTTCTTCAGAATACACGTCTCGAGCTTGTCAAGCCGAGAGGGTGTGCATCCGAAGAACAACAGGGAGGTGCTGCCGAAATTACGTCTCAGGAAGGGGTAGAACATGGAACACGACCCGATCTACACGTACTCGGACTGTCCAACAGGACAACCCGGAAGTGTTACGGTTATAAATATGCAAAGATGGACAATCCTGCATATTTATAAATTTGTAACCCTTCCGGATGGGATCTGACTCGGGTTACGCGACTGACTTGGTGATCTAGACCAAAATAAACCTATGCAGCAAGAGAGGCGAAAGATTTATACCCTCGAAGCGTGATCGGTGGCCGGAGAAGGTCGAGGACGTGCTCCGGAAGAGGGCGACAAAACAAAGGGCACCGAGGCGGCCCCTCCTCAGCTGGAGAAGCCGCGACGACGCGCGGGACCGACGGTGCTGGCTGGCGGGAAGCTACGTCATCTAAAAAGTACAAACAATCGAAATATATAAGCAAATATCCCTCCATTTTACCTAATAATTAAACATAAAACAGAATAAACCACAGAACGATGTAACCATATTAGCTAAACATAACACATATAGACAAGTAGCACAATAATACATAGGTAGCATGTATGATAAGTCTAGCAGTACAACAGGTAGCAAGATAAGTCTAGTAGTACGACAGGTAGGATGATAGACATCCTAAACTCGACTCGCGCCGGTGTCAGTGGCGTCGTCCAAGCGGTCCCAACAAGAGGACAGGCTGCTGCTAGAGTCCTCGCCCTGCTGCTGCGTGCCGGAGGGGCCGGCCTCGCCCTGCCCGCGCTGCTGCCGGCTCTCGCTGAAAACCTGGTACTGGACCGCCATCACCTGGGGATCAAGGAGGAGATCCTTGACCAAGGGGTCATCCTCCTCGCGCTGGTGGCGCGCCCTGAGCAGCCTCTCTGCCTGCCGGTGCTCCCTCTCCTCGGCCTTCGTCGCGATCCTCATGCCATCTGGCGCTAACAGATGCGCCACGCTCCGCTCATCCTCAAAGTTGAGGATCGCTCTCGCCCCAAAGTGCTGGACCGCCGCGCAGTCGTAGGCGCGGGCCGCCTGCCACGGGCACCTGAAAGTACCAAGCTGGATCTTCCTGTGATCCACTGTGATCTGAGCTGCCCAAGTCGGGATCTTCGTGGGTCTCCGATGAACACCACGAAACTTTCGCTCCGGCTCCGACATGATACTTAGTTAAGTAAAAGCATTTGATACACGGGTTAGTCATATATGAAATGAATATATAAAAACACTAACACCTATTTTCCTTCTATGATTGTCAACAACATTTTATTTGCTACATCTATCCCTAAATCATTTTGTTATTTTCTATTTTCTACCACTAAATTTCCATCTATAATTTCTATTGTGCTATTTTCTAATTTCTACCACTAATTTTCCATCTATTTTCCTCTTTTCTACCACTAATTTTCCTAAAATCCTACTCCTAAAATCACTAAATCTAAAATACACAGAAAATAGGGGAGAGGCGAGGAGCACCTGGCGGTGCGGAGGGTACCTGCGGCGAGGAGGGTAGCACGTCGAGGGGAGCGGCGAGGTTGCGGGGCCGGTGCGGCCAGAGGGGAGCACGGCGGAGGCGGGGCGAGTGGCGGCGGGGGTCGGGTAGGGGCTGGCGGCGGGGGTGGGTAGGGGCTGGCGGGTGGAGGGGGCGGGGTTGCCGGCTAGCGGGTGGAGGGGGGGGTTGGCGGCGGCGGGGTTGGCGGCGGGGGTGGGTAAGGGCTGGCGGCGGGGCTGGGTAGGGGCGGGTGGCGGGGATGGCGGCTGGCGGGTGGAGGGGGCGGGGTTGCCGGCGGCGGGCTGGCGGCGGGGCTGGGTAGGGGCGGGTGGCGGCGGGGTCGTGGCTGGCCGGAGCAGGGCGGCGGGGGAGCGGGGCAGCCGCGGAGCTGTGGCGGGAAGAAATGCGGATGGGTGGTCGAGGAGCTGTGGCGGGATAAGGATAAGGTGTGGGACCTATGCCGACGGCTTTGCCGTCGGCATAGGCTTTTCCTTTTTTTTTTTTCACTTACATCATCTTTTTTAATGTATTTATTTATTACTCTTATCACAAGTTTTTCCGTAGGCACATGGGAAACCAACTTTTATCACAAGTTTTTACAAGATTCCATCCGGTTCGCCCGAAAGGGGAGTTTTCACCTCTAAGTGCAGAAACTCACTAGAGAGAAAGTGAAGCCGGTGATGTCGGTCACACCTAGGAGTAGATTCTTGGACATTTGAAACACACAACACACTTGTATACATATGGTATGGCACAACCTAGGTTTGGGTGGGTTCCGACGCTCCGGGGCCCCGCTTCGGCGAAACCCTGAATCCGCTGGAAAAACCCTAACGTTTCCGTCTACCCCCATAGACGTGCGTCGAAAGGGGGTAGCCCAGTGGACTTTTTTGCTGGTTGTGTTAGGTTAGGCCATAGGAACATGAGAAACCAAAGTCTACCCCAAATCGACACAAGATTCCATCCGGTTCGCCCGAAAGGGGAGTTTTCACCTCTAAGTGCAGAAACTCACTAGAGAGAAAGTGAAGCCGGTGATGTCGGTCACACCTAGGAGTAGATTCTTGGACATTTGAAACACACAACACACTTGTATACATATGGTATGGCACAACCTAGGTTTGGGTGGGGTTCCGACGCTCCGGGGCCCCGCTTCGGCGAAACCCTGAATCCGCTGGAAAAACCCTAACGTTTCCGTCTACCCCCATAGACGTGCGTCGAAAGGGGGTAGCCCAGTGGACTTTTTTGTGGTTGTGTTAGGTTAGGCCATAGGAACATGAGAAACCAAAGTCTACCCCAAATCGACACAAGATTCCATCCGGTTCGCCCGAAAGGGGAGTTTTCACCTCTAAGTGCAGAAACTCACTAGAGAGAAAGTGAAGCCGGTGATGTCGGTCACACCTAGGAGTAGATTCTTGGACATTTGAAACACACAACACACTTGTATACATATGGTATGGCACAACCTAGGTTTGGGTGGGGTTCCGACGCTCCGGGGCCCCGCTTCGGCGAAACCCTGAATCCGCTGGAAAAACCCTAACGTTTCCGTCTACCCCCATAGACGTGCGTCGAAAGGGGGTAGCCCAGTGGACTTTTTTGCTTGGTTGGGTTAGGTTAGGCCATAGGAACATGAGAAACCAAAGTCTACCCCAAATCGACACAAGATTCCATCCGGTTCGCCCGAAAGGGGAGTTTTCACCTCTAAGTGCAGAAACTCACTAGAGAGAAAGTGAAGCCGGTGATGTCGGTCACACCTAGGAGTAGATTCTTGGACATTTGAAACACACAACACACTTGTATACATATGGTATGGCACAACCTAGGTTTGGGTGGGGTTCCGACGCTCCGGGGCCCCGCTTCGGCGAAACCCTGAATCCGCTGGAAAAACCCTAACGTTTCCGTCTACCCCCATAGACGTGCGTCGAAAGGGGGTAGCCCAGTGGACTTTTTTACGTGGTTGTGTTAGGTTAGGCCATAGGAACATGAGAAACCAAAGTCTACCCCAAATCGACACAAGATTCCATCCGGTTCGCCCGAAAGGGGAGTTTTCACCTCTAAGTGCAGAAACTCACTAGAGAGAAAGTGAAGCCGGTGATGTCGGTCACACCTAGGAGTAGATTCTTGGACATTTGAAACACACAACACACTTGTATACATATGGTATGGCACAACCTAGGTTTGGGTGGGGTTCCGACGCTCCGGGGCCCCGCTTCGGCGAAACCCTGAATCCGCTGGAAAAACCCTAACGTTTCCGTCTACCCCATAGACGTGCGTCGAAAGGGGGTAGCCCAGTGGACTTTTTTGTGGTTGTTAGGTTAGGCCATAGGAACATGAGAAACCAAAGTCTACCCCAAATCGACACAAGATTCCATCCGGTTCGCCCGAAAGGGGAGTTTTCACCTCTAAGTGCAGAAACTCACTAGAGAGAAAGTGAAGCCGGTGATGTCGGTCACACCTAGGAGTAGATTCTTGGACATTTGAAACACACAACACACTTGTATACATATGGTATGGCACAACCTAGGTTTGGGTGGGGTTCCGACGCTCCGGGGCCCCGCTTCGGCGAAACCCTGAATCCGCTGGAAAAACCCTAACGTTTCCGTCTACCCCCATAGACGTGCGTCGAAAGGGGGTAGCCCAGTGGACTTTTTTACGTGGTTGTGTTAGGTTAGGCCATAGGAACATGAGAAACCAAAGTCTACCCCAAATCGACACAAGATTCCATCCGGTTCGCCCGAAAGGGGAGTTTTCACCTCTAAGTGCAGAAACTCACTAGAGAGAAAGTGAAGCCGGTGATGTCGGTCACACCTAGGAGTAGATTCTTGGACATTTGAAACACACAACACACTTGTATACATATGGTATGGCACAACCTAGGTTTGGGTGGGGTTCCGACGCTCCGGGGCCCCGCTTCGGCGAAACCCTGAATCCGCTGGAAAAACCCTAACGTTTCCGTCTACCCCCATAGACGTGCGTCGAAAGGGGGTAGCCCAGTGGACTTTTTTGCTTGGTTGGGTTAGGTTAGGCCATAGGAACATGAGAAACCAAAGTCTACCCCAAATCGACACAAGATTCCATCCGGTTCGCCCGAAAGGGGAGTTTTCACCTCTAAGTGCAGAAACTCACTAGAGAGAAAGTGAAGCCGGTGATGTCGGTCACACCTAGGAGTAGATTCTTGGACATTTGAAACACACAACACACTTGTATACATATGGTATGGCACAACCTAGGTTTGGGTGGGGTTCCGACGCTCCGGGGCCCCGCTTCGGCGAAACCCTGAATCCGCTGGAAAAACCCTAACGTTTCCGTCTACCCCCATAGACGTGCGTCGAAAGGGGGTAGCCCAGTGGACTTTTTTGCTTGGTTGGGTTAGGTTAGGCCATAGGAACATGAGAAACCAAAGTCTACCCCAAATCGACACAAGATTCCATCCGGTTCGCCCGAAAGGGGAGTTTTCACCTCTAAGTGCAGAAACTCACTAGAGAGAAAGTGAAGCCGGTGATGTCGGTCACACCTAGGAGTAGATTCTTGGACATTTGAAACACACAACACACTTGTATACATATGGTATGGCACAACCTAGGTTTGGGTGGGGTTCCGACGCTCCGGGGCCCCGCTTCGGCGAAACCCTGAATCCGCTGGAAAAACCCTAACGTTTCCGTCTACCCCCATAGACGTGCGTCGAAAGGGGGTAGCCCAGTGGACTTTTTTACGTGGTTGTGTTAGGTTAGGCCATAGGAACATGAGAAACCAAAGTCTACCCCAAATCGACACAAGATTCCATCCGGTTCGCCCGAAAGGGGAGTTTTCACCTCTAAGTGCAGAAACTCACTAGAGAGAAAGTGAAGCCGGTGATGTCGGTCACACCTAGGAGTAGATTCTTGGACATTTGAAACACACAACACACTTGTATACATATGGTATGGCACAACCTAGGTTTGGGTGGGGTTCCGACGCTCCGGGGCCCCGCTTCGGCGAAACCCTGAATCCGCTGGAAAAACCCTAACGTTTCCGTCTACCCCCATAGACGTGCGTCGAAAGGGGGTAGCCCAGTGGACTTTTTTGCTTGGTTGGTTAGGTTAGGCCATAGGAACATGAGAAACCAAAGTCTACCCCAAATCGACACAAGATTCCATCCGGTTCGCCCGAAAGGGGAGTTTTCACCTCTAAGTGCAGAAACTCACTAGAGAGAAAGTGAAGCCGGTGATGTCGGTCACACCTAGGAGTAGATTCTTGGACATTTGAAACACACAACACACTTGTATACATATGGTATGGCACAACCTAGGTTTGGGTGGGGTTCCGACGCTCCGGGGCCCCGCTTCGGCGAAACCCTGAATCCGCTGGAAAAACCCTAACGTTTCCGTCTACCCCCATAGACGTGCGTCGAAAGGGGGTAGCCCAGTGGACTTTTTTACGTGGTTGTGTTAGGTTAGGCCATAGGAACATGAGAAACCAAAGTCTACCCCAAATCGACACAAGATTCCATCCGGTTCGCCCGAAAGGGGAGTTTTCACCTCTAAGTGCAGAAACTCACTAGAGAGAAAGTGAAGCCGGTGATGTCGGTCACACCTAGGAGTAGATTCTTGGACATTTGAAACACACAACACACTTGTATACATATGGTATGGCACAACCTAGGTTTGGGTGGGGTTCCGACGCTCCGGGGCCCCGCTTCGGCGAAACCCTGAATCCGCTGGAAAAACCCTAACGTTTCCGTCTACCCCCATAGACGTGCGTCGAAAGGGGGTAGCCCAGTGGACTTTTTTGCTTGGTTGGGTTAGGTTAGGCCATAGGAACATGAGAAACCAAAGTCTACCCCAAATCGACACAAGATTCCATCCGGTTCGCCCGAAAGGGGAGTTTTCACCTCTAAGTGCAGAAACTCACTAGAGAGAAAGTGAAGCCGGTGATGTCGGTCACACCTAGGAGTAGATTCTTGGACATTTGAAACACACAACACACTTGTATACATATGGTATGGCACAACCTAGGTTTGGGTGGGGTTCCGACGCTCCGGGGCCCCGCTTCGGCGAAACCCTGAATCCGCTGGAAAAACCCTAACGTTTCCGTCTACCCCCATAGACGTGCGTCGAAAGGGGGTAGCCCAGTGGACTTTTTTACGTGGTTGTGTTAGGTTAGGCCATAGGAACATGAGAAACCAAAGTCTACCCCAAATCGACACAAGATTCCATCCGGTTCGCCCGAAAGGGGAGTTTTCACCTCTAAGTGCAGAAACTCACTAGAGAGAAAGTGAAGCCGGTGATGTCGGTCACACCTAGGAGTAGATTCTTGGACATTTGAAACACACAACACACTTGTATACATATGGTATGGCACAACCTAGGTTTGGGTGGGGTTCCGACGCTCCGGGGCCCCGCTTCGGCGAAACCCTGAATCCGCTGGAAAAACCCTAACGTTTCCGTCTACCCCCATAGACGTGCGTCGAAAGGGGGTAGCCCAGTGGACTTTTTTACGTGGTTGTGTTAGGTTAGGCCATAGGAACATGAGAAACCAAAGTTACCCCAAATCGACACAAGATTCCATCCGGTTCGCCCGAAAGGGGAGTTTTCACCTCTAAGTGCAGAAACTCACTAGAGAGAAAGTGAAGCCGGTGATGTCGGTCACACCTAGGAGTAGATTCTTGGACATTTGAAACACACAACACACTTGTATACATATGGTATGGCACAACCTAGGTTTGGGTGGGGTTCCGACGCTCCGGGGCCCCGCTTCGGCGAAACCCTGAATCCGCTGGAAAAACCCTAACGTTTCCGTCTACCCCCATAGACGTGCGTCGAAAGGGGGTAGCCCAGTGGACTTTTTTGCTTGGTTGGGTTAGGTTAGGCCATAGGAACATGAGAAACCAAAGTCTACCCCAAATCGACACAAGATTCCATCCGGTTCGCCCGAAAGGGGAGTTTTCACCTCTAAGTGCAGAAACTCACTAGAGAGAAAGTGAAGCCGGTGATGTCGGTCACACCTAGGAGTAGATTCTTGGACATTTGAAACACACAACACACTTGTATACATATGGTATGGCACAACCTAGGTTTGGGTGGGGTTCCGACGCTCCGGGGCCCCGCTTCGGCGAAACCCTGAATCCGCTGGAAAAACCCTAACGTTTCCGTCTACCCCCATAGACGTGCGTCGAAAGGGGGTAGCCCAGTGGACTTTTTTGCTTGGTTGGGTTAGGTTAGGCCATAGGAACATGAGAAACCAAAGTCTACCCCAAATCGACACAAGATTCCATCCGGTTCGCCCGAAAGGGGAGTTTTCACCTCTAAGTGCAGAAACTCACTAGAGAGAAAGTGAAGCCGGTGATGTCGGTCACACCTAGGAGTAGATTCTTGGACATTTGAAACACACAACACACTTGTATACATATGGTATGGCACAACCTAGGTTTGGGTGGGGTTCCGACGCTCCGGGGCCCCGCTTCGGCGAAACCCTGAATCCGCTGGAAAAACCCTAACGTTTCCGTCTACCCCCATAGACGTGCGTCGAAAGGGGGTAGCCCAGTGGACTTTTTTACGTGGTTGTGTTAGGTTAGGCCATAGGAACATGAGAAACCAAAGTCTACCCCAAATCGACACAAGATTCCATCCGGTTCGCCCGAAAGGGGAGTTTTCACCTCTAAGTGCAGAAACTCACTAGAGAGAAAGTGAAGCCGGTGATGTCGGTCACACCTAGGAGTAGATTCTTGGACATTTGAAACACACAACACACTTGTATACATATGGTATGGCACAACCTAGGTTTGGGTGGGGTTCCGACGCTCCGGGGCCCCGCTTCGGCGAAACCCTGAATCCGCTGGAAAAACCCTAACGTTTCCGTCTACCCCCATAGACGTGCGTCGAAAGGGGGTAGCCCAGTGGACTTTTTTGCTTGGTTGGGTTAGGTTAGGCCATAGGAACATGAGAAACCAAAGTCTACCCCAAATCGACACAAGATTCCATCCTGTTCGCCCGAAAGGGGAGTTTTCACCTCTAAGTGCAGAAACTCACTAGAGAGAAAGTGAAGCCGGTGATGTCGGTCACACCTAGGAGTAGATTCTTGGACATTTGAAACACACAACACACTTGTATACATATGGTATGGCACAACCTAGGTTTGGGTGGGGTTCCGACGCTCCGGGGCCCCGCTTCGGCGAAACCCTGAATCCGCTGGAAAAACCCTAACGTTTCCGTCTACCCCCATAGACGTGCGTCGAAAGGGGGTAGCCCAGTGGACTTTTTTACGTGGTTGTGTTAGGTTAGGCCATAGGAACATGAGAAACCAAAGTCTACCCCAAATCGACACAAGATTCCATCCGGTTCGCCCGAAAGGGGAGTTTTCACCTCTAAGTGCAGAAACTCACTAGAGAGAAAGTGAAGCCGGTGATGTCGGTCACACCTAGGAGTAGATTCTTGGACATTTGAAACACACAACACACTTGTATACATATGGTATGGCACAACCTAGGTTTGGGTGGGGTTCCGACGCTCCGGGGCCCCGCTTCGGCGAAACCCTGAATCCGCTGGAAAAACCCTAACGTTTCCGTCTACCCCCATAGACGTGCGTCGAAAGGGGGTAGCCCAGTGGACTTTTTTGCTTGGTTGGGTTAGGTTAGGCCATAGGAACATGAGAAACCAAAGTCTACCCCAAATCGACACAAGATTCCATCCGGTTCGCCCGAAAGGGGAGTTTTCACCTCTAAGTGCAGAAACTCACTAGAGAGAAAGTGAAGCCGGTGATGTCGGTCACACCTAGGAGTAGATTCTTGGACATTTGAAACACACAACACACTTGTATACATATGGTATGGCACAACCTAGGTTTGGGTGGGGTTCCGACGCTCCGGGGCCCCGCTTCGGCGAAACCCTGAATCCGCTGGAAAAACCCTAACGTTTCCGTCTACCCCCATAGACGTGCGTCGAAAGGGGGTAGCCCAGTGGACTTTTTTACGTGGTTGTGTTAGGTTAGGCCATAGGAACATGAGAAACCAAAGTCTACCCCAAATCGACACAAGATTCCATCCGGTTCGCCCGAAAGGGGAGTTTTCACCTCTAAGTGCAGAAACTCACTAGAGAGAAAGTGAAGCCGGTGATGTCGGTCACACCTAGGAGTAGATTCTTGGACATTTGAAAAACACAACACACTTGTATACATATGGTATGGCACAACCTAGGTTTGGGTGGGGTTCCGACGCTCCGGGGCCCCGCTTCGGCGAAACCCTGAATCCGCTGGAAAAACCCTAACGTTTCCGTCTACCCCCATAGACGTGCGTCGAAAGGGGGTAGCCCAGTGGACTTTTTTGCTTGGTTGGGTTAGGTTAGGCCATAGGAACATGAGAAACCAAAGTCTACCCCAAATCGACACAAGATTCCATCCGGTTCGCCCGAAAGGGGAGTTTTCAGCTCTAAGTGCAGAAACTCACTAGAGAGAAAGTGAAGCCGGTGATGTCGGTCACACCTAGGAGTAGATTCTTGGACATTTGAAACACACAACACACTTGTATACATATGGTATGGCACAACCTAGGTTTGGGTGGGGTTCCGACGCTCCGGGGCCCCGCTTCGGCGAAACCCTGAATCCGCTGGAAAAACCTTAACGTTTCCGTCTACCCCCATAGACGTGCGTCGAAAGGGGGTAGCCCAGTGGACTTTTTTACGTGGTTGTGTTAGGTTAGGCCATAGGAACATGAGAAAGATGGCGGGATAAACAATGCGTGGAGGTACATGGAAAACCAATATCCACCCCAACACTTGCAATAATATCTACACACATGCGATAACACAAATCAACATTCGCATATAATACTTCAGAGAGATAAGATTCGCGACGTTATTTTATGTGGGTGGAGACCGCTATTTGGCGTAGCTATATACATATAGAAATGAATAAAAACATATTAAATTTAATTGAGAGTAATAAATAGATACATAAAAATGAAGAATAGGGTAAAAATGAATAAAAATGCTAGAGTCCTGTGCCGACGGCCGTCGACGTCACCTCACAAGATGTGCCGACGGCTTCCTGTGTCCCGACGGTGGCCGTCGGGATAGAATGTCTGTGCCGACGGCCGTTTCTGTGCCGACGGACTTGTCGACGGCTGGCCCTGGTACGACCCTGTGCCGACGGCCCCGATAAATAGCCGTCGGCACAGGTTCTGGCCGTCGGCACTGTTGGCCATTCCCGTAGTGAAGACAATAAGTCAATGGATCGTGTTGCAGTTTTCTTGTCTAAATAGTTTTCAAGGAAATAAGTAAATGGAGGGGGCTATCAGCAAAAGTTTGTTTAAGTGGCTGGGCGTTTCCCACTTTTGATCAGAGTCGTTTGTTGTCCATCCGATGGCAAGCAAACAAAGTTTTCAAGTTTTCACCCAATACCAGTTTTCACCTGATACTTCGCCATATTTTAATAGCAAGTAAATCTTTTACACAAATTTGTAACATATATTGATCTGTCTTCTCGTCTTTAGGAGTGCAACCACTATAATAGTGGTGATACAAGACTCTTAACTAACCCACTAATAATCAATAACTAACTACCGACTAGTAATTGGTAAGTTAATAAAAAAATTAACCAACATTCAAATGTATGAAACTATTCAAACGGGGCTATTATGGATAGATCAATGCATGATATAACAAAAACAAGTTTTATTTTATTTTATAATAGTCACAAGAGAGAGACACATGTGTGACAGTGTGAGCGTGGATCTACACTACAGGAACAACGACCTATGCCGAAAGCTTTTTGTCGGGGCCGTCGGCATAGGGGCTGAGCAGGGCTCCGCAGCAAATTGGCCGTCGGCATAGATAAACCGTCGGCGTAGAGGCTATGCTCATAGGTTACAGGGCTACGCTCGGCATAGCTATGTTTTACATTTTTTCCTAATTTTCATCTAATATGGAATAATTCATATCTTTAAATCCGTAAATCGAAATTTAACAAATAAAATGTCTAAATTGATTAGAAAAATGAGAGGAATCCAAATATGACATCCATATCATCTTTTTCATCATGTATATAACTTTTTGCAACATATTTTTGGTGCTTGCTTAATAAAAAAAGTCATTTTTTGGTACTTGCTTAATAAAAAAAAGTCATTTTTTGAGCTTTTGCTTTTGCCATCGGCGTAGTGCCTGCGTCCTGTAGTGCTAGGCCAAGTCTATCTTACCTTGTTTCTCATAGTTTTATTCAGCGTCATGAGTTGCACTATTTAAACTGTTTTTATTTTATGTCGACTTAGCAATGGGAAATTCTTAGAATGTGTCTCATGTACACATGGGCTAAGACTAGTTTTAGACTGTTTCTTCTATGTAATATTGATTTTGCTAGTGTCGCTGGGACATGGCAATGATGTGAAACTAAACACATAACTCCTAAATACCAATGCATTTATCATAAATACGAAGTTAATTGGCAATGCTTGTGTAGGTTGTGGGTAGGATAGAATGGCCCTGGGGCTGAATCTGACCTTCCTAACAGAAACTGCAAGATGCAGGATGTTGGACCAACCAACCAATCACATGCATGCTGAGGTGAAAAGGGCAAAAAATGATTGCCCCTGGATAGCTAGGGTGACTGAAAAGCGAAGGGAAGCTGAACATACTCTTCCATACACTCACCGAAAAAAAAGAAAAATACTCCTTCAGGCACAAGAATAGTATCACCATGGTTTTGGATGGAGAGAGCGTGCATAGATGATGCAGGCAGAGGCAGTGCTCTCTTCTGATGGCTTTGTGCTAAAGATGCGATGTTGCTTGGAAAGATGGAGTCTTTTTTCTGGTAAAAGAGTAAAGGTGACTGAATGAGAGATGTCCTGATTTGTTCGTCACAAGAAGGAAAAGGTGATTGAATGAATGAACGAGGGGAAATGTCTTGTAGTGCATGCTATGCAACAGTTTGTTTTTGCCGGCTGTGCGTTGTCTTTCTTAAAGATTCGTGTTTCTGAAGATACGGTGACATGACATGATAAGTCGGCTGGTTTTCAACCAAAAACATGCTACTAGGAGTATGTGTCATGTAGATTCTGGTTTCTGAAAATGGGCATATGCAAGGCGTGTTGACAATATATGTACCTAATTAAAATCACACTATTAGATAGCAAGGTGGAAAATGAAATACATAGACTGTGTTTACTTAAACAAAGGAGAAGCTGATATCAGATATCAGTAAAACTTCAAACATGCAGGGCCGAGAATATATCCAGTGCACATATATCTTATATATTGGGTGCTACTTCTTTAAGATTTTCTACTGTATGGTTCTACTGTACATATATCGTGCTCTAAAATTTTAAAATTCCTAAATGGTTCCAATATTATGCAACCAATTTGACGATAGTAGTACATAATGTAGTACCTTGTTAAACAATCCAAATTTGACTTACTAACATATATAAACAATATTTTTCATCTCGTAATAAGTTTGATGTAATACCAAAAAAGGAAGCTACAGTGGATTGAATTCGTCTTCTTTTCTTGAAATATAATTTGTGTTTTCGGTCCACTATTTGCAGGAAGATTCTCTTACAATTATTTCTTGATTGTCTAAAATATTTTCTGAAGAGTGCAAGGACGGTAGTCAGTAATGATGCTTGCATAGTTGGATGTGATTAGGGATGAAAACGGAGCGGATACGGACGGAACTGGGTGGTGCCACATTTGTTTTCATATTTTTTTTGCGGAACCGGAAATGAATACAGAAACCCTCGAAACAAATACAGAAACAAATAATGTCGGAAACAGATATAGACCGAATACGGTGCGGACACGGAACAGAAAGCAGATGTTTGCCGGAACTAAGCGACCCCTTGAATAATGCAGGAAAACTCAAACAAACCAACAAACTTATCAATTTAACAACATGAAATAAATTAAAATATAATATAGTGTCTATTAGTTATCAACTTTGGCAAAACAAATACCTACTATCGTCTCTAACCGTAGTGTAACACTGAAATGCCGAACCGGAAATGCCTCGATGGGGAGATAATATGCAAGTACGTAGGGCCTAAACATGGTCATTTCGTATATTTTTCTTTTTTTGTTGAGATCTTGGGTTGTGCCTCAGTGTTTCTATTAAAATTGTTAGGCATGTTGCATTCAGATAGTACCGCGTAGCAAAAAAAAGAAGAAGGAAAGTTCCATATTACCGGAAACGGAATTTCCGTTTCCGTGATCGTTCCGCCGGAATACGTTGTTCCGTTTCCGTTTCCGTTTCCGCATAAAAGTTTCCGTTTCCATTTCAAATTATGTTTCCTCTTCCGTATTTTCGTTCCGTTTCCGTTTTTCCATGGAAAAGTCGGAAAGTTTCCGCTCCGTTTTCATCCCTAGATGTGATATTTTATCACAGGGATACCTCATGTGATTATGACATTATGTAAACCGTCATCTTTCTTCCTTTCTTGCAAGTTATCGTTTTTTTCCAACAAAGTAAAGTAGTCTTAAAAGAACCTAGTGGAAGCGAGCTAATCTGATCATAATCTCACAGATTAGCTCGACGAAGCTGTGCAATTCTTTATATAGGGCAGAGTGCATCCAACTATTAACTAGAGAATATTTTTCCTTCAGCACTTCAAATCTCAACTCTGTGAACAAAAAAACTTCATTTTCAAGCAAGAAAGCAAAGTCCCACACATGGACCACAGGACCAGTGTTGATATATGAGCACGATCTTTTTTTTCTTGCTTTATTCACAGTTGGCCCTATGCAACGGATAACCTGTTTAAGATTCCCTACTGTATACAATGAACCAAGTAGAAAGGTGCACGCACTCATCAACTTGTTTATAGTAACCAAATAGGGGCCTGCTTATATCTAATATCCTTAACTATTGTCTTATGTATCACTTTGGAGCGCACATATATAGTGGATCCAATCATTGGAGATTTTCGTTCCTTTCAACATTTGAAATTGCCAAGCCCCTATGGGCAAAAGACTCCATTGAGCAAGCAAGAAAGCAGGACTTCCTTCATATCTTTACCATGGGTCTTTTTCTCGTGGAGGACAGGATCCATGTTGGTTTGTATAAACATATAAGTTTCCCTTATGTTTTTTTAGGAAGGAGTGGGAGATGAGAAAAATACCACTAGGTAAGCTGGCTGGAAGTGTGTTCTCCTCAAGACCAGGGTGGTCTCGGTGTCATAAATTCTTTTGTAGCTCCAAATATTTTTGCCTCTTACCCTATGGGAGGATCTCAATTCTGACATAGCATTTATAAGATCAAGCATGTCTTCAAGATGGGAGTCAAATTTGTGTTGGGTGACGGTAGTAGGATCCTCTTATAGTCAGACTGGTGGATGGGAATGGCACCATTCTGGATAGATATCCTCGTCTTTTTTAGATTGCTCTAATCTTTGCATCTCAATTGCGCCCATCATGGTGATTGGTGGTTTCTAAGGTTCCATAGATCATTTGTGCCCTAATGAGGGTGCTCATCAGGTTACCTAATGAGGGTGCTCATCAGGTTACCTAGGCCATGGAGCCCTCGGGAAACTTTTCACCTTCCTCTTTATATCGCAAAATCTGTCAATGTGTCGATAGTCTCTTCTCCTAGGACATATGGCCAGAAAAAAACTCTTGAGATTAAAATCTTCACTTGGCAACTTGCTCGTGCCCGTCTCCCTTCGAACGACCTGATCCTGAAACAACACAAGCCTTCACATGGCCTATGTGCACCCTATGGCCAGCCTGAGGGCATAGATAACATTTTCTTCTCTTGTGTCCTGAATAAACTTGTTTGGAGTGGGGTGACTGAGATGCTTTGTGTTCAGTGAAACCCAACATCGTTTCCCCAATTTTTCTCATTTTTTGTAGAACATCTCGAGGAAATCTAAACACTTTGTTTGGATTATTAAAAAACTATACTCTTTTCGTAGCTGTGGTGACCGCCCCTACCCATGATTGATGCTTTGTTCACCATCTTTTCTGCTCCAACTCTCCTCTTTCTCTAGCTTTTGTCAGCTGCTAACCGCTTGTGGCTACTCAAACTTAACATCCGGGTGTCGCGGTTGTAGCTGAAAGCTGGTCTTCCTACCATAACATGTTTGATAATATCCCGCGAACTCGTCGGGCTTATTAATTTAAATCTAGGTAGAAATACTCTTTTTCTAAAAAGAAAGCAGACCTTGCAAATGGACCGGTGTAGACATTGGCTCAATTCTTTTTAAGAAGCCTTACTTCGTTGTTGCTTTATTAACAAGTTGGCCCCTGCAATCCACAACCATATCTGCAATCTATAACCATATCTGCCTCTTTATCCTCCCTAACTATTTTATATCAGCATAGATGTAGTAGGATGTGCTGCCAAACATCTGTGAGACCTTGTTATGAGAACCAAGTCTTGGCTTGGTAGTTGGCGCTCCGGGTGTGGAGCCGGCCCGCCCGGGTTCGAGTCCAGCTGTGCGTGCTCGAAAAAATTGAGTCCCAGTTGCGTGTGCTCGAATAAACCGGGTGTCTCACCTATCTAATAACGTATAACCAAGGGAGGGATCATTCCCCTGTTGGCAACGTTTTTGTGAAACCTTGTTATACAGCTAGTTCCAAGGGCCATATCCTAACCGTTGGATAATCCAGACTGAAAGAGAGATCATGTGAGACTGACAAGTGGCTCACAAGAGATTGTTGCCATGGAGATGCTTGTCTGTCATTCAAGTGCAGAAATAGATGAATATTTTGCAAAAAGTTTGGCAATAAGATCATAAAATAAGAAAACAGGGTAAAATTATTGCATCGCCGATGCAGAGGTGCGCGGGGGGAGGGGGGGTAATAAAACTTCTATTGTTTACAGAAAGCATGGTTAAATTATTTAGAGGGGGACATTATCAAATCCTTATTGGGTGAAGCTGGTGCTCAGTAGATCTTTGATTGGTGACAAGGATGATTATCGGAAACAAAAAAAAAGGCTTTTGAATTGGCATGGTGTGCGCTTTAAACCGTCCTTTCTTGTAACTTCTGAGTTATACATTACATGTACTAAATTTGGTCTGCAAGTTTTAGATTTCCCATTTGAGTCTATCTATTGATCCCAACTAGTTAAATTTCCAATATTACAAACAGAGATGCATTTACTATACAAATGTAATGCACAATAACATTGCCCATATGAATAAATATATACATACCCAGTTTAAAGTCTTGGCACGATCAGTTGTGTATCGTAATTCCCAAACTGCTGGAAGTCCTCCTTTGTCAAGCAATGTCGTGTCTGTATCCTTGTGAGACAGCAGAGCAGCAACTATTTTAGGATTGCACTTCTGTACTGCATAATGTAGGGCCGTTTTCCCTTTGTGGTCTCGCATGTTAATAAGTTTCTGAAGTTGTGGTACTCCCAAGATAAATTCCGCGAACTTCGTATGGCCCGCTTCTATAGCTTCATGAAGACATGTCCAACCATCTGGTTTGCAATAGGGAGCATCTGGACAGTGTTCAAGAAGTACTCGAGCAACATCAATATGACCTCGATATGCAGCAAAAATTAGGAGAGGGATACCACCGGTTTCGGTTAATCCATACCCTAAAGAGCAGTCATGCTGCAATAGTACTCGTAACACGTCGATTTTAGCTCGATGTACAACAGTTTTCACAGGACTACACCCTCGCACGGATTCTTGTCTGGCCATCAGAGGACGTGTTTCCATGATTTTATTAGCAATAACTGAAAAAAAATTGATAGAAGCACCGGCGATTATTAGTAATAACCAAGGAGTTATGGTAGTCTTTGTCATGTCCAGGGTTAGTGTTAATGTTGTAAAACAGAACTACGATCAGAATAAAGTTCAAGCAAGAATTAGGAGTAGTCAATTAAGCTACAGAAAATGTTATGTTTAATAATCCAGATGGTAGTCGGTCGCATATTCAACTAGACTAGACGGTACCTGAATTTCCATTCCTCGCGGCAGCATGCAGAGCATTGTATGCGTGGGGTCCGGAATAAGCAGAACCAGGAATTTCCAGCAGCTTCATGGAAACATCTGTGAAACCTCTCATTGCCGCGAGGAACATGGGCGACTCCTCATATTCGTTGATATCATTTGACAGGGCTGGCTCTGCGTCTATTAACTCTAGTGCAAGGTTTTTGTGGCCGCAACGGATGGCATGGTGCAGTGCATTGCATTTGTTCTTGTCCTTTTCCAAGATTGCCTCGCTCAATCCTTGTTCCTTACAGCGATTGAGTAAGAATGAAGCTAAAGCGACATGACCACATGTCACAGCGACGAGAAGTGGCGTCTCCATGTCCAAGTTGACCTTTGAGAGGAGAGTATTGTTTAGGTCCAAAACACCCTTGCAGAATTTCTCACGGCCATGAACAGATGATATGTGAAGGCAGGTGTTCCCCTGAGAAGTTGTTCCAAGCAGCAAGCTTGGATTTTGTGAAGCCAATTCCATCCATGGTGTTATGTCACCAGATATCGCTGCAGTCAGGAGTCCTCTGTCCGTCAGTGGCTGTGCACCTCCTGACGTGCTTGTTGACATCTTTGTTTTGGGTTTACTACAGATGAAAAAAGGGTGATAGTTATATATATGTCTCTTTTTTTCCTGTGTTTTCATGGAGAGAGCATTCAGCATGGGAAATGTGTTGCTTCTTTCAGTCTAACGAAACATACTATGAACAGTGTTGCTCCTAAGTAACTATTGTTGTAAAATTACAACAGCAGAGCCCAGTGGTGGGAAGGGGGAAGGGCTCCTTGCACTCTCATTTTCGGGAAATTGCACCATCTTCTTAATGTAATGTCAAGGTGCTAGTGTCTTAGACGTCATTTTTAAAAAATACAATGGACAAACCATATTGTAGTACATTGAAATATAATTACTCTCTTAAATCTAAGAATCTTTAGTTTTGGGTTTATAGCAGCAATTTTGGCTTGAGAGAAAACAACGATACTCTTGAACGCATGACCCTCAATAACCCATTAACCAGCCACTGATTTCGACAACAAAATCACTAAAGTAGACCCACTATTCTAAAAGCAATAGTCATAAATTCAGATTTTTGGTTTTGTTGAGAAAGCCATAAATTCAGATTGTTAACTGAAGAAATGAGCTGACTATAACAAGAGTGTGCACAGACTCGGTGAGAACTGTACGCTCAAACAATGGCCAACAGTAGTCGCAAAATTATCCTGGGATTAAACACGCAGTCGACATCGAGATAACACGAAGACACAACTTTCAGCTAAATCGAATGGGGATTCAAAGTTTCTAACCCTACCGCCCACCTTGCAGCCGTCAATGGCGCGGCGGCGGAGGAGTAGCACCGGTCGGCGGCGCCTGGCGCAAGCTGCGAGGGACTAGCTTGCTTCAACACCTCTTCGGCCACCTTCCGACTTGTGCGCGGGCAAGAAGCGTTGACGTGTTATGGGGGAGAATACAGTACGGGAATTCAGCGAAACACTTAACCCAACTTAATAAGCACGAACTGCTTATTGAGCAACGCGGTTCTGCCAAGTGCCAATTAATAAATTTTGTTTCGGCGAAAGGGAGCACCGGTGCTGATGGCATTGAAATGGAGAGGAGTGAAAGAGACAGGAAAGAAGAGGAACAACAAGAGGGCTACAAGTAAAGAATGCAACCACCGAACCTACAAGTAAAGAAAGCAACCACCGAACTAGATGACGCGACGAACACGAAGGAAAATCTCAACTTCCAACTTCCTCTGACCAAGCAAGGCCGAGGAGCTATGAGCTTTGGTCTTCTTGTTACACACTTGCACCCCATGTTTCCGAACTACTCTTACCTGGCAATGCTACCACACAGCTCTAGTAACCAGGTTAGCTCCTACACGATCGATCGTGGCCATGATGGACTTGCCGCGCGTAATCCGACATGGGTCCCACCCATTCTCTCTCCTTTTTATCTTTTCACAACAAACCCGGACGCTAAGCCCGGCAGTTTGACCCAGATCATGTCCGCCCATGCGCACTCGATTCTAATGAGCAGGGTATGGGTCGCTGTTTTCACTTATGGGTCGCGACTATGGGCGACCCGATTAGTCGTGGGCAAAGTATGGGTATAGATTTTTGCTCATGGATGACCCGATGAGTGGGCCGATTAGCTCACATGTGGGCCTTTTAATACACTCGTACTGTCTAATATGCTAACTACATGAACCATCACCACTGATCTTAAATTATGCGTCCAGTACACTATGACGAATTCAACGATCCAGCTCAATGATCTTAAATTATGCGTCCAGTACACCAGTAGCCTTTTTCTAAGAAAAAATGTAGGCTAGTGGCTTTGTAGTATGGCTTTGGTTCCTTTCTCTCTTCCATTCGAAGGAGTTTCAAGGCCCAAATATGAATCTGTCGGCCCATGCAAGATAGCAAGAACTCTAGTCAGCCTATGCAAGATAGTCGCTGGATTGCTGCCTGTACCCGTGGCGCACGGATAGGCGCACGCGCGGGCACATGCAAGCCGCGTCATATAAACTACTCCGGCGCCTCCCTTTTGAAGGGAATCGTAGGCAGGAAAAAAATTCTAACAACAATAATCATAAACTAGCCAAGATATATTTCTATGCAGATATACTGTAACGGAGCAGATCGATGTACATACCCTTATAGACAGAAAGCGGGGATTACGCTGCCGCACAAACGTTGTTGATGAAGCCGACGACGCCGACCTCAAAGTCATGTAGTGGAATAAGACGTACTTTTAGTGCCACCCGTGTAGCACCTCGTAGCTCTACACATGTACGGAGTTGACGACGACCTACGAGCTCGAGATCCAGCGAAGCAGCGGAAGCGAAGACTTGGACCCAGCAGCACGGCGGTGTGCGTATGGTGGAGAAACTTCTCTCCTCGTACGCAGCTCCAGAAACGGAACCACGTTCAAGGTAGGAGAGAAGAAGGAGGGATGAATTTTCAGGCAAGATTGCACCCCTATTTAAAGGAGGAGGAGGGCAGCCAAATTTGCTGGCCTAACTGTTCCCACATGGCCAGCCGCACCATGGCTGGTGCGCCGGCCAGCCGGCCCTCTCCCCTCTTTTTTTTTCTTTTTCATTTTGGGGGTTTTCCCCTAATGGGCCTTAGAGGCCCATCTAGGTGAAAATGTATTTTAAAATTTGAAATAAAATAAAATAAAAATATATTTAATCATTAATTACACTAATTAATATTAAATACATATTATTTTATTTATTCAAGCTCCGAAACTTATTCCGTTGCCCCCCGATCATCATCGGACATGTCCCGGAACATTTCTGATGTTCTCCTGAAATTTCTCCTAATATCCAATCTTTATAAAACCGTCGCCTACCCTTAAGTGTGCCACCCTACGGTTCGGGATAACTCCAGACATGATCGAGACACGTTCTCCGATCATTGACTATCAACGGTGGCTGGATAACCGTGACAGTCCCTGTGCGTCCACGAATGTCTTTTTATCGTTTGAACCTTAGACGTCCAGTTTCAACCTTTGGCCTGCTGATACTTAGATTGTCCGAGACCCGTTCTCCGGTATCACGATTACCGAGCTTGATCTCGTCACTTGACAACTCTATCTTTACTCGTCTATGATATTACATTCTCGTGACCTAGTCACATGCTTGCAAGCTCATTGATGTAATCTCACCGAGTGGGTACAGAGTATCTATCCTGCTATGTGGATTGGCAAATCCCGCTCTTGATCACTCGCCTTGACCACTTCCTTCGGATACCCGAAAGGGACACCTTTATTGTCACGCTAGATAAGACATGACGTTTGATGCAATCAAAGCACCTTACAGAAGTAGCGATTAGATATGATCTCACGGTTAAAGGTATGAACACTACGTTTCTATATATCTTGGGTGTGTGTCCATCACATCATTCACCTAATGACATAACTCCATTGTCAATTGTCATAAATGTCCTTGATCAGGAAACCTTAATCATCGGTTGCCCAATGGACTAGTTAAGAGGTTACTAGGGACCTGATTGTTTAGATACCACACGTGCATTAATGTTCCGCTTAATACAGTTATAGCATGGTACAAAACTTATTACGAACAATTGTAATATGAAAAATAAAATATCTTTATTAATTGCCTCTAGGGCATATCTCCTTCAGTCTCCCACTTGAACTAGAGTACAATTTAATCTAGTTTACAACTTGATAAAAGCTTAACACCTATAGCAATATGGTGCATGCTTGTCTTGTGGAAGAGGAATTTAGTCAACAAATCTCCCACATTGAGATCTGTATGTGCTTTGCAACACTTCTATGTCACCTAGTTTGACATCATCCTGTATCTTATGATAACGGTGAAATAAATGTTTGTCGATGGAGTGAGACTCGAAACTTCGCATAGCGTGGGCCTTAAAAGTCTAAGAGATCTATTAAGTGAAACCATGCTTGCTCGGGAAAACCGCTCAGTCCAACCACACTTGCTACTTCTGAAGTAGCCATATATTCCTATACCTATGTGGATTATGCGACAGTGCATTCATATGCGACTTTGCAAGCTAACCATGTCTTTCTTCAAACAAAGTACTTCTCCTATATGAGATTTCTAGTCGTATGGGTCAGTGTCATAACTTGCATCATCGTAACCCCTTTACGGCAAGTTGTCTTTTCACTCTTACCCTACACCAGAAAACACATCTTCAGTTCTCTTTAGACACTGAAGGATATACTTAATGTTTGTTCATTGATCCATCCAGGGATCACTCTAGAACCCGTTCTTCAACCAAGAACTTAGGTCACACCAAGTCAAGCTTTCTGTCTGATAGAATCTATGGCTGAGGCATAGAGGATGTCGGACATCCTTTTCTTTCATTAGCAATCGCTGAAACGCCAAGATAAACTTAATATTTTACCTAGTCATACAAGCAAGAACCTTTTCTTCGCTTGTCCTATTCTGAAACAATTCACAATCTTAACCTAAGAAAATATTTCGACCTAATGTTATTATACCCCTTTTGATCTATACAAATTATAGATCTAAAGCCTAATACTCTTAACTTCATTCATAGAAAATTTAATCACTTAAATAATCATTCATACTTTACTAGAGGATCTGTATCATTCCCAATATTACATATAAAATCAGGAATGACACCTAGCTCCCACTCAAATATGTCTTCCGCATATAAGACCAGGGAATTACTTTTAGCTCCCACTCAAATATGCCATTCACATATTGAAAGTGCATGTGCCCTCATGTGTGGTTTTGGTAATTAATGACAATCTCTACTATGGACTAATGGTTGCATTGAGCTATCCTTATAGGGCTTGTCCATTGGTAATGCTTCAACACCATGTGTTGGTATCAAGATTAAGAGAAGAAGTTGAAGTGCAAGTTCAATATGATCCATCTCGGAGATATCATTTGATTGAAGCTTGCAATGGATACATGAAGACGGATCTAAGCGAGGCTCTCCCATAATGGAGTATGGGGGAGTATTTGGAGAAGTCTTCATCAAGCATGTGCTAGCAAGCACGATCAAGAAAGGTGTTCCAACTTGAGAGATTCAAGATCGTCATCATCTAGCTCAAGTGGAATGCGTAAGGCAAAGGTATGATCTTGATAGGGTTTCTATTTTACCGGTCTCATGCATGGTGTTTGTGGGAGACCTGGTTATAGGATAGACGACGTACTATCAAGAGGGGCTCTCAAGTGAGTAAATTGATCGCATCTTTGTGGAGAGCTCAAAACTTTGCATACTTGGCATATCATCTTTCTTGGTTCTTATTTGCCTTTTATCCATGTGAGAATTTATAGCTTGTGTTCATCTCCATACCAAGCTCTAGTTCATCAAAAATAGATTTTATATGCATATCTTGTTGCATTTTTTATATTGGAGGTTTTACCGGCTTATCTTTTCTAGGAAGTCAAACTCTCTTCTTGTGGTTTCCTGCTCACATGATGGACTATGATGTGTATATGCATGATATTGTAAAGCTTGTGATTATCTTCGAAACAAGCCCAAGATCATAGAAAACGGAGTCTTGATGAATATCTTGTTGAGTTTTGATGTTGGTGGAATTACCGGTTGTTCTTTTATAGAGAAGGTTTACCTTTCTACATTTTGTTTTATCCTCCCTTGTTGTACTATGATGATTCTCTGCATGATCTTGTAAAGCTCATTGTGGTGATTCCAACGAGCCCAAGAACAACAAAAACAGAGTTTGCATGCGAAAGTTGTGCACGTTTTGGTGTTGTTGTTTCTGAAGTTTTTACAAAGGGCGGTAGTACCGCCTCAAGCCCGGTACTACCGCATAAAACTTTTTTGGTACTGGATTCGGGTGGTTTTTAACCCGGTAGTGGCCCGGTAGTGACCCGGTAGTACCCTCTTCCCAGTAGTACCGGGTCAAGCCTGGTAGTACCGCCCCGGTGCGGAAAAATAGCCCAACGGGCAGATTTTCGGGCACCTATTTAAGGGCCCTTCTTCCCCAATGTTTCCTAATCACTAAAGAACATTTTTCTCCTCTCTCTACTCCATTGTTGACCTTGGAAAAGCTTGCCCCCTCTCAATTCTTCCCATGATTCTTGCATATGTTTGAGGGAAAAGTGAGAGGAGATCTAGATCTACAATTTCACCAAACCAACTCTCCTCTAAGTAAGGGGAACCTAGTAGATCTTGATCTTGGAGTTTTTGGTGTTTCTCCTACTTCGTTCTTCCTCTCTTCTCCCCCCATAAGCATTAGTTGCTTTTGGTGGGATTTGAGAGTGAAGGATTTGAGTACTTGTGCTCTTGCCATTGCTTTGTGCATCGGTTTGTGCTCTCCACGAGGTTTCGTGGAAGTTGAAAGTTTGTGAGCTTGTTACTCTTGGGTCATTGGACCTTAGACGCCTTTGTGGTGGTAGAGACCTTTGTGGTCACTTGTAGCCGTTCGGGAGCCCCCAATCCAGTTGTGGGTTGTGCCTCGGATTGTTGTTGCTAAGGCTCCGGATTCCGCCTTGAAGGATTCCGATAGTTGAAGGTGAACCAAACCTTTGTGGTGCGGTTCATCGAAGAAGAAGGTGAAGCCTTTGTGGCTGTTGAGTTGACCTTTGTGGTATCTCACACCTCTCCAACGAGACGTACTCCCCTAAAAAGGAGGAACTCGGGAATACATCATCGTCTCCGTGTGCCTCGGTTATTTCTATACCCGAGCTCTTTACTTATGCACTTTACATTGTGATAGCCTTCGTGCTTGAAGTATTCTTGATATCACCTTGTTGCTTGTCTTGCTTAGCATAATTTGTTGGTGCACATAGGTGAGCCAAGTATATTTAAATTGTTGGCTTGTTAATTTAAACACCTAGTTTTATTCCGCAATTATGAAGCCTAAACCGAAAAAGTTTTAATCGCCTATTCACCCCCCCTCTAGGCGACATCCTTATCCTTTCAATTGGTATCAAAGCTTTGGCTCTCTTTTTGGGCTTTACCGCCTAGAGAGTAAAGATGTCGTTTAGAGAATTAGTGCATGATTCCACTCTTATATTCGATGGCACAAATTATGATGTTTGGAAAATTCGCATGCTTAACCTTCTTAGGGACATAGACCCAAATTTTAAGATAATTGTAGATATGGGTTTTTCTCCTGCAATGGATTCCCAAGAATTATCTATAGAGGATGAGGAAAACTCTTATCTCGATACTCTAGTATCTAATGGTCTTATATGTGTTTTGAGCGACGTAGTTCTTGCATCAATCATGCCTTTTCGGAACGCTCATGAGCTATGGACCAAGCTTCAAGATAAATATGAAGTGTCCAACATTTTTGAGGATGATTGTTCTCCTTCCACCTCCGGCCATGACGAGTTCACAACTTCTTCCACTTCACCAACATGTGATTTGTCACAAGGTAATGATATGGTGAGTGGTGATAGAAATTGCTTTGTTGATGGCGAATATTCTATGGACTATACTTCATCTCTACCTCATTGCAATATTCTATCTTTGGACTTAAACACTTCTAGCACTCCAAATGTCTTACATGCTAGTGTTGATAGTCCTTACATATCATGTAATAGTTGTTTAACTAAATCTCATGATGATATGCTTCATTTATCTTGTTGCCATGAAAACAATACTTCCATATCCTCTATTTCTTGTGTGGCTAACAACGTAGAGGAATCGCAACATTTGTTGGAACAAGACATGGATCTCAATGGAGCTTCAAGTATTGTCCCATCATCACCCTTCGGTTCTCACTTGTGCCTTATGGCTGGAGATTCGGAGGTATCTCCTAACTCGAATCCCATTATATCTTCTAATGGTGAGGGTGAGGATTTATATGGAGAACATTTTGATGTTCAAGCCTTAACAAAGAAGGGTGAGATGGTATTTTGTGCTCTCCCCAAAGGTAGCAAAGCTATCCCTCCTCTATGTGAAATCATTGCTTATGCTATTAAGAGTATGGAAATCATTGAGGGTTTGGAAACTCAAATTGATGAGAGATATAAAATTGAGAGAGAGGATGCTATTGAAAAAGCATCCTTAGAAAATGCTCTTGATGAAAAACAAGAGCTTCGAGTGTCTCTTGAGGAGAAACTTGAATCTCTTGATGAAACAAATGATCTTATTATTGCTAAAATCATTAAGGAAAGAGATCATGCTATTGCTAAATATAAAGTGCTTAAAAAGGAAAAAGTTGAATTTGGTGTTGGAAATGCTAGACTAATTGAGTACATAGAGAGACTTGACAAAGCCCACAAGGATTTAGAAAGTGAACACTCTCTCCTTATCAAGTCTCATGATCAACGCCAAACTCAACTATCTAAAAATGATGAGCTTGCCATGTTGTCTTCTTCCATTTCTAATATTGATGATGCCTATGCTACTAACTCCATGTCTCGTGAAGCATCTATTTTGAAGGAGAATGTTGAGCTAAAGTCTCAACTTGAGGTGCTAACTAGCAAGTATAGTAAATTGGAAGAAAGTCATGAAAAGCTCTCTAGCTCTAATGAGGATCTTCTAGCATCCTATGCTAAACTAAAGTTAGCTCATGAGGCTATTATGTCAAAGGTAACATCTTGTGCAGGGACGGAGACAAGGGGGGACGAGCAGGGGCTACGCCCCCCTATGCTCATGATTTTCTTAGTAATACTAAGCATGATGGCTCAATGTTTAAGCTAATCTAGCTGGTTTTGCCCCCTCCATGAGATGACAAACGGTGATTAGTCTAGCTTTGCCCCCCCCCCCCGATATTCATTTTCTGGCTCCGTCCCTGATCTTGTGAGCCTCATGTGGACAATGGCACAACTTCCTCTCACAATGCTTTATTGCCATGTGCTAGTCCTAGTAATTCTACATCATATACTATTGCTAAATCTTGTGATGAATTACTTCCATGCCTTGTTGCTCTAACAATGAAGCATCTACTTCCTCTAGTGTTTGTGTTGATACTAACCATGTAGAGGAATTAAAAAGCTCAAGGCCCAAGTCACTTCTTTGAAGAAAGACTTGGAAAAGCGTCATGTTGGGAGGTCCACACTTGACAATGTGTTGAGTGTTCAAAGACGCCCCAATGACAAGAGTGGACTTGGATTCAACTCCAATAACAAGAACAAGTCCAAGTATATCAAGAAGAACAAGGGCCAAGAACAAGTTAAGGATTCGGCCAAGATTGTTTGCTTCAAGTGCAAAGTTGAAGGGCACCATGTTAGATCTTGCCCTTTGAAGAAGAAGCTCTTAGTGAGAAGCAACAAGGGAAGCGGCCTCAAGTTCAAACTCAAGTTTCAAGTTAAAGCAAGGCCTCTTCCCAAGAAGAATCAAGCTACCCCTCTCAAGTCGAGATTCCAACTAAGAAAAAGGAGGAAGCCAATGTTGCTACATATGCCGTGAGAAGGGCCACTTTGCTTCTTCATGCACTAATGGTACCTTATCCAACCCCATTATAATTGATGTTTATTCTCTTCGGAAGGATAAGGTTGGCAATGTGTTTGCCAAATATGTTGGTACTCAAAGTGGTGTCAAGAAAAGCACCATTTGGGTTGCCAAGCCTATTGTGACTAACCTCTTAGGACCCAACTTGGTTGGGGACCAACAAGCTAAAACTTGATCAATAGGTGTTGTTGGAGGGCATTGGAGACTTGGCTACATCATGAAGAATTAAGGGATCTTCATCAATTATATTATCTCAAGCAAGTCATTTGGATTATATTGTTCTATCTCATATCCAATGTTCCTCCTTGCGGTAACTTTTATTTAAATCATATATACATTGAAAGTTGCTTGCACCCTTGCATGTGTTAGGTTTTGTACCTTGCTAGTGTTTGTATGTGTTGTGCTCTCTACTTACTTATCTTGAGTAATCAAGTATGTGTATGTTGGTTTGCACACCATTTACTTGTTTGAGCCTTATTGCTTTTATTTGATATCTTATCTTGTTGGCTCTCTTTTTGAGAGATTAATGGACTATCCCATTTTGGGGAGTGATATGCTTCGTGCACTTCACAATCCTAAAAATGTGTATACATGAGGAATACCACTTAGTGATGATATATCAATATTATCTACTCTCTATGTGGTATGTCATTCTCATGAGAAATTCAAATTCTATAATGTCCATTAATTATCTCTAGTTGGTTTTTTTGCCTCTTTTAAAAAATTGGATTATCACATTATGGGGGAGTAATAAGCTATGTGCATATTACAAGCCTAGAAAATGTGAACATGTGAGGTATTGCCACCTAGAATTGATATTCTTCATTATCTTATTCCTATGTGGCATGTTGCTCAAACAAGTTCCATATTTGCTAAAATGTTTTTTAATCACTCTTTTGGATCTTGTTTGTGATGGATGTTCTTGGTACGGCTTTCCCCAAATATGTTCGCATATATCTTTTGGGAAACCGATTGCTTCAAGCTACTCTTTGTAGTTGCTTTGCATGATCGCGTGAATATTGAAGCTATCAAGAATATCTATCTATCTAAGCATGGCCTTTTAAATCTTATCTTTGCCATATGCTTATTTTTGTGAAATTGGTCTTCAATATCATTCTATATACCACCGAGAAATATCTCTATATACTCCTTGTCCTTGACAAGTGATACTCATATGTGTGGTGAAATTTGTGACCATCTTCACTTTGGCTCTTGCTTTGAATTGCCTTATTTTATTGCCAAGGATTTGGTTTGATCTAAATCCTCTTCTTCCTTGTATCTTTTGGATCCTTGTTGCTCTACTCAAAATTTGTTTTATGCTTTCTTGAGTTAGGAAAAGCAATGATCCCATTCTAGTGCATTTCATTCAAAGTCATACTTCTAGATAATGCACTATTCTTGGGAAGCTATCCTATATTGAGTAGAACATCATTCTTTGAATTGGTTTTGTACTATTGCTTTCCTTGAACATGACTAGTGTTTGAATAATATGTATGGAGTGATGATCCCATTTTTGTGCATTTTGTATTCAAATGCAAGATCATAAATAATGCACAAATCTTGGGGGAGCAATCCTATATGCTTTTGAACATTAGTTGTCTTCAATTGGTATTTGATCCCGATGACGTGTCTCTTTGGAAGACAAACATTTCTCGTCTTGGTACTTTGTGCCATCATGAGAAGTGTAGAGGGTTTGGTTTATTCCTTGATGGTATTTTCATCATTTGGTATCTTACTTTCATTTGGCATCTTTTCAAAGTGGTATCTTCAATCATGTGTTGATTTGGTCTTTGATATAATTTGGACAATTCTTTTTCTTGTCACACTTGTGTGTGCTTTCTTGGTTTAATTGGTGTTTTGTCCAAATTGTATCTCGTTTGGTTCTTGAAAGTCTTGTGCATGCATATTTACTATATGTATATCTTATGGCATGCTTACTTTCGTTGATCCAATATATAGGATAAACTCCATCAAATCCTAAATGGCTAAGATGTGCATGAAATTCAATTTCATATCAATATGCACATATTTATGTGGAGTTTGTCCTATGTATTGTAGTTGCTCTAACTACTTTGGACCCAATGAGTTTGGGTACCATTTGTACTTGAATTTGTTTTAGGTACATTGGAGTGCATTGGAAGCTTGTCTCATTTACAAGGAAGGTGTGTCACCATGTGCTTATTGGAGCCAAGCTTGGATGATCATGAACTCTATCTTCTACATCACCAATGCTATCTCGGTAACGAGTATCTACCTCATGCATACATTTCTAGCTTTCAACCTTGTGTAGGTTGTTCTTGGCATGAATTAGTTGCAATTGATGTGTTCTTGCAAAGCCTTTATCAAAACATCTTTATTGCAAATGTGAGCAAGCCGGGATGATTACATATCAAGGGGAATATATCATTTTATTGATTCACCAATCCCAAATATGTTAATCTAGCATTTCTTCTCAAAGTCTCTCATATGCAATATTGATGAATTTGCAAATTCATTTGCCCTTTGTGATACTTGTTATCTTTCTCGGAGCATCCCAACTATCCTTTTTCCCTTGTGGATATTTTTGATGCTATGATGAGATTGTGTTGGAAGTTCATCTATATCCTTTAAGATAAAATTGAGCTTTGTGCTATGCTTTTAAGCAATGATCTTATTGGTATATATATGACTTCCACTTGGATATCATGTTCTTCACCGTAGTATCTACTTTGTGTGTGCATGTTTCTTTGTGGACTTATATCTCATGATTGATGTCTACTTAGAAACTTATACACATGAGAGTAGTTACATCTTTATTTGGTATTCCATTTTGTTAGTGACCACCTTTTATTGCTTTTGATTCTTTGGTGGTCTCTAAAAGGCACAAGCTTTGCTTTTCTTTTGGTATTCCTTTTTGGACTTAATAAGCTTGTGGACCTATTTGCTCCAACTTTTGGGTTGTGTTTATGGAAAGACATGATATGCACTATGTGCCACTTATATTGAAAGACTATGTCGATGCTACGCTCATCTTTGCATTAGTCTCCTAAAATGTCTCTCCATGGCACACCCATCTTTTTCGGTTGAGCAAGTCTTTATTTGTCTCCTCTTGTTCTTGATGCTCAACATTGGTTTGTTGCAAGTTGTTTTGTTTCTTTCCTATCTATGTCTCTTGCACTAATTTTGTTCAAAATTATCTAGGAGGGAGTGAGGATTCCATGTTGTGCACACCATATTGCAATGCAAATCCTACTTTGTGCATGTACCTTGGGGAGCTCTCTCTTGATGTTTAGAACACTTGGTTGATCTTATCATAAAATCTTCTTGTGTCCAATTGGTGTTTCGGATCCTTTGATTGCTTGTCTCTTTTGTTGAGATATCTTTCCCTTTGCTATTTTATTGCAATCTTTGGATTCTCTATATAGTTTAATTTCCTCCCATTATTGATCGGTGGAAATGTCCACTTGATTATACTCATTTTTATGAGAAAAGCTAAACTCGTGGAGGAACTCTCACTATGTTGGTCTTCCGAAGCTTTTTGCCCATTTCGGCAATTGTTGCTAATGGGGGAGAAGTTTTGGAGGGTTTATGGAATTTGGCTTTGTACTTTGATTGGTTCTTAAGTATTTTTCTTTCATTCGTTGCTTGGTTTTGTATATAGTGGAAACCCACCACCGGTAATGGTTGACAATATATGCAATGAATTAATGTTCATACACACGTGCATAGATTGTGGGGGAGTTTGCACTATATATGTGGTTGGACTAACATCACATACTTTTGTAGTATTTAATGTTAGTGCAACCGCTCCTTATTCGTTAAATTCCATAAAAACCCTCTCAAAAAATATTGTCATCAATTACCAAAATAGGGGAGATTGAAAGTGCATGTGCCCTCATGTGTGGTTTTGGTAATTAATGACAATCTCTACTATGGACTAATGGTTGCATTGAGCTATCCTTATAGGGCTTGTCCATTGGTAATGCTTCAACACCATGTGTTGGTATCAAGATTAAGAGAAGAAGTTGAAGTGCAAGTTCAATATGATCCATCTCGGAGATATCATTTGATTGAAGCTTGCAATGGATACATGAAGACTGAGCTAAGCGAGACTCTCCCATAATGGAGTATGGGGGAGTATTTGGAGAAGTCTTCATCAAGCATGTGCTAGCAAGCACGATCAAGAAAGGCGTTCCAACTTGAGAGAGTCAAGATCGTCATCATCTAGCTCAAGTGGAATGCGCAAGGCAAAGGTATGATCTTGATAGAGTTTCTATTTTACCGGTCTCATGGTGTTTCTGGGAGACCGGGTTTTATAGGATAGACGGCGTAGAATCAAGAGGGGCTCTCAAGTGAGTAACTTGATCGCATCTTTATGGAGAGCTCAAACCTTTGCATACTTGGCATATCATCTTTCTTGTTTCTTATTTGACTTTTATCTATGTGAGAATTTAGAGCTTGTGTTTATCTCCATACCAAGCTCTAGTTCATCAAAAACGGATTTCATATGCATATCTTGTTGCGTTTTTGATATTGGAGGTTTTACCGGCTTATCTTTTCTAGAGAAGTCAAACTCTCTCCTTGTGGTTTCCTTCTCACATGATGGACTATGATGTGTATATGCATGATCTTGTAAGGCTTGTGATTATCTTCGAAACAAGCCCAAGATCATAGAAAACGGAGTCTTGATGAATATCTTGTTGAGTTTTGATGTTGGAGGATTTACCGGTTGTTCTTTTATAGAGAAGGTTTACCTTTCTACATTTTGTTTTATCCTCCCTTGTTGTACTATGATGTTTCTCTGCATGATCTGGTAAAGCTCGTTGTGGTGATTCCAACGAGCCCAAGAACATAAAAAACGGAGTTCGTATGCGAAAGTTGAGCCCGTTTTTGTGTTGTTGTTTCTGTAGTTTTTACAAAGGGCGGTAGTACCGCCTCAAGCCCGGTACTACCGCATAAAACTTTTTTGGTACTGGATTCGAGTGGTTTTTAACCCGTAGTGGCCCGGGTCAAGCCCGGTAGTACCGCCCCGGGGCGGAAAAACAGCCCAACGGGCAGATTTTCGGGCACCTATTTAAGGGCCCTTCTTCCCCAATGTTTCCTAATCACTAAAGCATGTTTTTCCCCTCTCTCTCCTCCATTCTTGACCTTGGAAAAGTTTGCCCCCTCTCAATTCCTCCCATGATTCTTGCATATCTTTGAGGGAAAAGTGAGAGGAGATCTAGATCTACAATTCCACCAATCCATCTCTCCTCTAAGTGCGGGGAACCTAGTAGATCTTTATCTTAGATCTACAATTCCACCAATCCACCAATCCACCAATGTTTTTTCTTTTATCAAAAAATTTACCGATGAATGTAAAATTTTAAGTAACTTGTGTACTATTTGATCTACCCGTTGGGTACCCAATGGGTATGGGTATCCGCCGGGTATGGGTACGGGTAAAGTTTCATACCCGTGGGTACGGGTATGGGTAGAATTTTGTACCCATTGACTACACGGGTATGGGTATGGTATTGGTCTACCCGCCCCATACCCTACCCATCGCCATCCTTAGTTGTGCCTCGGATTGTTGTTGTAAAGGCTCCGGATTCCGCCTTGAAGGATTCCGATAGTTGAAGGTGAACCAAACCTTTGTGGTGCGGTTCATTGATACGTCTCAAATGTATCTATAATTTCTGATGTTGCATGTTGATATTATACCAATTGTTACATGTTTTATATACACTTCATAGCATTTTTATGCATTTTCTGGGACTAACCTATTAACAAGATGCCACAGTGCCAGTTCCTGTTTTCTGCTGTTTTTGTATTCCAGAAAAGCTAGTCGGGAAATATTCTCGGAATTGGACGAAACTTGGACAGGACCTCCTATTTTTCCAACACGTACACGGAGTCCAAAGGAGAGACGGAGGGGGGCCGCGAGCCAGCCACACCATGGGGTGGCGCGGCCCCACCCTCTGCCGCGCCGTGGGGTGGTGTGGGCCCCACGGGTGTCTCCAGCCGCCGCCCTTTCGCCTATATAATCTTCCCGATGCGAAAACCCTAAACACCCGAGCCATTATCCACGAAAAGTTTCAGAGACGCCACCGCCATCAACCCTAGCTCGGGAGGGTTCAGAAGCTCTTCCCGGCACCCTGCGGAGAGGGGAATCATCACCGGAGGGCTCTACATCACCATGCCTGCCTCCGGAGTGATGCGTTAGTAGTTCATCCTTGGACTACGGGTCCGTAGCAGTAGCTAGATGGTTGTCTCTCCACTTTATGCTATCATGTTTAGATGTTGTGAGCTGCCTATCATGATCAAGATCATCTTATTGTAATGATACATGTTGTGTTTGCTGGGATCCGATGAATATTGAATACTATGTCAAGTTGATTATCAATCTATCTTATATGTTAGTTATGATCTTGCATGCTTTCTGTTACTAGTAGATGCTTTGGCCAAGTAGATGCTTGTAACTCCAAGAGTTAGTATTTATGCTAGATAGTGGGTTCATGCCTCCGATAATCTGGGAGAGTGACAACAACTTCTAAGATTGTGGATGTGCTGTTGCCACTAGGGATAAAATAACCGATGCTTAGCTTAAGGGTGCACCGTTAGGTATGATGCATTTGTTTACATTACGCACATTACTTAATGCGATTATCCGTTGCTTGCAACTTAATACCAACGGGGAACTCGGTATGACAACCTGGAGGTGGATTATTAGTCATAGACGCTGTTGGATAACGGTCTATGTATTTTGTCGTAATGCCCACATGAATATCATTGCAATCATCATGTCATATATATGCATTGTCATGCGCTCAATACTTTGTCAATTGCCCAGCTGTAATTTGTTCACCCAGCATGTTAGTTATCTTTTATGGAGAGACACCACTAGTGAACTGTGGACCCCGGTCCATTCTTTTACACTGATAATACAACCAACTGCAATCATTGTTCCTTTTCATTCTCTGCAATTTACTACTGTTTTCCACACCATACGTTTAATCCTTTGTTTTCAGCAAGCCAGTGAGATTGATCAGCTACTCAGAATTGTCCGTAACCGGGGACACGGCTAAGTACTTAGTTTGACACTCTTGAGAGGTTGTGCACGTTCACCATTAGACTCAATCAGCCCAAACTATCCTCGACACTCCAATAGTGCTAAGTAAAAGGAGAAGATTGAGACGAGACTTTTCAGAAGCATTTTCCCACCCCATACCGGCCTGACGCGCTCCACCTACAAACCTCTACCACGAACTATCAAGCTGGGGCGAGTCCACGCAACTTAATCCATCAAGACAGAGCCCATATGACCAATGGCTGCACTGGAAGCAATCTTCACTTGGAGTTCTTCAGATCCCTTTGTTCCTGGGTGGCCATCCACAAGTGAATATCCCTCAGGTAAAACCCCTGGGGACAACACTCAACTCAAACATCCTCTTATCAAAACCAACTCCACCCAGGTGTTTCATTTTAACTTAGTAGAATTTAGCTTTTCATAAAAACATCTTTTGCGCTTTTCATAAAAACATCTTTTGCATTGCACTTCAATAATCCACTAAGTTAAAATGGGATGCTAGAACATCTAGTAAAGGGGAGCTATTCTAAACAGTTTTAGCATAGCAATTCTACTAAGTCCTACACATGCTTAAGAAAAATATTCTACTCATGCATAGACAAAATACTTAGGAAATTTATGAGGTGTGCCACTTGCCTTGGCAACAAGGAGAGCAGTAGTAGCAGTTGCAATAGTCCTCGTTTCCCTCCGAAAATTCTAACACATGAAACACAACAAATAAACATACAAGCATACCAACAATTCTAAGGAAAATATGACATGCATGAGATGCACTTAGAAACATCAATATAAACCCTACTATCTTTTCTAAATTTCACTAAGTCATGCATGAGTCGAAAATGCAATAAATATAATTTTTTTATATTATTTATAAATAAAATAACACCTAAAAAGGGAATAACTACAAATTAAATACTACTGCGCAACAAATAATATACAAAAATAAAAGAGGTGTTCCTACGGCCAGGGGATAACTAAACAAAGCTGTAGCAATTGGAAATACTCAAAAAGCTATTTTTAAACAAAAGTTATGTCAAAAATACTCAAACTTCCCATTTGAAATTTGAATACATCTAAGTTTGACAAAACGTAAAACTAATACCGCAAAAAGATTCTACACGTCGAGAGCTTTTCGAAAACATAAAATTTGTAAAATTTGGCCAAACCAATAAAAAGTACTAATAGATCTAAGATCTAGGGTCTTTTCTGCAAAACTGCCAAATAGAATAAAATTGGGAAATCTTCTTCCACGCTGGCGCTGACGTGGCGTTGACTGCTGACGGAGCTGCTGACTTGGCGCTGACGTGGATGCTGACCCGGCGTCGACGTGGCTGCTCCTGATTCGCTGATACCCCTTCGCCGGTAGATCTAATCTAGGCCGTCCATCCTAAATCTAACGACTCAAATCTATTTGACCTAAAAGGGGCGGCGCGGCTGGCCGGAGTTGCTCCGGTGGCCGAGGTTTGCAGCGGCGCCATGCCCAGCGTCGAGCAATGCGTGCAAGGAGAGGGTTTGGGGAGGGGTTTTGTTACCACTAGCTGCAGGAAGTCGAGGCGGAGTTGATGGAGCGGTCGCGGACGGCGCAGGTGCTGCGGTTAGTCGTGGATCGCTTGCCGGAGTTGACGGAGCGGCGGCGAGCTTCGGTTGATGATGTAGTCGACATTCTGGTGCACAAACAAATCACGCAAAAATCACCGAGGTGCGCAAGAGCAATACAAAGAAGATGGGGCAAAATAGAGGGCGCGAGATCGACGGTGCTCACCGGAGTTTGAGAAATAGGGCGGCGGCAATGGCGGGACGGCGAACTCGAGTGTGGGCAGCCTGGCGGCCCGTAGATGAAATTGTTTGAGGGGAAAAGGCGGCGGATTTTTGGGGTATATATAGGGGCTAGTGGGATCGGATAGGGTTTGTTTAAAAACGCGAATCGATCCGGAGTTGGAGATAGATACGGAGACGAGATTTTCGGGGCTGGAGGTTGAAGGAGATGACGTCACTGCTCGCGTCATGGGTGGGGCCCGCATGGCAGTGAGAGAAGGGGAGAGAGGGAGGCCACGGGCTGCTGCTGGGCTGCACGGCTGGCTGCTCTTTCCTAATTTTTTTTGTAACAAAACCTTTACTTTTTCATAACTTTCGTTTTAAACCTCCAAATGAGTTCAAACCAATTTGTAAAATCTTGTAAACTAATATTTATCAAAATAAACTATTTGATCATACTGTTGAAAGAATTTCAAAACTATAATTTTAAAATATTGTATAATTGCATAATTGACACTTTATGTCAATTTTAAAATAGGGTTTTAAATTAAAATATTCGTGGCTTAAATAAAAACCAGTAAAACACCACAAATGTAAATATTTGAAAATAATTTATTTTCCAAATAAGTACAATCAAATCACAACCAAAAATTAGACATAACAAATAAAACCATAATAATCAAAAACAATATATAGGGCATAACTTGCCCTTTTAGTATATTTTCTTAAATATGTTTTCAAGTGGAATTATATTTCCAACTTTTGAAAATTTTAAATGCAAACAATGCAAGAAGATGATGAATGCATGCATGATTTTGAATTTGCAAATCAAAATATATATAGTTTTCAAAAAGTTTTTGATTTTTCGGAATTTTCAAAATTTTGAAAACCTGGGATGTTACAATAGGATCAGTGATGCTCGCCGTAGATGTACTAAAAAATATTCTACCATGATCCTTCTTAGAAATTTTTATGTTGGTATCATTAGTTGGTATCGGTATGTTCTAGATACTCTGACAGGAGGCAACTTTCTTGGGACTCCTGCTTTGGAAGCACGCAATATAATTGAAAGTTTGGTAGGAATACCACCTATTAATGATCTTAAAATTGAGACTACTTTGGAAGATGTTATAAAAAATTGGAGTCCATGGAGAAAAATTTGCCGGACTTGCTTGGTAGTTCTAGCAAAGTTAATGAATCACTGGGAGATATTAATGAAAGAATTGCCATTTTAGAAGCTCGCACTGGCCATGATAATCAAAACTTCGGATTGGTGAATTAGAGGATACTCTAAGTTCAACTTTCTCCTCTATCAAGTTTAAAAAGCAGAAAGCTTTTGTGGGAAAAGAGCAAAAATTCATGTATGTTCGAAAAGTGCCTCAACCGAAACCCCCTAATGTGCTTAAAACTGATAAAACGTTTAGTAAAATTGAGGGTGAATCACATAATGAATTATTTAAATTTGCTTCCCAAGAATTACCTAAACCGAAAATGCCTATTGTTACAAGCTGTGTTTTTGAGGAAGTTTTTGATGATTTGGATGCCTCATCACTCGGAAACACTTGATTCTTACCTTATGCGCCTAGCTGAAAGGCGTTAAAGAAAAGCGCTTATGGGAGATATCCCATTATTTTATTTCTGCAATTTTCTTTTCTTTTTGAGTCAAGGAGTTGTTTATTTCTGCAACAATTCCTTTGTATCTTTATTTTTTCGCATTGTTGTGCCAAGTGGAGCCTCTAATAGGAAGATGATGCTAGATTTGGATTTCTGCGCAGGAACAGATTTCTGCTGTTCACCGTTTTATTTCTGTAAAATCACAAAAAAATTATTTAAATCTGCAAATTTTGTGCGTGATCCTCAGATATGTACGCATCTTCCGTTAGTTTTGCGTTTTTCGATCTGAGCAACGTAAGTGTCTCGAAAAATTCGTCTTCACAGACTGTTCTGTTTAGACAGATTCTGTCTTTTATTTTTCGCATTCTCTCTTTTACTTGTGTTGAGTGGAATTCTTTTTTAGGGTGAAGAGCTTCACATAACATCAGTGGCAGTAGTTAATGTTAAAAGTAACGGTCATGTTTGTGTCCTTATAGAACATGTGAGTTTTGATTGTGCACTAACCCTCTAATGAGAATTACTCTGAGTTTGGTGTGGCGAAAGTTTTCAAGGGTCAAGAGAGAAGGATGATATAATGTGATCAAGAAGAGTGAAGAGCTTAAGCTTGGGGATGCTCCCATGGATCACCCCAGCATATTTCAAGAAGACTCAAACGTCTAAGCTTGGGGATGTCCAAGGCGTCCCCTTCTTCATCAGCAACTTATCAGGTCATCTCTAGTGAAACTATATTTTAATTCTTTCACATCATATGTGTTTTACTTGGAGCGTCTGTTTGCTTTTATTTTTCAGTATTTTATTTTTCTTATGGTCAACTTGATTGGACCCTAGCATTCTTGATTGGGAGAGAGACACGCTCCGCTTTTTCATATGAATACTCCTATTCTTCACTTATACTTGTTGAGTATTATTAGGCCATATGCATCACTTTGATGCAGAGGCCGGGCTGCCCTTTTCTAAAAAAAACTTGTCGAGTATTCTCATCTAGCTATTGCTATGCTTTTAGCTCCTGTTTTGCATGCATCTCTTATTCAGAGCTATTAGTTCTTTTAAAGAAAGTACTCTCTTGCTTCACTTATAATTGTTTGGAAAGTTTATGTTGAAATAAATTGATTGGTGTTTGGTTGGAACAGAAAATGTTGCATGTGATAGATGGTATAATGGAAAAACCTTACATATTCTTGTAGATCACCGTATTGGATAATTTGATACTTGTCGATTATTTTGAGTTATCAAGTAGTTCATGTTTAAGCTTTTGTATCATGTAGTTAAAACCTATTAATGAAGAACTACCGTAAAGCTCGTTGAAATTTTGTTTGCATGATTGGTATCTCTAAGGTCTAGATATTTTTAGTAAAAGGGTTTGGTTAACAAGGAAGACAGTGTAGAGTCTTATAATGCTTGCAATATGTTTTCATATAAGTCTTGCTATGTCGGTTGATATCCTGTGTTTGCTTCAAATAACCTTGCTAGCCTAAACTCTGTACTGAGAGGGAATGCTTCTCGTGCATCAAAACCTTGAGCCAAAATCCATGCCATCTGTGTCCACCATAACTGCCTATATGTGGTGTTTCCTTGCCACTCCACGTAAATTTTTCATGTGCTACCTTTAAACTATTCAAAAATTATTACTCCTTTTTGTGTCAATGTTTATGTTGCAACAGTGAAACATGGGGTTCCCCTAGTACTGCCAAAGTGGGTCCACCCCATGTGGGCCCAAGTTGAAGATGGACAAGACCAAGACTCAAGTCAAGCTGGCGGGTTCACCGTCAAGACACGCAAGGCCTGCATCGACTAAGGGCTCCGGTCCTGGGGACCTTCCGGGTCCCCGAATCAAGCAAGAAGGCCAGGAAGGACCCGAGAGCCCGAGTTCCCGGCAGGAGGCCAGGCTCCCTCCCGGGTACTCCTACGTCCTGTGGATAAGCACTCCACCTCACCACGGAAGACTTGGGAAGCAAGGCGAAGGCAGCGCGGGTGGGAAGCACGCCCCGTGGTGGTGTCAGCTCCTGTCCACCCCAAGGCGGACGCTCCCACCTAACCCAAGGGAGACGCTAGGCTGAGGAGAGGCCACGTCTCCCCCTAAACTAGATGAGGAGGGTCCTTCACCCCGAAGGACCCTCACGCCCCTCACGTGACCCTGTGGCAACCCCTTAGCCTATAAAAGGAGGACCAAGGCACGGAGGAGAAAAGGTCGAACCAAGGACGAAGACAAGCTAGAACCAGAGCAAGACTAGACTAGGGCTGCGAGGTAGAGAGGAAGGTGATCTCCTCCGGGTCAGGATCTGTCCTTCTTCTACCTCGCCAAAACCCTTCCGGGTACCCTGTCCGGGAGGTTCCATTGTAAGCCACACTATGAAGAACTCATCAATCCAGACATGCAGGAGTAGGGCTTTTAGCCTCCGGGCGGCCTGAACCTGGGTAGCTCCTTGTGTCCCTTTGGTTGCATGCTTTGATCGTGGAGAGGAGAGCTTGATCTAGACTCCGCCCAAGAAGACGATTCTCAGCCTCCTTCGCGCCCCGTGCCGAACCTAAAAGGGGGTATCCTATACTCCCGGTGTCCGTGCAACGAGACACGACATCTGGCGCGCCAGGTAGGGGGCGCAAGTGCTGGATTCGCCTACATCAGCCGCGACGGCAAGCTCTTCGTCGACAACGTCGGAGTCTACATCAGGCTCCTCTTCTTCGGAACAAGCTCGTCGTCAAGTTCTCTTCTGGTTCGCGGTCTACGGCAAGATCGCCAAGATCTGCCTCGAGCACCTCGCCGCGGTCGGATCCGCTCCAGGAACAGCCGTCTCTCGGGACAAGGCAAGCAGCTGCCTCAGTCACAAGCAAAAGTCATGTCGGGGCTCGGGAGGTCTTTGGAGAGCAAGCGTGCCAGGCATCGCGGAAAGGCTGGGGGCTAGAGGAAGCTCTGGGCGTGGCCCGGGCGCTTCTCTCCTTTCCCCCAGATCAGTGCAAGAGTGATCCCCGTGCGAAGGCATGGATCAACAGCTTGGAAAACCTGCTGGACTACGCTCTCCAATGCCACGCTCCACGAGTCCTGCCCCGACCATCGACCACGGCGCTGCCGTCCCCGAGCCACTACCTCCGGCGGAGGAACAGCCTGAGGACCCCCATGGCAAGCGGCCCATGGAACTTCCTGAAGAAGGTGCTGGTCAGAGCTCCAACCCCAGGCGTCGTTCGCGGGAGGACATGGAAGGCCAGGCCAGCCAGCACCTCAAGACCTGCTGCACGCCGTACCCTGCAACCGTCTCCGACCTCTATCACCTGGAGCAAGAAGCTGAGGAAACATTGCGACACTACATCTGGAGGTTCCGGGGCGTCGTCGACCGCATTATCCCGAAGTACCTCTGTGAGGCTTCCGTCATCGCCGCGTTCCACGTCAACGTCCGCAACCTCAAGATGCGTGAAAAGATGAGTATCCATGTTGTGGATACCCTGGAGAGCTTGTGGGACATGGCCAACCGATGCGCCAGGATGGAAGAAGCTGCTAACCTTCCTCCGTGCAAGAATCGTTGAAGCAATCCGTGTTGTGTACCCGGAAGAGCCATGTTGCCACAAGATGTACCCTGAAGTGTCCAGTTGTCGTTCAGAGACGTCCATGATGAATAAAAGATAAGTTACCCTCAAACCTGTTTCTGCAGTCCGTGCTATCTACTTCTCGGGTAACAGAACATGTGCGGAACTAGAAAGGCAAGGCTCGACCGTCGTGCGAGCACTCATGGGGTATCGACTCTCCCGGGGGTAAAAAGCGGTGCGCAGACCTGATACACCCCGGGGACGTGCGTGCCAACAGAGTGAGCGGCTTTTTGGGTATCGGTAGGGCTCGCGAGCGCATGCCTGACCTGTCAGGGCCTCGCGGGTAAGCTTACATCCCAGGAAGTTCCTCAAGGACGTGGAGAAAAGTAAAAACATGCTAAAGACAAATAAAAGCAACCCGAGAACTAGAGTAGCATAGCAAGTTCTAGCCTATTACAAGCAAGTTTTAATATGCTGGTACATGAGATCTGACGCAAAGTTTATTCGGGGGCACGAAATGCCCAAACATGGTGCAGGACAACTAAAGTGGCGGGAACTTCTTCATGGCGAGTGCGGTCGCGGGAGCTGACACCGCCTGGAGAGATGCCTCAGAAGGAGACGAGGCCAAGAAGTCCGGCAAGGCCACGCCCGGATTGGCCTCTCTGAAGGACGCCATCACCAAGGCCGCCGTCGCCTTGCTCGTCTCATGCTTGTCGCTCACAAGCCGGGTGACCATCTTGTTCTTGAAAGACCGGAGATCAGCGACTACTTCTCTGATGAATCTCGCGACGAGGGGCAGACTCTGGCGCTTTGGCTCCAACACCGGGGCTGCAGTGGGCAGACTCAGCCGCTTCACTCGCGTCGTCGCCAAGTCGCAGGCGGCTTCAACCTCGGCGAAACCTTCCTGGTTAAGGCGGCGAAGCTCGGACAGCTCAGAAGATGCCTGGGAGTTGGCCTGGATCAGCTTCTGATGGCCTTCCTTCAGTGCTGCAAGCTCATTACCTTGCGCCTCCAAGGATTCTTTCAGCTCGGACATCTTCTGGCCGTCATTCTTGGCCTGCTGCTGCAAAGCTCGGACGGACTCCTGCTCCTGATGGAGTGCATTCTTGACATCTTCAATGGTCTGGGCGGCCTCCTGCTCTTTGGACTTCCAGAGTTGGATGTCCTTGTCCTTGGCCTCGAGCTCTTCACGGTGGCGGTCCTCTGCCTCCCTTAGGCGTTTCTCAGTCTGCTGCTCCTGCTGGAGTTTCTGGAGCTCCAAGGCTTTCTCCTTCTCAGCCAGTTCTGCCTCCCGGGAGGCTAGCTGTCGCTCTTTCGCCAAGAGGACTTTGCCTTGGCGCTCACTTTCGGCCTTCCGGTCTGCGTCTTTCTTCTCAAGAGCCGGGAGCAAGGTGGTGATCTGGGTTGCCAAGCGATTCAGCTTGTCCATCCCCTTCTGGATCAGTTCCTCGACACTCTCGATGGTCCCCACAACGGCGGCCTCACGGTCGCACAAGTCTTTGCCCAGCTGAGCTATCCCGCGGATGATGGCATCCATCGCGTCGTCACCACTGATGGTGAACCCTGGAGTAGCTGCCGGGGGACCTCCCGGGGCAGGCACACTTTTCTTGCGGTTGGCGGCCAGGCTCTCCTTGATCTTCATCAGCGCCGCCATCTCCTTGCTGGCGCCAGAATCAGTGGAAAAAGAGGCGAAAGTCGTTAACACCGTCCCAGTCATCAAGGAGCTCTCTATCAAATCGAGGCCTGGACCCGGAGCAGGGTTCGCGGTCTGCGTTCCCATTGCCCGCGAACTCGGGGCGCCCTTGGACACCTCTTGACCCTCTGAAGGCGAGAGGGAAGGTGGTTTCTCCTGGCTGGTCCCCCCATGAAGGCCCCGGGAGAAAAGACGTTGGCCACTGAGGCATCTGGGAACAAAAGGATGTCAGGAAAAGCATTGGTGCGTCAAGAAAACGAAGTTACCCGCGAGCTCTGGGTTACCTGCTTGCTCGGGCGTCAGGGCGTCGAGCGCTTTCCCCGGGTGAGCTAGGGAGGTCGCCGTCACGCTCCCCACTCCGCTCCCTCGACGGCCTTCAAGTTCTGCTATGGGAGGGGAAGCATCCCTCCTCCACCGGCTCCAAGGCTAGTGGCGGTGTCGTCCTCCGCCGTATCACGCCGTCTCTTGCCAGTACCCAAGGAAGGAGAACCCCTGCACCAACACTCGGTCATTTTCCTTGGGGAAGGCAAGGAGTGCAAAGTGCAAGAAAAGAGTGAAGAAGAGGCTTACTCTTGGGTGCGCTTGGTACCCATTGACGGGGGAACATCTGCCGACGCAGCAGAAGATGCCTGGGGGCTCGCTGGCGTCTCTCCCAAGGCAGCAGGTGGCTCCACCACGGGTGACAGGCGGCCGGCAGAAGCTCTCCGGCGGGGGGCTCGGACGAAGCCAGCGGCGTTCGCTTCTTCGTCCACATGGTCTTCATCGTTCCCCATCACCACGACTGGCGGGGAACGGCTACGGGCACTCGGGTCTGGGGCAGCATCGACCCCGAGGGCAGACTGCGGGGGCGGAGCAGCCCCCTCCTCGTCGTCATCTTCATCATCGTCATCGCTGCCAACAGGGTCGTCGCCAGCTTCCTCGTCTCTGTCGGAGGCGTCGGTCTCGCGCCCGTCGCCTCCGTCGTCATCGTCATCATCAGAGCCGGAGAATTCCTCTTCGGATTCCTCCTCGCTCTCCTCGTTGGACTCCCAGCATTCTCCTTCTTCAGGGCTGGAAGGTGCCCTGACCTTGCGGGTCTTCACCACAGGAGGTCTGGGCCCGTGATCAGCCCGGCCTACGATACCAAAGGCGTTGCAGACCGGCATCTGCGCCAGGATCTTGTCCTTCTCCGGGTCGTCGCACAGGGGCAGAAACCCCTTGGGCAGCTGGTACTTGACCCCTGGAGTGAAGGTCCCTCTCACATTATCCCGGACAAGGTTTTCCTCCATGTCGGGACACCTCAGGCGAGAAGGATCCCCGGGGCCCTGGAAGTTCCAGGCCGGGTGCGGGCGTTTCTGCAGCGGCGCGAGGCGATTGCGGAGGAAATGAGCGACAATGGCGGCTCCGGAAACTTCTTTCTCGCGAAGAAGTTTGAAGCGCGCCACGACCGCCGAGAACTGTTCATCCTGCAAGCTGACACTTCTCCAAGTGTCCAAGAACCAGTGATCCCTCCACTCTTCCCATCTGGATTTGGTTTCCATGAGGGGAAAGGCCCACTTGATGTTCGGACGGAAGCAGAACGTGACGCTGCCTCCCATCCAGCCTTGGCCCCCAATGCGAGGGTAGAAGAAGTGGCGGAACAGCGCCACTGATGGCATCACCCCGACGAACGGCTCGAAGGTGTAGGCGAAGACCGCCAAGTCGAGGATGGCGCCGGGCGTCAGATGCAAGAGCTTCAGCTGATACGCGCGCAAGATCTCCATGAAGAAATCCGAGAAAGGGGGGACGAGCCCCATCATCATGAAGCTGTCGAAGATGGGGATCTGCTTGGGTGTCCTGGTCGCCGACGGCGGAAAGACCTTCGACGCTTTCCTTGCTGGGACACCATCGGCGCTAGCAGACTCCATCACCCCGAAGTGCCCCGCTTTCCGCATCATCTCCGCGTCACCGGCGAAGCAGCTGGGAAACAAGGCCTTCTGTTTCTTGATCTCGGCCCGCTCGGCGTTGCACGCCGATCTCCGCCGCGATCTCTTGGTTTTTGGGGACATCGGCTTCTCGGTGGGCGAGGCCTCCGCGCTCCTCTTCCTCCGGCCGAGAACTTTCACTCGGGCCATTGGAGCAGAAGGGAAATTGGTGCAATGGCGACAAGGGGAGGCGACGGAGCAGAGTCTGGAAGACGAAGGTGGAGGTGGCGATTTGGGGATTTCGGCGAATCTGGTGAGGTAACGGCTACAGTGGAAGCCAGTCGTGGCTTATAAGGCATCCCACACGTCACGTCGCGGCCCCATTACTCCGACGGACGTGGGGATCGAGGGGGCGTGCCGATCTCTGCGCGTTTCGCCCGTTGGATTCCAGGATAAGCAAGGGGTCCGGATGAATCGCAACGTTCGCCGTGATTCAGTCAACAGGACCCGGTGGCTCGTCTCTACCTCGCGTCGGCGGGTCCCCAACGGAGCTGAGAAGACCAGGTACCCGGGACCCACTTTGACCTATCTTTAGGCCATGGCCCCGGCAGCTGGAGTAAGAGCCACCGGGACCATGCTCGGGGGCTACTGTCGCAACAGTGGAACATGGGGTTCCCCTAGTACTGCCAAAGTGGGTCCACCCCATGTGGGCCCAAGTTGAAGATGGACAAGACCAAGACTCAAGTCAAGCTGGCGGGTTCACCGTCAAGACACGCAAGGCCTGCATCGACTAAGGGCTCCGGTCCTGGGGACCTTCCGGGTCCCCGAATCAAGCAAGAAGGCCAGGAAGGACCCGAGAGCCCGAGTTCCCGGCAGGAGGCCAGGCTCCCTCCCGGGTACCTCCTACGTACCTGTGGATAAGCACTCCACCTCACCACGGAAGACTTGGGAAGCAAGGCGAAGGCAGCGCGGGTGGGAAGCACGCCCCGTGGTGGTGTCAGCTCCTGTCCACCCCCAAGGCGGACGCTCCCACCTAACCCAAGGGAGACGCTAGGCTGAGGAGAGGCCACGTCTCCCCCTAAACTAGATGAGGAGGGTCCTTCACCCCGAAGGACCCTCACGCCCCTCACGTGACCCTGTGGCAACCCCTTAGCCTATAAAAGGAGGACCAAGGCACGGAGGAGAAAAAGGTCGAACCAAGGACGAAGACAAGCTAGAACCAGAGCAAGACTAGTCTAGGGCTGCGAAGGTAGAGAGGAAGGTGATCTCCTCCGGGTCAGGATCTGTCCTTCTTCTACCTCCAGCCAAAACCCTTCCGGGTACCTTGTCCGGGAGGTTCCATTGTAAGCCACACTATGAAGAACTCATCAATTCATACATGCAGGAGTAGGGCTTTTAGCCTCCGGGCGGCCTGAACCTGGGTAGCTCCTTGTGTCCCTTTGGTTGCATGCTTTGATCGTGGAGAGGAGAGCTTGATCTAGACTCCGCCCAAGAAGACGATTCTCAGCCTCCTTCGCGCCCCGTGCCGAACCTAAAAGGGGGTATCCTATACTCCCGGTGTCCGTGCAACGAGACACGACAGTTTACCAATCTCATGAGGACGGGGTGGATGTCTTTATGTCAACTGTCAAACAGACTTTACCACCGGACTAGCGGCATATACATCCGCTTATCCATTAATTTTGCAAAAGAGCTGGCAAATGGGGTGCCCAGTCCCAATTAATTACAACTTTAACCGCTTAATTCTCTTCACATTTTTGCCCTGATTTATCAGTCAAGCAATGACAAACAGTGAAATATCTGCATGTGTAAACAAAAGAGAAGAGGGATGATCTGCCTTGCTGATAGAAATAACGTCCTTCATGGGAGCCGCTCTTAAAAGTCTGGTTGGCAGGGGTCATATTGTATTTTCCATTTTCTGATTCGTTGACAATTAACAAACTCCTCCCAAAACTTATTTTTACTATCTTTATGATTTCAAAAACTTAAAAGCTCTAGCACATGATTCAATCCCTGCTTCCCTCTGCGAAGGGCCTGCCTTTCTTTTACTTTTATGTTGAGTCAGTTTTCCTACTTCTTTCTATCTCAGAAGCAGACACGAGTGTCAACTTTGGTGCAAATTTTTTTATATGCTTGTATATTGCACTTATTATATTGCTTTGTGTTGACAAATATCCATGAGATATATATGTTGAAAGTTGAAAGCAATTGCTGAAAATTAAATCTTCCTTTGTTTTGGTTAAATACCTTTTACTTAGAATCTATTCCTTTATGAGTTAACTCTTATGCAAAACTCTTTGATGCTTGTCTCGAAAGTACTATTCATGAAAAGTTTTTGCTTATATGATTCAGCTGTTTGCTCATTATCGACTTGCTAGCAAACTATAGACTATTGACCTGGATCACTTCATTCATAACATGTGCTTTACAATACTATTTGATCAAGATTATGATTGTAGCATGTCACCTCAGAAATTATTTTGTTTTTATCGTTTTACCTACTCGAGGACGAGTAGAACTAAGCTTGGGGATGCCTGATACGTCTCAAACGTATCTATAATTTCTGATGTTCCATGTTGATATTATACCAATTGTTACATATTTTATATACACTTCATAGCATTTTTATGCATTTTCTGGGACTAACCTATTAACAAGATGCCACAGTGCCAGTTCCTGTTTTCTGCTGTTTTTGTATTCCAGAAAAGCTAGTCTGGAAATATTCTCGGAATTGGACGAAACTTGGACAGGACCTCCTATTTTTCCAACACGTACACGGAGTTCAAAGGAGAGACGGAGGGGGCAGAGAGCCAGCCACACCATGGGGTGGCGCGGCCCCACCCTCTGCCGCGCCGTGGGGTGGTGTGGGCCCCACGGGCGTCTCCAGCCGCCGCCCTTTCGCCTATATAATCTTCCCGACGCGAAAAACCTAAACACCCGAGCCATTATCCACGAAAAGTTCTAGAGACGCAGCCGCCGTCAACCCTAGCTCGGGAGGGTTCAGAAGCTCTTCCCGGCACCCTGCCGGAGAGGGGAATCATCACCGGAGGGCTCTACATCACCATGCCTGCCTCCGGAGTGATGCGTGAGTAGTTCATCCTTGGACTACGGGTCCATAGCAGTAGCTAGATGGTCGTCTCTCCACTTTATGCTATCATGTTTAGATCTTGTGAGCTGCCTATCATGATCACACTACTACAGAAAAGGCTATCAATGGCGCACCTTTTTGGGATTCTGTGGCGCACCCCCAGATTTGCTGGGTGCGCCACAGAATTCTCGCGACAAATTTTTTTCTGTGGCGCACCTGGCTTGGTGCGCCACAGAATTCTTACATTTCTGTGGCGCACATGGCCAGTTGCGCCACAGAATTCTCAAAAAATTCAAAAATTGCAAAAAAAATAAAAAGTTTAAAAAAAATCAGAAAAATCAAAATATGAAATAATATGAAAAATTCTAATTATTGGAATTATTTTCAGATTTTTTGAATTTTTTGAACTGATACCTTCCCGCTAGGTCACCCATCCTCAAATTGCTCCAACCCTAGCACGCTTAAATTCAAAGTTCCACCCAGTTCACCTACCCTTGTGCTACTCAAGTTCCTATTGATATATATATCATATGAACCCTCTTAAATCTTGTATGTATATATGTGGTGTGTGTTATAATTGTGTGTTTTTAAATATCAGATTTTTCAAAAACTTCTAAAGTTTCAAAAGGAGATTCAAAAGTTTCAAAAGATCCAAAAAAAATCAGAAAAACTTAAAAAAAAATCAGAAAATCCAAAAATTTCAAAAAAGTCAAAACACTTCAAAAAAAAATCCAAAAAACTCAACAATCTTCTTTGTTATACATTTCTGTGTCTTTTTTGGACTTTTTGAATTTTTTAAATTTTAATTTTTTTTTCTTTTTTTCTTTCTTTTTGATTTTGCTGCGAAAAATCGTCTGTTTGAAATAACTTTTTTTCTTTTGGAATTTGAGGAATCTGTGAATTGCTGACCGGGTAAACCGGGTGGATTCGAACTCGGATTTTTCTCACTTTTTTTTGACATATTTTTTGCATTATTTCGACGTCGTATGCAAAAGTTATGGCCGTTACAAGTTTTTTTTCCTGTTTGTTGCAGAAAAGGTCAAAATTCATATTTCAAAATTTCTATACCTACTAGACACTCAAACCTAACTACATGTCAAAGGATTTTATTTATTGAAATTTTATCATTTTCTTTTACTTCCTGCAAGACTAAAAAGGCGTGTGCCACAGAATGTCCCTTTTCTGTGGCGCACCTGCCAGGTGCGCCACAGAAAGTTGAGTTTCTGCGGCGCACTAGCCACGGTGCACCACAGAATGTCCCCAGATGGATCTTAGCCCAATGATTGCACGTGGGACCCACAGAAATTCTGTGACGCATGGTGTCTCATGTGCCACAGAAGTCTGGCTTTCTGTGGCGCATGGGTGGGCATGCGCCACAGAATTCTGACTTTCTGTGGCGCATGGGCAAAATATGCGTCAAAGAAAGTCGAAAATTTCTGTGGCGCACCAGCATCCATGCGCCACAGAAATAATTCTGTGGCGCACCAATTAATGGTGCGCCACAGAATGCCAACCTCCCTATAACCCTTTTCCTAGTAGTGTCAAGATCATCTTATTGTAATGCTATATGTTGTGTTTGCTGGGATCCGATGAATATTGAATACTATGTCAAGTTGATTATCAATCTATCTTATATGTTATTTATGATCTTGCATGCTTTCCGTTACTAGTAGATGCTTTGGCCAAGTAGATGCTTGTAACTCCAAGAGCTAGTATTTATGCTAGATAGTGGGTTCATGCCTCCAGTAATCTGGGAGAGTGACAACAACTTCTAAGATTGTGGATGTGCTGTTGCCACTAGGGATAAAATAACCGATGCTTAGCTTAAGGGTGCGCCGTTAGGTCTAATGCATTTGTTTACATTACGCACATTACTTAATGTGATTATCCGTTGCTTGCAACTTAATACCAACGGGGAACTCGGTATGACAACCTGGAGGTGGATTATTAGTCATAGACGCTGTTGGATAACGGTCTATGTATTTTGTCGTAATGCCCACATGAATATCATAGTAATCATCATGTCATATATATGCATTGTCATGCGCTCAATACTTTGTCAATTGCCCAGCTGTAATTTGTTCACCCAGCATGTTAGTTATGTTTTATGGAGAGACACCACTAGTGAACTGTGGACCCCGGTCCATTCTTTTACACTGATAATACCACCAACTGCAATCATTGTTCCTTTTCATTCTCTGCAATTTACTACTGTTTTCCACACCATACGTTTAATCCTTTGTTTTCAGCAAGCCGGTGAGATTGACAACCTCACTGTTTCGTTGGGACAAAATAGTTTGATTGTGTTGTGTGCAGGTTCCACGTCAGCGCGTCACTGACAACCTTCAGAAGTGATTTCTTGCTCCTACTGGTTCGATTAAAACTTGGTTTCATACTGAGGGAAACTGCTGCTACACTGCTTCATACCTTCCTCTTGGGGTTTCCCAACGAACGTGTGATCCACGTCATCATTCATCGGAGAAGAAGGTGAAGCCTTTGTGGCTGTTGAGTTGACCTTTGTGGTATCTCACACCTCTCCAACGAGACGTACTCCCCTAAAAAGGACGAACTCGGGAATACATCATCGTCTCCGCGTGCCTCGGTTATTTCTATACCCGAGCTCTTTACTTATGCACTTTACATTGTGATAGCCTTCGTGTTTGATGTATTTTTGCTATCACCTTGTTGCTTGTCTTGCTTAGCATAATTTGTTGGTGCACATAGGTGAGCCTAGTATATTTAGGTTGTTGGCTTGTTAATTTAAACACCTAGTTTTATTCCGCAATTATCAAGCCTAAACCGGAAAAGTTTTAATCGCCTATTCACCCCCCCTCTAGGCGACATACTTGTCCTTTCACATATAAGATCAAGGAAAGCTACTTAGCTCCAACTCACTTCTTTGTAAATGCAGGTTTCTTCAACTATTTTGGACGACTCCAAAATCTTTTAATCACATTATCAAAGTGAAGATTCCAGCTCCGATATGCTTGCATCAGCCCATGAATGGACAACTGAAGTTTGCATACGTGTCTAGTATCCTTAGGATCAACAAAACCTACTTGTTGTACCAATTACAACTCTTCCTTAATGTTGCTATTAGGGAACACGGTTTCTTTATCCATCCATCAATTTCTGAATTGAAAATAATTGCTAGAACAATCCTAAACAGACTTAGGCATCACCACTTCAGACAAAATTTCGTTGTGGTCAACTTTTGAATTTTTCAAAACTGTTTTGTGACAAATCGATCCTTATAGACGGTCAGCGTCTATCTTCTCATAAAATTCCATTTACTCTCAACGGCGTGAAGCCCATCAACAAGATTTACCCAAGTCTTTACTTGGTAATCATACATGGATTTTATCTCGGATAATATATAGCTCATAGCTATTTCGCGGACTTAGGTCCACCATCGCTTCTTTGTAGTTTGTAGGTATTTTCATGTTCCATTAACATCACGTTTCATCACAAGACAGTCATAGCACATAGTGCAGAAACCATTCTCGTATGCCTACGATTTTAGTACGAGCTTATAGCGTCATGCTCATTATCATTAGCTTTCTTTCATCTGTGGAGGACGATATCGGAACAATTTCCGGTATCGGAACAGTTTCCATTGCATCACTCTGATGTCTAGAGCGGAAGTTCTTTAACTCCGTCTTGCTCTATTTTCTTTCCCACTTTCACCCTTGGGCAAGAAATTATTTCTTGATCAAGGTATGTTCCGGCAACAAATTTGCCTTTGTCGTGAGAAATGTATCCAACAGATTTCTTAGATACACTACAAAGATGAATTTATCCGTTTTAGGCTTGATCATATCAAAACACTAAAATATCGAACCGACAATCAAGGTTAAAAGCCATGCCATAACTCATATGGTATTGCCTTCACGGATTTAGATGGTTTCCCTATTATCTAACATGAATGTTTTGTTTCTACCATATGACTTTAATGATCACAATAATTCGATAAGAGATTTTATTTACCACACACAATCCAATAGAGTGTGATTACGACGTCCTAACACACCATAACATTGTGGTGTTCCATGCGGCGTAATTTGTGGAACTCTTTTCACAAGTCGTCCAATGATATGCCAAATTCATAACTCAAATCCTTGTTTCCTCGATCTGTATCGCAGGAGTTTGATTTTCTTGTTAAGTTTATTTTTCCTACTTCACTCCGAACTTGTTTGAACTAATCAAACTTTTCAGACCAGCAATTTATTAAGTGGATATCCATATATCTACTCAAATCATTGGTGAAGTTTACGAAATAATGATTTCCACTACACGTTAACGTATTTCATTGCCCCACACATCATTATGTATGATTATCAATAAATTAAATTCCCGTTTCTATAAAACGGTGTCTTAGTTATTTTGCAAGTGTCAAAAGATCAAAATCTAAGGACTTGAAGGTCCATCTGGATGGAGCTTCTTAATGCATATAACATTGACATGACCTAAAAAGTTAGTGCCACGATAATGTGGTGTCATTATTAAGTTTGTATCCTTTGGCATTAATGTTATAAATGTGGGAGCTACTACCATATGGATTCATATGTGAACACTCCATTCATAATCGGTGTATGATCATTAAAGATATCACTCATAAATGTAGGACAACAATTTTGTCACTGACAAATATGAATAATTGTCTCGCTAGAGGCAAGACACACTTATAATGATCATGCTAACAAGCGATCAAACAAAATTTGTTCAAATCCAAAACGGTAGATGCAGAGAGAGTGTCTATCACCATCACAACATATTGCCTGCCATCATCAACACACATTTTCTCCTCATCCTTCCAAGCTACTCAAGCAAAAAATCTTGTTTTCATAAAACGTGACTAGTATCAAAACTTAGTCACTGCTGCAAGTACTTGTTTAGGTAAAACATTCATAACTCGTATATCATATATACACTATCATCATTGATGACTTCCCGGTGATTCATTTCATCTTCTTGGTTTTTCAACACAACCAAGAATTCATGAAGGTGAACAATTCCTCCCTTATGACATAGTCTATGACAATTTATTTGCAACATTGGCAAAGTTGTATGTCATCCGGTGATTGAGCTGAACGAGGCATCTCAATGTCATCAAGTATGACCAATGTCATCAAGTATGACTGCCACGTGCTCCTTTAATGCGACTATTCTCTTCCATCTTGGTTGAGAAGAAAACCTGATTTACGGTGGATACAGATCATCAGTCTCAGCGACCATTCCAAATGTTCGCGATCTGTCAATACGCACCCACAGTTCATTCTCTATGGGAGAGATCATAGCATACACTAGACTATGATGAAATTATCCGCAAAAAACTTGATAATCCGAATTATTCTTTTGTTAGCGGAATCTCCGGTTTTATCTCCTAGCAGGTTTTGTATCATATAGAGCTAAAAGGTTTGAAACAAGGAATATCCTCAAGCTACGGTATAAAACTATGAAGTTTGGACCCAACCTTTTAAGTTTCTCAATCGCAGGAATGCACCTAAGTTTAAAAGGTCTATCAAACAGGTTATTATCTACAAAGGTTTTGCAAAACATAAAGGCTTTGTTCATAATAAATATGGGTTCTAGTTTTAATAAAATAAAACTACCTGAACTCCCACTCAAAACGAATATCCCTCGCATCGTTTTAGTAATTACACGATCCTCATCCGATACACTATCCCCGATCGTCACGGCCGATAGCATAGCTTCAAAGGTAGACATCGATATGTCAATCACAACGTCTATGTGACTCATGCTTAACCTTTCGGTTAATGTGTTTCGAGGCCATGTCTGTACATCCTAAGCTCGCCAAAATAACCTTTAGCATATTGCTTGTGCAACGTGGATTACACCCACGGTATGCGAACACAGATACGTCTGACACCCGATCGTCATGGCTTGCCTCGTAGCGGAAAACTTTCGATGGTGCGCGCCAAAGGGAGAACACTATATGGTATTTTGGAGGGATCATCTTATATTACTACCGCCGTGTAACTAATATATAACATGTAAATATACACAATATAAGATGCACACAATACCATAACATAAAAAATGTAATGTAATGCGACATGATATGGTCTTGCGCCGATGGTCTCCTTCGCGCCCATAGTTTATAAACAATTTACTAAACTTACCTTGATCATATCATATTACCCCTGCAAAATAAAGTTAGATGCTTTCTAATTTATCTTTTGCATATTTTACGTGGCTTCTAGGTGCTTTCGTAAATAGAACCGATTCATACCTACGAACCTATAACCACAACAACGATCCGACAGTTGTATGTTTTTTATCCCTTTCGGGCCCTCCATTGAAAATGCAAAGGTCATCTATTGAGAGAGAGACAGACACTCGCAAGCCACAAATACGGTACAAGCCGCATGTCAGGTGTGGAAACAGTCTCGCGTAAGCGTACGCATAAAGTCGGTCCGGGCCGCTTCATCAACACAATGCCGACAGCAAAAGCAAGTGCACGCGAGAGGGTAACAACTATTAGAACGATGCCCTCATAAACATGAGTTCTAAAAACCGCACAGCTATATCTACGTATAGATTGGCTCTGATACCACTGAAGGGAATCGTTGGCAGAAAACAAAAAAAATCCTAACAACGATAACCATAAACCAGCCAAGATCTATTTCTATGTAAATATAACGTAACGGAGGAGATCGATGTACATACCCTTGTAGACCGAAAGCGGGGATTACGCTCCTGCACAAGCGTTGTTGATGAAGCCGACGACGCCGACCTGAAAGTCGTGTAGTGGAAGAAGACGTACTTCCAGTGCCACCCGTGTAGCACCTCGTAGCTCTACACACGTACGGAGTTGACGACGACCTCCGAGCTCCAGATCCAGCGAAGCAGCGGAAGCGAAGACTTGGACCCAGCAGCACGGCGGTGTGCGTATGGTGGAGAAACTTCTCTCCTCTTACGCAGCTCCAGAAACGGAAACACGCTCAAGTTTGGAGAGAAGGAGAAGGAGGGATGAATTTCCAAGCAAGGGTGCACCCCTATTTAAAGGAGGAGGAGGGCAGCCAACTTTACTGGCTTGGCCATGTGGGACTATTCCCACTTGGCCAGCCGCACCATGGCTGGTGCGCCAGCCCTAGGTGGGCCCCATGTGGCCCACCTAGGCCGGCCGGCCCTCTCCCCCTTTTTTTCCTTTTTCCTGTTGGGGACTTTCCCCTAATGGGCCTCTAAGGCCCATCTAGGTGAAAATGCCTTTAAAATTCAAAATAAAATAAAATAAAAATATATTTAATCATTAATTACACTAATTAATATTAAATATATATTTTTTAATTTATTCAAGTTCCGAAACTTATTCCGTTGCCCTCCGATTATCATCAGACATGTCCCGGAACACTTCCGGTGTTCTCCTGAAATTTCTCCTAATATCCAATTTTTATAAAACCGTCGCCTACCCTTAAGGGTGTGTTCTTTTTTGGAATGAGAGGGAATGGGATGGAACCATTCCATTCCAGCAGAACGGGACGGTTCCATTCCTGCGTTCGGTTGGACAAAGAATTTGTCACGGAACCGTTCCGTTCCTGCGTTCGGTTTTGGAATGGGTGGGGAATGGAATGGAATGGGATGAGAATGGAATTATTCCTAAACTCGATTAATTATTCCTAAACTCGATTAATTATTCCTAAACTTGATTAATATTTCCTAAACTTGATTAATTATTCCTAATCGTGATTAATTATTTTAATCTTGATTAATTATTCCTAATCTTTGATTAATTAGTGCTAAACTTGATTAATTAGTGCTAAACTTGATTTATTAGAGACAAACACTGTGCAATTCCACTTCGTCCGGCCGAATCGGCCGGACCGGTCCGTTCCGCATATCGGAGGAATATTCCCTCCAGTGGAACCAGTGCGTTCCATTCCATTCCGAAACCGAACGCGAGAATCGTGTCTAGGAACGGAACCGTTCCATTCCATTCCTTGCTGTTCCAGAACCTAACACATCCTAAGTGTGCCACCCTACGGTTCGGGATCACTCCAGACATGATCGAGACACGTTCTCCGATCAATGCCTATCAACGGTGGCTGGATAACCATGACTGTCCCTGTGCGTCCACGAATGTCTTTTTATCGTTTGAACCTTAGACGTCCAGTTTCAACCTTTTGCCTGACGATACTTAGATTGTCCGAGACTCGTTCTCCGGTATCATGATTACCGAGCTTGATCTCGTCACTTGACAATTCTATCTTTACTCGTCTATGATATTACATCCTCGTGACATAGTCACATGCTTGCAAGCTCATTGATGTAATTTCACCGAGTGGGCCCAGAGTATCTATCCTGCAATGTGGATTGACAAATCTCGCTCTTGATCACTCGCCTCGACCATTTCCTTCGGATACCTAAAAGGGACACCTTTATTGTCACGCTAGATAAGACATAACGTTTGATGCAATCAAAGTACCTTCCAGAAATAGCGATTAGATATGATCTCATGGTCAAAGGTATGAACACTACGTTTCTATATATTTTGGGTGTGTGTCCATCACATCATTCACCTAATGACATGACTCCATTGTCAATTGACATAAATGTCCATGATCAGGAAACCTTGATCATCGGTTGCCCAATGGACTAGTTAAGAGGCTACTAGGGACCTGGTTGTTTACATACCACACATCCATTAATGTTTCCGCTTAATACAGTTATAGCATGGTACAAAACCGAACAATTGAGATATGACAAATAAAATATCTTTATTAATTGCCTCCAGGGCATATCTCCTTCAGTCTCCCACTTGCACTAGAGTACAATTTAAACTAGTTTACAACTTGCGGCAGACTCTCAAGGAAGAGGGTCGAAAGGAGAGGAGGGCAACAAGGGCGGATAAGGTCGGACTGGGGAGTGATGTCCTCATCAGCTAGCCTGTGTCGCTGGCAATGCTCCACAAAGAGAAATGATAAGCAAGCGGGCGCCATGGACTGCGAGCGAGCCAGCTCCTCCGTTTGCGCTTTCGCTGCCAATTCGACTTCCCCGTCGAGCACTAGTTTGCTGCCATCAAGGAGCCGTACACAGTAGGCGATGATATGCTCGACGCCTCCACGATCAGCTCGCTTCCGTAGCGGCGTCGCCTCACTATGCTCCATGCAAAACATGGATGACGAAGCCGCCATGGCTTACGAGCAAGCCGGCTCCTCCTCTTGCCGATCCGCTGTCGTCCACGACTGTCGCGTCGAGCTCCAACATGCCATGGTCGAGGAGGTCGTACAGGTTCTGCATCCTGCTGCTTGGAGTTCATAATAGTTCTAGTTATCTGAGGGAAAATGCAGCAAAGACGTGAGTTTTGTTCGATCGTGGGTCAACAACGATGACTGTTGCCGGCTTGCCGCTGCGCGACGAGAGGTAGAAGTATGGTGTCTAGGACTGTCGGCGAGGAGGATGAACGAGGCAAGACGACCAAACGAGGTGATTGCGACTATTGTGGTCGTATTTCCGTTTTTATTTTGCAAAAGAGAAGAACGTGGAGGGAGAAAAAAGGGAATCGTTGAATGGCTGCCACGCACCAGCGCCGCACGGATGGGCCACGGGGGGCGCAGGCAAACCGCGTCCAACTAACCCATCCCGTAGACGTCCAAATCTCCAAATTCCCGTCTGGTCATCGCCATCGCTACGACAAAGGCAGCGACGCTGCTCCCCATCTCTTTCTCTTATCCGTTCTTCCAACAGGAACACGACAAAGGAGTGTTATACATGTAAAGAGTTAAATGGTGAGAGGTCTTGAGCGCACCACAGCGATTTGAGCTTTTTGTCCATCCGATATGCCCTGCAAACCACCTCCGCACCATCCGATCATGCCAGATCCTAGGAGTCGGCGGGAACAAGGATTCGCTTATTCGCTGTGCGTATCAACCTTCGTGGCCCCACTCTCGCTGACGCCTCCCCGGAAGCTCCTAAGAGCCCGAGGGCTCACCCGGCAGCCTCACGCTACGCGTTTAATCAGTGTGGCGGACGGGTGCGGAGGGGCGAGATTTGCAGCGTGTACGTCCCATTGACTGATTGTGTTAATTTACCGTATTAGGTTTTACCTCCAGAATTGCGTACCCGGTTCCTCGCACCTCTCTCTCCTTGTCGATGGGCCCCATCCGTTCCGCGGTCTATGGCAACCGCTGTGTCACCAATATTTCCCATCCGTTTGTTGCCGCTGCGTATTTTCTACGGTATCTCGGGGCATGCTCGGGATTTCACATTGTCGTCGGGTACGTACCACTGTGTTTGGCCTGTCAGAGGAAATTCGAGCCCTTCTTCTCCGTTCTAGCTAGCATCTCTCCACCCGTCGGCGCGTACGTTGCACTGTTAGGCTACAGAAAACTATTGGGCCCTTTTCCTTATCCATGTTGGCGTTTCTCCATTGGTCGGTTTACGTTACCGACCTGGATACAATATTTTAGGGGCACAGATGAAAGGACAAGGATGTCGCCTAGAGGGGGTGAATAGGCGATTTAAAACTTTTCCAGTTTAGACTTGATAATTGCGGAATAAAACAAAGTGTTTAAATAACAAGCCAACAACCTAAAATACCAGGCCCTTCTATGTGCACCAACAACTTATGCTAAGCAAGACAAGCAACAAGGTGATAGCAATATAATACTCTAAGCACGAAGGCTATCACAAAGTAAAGTGCATAAGTAAAGAGCTCGGATATAGAAATAACTGAGGCACGCGGAGACGAGGATGTATTCCCGAGTTTCTCCTTTTTAGTGGAGTACGTCTCATTGCAGAGGTGTGAGACCACCACAACAGGTTGGTCTCAACGCCACAACAGACTCACCTTCTTCTTCTTCGATGAACCGCACCACAAAGGATTGGTCTACCTTCAACTATCGGAATCCTTCGAGGCAGAATTCAGAGCCTTTACAACAACAACCCGGGGAACAAACCACAACTGGATTGGGGGCTCCCGGATGGCTGCAAGTGACCACAAAAGGTCTCAACCACCACAATAGCGTCTAGGGTCCAAAGACCCAAGAGTAACAAGCTCACAAACTTTCACTTTCACGGATCCTCGTGGAGAGCACAAACCGATGTAGCAAAGCAATGGTATCGGACACGGCATATGACACGGGGTGGCTAAGATAGGTATGGGAGCAGCGTACTGCAGCGCGGGCACCCACAGGGATTGCGCCGGAGCGCTAAGACGCGAAGTACCCAGGTTCGAAGCCCTCCCGACGGAGGTAACACTCCTACTCCTGCACGATCTCTCTGATATCGGTGGACAAAGTACATGGTTGCTCCTCGAGCTGTTCACGGAGCTCTCCATGGCTCTTGTTCTAGCTAACTCTCGGAGCTGGGGAAGAAGGAGCTGGTTTCGGATCTTGGACCCCCTCTACTTGGGCACCCGGACAGCCTTATATAGGCCTGGCTGTCCGGCTTACAGGCGGGGCCAGCTGCCGTACCAGCCGGCCGACGTGGTCTACAGGAGTTTTCAATCATGACATCGCCGGGGTACAGTACCTCCATCCGGCTGGACCAATGGGGCTTCGCTGACCCTGCGTGGAGTCCCGTCGGTGTCCTTGGCGGCATAGGAGACGTCAGGCTAGTCCGGGGTCTTCATGCTCCCATCGTACTTGGGTGTGTCGCGCGGGAGGGTGAAGCCTCGCGGGAAAGACTCCCTTGCGATGCGAGGCCCGAAGCACTTGTGCGCCTCGCCTTACTCCTCTTCGAGCTAGCGGGATTCTTCCAACGTGTTGATATGGTCGCGGAGGTCCTGGTCGGCTGCTGGGCCGAGATCTCCCAGCCGGTCATGAACATTTCCTCTGCCGCCTCGGGGAGCCAGGGCGTTGTTGCAGTAGTTTGGGCCGTCTCTCGCAGTCGGCTGATCGTTATAGTTCTGGCCACCGCCCGCGGCCGGCTGATTGTTGCGGTGCTGGGCGTCATCTGCGGCCTGCTGGTGGCAGTTCCGTCCGCCGCCTGTGGCCGGCTGGTTGTTGCGATTCGGCCCGGAGTTGATGCTACGCGCCCGATTTCCGCCCGGCTGGGGGGCGGCTTGCTGGGGTGGGATATGTCGCGAGGAAGCTTGGCGTTCATGCCTCGGGAGCTGGTGCGGCAGGCGGGGGGGGGGGAAGGAGGTGTCATGTTCATCGTGGACGCGACCAGGTTCTGGCGGAACTGGTGGTCAGCGGTGTCGAGGAGGTCCTGGACGCGTTGCTGCTGCGCGCGCAGCTCGTCTCCTTACAGGCCGTTTAGTTCTGCTGCAGCTGCCCGTGCGGCCTTCATGTTCTTCACGGGGGAGCTCTCGACGGGGCGACGCATTGTGGGCGCGCCGGCCGGGGCAGCCGGCTCGGCTGCGGCAGCCGGTTCTCCTGCCATGTCGTCGGTGAGGTTGTGTCGAACGTTTCCTCGCTGATGGGGTTCGACTGGGACGGGGGTGAAGCCATGAGCGTTGTTGTACTCACGGATCTGAGCTTCCGTGCGGCGGTGAGCTGCAGCGACGCCATGTGCGCTGCTGAGGAGGCGCTGCCATGCTTGCTCGAGGAGGATGGCGGCTTGCTCGGGGTCTGCGCCGGCGTCGATGGGCGTGATCAGGCCCTGGAGCATGGCCTAGACGGAGTCGACGCGGATTTGGGGTTGCTGGACGCTCCCGACGTCGGAGACCATGACTTCCGCGTAAACGCGGGACTCGGCGCTGGCCTCACAGCCGGTCGTCTCCTCGGGGAGCGGTCGACGCAGGGCTGAACGCTGGCGGGGTACTCAGGCGCGACGGCGATGTAGACGCGGTGCTCGCCGAAATGTATGACTGAGCCATCCTCGGGAAGGCGGAGCCGACGAAGCAGGACGCGTTGTCGTCGATGAAGTCGATGGAGCCGAACGTCGAGACGAGTCCGGAGGCGATTCGCTCGCCGAGACGGCTGCAGGATCCCGTACGGAATGTGACCCCGGACGCTGCTATCAGCCCCACGGTGGGCGCCAAATGACGTGGTATCGAACTCAGCATATGCCACGGGGTGGCTAAGATAGGTGTGGGAGTAGCGTACTGCAGCGCGGGCACCCGCAGGGATTGCGCCGTAGCGCTAAGACGCGAAGTAATCAGGTTCGGAGCCCTCCCGACGGAGGTAACACTCCTACTCCTGCACGATCTCTCTGATATCGGTGGACAAAGTACATGGTTGCTCCTCGAGCTGTTCACGGAGCTCTCCATGGCACTTGTTCTAGCTAACTGTCGGAGGTGGGGAAGAAGGAGCTGGTTTCGGATCTTGGACCCCCTCTACTTGGGCACCCGGACAACCTTATATAGGCCTGGCTGTCCGGCTTACAGACAGGGCCGGCCGCCGTACCAGTCGGCCAACGTGGTCTACAGGAGTTTTCAATCATGACGTCGCCGGGGTACAGTACCTCCGTCCGACTGGACCAATGGGGCTTCGCTGACCTGCGTGGGGTCCCGTCGGTGTCCTTGGCGGCGTAGGAGACGTCAGGCTAGTCCTCGCTTTAGCCCATGCCTGGGCTACATGGAGGGCTAGCCGGCAACGATGTCGCCATCTACACAGTACGGCGGACTCTTCTCGTGATGTCCCATCGGTGTACTGGGAGGCGCCCTTGTCTTCTTCTTCTCGTCGTAAGTGGTTGGCAGCCGGCCACCCGGCTGCGGGCTACCCCGGTCCGGCTAGCTCTGTTGACTTCGGTCGTAAAAGGCGGTGTCCTTGTCGTCGTCTGGCTGTCTTCGAGAATCATGATGATGGTGAGCCTGCAGTGCTTCTTTCCCCCATGCTGGCTTGGAGCGCACGGCAAGCTAGGTGGAGGCCGGCTGCCTTGGAGCAGGCGGACTCGGCCGAGCCGGGCAGTCGGAGGCGGCTGAGCGGAAGGTTTGTAGTACATGATTTTGCGTTTGCACGGGATCACTTGTGGGTCTTTGGGCACCCGGGTTTTCCCCATGACACTAGCCCCGAACACGTTGGAGCGATGCTGCCGCCCGTGGCGAGGATGGCTTCTGCGTGTTCATCAAAAAACTTTGTTCGCATACTGATCTGGCTACGAAGGCGAATTGTCGAAAGATTCGTTGGCTGGATGCTGGTAGTGACGTAGGCGATGACGCTGGCACGTCCATCCGTCTGCGGGGCGGTCACCCGGCAGTCGAGACGACGCCTCGACTTCGCCGTGGGATCTTCTGTGGCGACGGACTTCGCGTGGGATCCTTTGTGGCGAAACCGTCGCCCATGATCGTGCGGTTACGCGCCACGCGGCGTGATTGCCGGGTGCGGTTACGGGATGTGGAGCGGCGCCGCCAGGCTATAAATAGGGGCCTCACTTCGCCGCCTCGCCTCCATCTTCTCTTCGCTGCAAACTACCGCGCGTGCTTCTCCTCCTTTCTCTCCGGCGAGGCGGTTCCTTCTCCGCCATGGGGAAACGGCGGGCGCGGCGACCACGGGCCATCGTCAATCGATGCCGGCGACGGCGAGCGCTCCCTCCGGCACGCTGGATCCGGAGATGGCGGACGGCAACGAGTGCGGCGGCGACTGGCGGGGGTCACACATCACCATGGAGGACGTCGAGGGCCTCCGTGCGAGTGGGCTTCTGTCGACGGAGGAGCGAGTGGGGTACGGTGCGCTTCACCGCGGCCGGGGAGGTGGTCCCCGTGGCGCACGCCGGCGAGGTGGTGGTCTTCAAGGATCACTTCGACCACGGGCTCGCGCTGCCGTCGAGCCAATTCTTCCAAAACTTCCTTCATACCTTCGGTCTACAGCCGCACAATCTCGGGTCTAACTCCGTAGCCTCGCTGAGCTACTACGCCACCATCTGCGAGGGGTGGCTCGGCATTTGGCCGAGTCTGAGTCTTTTCTGCCGGCTGTACTATCTCCGCGGCCAGTACGTGGGTGACAAGGAGGAGGAGGGCTTCGTCGACTGCGGGGTCGCGGTCGTCTACCGCCGACCACAGACGAAGTTGCCGGCTTTCAAGAAGCCGGACACGGTGAAGGAGTGGCAGTGGTCGTACTTCTATGTCCGCAACTTGAAGGCGGGAGAGGACCACATCCGGCTGTCGGCGTTCGTGCCGGCTGCGCCCGTAAAGGACAACTGGGGCTTGAAAAAGCTCGACGACCAGAAGGAGGCCGACAAGATGCTCGGCCAGATTGAGGAGCTGTTCATGAAGGAGGGGCTGACCACCCGGGATCCGACCCTCTGCTGGCTCTACAACCGGATCGCGCCGCTGCAAGACAGGTCTCACAAGATCTGCTTCTTGAACGGGCGCCATGATCCCACCCGGCTGACCTGGAAAAGGTGGAAGCTGGAGGCTCTGAACGGTTGGCTCCGACACGTCACCAAGGAGCAGAAGGTCAAAGCCGACTGGAAGTACGGCATGGCGCCGTATGCTCGCCGAAAGCGGGCTCCACCGGTAAGCACTTGTCTTCGCGGTTTGTTTTTCTCCTTTCGTTTCTTGGTCGGGTGCTCACAGAGCTGGCCGCGCAGCTTTTCGCCGCCCAGTTGGAGGAGGATGGGCCCAACGGCCCCCAGTTCCGGCCTAACATCGAGCTGAAACGGGTTGTCGTAGAGGGGGACCAGTCGAAAGGCGAGGCGGGAGTCGCCGAGGCTAAAGGTGGAGGCGCCGGGAGCGACCAGGCGGATGGCGATGGCACCGAGGGTGAGCAGGTTGAGGACGGCCAGGCGGGCTACGCGCCGGCCGACCAGGCGCCGGTGGGAGATGGCGAGGCGGGCAACGTGCCGCCGGCTACTTGGGGTAAGCCGGTTGCGCCTAGCTCGAAACTTGGTCGATCCAAAAAGCCAGTGGTAGTCATTGATCTCTCGGATACTGAGAGCATTATGAGTGCAGAAACCGCGGGATCGACCTCGGCCCCTTGCCAGAAGAGGACGAAGCTGGATGCCCCACCGGCCTGGAGGAGGATGACAACGATGAGCCGCTGGCGAGGAAGCGGCCGAGAAGAGTTCCAGCGAACGTGCACGCGTAAGTATGGCAGTAATTTGCTCTCTCTCGATAGACTTGTTCCTGCGGTTGAGACTTGGTGTTCTCTGCAGGGCTCCGAGGTCGTTGACCGTTGGAGGCACCGGGCAGGCGGCCGCTGCACCGACTGCACCCATCGAGGCGCCCACCCGGGCGGCGGAGGAGCGGAAGGAGGTCGGTGGCGGGGAGCGGGGCGAGCAGCCTCCAGCGCCGGGTGCAGAGTCCAAGCCGGTAGGACCCCAGGTCGGCGAGGTGGTTCCGCCGACCGGAGGAGGCAGAGGCGGAGACGCGGGAGCTGCACCGGGTACAGCCGGAGCCGGGCAGTCGAGGCCCCAAAGTTGGTGAAGGGTGGCGGCAAGGTGTCCTCCACGAGAGGACCGAGTCAGCAGCGAGGAAGCGGGCCGCGTCGGGGGTCGGGGATAAGACCAAGGGGCCGTCGCCGGATGCTGCCCCCAGCTCGCAGTGGCAGCTGGCACCGAGGGATCCTTCCCTCACCGCCAATGCTGGGGGGTTCCGGACGCCGCGAAGCCGCTCGACTTTGCCCTGGAGATCCGGCAGGGGATGAAGGACCAGCTCGAGGGCTTCGACCGCTTCTTGGAGCTGCTTCAGGTGCGTTATCTTGCTTAGTTCTTTCTGGGTTATCTTGGGTCGGCTGCGACAGCCGGCGCGAGTCTTGGGCCTAACTTTTCCCTAGCGACTTCAGGAGGAGTCCAACAGGAAGGTGTTGCAGCTGCAGAAGGACCTCGAGGCCGCCAAGAGTGAGTATTCATCCGACTGTGACTCCTTTACGTGGAGCCGGTCTGAGAGAGCTGATGCCTTTTTCTTTCCTTTGCAGAAAACGACGCGGAATTGCGTGCTAAGGTGAACTCCCTCCAGTTCAGCGAGCTGGCAGAGGAGTGGATCAGCTCAAGAAGCGCGATCAGGAGCGGGAGGTGTCGGGGGAATACTTTCTGGATTAACCCGCGGCCCAGTGCGACTTAACTTACTCGCACGGACAAAGGCCCACTTGGGAGCAAGCCCAATATTGAACCGCCATAAGGGGAAAGATCTAGAAGACATATCCCGGAGGACGTGAAGACCAAGTAGTCTCCGAGTAGGCCTCTGTGGACGTATTCCTTATGGGGGAAGTTTCCTTTTGTAACCTAGCGAGCCTCTGTGTATATAAAGAGGACTCGCAGGACTTAGAGCGGGTCAAGCTATCAAGCCCTAAACCCTAGCTCATACGGCGAGTACCAGATCGGATCGCCTCCATTGTAACACCTCGATTATCATATCAATACCAATCTAGGGTAGGCAGGAAGTAGGTCTTTTACCTCACATTGAGGGGGCCGAACCTGGGTAAATCTGTGTTGATCTTTGTTCCTGCGATCCCAAGCTCGGAGATGCTTGACTCGCGTAATCCCACACCTACGAAGTCATCTATGACACCTGACGTGACAAACCCACGACAGTTGGCGCCCACCGTGGGGCCTGCGGTCAAAAGCGTCACGTTCCGCGCAGGATCGAAATCAGGCTTCAAGGACATCGCCATCGGCCAAGTTGAAGACATCAATGGGGTCCCCTTCATCGACGACTCAGAGTGGGGACCCGAGGCAGATCGCATCGAGTTGGATACATCGTTCCCATCGGATCAGTAAAAGTTTTCGTCGGATCCGTCAGTCGCAGATCTATGATGCGACTCAAGGAAGCGAATCGGTGAAGGAACTGCGGCCGGTCAGGGTCCGCGTGTTGGAGGAGCTACAACAAGCTACGGCAAGACTGCCCATCCCCGTCCCGTCAAGACCTGTTTGGGGATCTCTACCAAATCAGGAAGGAGACCTCAAGATTGAAGAGATTGAAGCTATCAGGACGGAACTCTGTGAAGAGGCACAAAGACTCGCGGCTGAGCGCGAAAAACTCCAAGAAGAAGGTCGACGACTCCGTCGCTGCCAGCCAAGCACCAGGCGGTGCGAACCAAGACGACATCTGAGCGCAAGAAACTCCAAGAAGAAGAGTGGCGACTCCGTCGTTGGCAGCAAAAACATCAGATCAAGATGGACAGAGGAGAGATGAAATCACAGTTCCACGGCGACCCAGAGAGCAACGTGCACGCCGCGATAGGGATATTGTCAAAGATAGCACCGGTTGGAGACACACGAGCTGATAAGGAAGCTCGCTATGCGATCGACCTACTGCAAACCGCTGCTTTACAACAAGCAAATATGTATGGAGTCACGCCCAATGAGCCGCAAAACGAGGTATCATGGGGAGGAGAAAGGTGCAGCGTCGAAGAAGTGGTCAACCAGCTAGCAGGTTTGCAGGTATCATTGGAAAAAGAAAAGAAGATAGAAGGCGAGTCACGGACGTCCGGAGCGACTCAGCCATCCCAGATTGAAACTGATTCAGATGAAGATTCAGCGCCAGTAAACTCCTATTCATTATTGAAAGGACCAGCATGTTTTGGAGAGGAAATACGGCTCACTCGTTTCCCCCCGAACTTCGACGAGTCGCAGCGAGTCACCACCTATCGCAGTGACCAAGACCCTGCCTTATGGATAGAAGATTACGAGGCAAGCATAACAGGGGCTGATGTGACTCAAGAAATACGTGCGAAATACTTCCACTTGGCAATACAGGGAGAAGCTAGGGATTGGCTGTTAAGGCTGCCATCAAAATCAATAAGCACATGGGAAGACTTGAAGGACAAGTTCATCGCAGATTCCAAACAGAAGATATGAAAAACCTTAGACAATGCATTCAAAAAGAGGACGAATCAAGCGGCGACTGGATCAAGAGAATCGCGGAGATCCTTGGCTCCGCCAAAAACTTAACAGTACAAGCTGCAATACAAGCTATGAGAAAGAACTGTAGATTTGAGCCGTTGGTGCACAAATTAAGTCGCGCTGAGCACAAGATTGATAGTTTCGACCAGCTTTTGGCAACAGCTGACAAGTACGCAAAGACAGATAAAGGGACAGGCGGCTTATCACAGAACCCAACAGGGAAATTGCAAGTCGCGAAAACTGAACATCGCGCACACCAGATGCAGGAGCAAGGGAGTGATAAGGCCTTACTCCCTAATAACTGCAAGGGGATCTTCGACGTGCCTTGCGACTTACATCGCAGGAGAGATGGCAGGCCAGCGGGTCACACAAAGGCGCAATGTCATTATTACCGGAGGTGGAAAGAAGGCGACACGCCAGATACGGCTCGCAGCAATCGATGCAGCACAAGAATAAATCTAGCTCTCGTCAAGGCCTGACGTTTTACCTAGAAGAAACATAGGACAGTTTCATACAGTGGAAGTACAAACAACGGATGGAAGCCGGAAGAGCGGTCAGATTTCAACGCCAGAAAGGTATCGTCGCTGGACAGAGCAATCGGTTATTTGGAGTCGCGGCGATCACCCCCCAGAAGTAAGAGATCCAGGACAGCCAGCTCTGGTGGTCACGCCTGAAGTCGCGGGATACAAGTTAAGTAAGGTCCTAATGGACGGAGGAGGAAGAGTAAACATCCTATATCAAGACACGCTCCGAAGAATGAATATACCCGAGACGAGGCTGCGACCATCCAGGAAAGAAATTCAAGGCATAATCCCAGGAGCTGTTACGCGACCAATCGGAAAGATAACACTTGAAGTTAGCTTTGGAACAGAGCGGAACTTCCGCACAGAGCTCCTAGACTTTGAGGTTGTAGCAGTCAAAAGCTCATATCATGCGATCTTTGGAAGAGAAGCCTATGTCAAATTTACCGCTCGCCCCTGCTACGTCTACCTACAGTTAAAGATACCAGGACCAAACGGTGTTATTACAATATATGGAGACAGGCAGAGAGCGTTAGAATGCGAGAACGCAGGCTCAGTACTCGCAGAAGAAGCTTGCATCGCCAACTCTTCACATGGATATCAGTCGCAGATCGGTAATCGCAGCTCAAAACGAGTCGCGTTGGAGGTACCGCGGAAGCGGCCAACAGGATGCAGCCACCGGATGGTAAATACCCACCGAGAAGTCGCGCATCAGCAAGATAATGCCCCAGAGGTCGCCTTGATACAAAAAGAAGACAAGAAATGGCGCATGTGCATAGACCCAGCCTCGATCAACAACCCCAGCCAAAGGGTCAGTTATCGTGAGTCCTTACAAAGCAAACTCAACTCAACATAAGTCGCAGCTCAGTGCGGCTGATCGCCCAACAATTGCTCTCTGCTTCAACATGAGACATACATCGGAGCTATCATGCTCGACCCGAGTCGCTTTTAGCGACTCAAAATTGAACCAATCAGGTGTTCAACCCACTCCGTTAGGAGTATTAATTCGCAACTAAGTGCGATGAGTATCAAGTATGCATGGCCTGCGGGGAATAGAAAACCCGCATTAAAGGGCCTGCATCATCCTGTAACACCCTGTAAAACATCGAGTGATTATGAAATAAAGCCGGCACCCTTGACATTCAAGGGTTTGTCGTTTCGCCTCAACTATCATTGAGTCGCTGAGTCTTTTGAATTTCATATATCACTGACCCTTGAGGGCTCCTTACGAGCATCGCGAGTACCAATCGCACCTCAAATTTTGCCAAACTAGTGGCAATCCTTAAGCTAGAAGCGTCTTGCATTATGCGGCCAAAGTACTGGGGTGTGGCGTCAATCGAGCTTGATTGCCTATCATGGCCGCTCTCGACCCTGAACACACATGTTCCTAGGAAATACTGAGCCGCGCGAGCGTCTACTTAATGGAATTATCAAGAAAAGAACCTGCTTATAGGTCACAAAATACTGTTTATAATACATGAATGTCTTACAGACTAACGGGCATGTCCCACATTATTTATTTTTCCTCTTCCGAGCTACAGGAGTGGGAATTGGCGCGGCTTGTCTCGCAGTTGCAGTCGCAGGTGTCCTAATAATCAGGGCGCCGCCAGACGAGGCAGAAGGGCCACCAGATACTGTTGCTGGAGTGGCAGCCCGAGATGACTCAGCTCCTGAGGACTTTTCCTTTGACACCTTGCTCCCATCAAGATTGAATTTATCGAGATAAGTGCCCAAGTCTAAGTTATCAACAAATTTTGTGGCATATCCGCGCATCCCTTTCCAGATATCGAAGTACTCGCTTATTGGCAGTTCAGTATCATCCGCGCTCATCGCCAGGCCGTGGCGAGCAACCTTGCCAACATCTATCTCTGGATAATATGCTCGAAGCAATGTCAAGACATGCGCGGCTCCGGCGCGAGCAGAGGATCGTTTCCAATCAGAGACATAATGGAGCCTTGAGCAGTTTATTTATCCAATACTCGCAAGATGTTGGGCCATCAGTCGCAGGAGAGATTACCGTCATAACTTCCTTGGTAACCTTTAAGAAGCGCTGGCTGAAGTCAGACAGATATACCAGTTGATCCTTCAAATTGGAGCGGGACACTGGGGCCTCAGGTCCTATGTCAAGAAAGAAAAGGCAAGAAACAAGTCAGAGACTAACGTTGGTTACCCAAAATATGTATGATTAAAGGAATAAAAGACCAACCAGCAAGCTGCAGGACGGCTGATTTGACCATGGAGCCAAAACCCTCAAAGGCTTTGAGCAGCGAGTTATATTTTTCATCTCGCGCGGCGAGTTCCTTTGCGTGGTCTCCCTTCAGGCGATCAATCAATTCAGATTTAAGAGTCAGCCCTTCTCGCAAAGATCTAATGACTCGTCTTTCTCCATGAGTCGCTGCTGCATATCGGCTTCAAGTTCTTTAAATTGCTCTTCGCAGGAGTCGAGTTGACCTTTGAGAGATTTTATTTCCTGATCTTGGTCCCTAATGACCTCATTATGCTGCTCCAGGCGAGACTGCATCATTTCAGGATGGTCTATGGAAATGCCTTTACCCTTTATTGAGCCAGAAGCATCAAGCAAGGACAGTTCACGCTGAAAAAAAACAGAGCAAAACGCATAGGTAAATTATCCAGGAATTTGGGGGCTCGAGATTTGAAGCCAGGAAAAGAATCAACACCCCGTGCGATGACACAAGGTTTTGATCCTTGGGGGCTACGGTATATGTACCTGGCGACTTGAAGAAAATTGCTCAACTAAGCCGCGCAGCAGAGCAGCATGCTTGTCTCCAGCAGAAATTATGGCATCTGCATTGACTTGAACTATTTCCTGGAGCTGGAATTCTATTTTCAGTAGATACCCTACCAGCAGCAGGAGTTGTGGATGGAGCTGCGACTGGAGTCGCGGCAGGAGCCGCATCTGCAATACCTTCCTCCAGGGAGGGCCTTGGATGAGTCGCACCATTACTGTTTCCCACGTTTTCATCAGCAGCATCATCCTCGCTCATAGCTGCTGAGAAGAAGTGGGATGGGAATTAGACTTGGTATCCTCTTCAGACATGGCCCTGCAAAACATTGATGGGTTAATAAGCTGACCTAGCAGAGCCGCAACATTGAAAAGAAGGCGAACCATACCCAGAGGCGACACGGATACTCTTCATCAGGCAACCAGAGGAAGGAGAAGATAAACCTTGCAAATCTGAACCTACAGAGTATGAAAAGAAGTGTGATCAGCAATTCCTTGCCAAAATACAAACACAAAAAGAAAAGGAGAGAGTCGCAAACAATTACCCGAGCTTATTGAGAAGCAATCCTTTGCAACAGCCTCGGAAGAAAAAGTAGCCTTGTTGGGATCAGCGAGTTTTAAAGATTTGGCAGTTCTTGTTTCTGCTAGTAACGCCAAGGCTTTGCGACGTTTCTCAGGCTGCGCGGGGTCTTCTGAGCTCTGGCATAAAATACGTTTCGAGGACCTGCGAGGCACCTCAGGAAGTTCCAGGAAAGGTGTATTTGGAGTCGAGGACAGAAGAGCGTCGGCCATTTGTTGTTCCTCTTCAGAAGCACTACCCTCGTGCATAACTGTATCTTCGCCAAAGGCTGCGGCTTGCTTTGACGACTCAGCCGCGGTTCCTTGGTTCAAGTCGACGTCCTCTGAGGAAGAACCCAGAAATAGGGATCGATCTGAAAAGGAGCTCAGGTCAGAAATAATTAATTTTGGAGAAGGAATTTTCGAGGAAACAGTGACAAGTACAAAAGGCTTGTGCTCAGCCCAGAAGGGAGCAAGTCCGACGTTGTCATACGAGTCAATATCCTCGTCCGTCACTCGGCGAATGAAATTTATCCACTCCCCTTTGTCCCAATCTTCAGGGCAAGTACGATCGACGTCGTTTGCATGACAAGTGAAATCCACCATAAGCCGCGAGCGGCGACTCACAGGCTGAACTCGCCACTTAGTCCAGCAAGATATGAGATCTAATCCAGTGAGACCATGGAGTGTCAGCGCTCTCACCTTGTCTAGAAGGGATTCGATAAAGGGCAACGAAGAAGGATCAGGTTTAGAAGACAAGCATCGGTAGCCTCGAAGGGAAGAGGAGACCAAAGAGGAAGAGGAATTTCACCCTCAGGAGAAGTGTTTTTACAATAGAAGAATGTCCTTTGCCACTCCTTGATTTTCTTGGCAAGAGTTAGTTTTGGGAAATACTACCCCTACGGCGTTGGAAGGAAATGGCGCCGCATTGGAGAAAAGGACCATCTGTGGTTTCCCTTTGACTATTGCAATTGAAAAGAGCAAGCCAGAAATCTATTGAAGGCGGGATACCCAGATAATCTTCGCAGAGGACGTGGAAGTTGCTCACTTGCAACATCGAATTAGGGCCAATATCATGGAAGCGGAGACCTAACCGCTGCATCAAGGAGCGGAAGAAGAGAGAGCCCGGGGGCTTGAACCCGCGCTCAACATGCTCCGCAAAAATCACTACTTCTCCTGGTTGAGGATTGGGGATTACCTCCTCACCAGCCGCCCGCCATTCGCATTGATCTTTTGGCGGAAGAAGGCCCCGTGCAGATAGGGATTCCAGGAAATCTTCGTCGACCCACGAGCCTTCCCAGTTGCACTTGCGGCGAGACATTTTTCTCAGATTATGGAGATCTCCACCGAAGGATTGTGAGTACGAGAAGCGAGATTGGAGGCGGCGGAAAGGAGCAGGGATGCGTAATGCAGGACTTGATGCAGAACGCTGGGAAAACGATGAGCCAAGATAAATAACCCAGATGCGGAAGACGTTTAGATCTGAAAATCAACCGTCAAGGCAGGTAAGTCGCGTTCTTGAGCCGCCAAGAAGAGTTATAAGCCGCAGATTGGAAATAAGAAAATTGGAGTTCAGCTGGGATAATTCATGTGCGCGGCTCAGGGGTTTGTTAAGACGAAGGAGCCTTCACTCGAAATCCAAGCTAAACTTGGGGGCTAATGTCGGGGGAATACTTTCTGGATTAACCCGCGGCCCAGTGCGACTTAACTTACTCGCACGGACAAAGGCCCACTTGGGAGCAAGCCCAATATTGAACCGCCATAAGGGGAAAGATCTAGAAGACATATCCCGGAGGACGTGAAGACCAAGTAGTCTCCGAGTAGGCCTCTGTGGACGTATTCCTTATGGGGAAGTTTCCTTTTGTAACCTAGCGAGCCTCTGTGTATATAAAGAGGACTCGCAGGACTTAGAGCGGGTCAAGCTATCAAGCCCTAAACCCTAGCTCATACGGCGAGTACCAGATCGGATCGCCTCCATTGTAACACCTCGATTATCATATCAATACCAATCTAGGGTAGGCAGGAAGTAGGTCTTTTACCTCACATTGAGGGGGCCGAACCTGGGTAAATCTGTGTTGATCTTTGTTCCTGCGATCCCAAGCTCGGAGATGCTTGACTCGCGTAATCCCACACCTACGAAGTCATCTATGACACCTGACGTGACAAACCCACGACAGGAGGCGGTGTTGGCCCGACTGGCCGAGGCCAAGGGGATGGCGGAGAAGGCGGCAGCGGGCGCGCGGAAGAACTTCGAGGAGCTGGAAGAGGGTTACAACAGGCAGCGCGCTGCCGATCAGCAGGAGATCAAACGGCTGAAGGGGGAGGTCACCCGGCTGAAGGAGGAGGTCACCCGGCTGACAACGAACGAGGACTCGGCGCGCAAGGAGCTGCTCCGAGTTGACAAGGCCGTCCGGAGTAAGTCTTGTGATGACGTTCGCGTCTTTCTGTTTTGGTTTTCTTGTCGTGACGTCCTGATTCCGTCTGCAGGCTACTATCCATCTGTGACCATGGAGGCGGCGAAAACCCAGCTGGACATCCTTGGAGTGGACCCGACTGATGCCGCTATCGCCGGCTGCTCGACTTCGGCGGCGGACCGGGCGGCGCAGCTTGGGATTGTCACCTGTGCCCTGTCCTACTCTGTGAGGAAAATCTGCAGATATGTCTGGCCCGGCCAAGGAGTTCTGATCGTTCTGGCCGAACTGGCTCGCCATCTTGCGCTGGCGCCAGCTGCGGTGTTGGAGCTGCGGGAGTCGGCCGCACGTGGCGGGGCTCTCTGGACCGTGTCGCTACTGAAGTCTTGGTATCCGGCTGCCGACCTCACTAGTACAGAACGACACATCGGATACCCCTCTATGGCAACGGCAGGAGTTAGGCGATGGTAAATCGCGACATCCCCCGCGTGCCCGCACTGGGCCGTAAAGCAGGCCCACAACAAAGGCAACGGGTGAATAGTGAAATATATGTTGGCAACGGAAGTTAGTTTACCTCCGTTACCGATGTGGGCTCATCGCACACGGACAGTTTCGTAATCTCCGTTGCCATTACAAGCAGCCCGACAGCCGGCCTATAAGAACCTACTATGCCCTTCACTCTCACTCTCACTGTCTCTCTTCCAACCCTAGCCGCCACAGAGTCTCCTCTCTCTCCACTCTCTCGCATGGCTTCCACCGTCGGCGCTGGTAGATCCGGCCATCACGGCCGTGGCCGCGGCCGTGGCCGCCCACCCTCCGGGCCTTCAGGCAGCAGCAGCGTCAGCTGGTGTTGCGGGACGAGCTTGCGGAACAGGCCGCCGCCGATCCGGCCCCCTCGGGCCGGTCCCGCGCCCTTGGCGCTCATCCGCACGGCGAAGGCTCCGGCCGCACCCGCTCATTTGGCCACCATTGCAGCTACCGCGAGATCCGCCAGGCGATGTACCCTGGCCGCCATCCGTCTTCCTCCTCCTCCTCATCCTCGTCCTCCGACGAGGAGGAAGAGGAAGAGGAAGAGGAGGAGGACCGTGATATGGAGATCGCTTGCCAACTCTCCCGCACCGATTTCGAGCGCAATGACGCCAAGCGTCGTCAGGGCGAGGCCGATCTGGAGGCGGCGGTCCTCCTATCTGAGGCCTCGACCCAGGTCGAACGAGCCGAGGAGGCGGTCTACCAGTCTGACCTCCGGGCCGCCATAGCCCTCTCTTTGGTCCACGGCGAGTGCAAGGCGCCGCCAGGGGAGGCCGGCGCTAGCTCCGTCGCCGGCGGCGACTCTAAGCGAGCCCGCCTCGCCTAATGTAAGACCCCAGTTCAGTAGGATAGCTATTTTCTAGTTGTAAGTAGCTAATTGTTTATCCATAGATTTGCTCTGTTTGTAGTAGGCATTGTTTCCACATAGATTTTTGCTGTTTTCTAGTTGTAAGTAGCTAATTGTTTATCCATAGATTTGCTCTTTTTAGTAGGCATTGTTTACACATAGATTTTTGCTGTTTTCTAGTTGTAAGTAGCTAATTGTTTGTCCATAGATTTGCTCTGTTTTTAGTAGGCATTGTTTACACATAGATTTTGCTGTTTTCTAGTTGTAAGTAGCTAATTGTTTATCCATAGATTTGCTCTTTTTAGTAGGCATTGTTTACACATAGATTTTTGCTGTTTTCTAGTTATAAGTAGCTAATTGTTTGTCCATAGATTTGCTCTGTTTTTAGTAGGCATTGTTTACACATAGATTTTTGCTGTTTTCTAGTTGTAAGTAGCTAATTGTTTATCCATAGATTTGCTCTTTTTAGTAGGCATTGTTTACACATAGATTTTTGTTGTTTTCTAGTTGTAAGTAGCTAATTGTTTGTCCATAGATTTGCTCTGTTTTAGTAGGCATTGTTTCCACATAGATTTTTGCTGTTTTCTAGTTGCAAGTAGCTAATTGTTTATCCATAGATTTGCTCTTTTTAGTAGGCATTGTTTACACATAGATTTTTGCTGTTTTCTAGTTGTAAGTAGCTAATTGTTTATCCATAGATTTGCTCTGTTTTTAGTAGGCATTGTTTACACATAGATTTTTGCTGTTTTCTAGTTGTAAGTAGCTAATTGTTTGTCCATAGATTTGCTCTGTTTTTAGTAGGCATTGTTTCCACATAGATTTTTGCTGTTTTCTAGTTGTAAGTAGCTAATTGTTTATCCATAGATTTGCTCTGTTTTTAGTAGGCATTTGCTCTGATTTTAGCTTTGTTTCTGATATGCCGATGATTAAAATTAGGTGACACCGTGTGATCCGGGGGTGGCGCTAGTGATCCTTGTGATATGCACAAATACACATCGATCTTGTGCATCCTACTTGGCTCGCTTGCTCCATCCCTGAAATTTGTGTGTCCAATCTACCTATATATGAGGCATTGTTTAGGCTATGTTCTAGTTGTAATTAGTTCTATATTTTCTGTAATGCCGATGAAGAAGTATCTGTCTTGTGTATAGATGAAGGAGCTTACATTTTGATTTTTTTCATCTCCTTTAGGGCGAGGAGGAAACCTGGAGACTATGCGGCGGCCGTGAAGACGTAGGAGCGGGGCTCCGTCCACACGGTCCACTGAAGCCGGCGCCTCCAGGAGCAAGACTTTTGTGCAGTACTAAATAGGTAGAAGAAGACCACGCAATGAAGCTGGGCGAAAAGGAAGGTGAAGAACCGGCGGCCGTCAAGCAGGAACCACAGGGCTCCGTCGACGGTGCAGCAGGCGTCACCGGTTTTTTTTTTTTTCCTTTAGCCCTCATTACAAACGGTCAAAAACTAATCTCCGTATCTGATGTAAAGACTAAAGGCAACGGTTATATATTATGCCCGTTGCTAAACTTATTGCAAAGGATAAAAATCTCCGTTGCCATTGTGAGGCTTCACATCAGTGACAAAGGCGGGGACACGGACCCTTTCTCCGTTGCCGAAGGGGTTTTTGGCCCGTTTCCGATGTGTCGTTCTGTACTAGTGCCTGGAGCTGCTCAAGGTGGGCTTCTGGGACGACGACTCTTATGAGATGCTCAATGGACGTCCCAACATTCGTGATGCCGCTTGCACCATCGCCGACTTTGTCAACTTGGCGGAGTTCATCCCTGACTGGCCGGCCGCTCGCTCGGCTAATGATGAGGAGGCGACGGTGGACGACGCCGAGGACGTCGGGGCGAAGGACTCCAAGGGAAATGCCGTCGAGGAAGCCGGCGGCTCCAAGACCGACCCTGCCAAGACCGTCGACGTGGCCAGTAGCTCGAATGCCGCGGAATGAAGACCTCGGAATGCCGGGTGGAAACCTGTATCTCTCCTTAGCTTGTCGTGAACTTGTTTTATTTGTCCCCGGGATGCCGGGCGTACTTGTTTGAAAACTTCGGATACTTGGTTCGTGAATTGCATGGAGCTTCGTCTCCCTTTCATCTTGCTTTTGCTCGAAATTTTTCCCAGCTACTTTGTCTTTGAACCTCTTTGTGGCCTAGTGAAAGCGATTGAGCCTGTTCACCCTCACTAGCCCCCGAGATTTGGCCCGACTGGCGCAGCCAGTCGAGTCAAATCTAAAAACCAGTATCTTCGAGAATTTGCCCGGCTGCTCGTGGCAGCCGGGCGCCCGCGTAGACTAGTCCCCAAGATTTGACCCGGCTGGCGTAGCCAACCGAGTCGAATCTTTCCGGTTAACCTTTGAGAGCTTGCTTTGCCGTTAAAAACCAACACATAGAATTTTGGTAAATTGTTAGTCCAAAAAATCGAATGAGCTTGCCAATTTTATCTTAGCAATTTTTATTCGATTAGGGGCTGGCTCACCCTTGTTTTGCCGCCCATGCCCCTTCCCGTGCATCCGGCTCTGCGACCCCTGCTCTTGCCGGCTGAACTCTGCAGTCGGATCCAAAGAGAGGGCCAGCTGGCTGGGCGCACGGTACTGAGATCTTTTAGAGGGCTGGACTTAGGCGAGCGAAAGCGTGATTTTCTCTGCCGTGAGCCGGGGAGGTTGTCTTTCTTATGTGCCTTTCGCGTGTGACCCCTAGCCAGTTTCTGGCTAGCGTGTCAGTCGGGTTGCGATCTGCAGCCGGATCCGAGAGTAGGTGTCAGAGTCAGGCACGCTATTAGGCTATCGTAAGCGAGACGCATTAGCCGGCTAGCCGCAGTCGGAAGAAGTAAATAACTCTGATTGATACAACGGCAGCCCCCGAGTGTGCGCAAAGGGGGGTGTAACTCTTTATTGAAAAGAGATACAGGGTGTTACACTCGCTCTAGGAGTAGAAAGGCCTCAGGAGACTGGCATTCCACGGGCGCTCCCCCTCTTCGTAAGGGGTGAACGGCTTGTTCTCTCTCTCTCTTCACGTGCATCGGTGAGGTAGTACGCGTTGTTGTGCAGCGCTTTGCTGATGATGAAGGGGCCCTCCCAAGGGGAGAACAGCTTGTGGAGGCCCTTTGTGTCTTGGATCCATCGAAGCACGAGGTCTCCTTCACGGAACGCGATCGGGTACACTTTCCGGCTGTGGTACCGGCATAGATTTTGCTGGTATATGGCCGATCTGGACAAGGCCAGTTCTCGCGCCTCCTCGAGGAGATCCATGCCGTCTGCGTTGGCTTGTTTGGCTTCTTCTTCCATGTAGAGGACGGCTCAGGGAAAGTCAGACTCGATGTCAGCCGGTAAGACAGCTTCCGCGCCGTAGACGAGGAAGAATGGCGTGTAGCTTGTCGAGTGGTTGGGGGTGGTCCTGAGGCTCCAGAGTACATGAGGAAGTTCCTCCAACCAGCAACCAGGTGCTCGTTCCAGCGGGTCTACCAGCGGGGGCCGGATGCCGGCCAGGATGAGGCCGTTCGCTTTCTCAACTTGGCCGTTCGACTGGGGATGAGACACCAAGGCGAGGTCCAGCCAGATCCCTTTCATGCCGCAGAAACGCTTGAAGACGCCCTTGGAGAAGTTCGTGCCATTGTCGGTGATGATGATGTGCGGGTAGCCGTAGCGGTAGATGATGTCCTGGAAGAAGGTGATGACCGTCTGTCTGTCTGTCTAATTTCTTGATTGGCTTTGCCTCTATCCACTTGGTGAACTTATCCAATGTCACGAGGAGGTGGGTCATGCCGCTTCGTGCCGTCCGGAAGGGGCCGACCATATCGAGCCCCAGACGGCAAATGGCTAGGTGATGGGGATGGTTTGCAGGGCTGCAGCCGCGTGTGCTTCTGCTTGCTGAAACGCTGGCAGCCGACGCAACAGACGGCCAGTAGAACCCGTAGCGCATGGCCTTCGAGGCGATTGCCTGGATGAAGCGTGGTGGCCGCACTCGCCCTTGTGGATGTCCTCTAGCAGGCGGTACCCTTCTGCTGGCTCAACGCAGCACTGGAATATGCCGGTTGTGCTACGCTTGTAGAGCTCTTTGTTGATGATGGTGTAGGCTTTGGAGCGACGCAGAATTTGTCGTGCGAGCACCTCCTCCTCTGGGAGCGTGTCGTGGGCGAGATAGTCGAGGAAAGGCTGCGCCCAAGAAGGTATCTCGTGGACGGTGAAGACGCCGACTAGTGCCAGCTGGACGGCCTTTGGATCCGGCTTCGAAGTCCCCGGGTGTGGCGGAGCAGCCCCCAGGTTTCATTCTGTCTTGTCGAAGAGCTCGGGGACGGGTACGGCTGGAGCTTCGTAGCTGGGTGGGGTGATAGCCCCTGCGTGTCTTTGCTCAGCCGGGGGGCCACTAGCCCCCGGGTGTGGAGAGCCGTCCGGCAGGTTTGGATTTGCAGGGATGACGATGAACTCCGAGTCTGGCGATGGCGTGATAGACGGCTTGTACACATGCTCGAGGGAGACGCCGGGGGGATGGCTCGCCGGTGGAGCCGAGCTTGGCTAGCATATCAGCTGTCTCGTTGTTTGCTCGCGGGACGTGGTGGAACTCGCATCCCTCGAAGCAGGCACAGAGTTGCTGCACGAAGAAGCGGTAGGCGGCCACGTTTGCGTCCTTGGCGTCCCAGGTGCCGGATACTTGCTGGACGACGAGGTCGGAGTCACCGAAGCAGAGGATGCGTTGGATGTTCATTTCCTTGGCCAGCCTCAGGCCGTGTACGAGTGCCTCGTACTCGGCGACGTTGTTGGAGGCCTTGAATTGGATCTGCACGGCGTATTCCGGCCGGTTGCCCTTTGGGGCGGTGAGGACGATGCCGGCTCCCAATCCCTCGTACATTTTGGAGCCCTCGAAGTGCATCCGCCAGTGCGAGGAGTCGGGGTAGGGCGGCAGGTATTATTTCTCCGCCCAGTCGGCGAAAAAAATCGGTGATGATCTGGGACTTGATGGCTGCTCTTGGCTGGTATAGGATCGTGTGCGGGGCCAGGTTGACTGCCCATTTCGCGATGCGGCCGGTTGCGTCCTTGTTGCCGATGATGTCTCCGAGCGGGGCCGTGCTCAGCACGGTGATGACGTGCTCCTGGAAGTAGTGGCGCAGTTTCTTCTCGGCCATGTGCACACCGTACACGAGCTTCTGGTAGTGGGGGTAGTTTTGCTTCGACCGCGAGAGGACCTCGCTCACATAGTAGACCGGGCGCTGGACCGGATGCTCTTTGCCTTCTTCTCGGTGCTCCACCACCAGAACGATGCTGACGCAGCGATTGGTGGCGGCGATGTACATGAGCATAGGCTCTCTTGGAGCAGGCGGCGCCAGCACTGGTGCCTTGGAGAGTGCTTTCTTGAGCTCAAGGAAAGCCGCGTCCGCCTCGTCGGTCCAGACGAACTTGACGGTTTTCTTCAGTAGGTGATACAAGGGCAAGGCCTTCTCTCCCAGCCGGCTGATGAACCTACTCAGCGAGGCCAGGCAGCCGGCGAACTTCTGGATGTCCCTGAGCGCAGTCGGTCGTTGCATGTTCTCGATAGCGGCGATCTTGTCCGGGATGGCCTTGATACCTCGCGCGGAGACGAGAATACTGAGTAGGTGGCCAGCCGGCACCCCAAAGACACATTTTCTCGGGTTCAGCTTCATCCGGAAGTGGCGCAGGTTGGCGAAGGTTTCCTTCAGGTCGTCGATGAGGGTGCGGCGCATGACGGTCTTGACGACGATGTCGTCGACGTAGGCGTGGACGTTCTGGCTGATTTGCTAGTGCAGGCAACTCTGCATGCATCTTTGGTAGGTGGCGCCTGCATTCTTCAAGCCGAACGACATGACTTCGTAGCAGAAGGCCCCGAAAGGGGTTATGAATGAATTTTTCAGCTGGTCAGCCGGATTCAGCACGATTTGGTTGTAGCCGGAATACGCGTCCAAGAAGGACAGGTAGTCGCAGCCGGCGGTAGAGTCGATGACTTGGTCGATGCGGGGTAGGGCGAAGGGGTCCTTGGGGCATGCCTTGTTGAGGTGATTGCGTGGATCACACGTTCGTTGGGAGACCCCAAGAGGAAGGTATGATGCAGTGTAGCAGCAGTTTTCCCTCAGTATGAAACCAAGGTTTAATCGAACCAGTAGGAGCAAGAAATCACTTCTGAAGGTTGTCAGTGGCGCGCTGACGTGGAACCTGCACACAACACAATCAAACTACTTTGCCCCAACGAAACAGTGAGGTTGTCAATCTCACCGGCTTGCTGAAAACAAAGGATTAAACGTATGGTGTGGAAAACAGTAGTAAATTGCAGAGAATGAAAAGGAACAGTGTTTGCAGTTGGTTGTATTATCAGTGTAAAAGAATGGACCGGGGTCCACAGTTCACTAGTGGTGTCTCTCCATAAAAGATAACTAACATGCTGGGTGAACAAATTACAGCTGGGCAATTGACAAAATATTGAGCGCATGACAATGCATATATATGACATGATGATTACTATGATATTCATGTGGGCATTACGACAAAATACATAGACCGTTATCCAACAGCGTCTATGACTAATAATCCACCGCCAGGTTGTCATACCGAGTTCCCCGTTGGTATTAAGTTGCAAGCAACGGATAATTGCATTAAGTAATGTGCGTAATGTAAACAAATGCATTAGACCTAACGGCGCACCCTTAAGCTAAGCATCGGTTATTTTATCCCTAGTGGCAACAGCACATCCACAATCTTAGAAGTTATTGTCACTCTCCCAGATTACCGGAGGCATGAACCCACTATCTAGCATAAATACTCACTCTTGGAGTTACAAGCATCTACTTGGCCAAAGCATCTACTAGTAACGGAAAGCATGCAAGATCATAAATAACATATAAGATAGATTGATAATCAACTTGACATAGTATTCAATATTCATCGGATCCCAGCAAACACAACATGTAGCATTACAATAAGATGATCTTGATCATGATAGGCAGCTCACAAGATCTAAACATGATAGCATAAAGTGGAGAGACAACCATCTAGCTACTGCCATGGACCCGTAGTCCAAGGATGAACTACTGCATCACTCCGGAGGCAGGCATGGTGATGTAGAGCCCTCCGGTGATGATTCCCCTCTCCGGCAGGGTGCCGGGAAGAGCTTCTGAACCCTCCCGAGCTAGGGTTGACGGCGGCGGCGTCTCTGGAACTTTTCGTGGATAATGGCTCGGGTATTTAGGGTTTTCGCGTCGGGAAGAATAAATAGGCGAAAGGGCGGCGGCTGCGGAGCCACGAGGGCCCCACACCACCCCACGGCGCGGCAGGGGGGCCCGCGCGGCCCCATGGTGTGGGTGCCACGTGGCCCTCCTCTGGACTCCGTCTTCGTGTTGGAAAAATAGGAGGTTCTGTCCAAGTTTCGTCCAATTCCGAGAATATTTCCAGACTAGCTTTTCTGGAATACAAAAACAGCAGAAAACAGGAACTGGCACTGTGGCATCTTGTTAATAGGTTAGTCCCAGAAAATGCATAAAAATGCTATGAAGTGTATATAAAACATGTAACAATTGGTATAATATCAACATGGAACATCAGAAATTATAGATACGTTTGAGACGTATCAAGCATCCCCAAGCTTAGTTCTACTCGTCCTCGAGTAGGTAAAACGATAAAAACAAAATAATTTCTGAGGTGACATGCTACAATCATAATCTTGATCAAATAATAGTAAAGCACATGTTATGAATGAAGTGATCCAGGTCAATGGTCTATAGTTTGCTAGCAAGTAGATAATGAGCAAACAACTGAATCATATAAGCAAAAACTTTTCATGAATAGTACTTTCGAGACAAGCATCAAAGAGTTTTGCATAAGAGTTAACTCATAAAGCAATAGATTCTAAGTAAAAGGTATTTAACCAACACAAAGGAAGATTTAAGTTTCAGCAATTGCTTTCAACTTTCAACATATATATCTCATGGATATTTGTCAACACAAAGCATATAATAAGTGCAATATACAGCATATAAAAATTGTTGCACCAAAGTTGACACTAGTGTTTGCTTCTAAGATAGAAAGAAGTAGGAAAACTGACTCAACATAAAAGTAAAAGAAAGGCCCTTCGCAGAGGGAAGCAGGGATTAAATCATGTGCTAGAGCTTTTTAAGTTTTTGAAATCATATAGAGAGTAAAAATAAGTTTTGAGAGGTGTTTGTTAATTGTCAACGAATCAGAAAATGGAAAGTACAATATGACCCCTGCCAACCAGACTTTTAAGAGCGGCTCCCATGAAGGACGTTATTTCTACCAGCAAGGCAGATCATCCCTCTTTCTCTTTTGTTTACACATGCAGATATTTCACTGTTTGTCATTGCTTGACTGATAAATCAGGGCAAAAATGTGAAGAGAATTAAGCGGTTAAAGTTGTAATTAATTGGGACTGGGCACCCCATTTGCCAGCTCTTTTTGCAAAATTAATGGATAAGCGGATGTATATGCCGCTAGTCCGGTGGTAAAGTCTGTTTGACAGTTGACATAAAGACATCCACCCCGTCCTCATGAGCTTGGTAAACATTGACACAAAATAGGAGTAATAATTTTGAATAGTTTAAAGGTAGCACATGAAAAATTTACTTGGAATGGCAAGGAAATACCACATATAGGTTATGGTGGACACAGATGGCATGGATTTTGGCTCAAGGTTTTGGATGCACGAGAAGCATTCCCTCTCAGTACAGAGTTTAGGCTAGCAAGGTTATTTGAAGCAAACACAGGATATCAACCGACACAGCAAGCTTATATGAAAACATATTGCAAGCATTATAAGACTCTACACTGTCTTCCTTGTTAACCAAACCCTTTTACTAGAAAATATCTAGACCTTAGAGATACCAATCATGCAAACCAAATTTCAACGAGCTTTACGGTAGTTCTTCATTAATAGGTTTTAACTACATGATACAAAAGCTTAAACATGAACTACTTGATAACTCAAAACAATTGACAAGTATCAAATTATCCAATACAATGATCTACAAGAATATGTAAGCTTTTTCCATTATACCATCTACCACATGCAACATTTTCTGTTCCAACCAAACACCAATCAATTTATTTCAACATAAACTCTCCAAACAATTATAAGTGAAGCAAGAGAGTACTTTCTTTAAAAGAACTAACAGCTCTGAATAAGAGATGCATGCAAAACAGGAGCTAAAAGCATAGCAATAGCTAGATAAGAATACTCAACAAGTATAAGTGAAGAATAGGAGTATTCATATGAAAAAGCGGAGCGTGTCTCTCTCCCAATCAAGAATGCTGGGGTCCAATCAAGTTGACCATAAGAAAAATAAAATACTGAAAATAAAAGCACACAGACGCTCCAAGTAAAGCACATATGATGTGAAAGAATTAAAATATAGTTTCACTAGAGATGACCTGATAAGTTGCTGATGAAGAAGGGGATGCCTTGGGCATCCCCAAGCTTAGACGCTTGAGTCTTCTTGAAATATGCTGGGGTGATCCATGGGAGCATCCCCAAGCTTAAGCTCTTCACTCTTCTTGATCACATTATATCATCCTTCTCTCTTGACCCTTGAAAACTTCCGCCACACCAAACTCAAAGTAATTCTCATTAGAGGGTTAGTGCACAATCAAAAACTCACATGTTCTATAAGGACACAAACATGACCGTTACTTTTAACATTAGCTACTGCCACTGATGTTATGTGAAGCTCTTCACCCTAAAAAAGAATTCCACTCAACACTAGTAAAAGAGAGAATGCGAAAAATAAAAGACAGAATCTGTCTAAACAGAACAGTCCGCAAAGACGAATTTTTTCGAGGCACTTACGTTGCTCAGATCGAAAAACTTTAAACTAACGAAAGATGCGTACATATCTGAGGATCACGCACAAAAATTTGCAGATTTAAATAATTTTTTGTGATTTTACAGAATTAAAACGGTGAACAGCAGAAATCTGTTCCTGCGCAGAAATCCAAATCTAGCATCATCTTCCTATTAGAGGCAATACTTGGCACAACAATGCGATAAAATAAAGATACAAAGGAATTGTTACAGAAGTAAACAACTCCTTGACTCAAAAAAAAGAAAAATTGCAGAAATAAAATAATGGGTTGTCTCCCATAAGCGCTTTTCTTTAACGCCTTTCAGCTAGGCGCAGAAAGTAAGAATCAAGTGTTTCCAAGTGATGAAGCATCAACAGAATAATTTGCTCTAACAATAGAATCAAAAGGTAACTTCATCTTCTTTCTAGGGAAGTGTTCCATACCTTTCTTGAGTGGGAATTGATATTTAATATTCCCCTCTCTCATATCAATAATAGCACCAACAGTTCTAAGAAAAGGTCTTCCCAAAACAATAGGACAAGAAGCATTGCATTCAATATCCAAAACAACAAAATCAACGGGGACAAGGTTATTGTTAACCATTATAAAAACATCATCAACTCTCCCCAAAGGTTTCTTTATAGTATTATCAGCAAGGTGAACATCCAAATAACAGTGTTCCAAAGGTGCTAAATCAAGCATATCATAGAGTTTCTTAGGTGTGGCACCCCGATCCAGATGATCGGATTACCCCATATACCAGTCCCAGAAACACTGGATATACGACAACTTGATACACAGAAACATAACCAAATATTATTATGGTTCCGAAGGGTACAGCATTACAACAAGGGTGAGGCTTCAACGGTCGCGCAACAGGCGCACACAACGGTATGTACATTATTCTTCTAAGGATGAGCCTCGATCAGAGAATGGCAGCGGATACGTAGAGATGGCAGCGGATACGTAGACAGTAGCGTGGCAACGGCGGGCTTTATTCCACAAGGTTCTGCCTGGAATACGGGTTCCTAGTTCTCGTACAGCGGGTACTCAGCGACGGGTGCAGCAGGGTCTGGCCACATGAAAAGCCAGGTAAGTACATGGAATGTACTCGCAAGACATTAGCCCAAAAACAAACAAGGTCTACCTATATGGCATGGCATAAGTTCATAAGGTAGCATGGCATCAGTTTGGGTTTAGAAGTGCGAGTCCAAGCTAAACGGTTGGACATAACTTACCGACTTACCTTTGTAGGGAAGTTTCGTGGTTGCTGGAATGAGATCACGTTTCTCATCCGACCACATCTAGGCTTTCAAGCCTCTAGCCAACTCTGGCTACATTCTAGCCAACTCTGGCTTTTACTCTAGCCAACTCTGGCTGTCATTCCAGCCAACTCTGGCTATCATTTTCCAGCCAACTCTGGCTTTAGGGTTGGGTTTCACATTCATTATTTCTCCATATTCGACAGGACTGACTCATAGCGTGACTTGACCCAAACAACGTCCCTTAACCCAGGGACAAGGCTAGACATCCAGATTTACACTCTCGAGAGGTTGCAACTTTTATTCACACGTTGAAGTCTAGGCTTGTACCGCCGGTACCGAAGTACTAGAACCGACCATGGCGGACAGCACAAACCCATACTTCCACAGTCGTTTACTCTACCAAGACCCTCCCTGTATAGCCACCGAAATAATTCTATGCCTTATACAGAAGTGAATCCGGCACGTCCCCAACCCATGAGCGACGCCTAGCTCCGGAACCTTCGCAAGACTAGCCCCGACCAACTATGGTAACCGACTAGACTTGCCAAAAAGGTGGCATCAAAGGAGGCTGATAAAATACCCGGCCATGGTCCGCCCACACGGACGATGCATGGTTGTGCTGGTTGTGTTTGGTGAGTGGCACTATGTGACTCAATCTAGTCGAGGGAGGTGATTATCTTCTTAGTCATTTTGTTTGATTACAGACATCAACATTAACAAAGTAACACAAGGTAACCACATGATAATATCAGCAGCAAATAAGCATATCCATCTGCATGTAACAAAGTTCAAGTATAGCAAAATAAAACGTCAACCGGAAGACTACGGCGGCGAACCCGCCGACCAGCGCCTTCTCGTTCGACAAAAATAAAAGAAACATCAACCGGATGACTGTGGCAGCGATTCTGCTGGCAAGCGCCTTCTCGTTTGACAAAATAAAAGGGTGTTGCGATGATCCACAGATATATATAAATAAGTGCGGCAATATTAAAATGCAACATGGCATATGATATGCAACATCATTCAATTAAACAAGCAAGCAATTTTCTAGAGTTCGACCAAGCTTGAGATTAGGTTAATGGCTTGCCTTCAGCAGAGGGGTAGGGTTCGGGTTCGACTGCAACTTCGTTGGAGATGTTTGGATCTATTTAAAGAATAAAACGGTATTAAAACTCTTCCTACGGCATCGAACAAACGATCAAGCAAATGAACTCCAAATGAAATACTTTTGATGTCATTTGACAGACATTTTGAAAACAAAGCCATCCCAAAAGGATTCATATTTTTTTGACAATTTTTGAGAGAGATATGAATTTTCAAAGTTTCTGCCATTTATTTAAACAGAAAAACAGAAAATAGAAAAACCTTTGGGAAAAGTTTAAAATCCTGACAGTGGGTCCCACTAGTCAGTGACACTGTGCTGAAACGTTATTCTCTGGAAATAAAAGAAAACGTACTGTTCGCCGGCGGTGAGCTCTCCGGTGAGCTCTCCTGGTGGCTAGGGGGCACGGGAGGCGAGGGAGAAGAGGCGGGAGGGCTCGGGGAGGCGATGCGCAGATCCTGGCCGCACTTGCGCTTGCTGGGGAAGTCCAGGGGGAGAGGAGCTTGAACGACAGCGGCGGCGGCGATCTGTCGAGGATGGACCCGACGATTCCGGCCACGGCTTGCTCCGGCGAGGGTGGCTACGGGGTCGCCATGGTTTAGGGAGGCTGTGGCTAGGAGGGATTGGTCAGGGGAACAACTACGGCGAGGAATTTGAGCGGAGGCCGTGCGGCGGCATCGAGCTCGAATCCGTCGCTCCGGTGAGCTAGGGGCTTGGATACTGCGGTGGAGGAGGCTAGGGTGCTCGAGGGAGGTGGGATGGTGGTCTAGGTGCTCCAGGGAGGGCTATTTATAGCGGATTGAAGTGGTACCGATAATTGGCGCACGGTGGTGGAGTTCACTGCTCACCGTCGCTGTGCTGCACGGCGTGTCGTGGCTCCAGTGGCATCTGTGGGCGTCCTAGAGCATCACGAGCACACAGGAGGGGAGGGGAGGCATGGGGGAGGGCAGTGGCTTTGTTGCTGTGCACGGCAGTGGCGATGCAGCTCCGGCGGTGCGTCGTCTTGCTGCTTCGCGACTTGTGGCGAGGAGGGGAGGTGCGACGCGTGCTGGTGCGTGGTCGTGGAGGTGCTGTGGAGCAAGGGTGGCACGGGGGAAGCAGTGGAGGTGCGGCGCGGTGGCGTCGACAGGTGGCGGCCACAGGGCGCCGTGGCGCGTCGCCGTGCGTTTGGAGGCTAGCGGTGGAAGGGTTGCCGGCGTCGGGGAGGAGGTGGAGCGGCCTGGGGGAGGTGGAGGTGGACTGGGGAGGCACGGGGAGCGGCTGGGGGGGCCGTGTGCTCGCCGGCGACATCTGGCGCGCTCTGTGCACGGGGATGCCAGGGGTGATCACGTTCAAAGACATGCCGACACCGGCATTAGGCCATATCTCGCGAACCACTTAACCAAAATGAGTGAGGTTTGTTTTGCCGTGCGCCAAATGAGATAAGCTCCAACTTCTCTGACTAGTGTTTTGCCAAATTCTAAAGTTGGTCTATAGGATATCTTGGAAAAACAGTTCTGGCCAAAAGGAGAAATGTTGTTTTGATGAAGTAAATCAAATGTAAATGGGTTCATAAAATTCCCTGAGGTGTGTGTGTCCATTGTGGTTGTGTCTAGGGCCTTGCCTCACCAGAAAGAAATTCTTTAACTTGCTTTTGAAAATAAAGAAGAAAAAGGGCAGAAACTAAAGTGGGGAGTTACTCCAAAATTTTGTAAACAAGGTATCAAATATTTTTGTATATTTAGGCTACATATTGCCTAGGGGTCATCCCCTAATTTTGGCAGAATTTTTGGAAAGATCTTTAGGGTACTTCCTTTGTAAAGTCACAATAAAGGAATTTTGGTAATTAAAATAAAGGAAAATATAGAAATAACATTTTTGGGTGAAATGAGCCAGCAACATGTTCACCAAGTGGGAGGGAATCCAAAACATAAGATCCCAAACTTGGACAAGGTTTCGTAAATGGTCGGGAATTTTTAAAAGGCAACAAAATCAAGGGATCATTAAATCCCAAATCTCAAGAATAAATTTTTAAAGATTTTTTTTGAAAAGGCCAAATTTCAGGATGTTACAGACCTTCCCCCCTTAAATTGAATCTCGTCCCCGAGATTCGGGTTGCTTGCTGACTAGGTATAATTCTTCGAGTTGAACGGGTGGGGAGCTCAAAAATTGAATAAAATCAGCGCGGTTCTATACACGTACCGAGCGCTGCATTCGTGGCTTCATAGGCTTCTTCGGCCGACATGTGGTGGACGCGGGCAACTTGAGGAGCCTTGACTGCACTGGAAAGGTGGTTGTTGTTGAAGTTGCTGTTGTTGCCGGGGTTGTTGTTGAGGGGACACTCCCTGATATAGTGTCCTGCCTTGCCACACTTGAAGCAGGCGTTCCCCCGTTTTGCGTCATCCGCAATGGGGCGCTGGTGGTAAAATCCTTCACGAGGGTATCCATCTTTCTTGGGCTGATTCCCAGTGGTCTGAGGGTTTGGGGTCGGGTTGCTGGGCTGCCAGGTACGGGGCTTGGAAGAAGTCCCTTCTTGGTGGTTCTTGCGGGGCTCAAACTTTCTCTTGTGGGAGTCGTAAATAGTACGGTGCTCCTTCTCTGAGATTAGCGTTGTGTTGATCATGGCCTCGAAATCTTGGAACTGCAGTACACTGAGCTGGGTCTTGATTGCCTGGTGCATTCCCTGGAGAAATCTGTCCTTCTTCTTTTCTTCAGTGTGGGTGTCGTCGGGGGCATAACGGGCGAGATTGTTGAACTTGGTGAGGTACTCGCTGATAGACTGGTTACCTTGGGTGAGTGCCAAGAATTCTTGTTGCTTCATCTTTATGACACTGGAGGGTATGTATGCCTTGCGGAAGGCTTCTTGAAATTCTGTCCAGGTTGCTGGGGGTCCATCTCCTCTTGCAGTCTTCTGGTTGTCCCACCAAACATTGGCCGGGCCATCAAGATAGTGGGTGGAGAAGAGTACTTTGTCCAGCTCGTCAACGCGAGCAAGCTCTAGCTTCTTTTCCATGGTGCGGAGCCAATCATCGGCTTCAAGCGGGTCATCCGCAAATGAGAACTTGGGTGGCTTGGTGCGTTGGAAATCTTGCAATTTGGAGTGACCAGGGCGTGGAGCATTTTGGGCTTGCATATAGGTTCCAAACTCCCTCATGATCTGTGTCAAGTGCTGGCTATGGCGCTCATCCATCATCATCATAATTTGACTCGGACTTGGTTCCTGAACTGGCGGTGGAGGAGGTGACTGAGGTGGCGCAGGATCTTCGCCAGCCTGTCGTGCGGAGCGACGAACTGGTGTTCCTTGACTACCACTTGCACCATTATTGGGCCTCATCCTGAACGGTTGAACGTGGGGGCGGGTACCATGAGCATTCACTTGGGGAAGTGTAACATCCAAGAAAAAACAAATGGAAACCAGGTTTGGCAACACATGGGAAAAGAGTGGCATCCAAGAAAAACCAAATGTGACCAAGGGTTGGTAAAGACAACAAGCATGGTGTTATACAACGGTTGGCGGGGTTACACGGTTCTAGCTACTCGCCAAGTTACACTGGATGCAAGATAAAAGATACAAGCTACACGATACATAAAGCGAGGTACGAATCTACCACTACATTATTCGAGCGTACGATAAAGCGGAAAGGTAAGATACACTAGGCGATGCGATCTCTGAGCGTCTAGAACTCCATCTCGAGGGGCGTCGCTGGGGAAATGGTGTCGATGTCCTCCCTCGCGGTGCTGTAGTCGGGTGAAGCGCGGTCATCTCCGGAGTCTCCAGAGCGAGGGGGTGGGTCGGCACGGACGCGACGACGATGGCGGGCTCGTGTCTCGGAGGTACGGACGCGACGATACTGAGTTCGTGCCCCGGAGGTACGAAAGGGGACGAAACATGAGGAGTGGCGAGGGGTGCTGCTGGGAGCGCAAAAAGACGGCGGCGGGACGCGAGGAACAGGAGTGGGAACAAGTGCTCTCCGGATCTGGTCAAGGGAGCTGTGGGCGAAGGTGAGAGAACGAGGTGGGTGGCGAGAGGATTTAGCTCCAGCTTGCTCGGGTCATCTCGGCCATAGCCACGTTGGCGCGAAGTGAGGCAAGCTGGGCAAGAGTAACGTGGAGATACTGGTGGAGAAGGTTGGTGTACTGAAGGTGAGCGGTGAGAGCTGAGCGGGGGTCACCTGGGCTGGGAAAAAGAACATCCCCATTTTCCAAGTCCAACCTCGGAAAGTAGACGTAGCGGGTACTCTGCCTCATGACGGGGTCGTACGTGCGGAGGAAGATGATGGCATCTGCTGCAGCCTCCTGGATAGCTCGGGTCACCTGAGTAGTGACACCGGAAGTGATGTCGTGGATGATCTCGTTGGACACCGTTTCGGGGTGCAAGTGGACGGTGGCGGTGAACACGGTAGCGGACCCGTTGAGATGGTGGTAGAACACGCGGTAGATAGGAGGGGGTGAGCTTGGGTAGAGGTGTTCCCAAACTTCACAGAGAAACTGCGGAAAACCGGGAACGTGCACGGCGGAAGTTTCTACGAAAAACTCGGTCGTCATCTGTATCAGGGACAGAAGCCAAAAAGGGTGAGCGTTAACGTTAAAACACAAACAAGTAGAGAAACAGTCAAAAAGCAGGCAACGTAAAAGTTCTATACTAAGTCGTCCGTAGAACTAGGGTATCCTACAGGCAGTTTGGCTCTGATACCAAGCTCTGTGGCACCCCGATCCTGATGATCGGATTACCCCATATACCAGTCCCAGAAACACTGGATATACGACAACTTGATACACAGAAACATAACCAAATATTATTATGGTTCCGAAGGGTACAGCATTACAACAAGGGTGAGGCTTCAACGGTCGCGCAACAGGCGCACACAACGGTATGTACATTATTCTTCTAAGGATGAGCCTCGATCAGAGAATGGCAGCGGATACGTAGAGATGGCAGCGGATACGTAGACAGTAGCGTGGCAACGGCGGGCTTTATTCCACAAGGTTCTGCCTGGAATACGGGTTCCTAGTTCTCGTACAGCGGGTACTCAGCGACGGGTGCAGCAGGGTCTGGCCACATGAAAAGCCAGGTAAGTACATGGAATGTACTCGCAAGACATTAGCCCAAAAACAAACAAGGTCTACCTATATGGCATGGCATAAGTTCAGAAGGTAGCATGGCATCAGTTTGGGTTTAGAAGTGCGAGTCCAAGCTAAACGGTTGGACATAACTTACCGACTTACCTTTGTAGGGAAGTTTCGTGGTTGCTGGAATGAGATCACGTTTCTCATCCAACCACATCTAGGCTTTCAAGCCTCTAGCCAACTCTGGCTACATTCTAGCCAACTATGGCTTTTACTCTAGCCAACTCTGGCTGTCATTCCAGCCAACTCTGGCTATCATTTTCCAGCCAACTCTGGCTTTAGGGTTGGGTTTCACATTCATTATTTCTCCATATTCGACAGGACTGATTCATAGCGTGACTTGACCCAAACAACTTCCTATAACCCAGGGACAAGGCTAGACATCCAGATTTACACTCTCGAGAGGTTGCAACTTTTATCCACACGCTGAAGTCTAGGCTTGTACCGCCGGTACCGAAGTACTAGAACCGACCATGGCGGACAGCACAAACCCATACTTCCACAGTCGTTTACTCTACCAAGACCCTCCCTGTATAGCCACCGACATAATTCTATGCCTTATGCAGAAGTGAATCCGGCACGTCCCCAACCCATGAGCGACGCCTAGCTCCGGAACCTTCGCAAGACTAGCCCCGACCAACTATGGTAACCGACTAGACTTGCCAAAAAGGTGGCATCAAAGGAGGCGGATAAAATACCCGGCCATGGTCCGCCCACACGGACGACGCATGGTTGTGCTGGTTGTGTTTGGTGAGTGGCACTATGTGACTCAATCTAGTCGAGGGAGGTGATTATCTTCTTAGTCATTTTGTTTGATTACAGACATCAACATTAACAAAGTAACACAAGGTAACCACATGATAATATCAGCAACAAATAAGCATATCCATCTGCATGTAACAAAGTTCAAGTATAGCAAAATAAAACGTCAACCGGAAGACTACGGCGGCGAACCCGCCGACCAGCGCCTTCTCGTTCGACAAAAATAAAAGAAACGTCAACCGGATGACTGTGGCAGCGATTCCGCTGGCAAGCGCCTTCTCGTTTGACAAAATAAAAGGGTGTTGCGATGATCCACAGTAATATATAAATAAGTGCGGCAATATTAAAATGCAACATGGCATATGATATGCAACATCATTCAATTAAACAAGCAAGCAATTTTCTAGAGTTCGACCAAGCTTGAGATTAGGTTAATGGCTTGCCTTCAGCAGAGGGGTAGGGTTCGGGTTCGACTGCAACTTCGTTGGAGAAGTTTGGATCTATTTAAAGAATAAAACGGTATTAAAACTCTTCCTACGGCATCGAACAAACGATCAAGCAAATTAACTCCAAATGAAATACTTTTGATGTCATTTGACGGACATTTTGAAAACAAAGCCATCCCAAAAGGATTCATATTTTTTTGACAATTTTTGAGAGAGATATGAATTTTCAAAGTTTCTGCCATTTATTTAAACAGAAAAACAGAAAATAGAAAAACCTTTGGGAAAAGTTTAAAATCCTGATAGTGGGTCCCACTAGTCAGTGACATTGTGCTGAAACGTTATTCTCTGGAAATAAAAGAAAACGTACTGTTCGCCGGCAGCGAGCTCTCCGGTGAGCTCTCCTGGTGGCTAGGGGGCACGGGAGGCGAGGGAGAAGAGGCGGGAGGGCTCGGGGAGGCGATGCGCAGATCCCGGCCGCACTTGCGCTTGCTGGGGAAGTCCAGGGGGAGAGGAGCTTGAACGACAGCGGCGGCGGCGATCTGTCGAGGATGGACCCGACGATTCCGGCCACGGCTTGCTCCGGCGAGGGTGGCTACGGGGTCGCCATGGTTTAGGGAGGCTGTGGCTAGGAGGGATTGGTCAGGGGAACAACTACGGCGAGGAATTTGAGCGGAGGCCGTGCGGCGGCGTCGAGCTCGAATCCGTCGCTCCGGTGAGCTAGGGGCTTGGATACTGCGGTGGAGGAGGCTAGGGTGCTCGAGGGAGGTGGGATGGTGGTCTAGGTGCCGGGGAGGGCTATTTATAGCGGATTGAAGTGGTACCGATAATTGGCGCACGGTGGTGGAGTTCACTGCTCGCCGTCGCTGTGCTGCGCGGCGTGTCGTGGCTCCAGTGGCGTCTGTGGGCGTCCTAGAGCATCACGAGCACACAGGAGGGGGAGGGGAGGCACGGGGGAGGGCAGTGGCTTTGTTGCTGTGCACGGCAGTGGCGATGCAGCTCCGGCGGTGCGTCGTCTTGCTGCTTCGCGGCTTGTGGCGAGGAGGGGAGGTGCGACGCGTGCTGGTGCGTGGTCGTGGAGGTGCTGTGGAGCAAGGGGGCACGGGGGAAGCAGTGGAGGTGCGGCGCGGTGGCGTCGACAGGTGGCGGCCACAGGGCGCCGCGGCGCGTCGCCGTGCGTTTGGAGGCTAGCGGTGGAAGGGTTGCCGGCGTCGGGGAGGAGTTGGAGCGGCCTGGGGGAGGTGGAGGTGGACTGGGGAGGCACGGGGAGCGGCTGGGGGGCCGTGTGCTCGCCGGCGACATCTGGCGCGCTCTGTGCACGGGGATGCCAGGGGTGATCACGTTCAAAGACATGCCGACACCGGCATTAGGCCATATCTCGCGAACCACTTAACCAAAATGAGTGAGGTTTGTTTTGCCGTGCGCCAAATGATATAAGCTCCAACTTCTCTGACTAGTGTTTTGCCAAATTCTAAAGTTGGTCTATAGGATATCTTGGAAAATCAGTTCTGGCCAAAAGGAGAAATGTTGTTTTGATGAAGTAAATCAAATGTAAATGGGTTCATAAAATTCCCTGAGGTGTGTGTGTCCATTGTGGTTGTGTCTAGGGCCTTGCCTCACCAGAAAGAAATTCTTTAACTTGCTTTTGAAAATAAAGAAGAAAAAGGGCAGAAACTAAAGTGGGGAGTTACTCCAAAATTTTGTAAACAAGGTATCAAATATTTTTGTATATTTAGGCTACATATTGCCTAGGGGTCATCCCCTAATTTTGGCAGAATTTTTGGAAAGATCTTTAGGGTACTTCCTTTGTAAAGTCACAATAAAGGAATTTTGGTAATTAAAATAAAGGAAAATATAGAAATAACATTTTTGGGTGAAATGAGCCAGCAACATGTTCACCAAGTGGGAGGGAATCCAAAACATAAGATCCCAAACTTGGACAAGGTTTCGTAAATGGTCGGGAATTTTTAAAAGGCAACAAAATCAAGGGATCATTAAATCCCAAATCTCAAGAATAAATTTTTAAAGAAATTTTTTGAAAAGGCCAAATTTCAGGATGTTACATTAGGCATAACAGAAATACTAGCACCAAGATCACATAAAGCATTGCAATCAAAATCATTCAACTTCATTTTAATGATGGGCTCCCAACCATCTTCTAACTTCCTAGGGATAGAAGCTTCATGTTTTAATTTCTCTTCCCTAATTTGCATGAGAGCATTAGTAATATGTTTAGTAAAAGCCATGTTTATAGCACTAGCATTAGGACTTATAGCTAGCTTTTGCAAGAACTTAATTACTTCAGAAATATTGCAACCATCAAAATCAAAGTCATTATTATCAAAAGTAATAGGACCATTGTCTCCCACATCTCGAAATATTTCAGCACTTTTATCAGGAACAGTTTCAGTGTTTTCAGGCAATTTTAAACGTTTTGCAACAGAAGTAGAGACATTGCCAACACCAATTACTTTACCATTGATAGTTGGAGGTTTGTTAACACTTGAGTTTATAGCATTTTCACTAGTAGTAATAGTATAAACTCTAGCAATACTATTCTGTTTAGCAATTTCATCCTCTCTTGCCCACCTAGCATGTAAATCAGCTAACATCCTCACATTATTATCAATTTTAACTTGAATAGCATTGAGAGTTTTGCTCTCTTTAACATCATGAGGCATAGTTTTAATTTTTAACAAATCAACATCAAGAGCAAGACTATCAACTTTAGAGGCAAGAACATCAATTTTCCCAAACTTTTCCTCAACAGATTTATTGAAAGCAGTTGGTGTACTAATAAAATCCTTAAGCATGACTTCAAGATCAGAGGGTACACTCTTATTATTGTTGTAGGAATTACCATAAGAATTAACATAACCATTGCCACTATTAAAAGGATAGGGCTTATAATTGTTACTACCAAAATTATTCCTGTAAGCATTGTTGTTGAAGTTATTATTTTTAATGAAGTTCACATCAACATGCTCTTCTTGAGCAACCAAAGAAGCTAAAGGAACATTATTTGGATCAACATGCATTTTCCATTTGTAAGCATAGACATAATAGTATCAATCTTATCACTCAAGGAAGAGGTTTTTTCAACAGAATTTACCTTCTTACCTTGTGGAGCTCTTTCGGTGTGCCATTCAGAATAATTTATCATCATATCATCAAGAAGCTTTGTTGCAGCACCCAAAGTCATGGACATAAAAGTACCTCCAGAGGCCGAATCCAATAGGTTTCTTGAAGAAAAATTTAGTCCTGCATAAAAGGTTTGGATGATCATCCAAGCAGTCAGTCCATGGGTGGGACAATTCTTTACCAATGATTTCATTCTCTCCCAAGCTTGAGCAACATGCTCATTATCAAATTGTTTGAAATTCATAATGCTACTTCTCAAAGATATAATCTTAGCAGGAGGATAATATTTTCCTATGAAAGCATTTTTGCATTTACTCCATGAATCAATACTATTTCTAGTCAAAGATAGCAACCATTCTTTAGCACGTCCTCTCAAAGAGAAAGGAAAAAGTTTCAGTTTAATAATATCACCATCTACATCCTTATACTTTTGCATCTCACAAAGTTCAACAAAATTATTAAGGTGAGCAGCAGCATCATCAGTACTAACACCAGAGAATTGCTCTTTCATAACAAGATTTAAAAGTGCAGGTTTAATTTCATAGAATTCTGCGTTAGAAGCAGGTGGAGCAATAGGTGTACTAATGAAATCATTGTTGTTCGTGCTAGTGAAATCACACAACTTAGTGTTCTCAGGGGTACTCATTTTAGCAAAATTAAAACAAAACAGAAAGATAACAACTTGAAAATAAAAGTAACTAATTTTTTTGTGTTTTTGATAAATAAAGCAAACAAGACTAAATAAAAATAAACTAAGCAAGACAATAACAAAGTAAAGCGATTGGAAGCGTGAAACTCCCCTTGTAGAAATCCTCTTGCTCCCCGGCAACGGCGCCAGAAAATATGCTTGATTGCGTGGATCACACGTTCGTTGGGAGACCCCAAGAGGAAGGTATGATGCAGTGTAGCAGCAGTTTCCCTCAGTATGAAACCAAGGTTTAATCGAACCAGTAGGAGCAAGAAATCACTTCTGAAGGTTGTCAGTGGCGCGCTGACGTGGAACCTGCACACAACACAATCAAACTACTTTGCCCCAACGAAACAGTGAGGTTGTCAATCTCACCGGCTTGCTGAAAACAAAGGATTAAACGTATGGTGTGGAAAACAGTAGTAAATTGCAGAGAATGAAAAGGAACAGTGTTTGCAGTTGGTTGTATTATCAGTGTAAAAGAATGGACCGGGGTCCACAGTTCACTAGTGGTGTCTCTCCATAAAAGATAACTAACATGCTGGGTGAACAAATTACAGCTGGGCAATTGACAAAATATTGAGCGCATGACAATGCATATATGACATGATGATTACTATGATATTCATGTGGGCATTACGACAAAATACATAGACCGTTATCCAACAGCGTCTATGACTAATAATCCACCGCCAGGTTGTCATACCGAGTTCCCCGTTGGTATTAAGTTGCAAGCAACGGATAATTGCATTAAGTAATGTGCGTAATGTAAACAAATGCATTAGACCTAACGGCGCACCCTTAAGCTAAGCATCGGTTATTTTATCCCTAGTGGCAACATCACATCCACAATCTTAGAAGTTATTGTCACTCTCCCAGATTACCGGAGGCATGAACCCACTATCTAGCATAAATACTCACTCTTGGAGTTACAAGCATCTACTTGGCCAAAGCATCTACTAGTAACGGAAAGCATGCAAGATCATAAATAACATATAAGATAGATTGATAATCAACTTGACATAGTATTCAATATTCATCGGATCCCAGCAAACACAACATGTAGCATTACAATAAGATGATCTTGATCATGATAGGCAGCTCACAAGATCTAAACATGATAGCATAAAGTGGAGAGACAACCATCTAGCTACTGCCATGGACCCGTAGTCCAAGGATGAACTACTCACGCATCACTCCGGAGGCAGGCATGGTGATGTAGAGCCCTCCGGTGATGATTCCCCTCTCCGGCAGGGTGCCGGGAAGAGCTTCTGAACCCTCCCGAGCTAGGGTTGACGGCGGCGGCGTCTCTGGAACTTTTCGTGGATAATGGCTCGGGTATTTAGGGTTTTCGCGTCGGGAAGAATAAATAGGCGAAAGGGCGGCGGCTGCGGAGCCACGAGGGCCCCACACCACCCCACGGCGTGGCGGGGGGCCACGTGGCCCCATGGTGTGGGTGCCACGTGGCCCTCCTCCGTCTCTCCTCTGGACTCCGTCTTCGTGTTGGAAAAATAGGAGGTTCTGTCCAAGTTTCGTCCAATTCCGAGAATATTTCCAGACTAGCTTTTCTGGAATACAAAAACAGCAGAAAACAGGAACTGGCACTGTGGCATCTTGTTAATAGGTTAGTCCCAGAAAATGCATAAAAATGCTATGAAGTGTATATAAAACATGTAACAATTGGTATAATATCAACATGAAACATCAGAAATTATAGATACGTTTGAGACGTATCATGAGGCTGGTGTAGTCGATGCACATGCGCCATGTGTTGTTCTTCTTGAGCACCAGGACTGGGTTGGCCAGCCAGTCCGGGTGGTACACTTCCATGATGAAGCCGGCTTCAAGCAGCCGGGCGATCTCCTCTCCTATTATTCTCTTTTCTCCTCTCCGAAACGGCGGAGAGGCTGCTTGACCGGTTTAGCATCCGGCTTTACATGAAGCGAGTGCTTAGCGAGCCCCCTCGGCACACCCAGCATGTCCATGGAGGACCATGCGAAGATGTCCCGATTCTCACGGAGGAACTCGATGAGCTCGCTTTCCTATTTGCTGCTGAGGGTGCCGCCGATGGTGAGGAACTTCTCGTTGGGCTTGCTTGCCTCAAGCAGTATCTTCTTGCTATCCTTCTGGGCTTGGAATTGGACTTCGCCCGACTGCTTCTTCACACCTGGGATTTCCGGGTGCTCGGCGGCAATCGCACGCTTGATTTCCTTGAATTCCTCGGCCGCGGCTAACGACTCGGCCAGCTTCGAGCCAGCTGAGGCACAAGCCATGGAGCGCTTATAATCGCCGGCTACGGTGATGATCCCGTGGGGACCTGGCAGCTTCATCTTGAGATAGCCGTAGTGGGGGACCGCCATGAACGGAGCGAGAGCCGGGCGGCCCAGGATGGTGTGGTAGGGGCTGCTGTGGTTTACCACCTCGAACCAGACGCTTTCGCGGCGGAAGTTGTGCTCGTCTCCGAAAATGACGTTCAGCCGGATGGTTCCGATTGGAGCGCAGGATGGCCCTGACACGATGCCGTGGAAAAGCGTCCGGCTGGGGAGCAGCTGGGACTCGTGGATGCCCAGTTTGTCGGCGGTGTCCTTGTATAGGATGTTGACGCTGCTTCCTCCGTCGATGAGCACACGGGAGAAGGTGGCGGTGAATTCCTTGTCGGTGACGATGGTTGGGTCGAGAAGTAGGCTATAGCCTCCGCGTGTCGGCATGACGTCCGGGTGGTCCGCGGGGCCGAAAGTGATGTGCTGGATGGCGCAATGCATGAGCTGCCGGACAGCGGGGACGACGGCGTTCACCTCTGTGACCCACAGCTGTTGGCTGCGCTTGTCGTTGCGCTCGATGACGGAGATGATGTAGGCGGCCACCTTGTTGGGGTATGCGTCGCGAGATCCGCCGGCTGCGGCAGGCGGCTGCCTTGGGCGCTCGTTGCGCTGATTGTTGTTGCAGATGTTGACACCGCCTTGAGGAGGGGGAGGGACAGGTGGTGGAGGCGGTAGTCCGTCTCCACGCTGCAGGTGGAGGGTCCAGCTGCAGCGAGCCGTCGTGTGGTTGGCCGGCTTGCCGTTGATGTTGTGGTATCGGTATGGGCCGTTCATCATATCCTCAAACAGGTAGGCGGGCTATGCCCACGCGCGATCGTCTGGCTTATTCCACTGGCGAGGGTTCTGGCTGCCTCCTTCATTGGTAGCCGGTTGGTTGGACTCATCCGCGTTCACCTCGCGATTCTTGTAGCGCCCATCGAATGCGCCGCCCCTCTTCCTACTATCGCGGTTGTCGCAGAAGTTCCGATTGTCTCTATTGCCGCGGTAGTCGCGGTTGCCTCGGTTGTCGATGTTGCTCGGGCAGGCTTGGTCCCTCGCAACCGGCTTTTCTTGTGGCTTGCCGATCCCGTCCGCTGGGATTGGCATCCTCATCGCGGAGTCGGCCCTGGCGTACTTGTCCGCCGTGGCCATCAGCTCTGCCATGGTTTGCGGATCGTCCAGGAGCAGCCGGTGCTTAAGCATGGTGTTGTCTCTGCAGCCGTTGATGAAGAAGCCGACTGCTAGGATCTCGTGCGCCCCTTCACAGGTGTTGCGCAGGCTTGACCATCTCGTGAGGTAGTCACGGTTGGATTCCGTCTTGCCCTGGACGCAGAGGGCTAGCTGGCGCGGGTGACCCGGACGCTTGTACGTGCTGGAGAAGTTCCTGACGAACACCTCCTAGAAGTCCAGCCAGCAGTTGATGAAGTTGGGCGGGAGGCTGTTGAGCCACGTGCGTGCTGAGTCCTTCAGCATGAGCGGCACATAGCGCACCGCCATGCGCTTGTTGCCGCCTGCGATGCCGACAGCAGTGATGTAGTCGGATAGCCAGTCCTGGGGCTTCATGCTCCCATCGTACTTGGGTGTGTCGCGCGGGAGGGTGAAGCCTCGCGGGAAAGACTCCCTTGCGATGTGAGGCCCGAAGCACCTGTGCGCCTCGCCTTACTCCTCTTCGAGCCAGCGGGATTCATCCAACGTGTTGATGCGGTCGCGGAGGTCCTGGCCGGCTGCTGGCCGTGATCTCCCAGCCGGTCATGAACATTTCCTCTGCCGCCTCGGGGAGCCGGGGCGTTGTTGCAGTACTTCGGGCCGTCTCTGGCAGTCGGCTGATCGTTATAGTTCTGGCCACCGCCCGCGGCCGGCTGATTGTTGCGGTGCTGGGCGCCATATGCGGCCTGTTGGTGGTAGTTCTGTCTGCCGCCTGCGGCCGGCTGGTTGTTGCGATTCGGCCCGGAGTTGATGCTACGCGCCCGATTTCCGCCCGGCTGGGGGGCGGCTTGCTGGGGTGGGATATGTCGCGAGGAAGCTTGGCGTTCATGCCTCGGGGCGCCGGGTGCTGGTGCGGCAGGCGGGGGGGGGAGGAGGCGCCGTGTTCATCGCGGACGCGGCCTGGTTCTGGCGGAACTGGTGGTCAGCGGTGACGAGGAGGTCCTGGACGCGTTGCTGCTGCGCGCGCAGCTTGTCTCCTTCTAGGCCTGGTAGTTCTGCTGGAGCCGCCCGTGCGGCCTTCATGTTCTTCACGGGGGAGCTGTAGACGGGGCGACGCGTTGTGGGCGCGCCGGCCGGGGCAGCCGGCTCGGCTGCTGTAGCCGGTTCTCCTGCCATGTCGTCGGCGAGGTAGTGTCGAACGTTTCCCCGCTGATGGGGTTCGACTGGGACGGGGGTGAAGCCATGAGCATAGTTGTACTCACGGATCTGAGCTTCCGTGCGGCGGTGAGCTGCAGCGACGCCATGTGCGCTGCTGAGGAGGTGCTGCCGTGCTTGCTCGAGGAGGATGGCGGCTTGCTCGGGGTCTGCACCGGCGTCGATGGGCGTGATCAGGCCCTGGAGCATGGCCTGAACGGAGTCGACGGGGACTTGGGTTGCTGGACGCTCCCGGCGTCGGAGACCATGACTTCCTTGGGGAGGCGGTCGATGCAGGGCTGGATGCTGGCGGGGTACTCGGGCGCGACGGCGATGTAGACGCGATGCTTGCCGAAATGCACGACTGAGCCATCCTCGGGGAAGGCGGAGCCAGCGAAGCAGGATGCGTTGTCGTCGACGAAGTCGATGGAGCCGAACGTTGAGACGAGTCCGGAGGCGACTCGTTCGCCGAGACGGTTGTAGGATCCCGTACGGAATGTGACCCCGAACGCTGCTATCAGCCCCACGGTGGGCGCCAAATGACGTGGTATCGGACTCGGCATATGCCACGGGGTGGCTAAGATAGGTGTGGGAGTAGCAAACTGCAGCGCGGGCACCCGCAGGGATTGCGCCGGAGCGCTAAGACGCGAAGTAACCATGTTCGAAGCCCTCCCGACGGAGGTAACACTCCTACTCCTGCACGATCTCTCTGATATCGGTGGACAAAGTACATGGTTGCTCCTCGAGCTGTTCGCAGAGCTCTCCATGGCTCTTGTTCTAGCTAACTCTCGGAGGTGGGGAAGGAGCTGGTTTCGGATCTTGACCCTCTCTACTTGGGCACCCGGACAGCCTTATATAGGCCTAGCTGTCCGGCTTACAGACGGGGCCGGCTACCGTACCAGTCGGCCAACGTGGTCTACAGGAGTTTTCAATCATGACGTCGCCGGGGTACAGTACCTCCGTCCTACTGGACCAATGGGGCTTCGCTGACCCTGCGTGGAGTCCCGTCGGTGTCCTTGGCGGCGTAGGAGACGTCAGGCTAGTCCTCGCTTTAGCCCATGCCTGGGCTGCGTGGAGGGCTAGCCGCAACGACACCGACGTCTGCGCGGTACGGCGGACTCTTCTCGTGATGTCCCATCGTGTACTAGGCGGCGCCCCTTGTCTTCTTCTTCTCGTCGTAAGCGGTTGGCAGCCGGCCACCCGGCTGCGGGCTACCTCGGTTGACTTCGGTCGTATAAGGCGGCGTCCTTGTCGTCGTCTGGCTGTCTTCGAGAATCGTGATGATGGTGAGCCTGCAGTGCTTCTTTCGCCCATGCCGGCTTGGAGCGCACGGCAAGCTAGGCGGAGGCCGGCTGCCTTGGAGCAGGCGGACTCGGCCGAGCCGGGCAGTCGGAGGCGGCCGAGCGGAAGGTTTGTAGTACTTGACTTTGCGTTTGCACAGGATCTTTTGTGGGTCTTTGGGCACCCGGGTTTTATCCCCAAGACAACAGCAACAAATGCTAATGGGGGAATAAGAAAGGATGAACAAAGAAGAGAACCACACAAGAACTCCAAGATCTGGATCCACGAAGTTCCCCTCACTTAGAGGAGAGATGGATCGGTGGAATTGTAGATCTAGATCTCCTCTTTCTTTTCCCTCAAAGATATGCAAAAATAATGGGATGGATTGAGAGGTGGGCAAGCTTTCCAAGGTCAACAATGGCAGGAGAGAGAGGGAAAACGTGCTTGACTGTAGGTTGAAGAAGGGGAGGGGTATTTATAGCCCCTCCCACAAAAATAGCCGTTACAACCACTAAAACCCGATATTCCGGTCCTTCTGGAAATATCCGGAGGTTGCGCGCTCAGGTCCTTAGCCGTTTTCGCGTCCAGCAAATTTGCGAGTCGGATATTCCGGTCCAAAACTGAATCGAAATATCCGGTTGTCTGAAAACTAACAGCAGAAACAGCAAAACGAAAACTGCAATATCTTTTTCATCCGGACTCCGATTTCGATGATGTTGGGCTCGTTGGAATCGCAACGAAGAGCCCTTCAAGATTATGCAGAGAAACATCATAGTACATAATGTGAGGAGGAAGCCACAAGGAGATAGTTTGACCTCTCTTAGAAAAGGCAAACCGGTAAAACTTCCAACTTCAAAAAGACAACAAGATATTCATAAGAAATCCGTTTTTGATGAACTAGAGCTTGGTATGGAGATGAACACAAGATCTAAATTCTCACATGGATAAAAGCCAAATAAGAACCAAGAAAGATGATATGCCAATTATGCAAAGGTTTGAGCTCTCCACAAAGGTGCGATCAAGTTACTCACTTGAGAGCCCCTCTTGATAGTACGCCGTCTATCCTATAACCCGGTCTCCCACTGACTCCATGAGAACAATAAAATAGAAGCCCTATCCAGATCATACCTTTGCCTTGCGCATTCCACTTGAGCTAGATGATGATGATCTTGACTCCCTCAAGTTGGAACACCTTTCTTGATTGTGCTTGCTAGCATATGCTTGATGAAGACTTCTCCAAATACCTCCCCATGCTCCAATATGGGAGAGCCTTGCTAAGCTCCGTCTTCATGAATCCACTTGCACTTTGTCTTCTTCTCTTGATATATGATGGCTTGGAGATAAACATGAATGTTCACGCAATCTTCTTTTCCAAGCCATGCTTGCAATAAGCTTAACTCTAGATGACCATTCTTCATATAAACCCTTGAATAGAACCTTGATCATCATATAATCTTCTAGAGTCCAACACATGAACTCCAAACTTTTCCCATGGACAAGATCTATAAGGATCTCTCAATGAAAACATTAGTCCATAGAGATTGTCATTAATTAGCAAAACCACACGTGAGGACATATGCAATTTCAACAGTAGGGATATATATTTGACCCTTCTTCATTTGTGTTCGTGGCGTATCCCCATTGGTTAGATTCCACAGTATCTTGGGGGGCACGGTGGGTTTTCGCGTTGCCATTGGTTGTCGCGTATGTTCACTGTACACGTGTTGATATACACCATCCCATCTTGTCTCTTCTTTCCACCCTCCCCATTTTCTTCCTGATGATTTGCTTCTTATTTTGCTTCCGCCTGCGTGGAGGATATGCTGGATTTGTTTCCTTTTTGCCGGCGCCGGCTGTTGTTCAAACACGAACGATCTCTTGTCATGTGTGTTAATGTGTTTCTTTTTTGTTCTTGCATCCCCCATTTTCTTTGGATTGTCGCAGTTTTCTTCTCGGTGCCACTAGTAGAAAAAGGCTTATAGGTGAAATGTTATCTGTGGCGCACAGACTTGTGTGTGCGCCACGGATAATCTCTCCCCTTCCTCGGATGGCCTCGGCCAACTTACCTGTGGCGCACCACCTTCTCTGTGTGCCACAGGTATTTACCTGTGGCACACAGAGAAGGTGGTGCGCCACAGGTAAGTTGGCCGAGACACCACCAATTTCTCGCGGGAGGAGAGAAATTAGCTGTGGCGCGCGCGTATTTTTGTGCGCCATAGGTAAAAAAGGGGAGAGAGTACCTGTGGCGCACACGAGACCGTGCGCCACAGGTAACAAGGAGGAGAGAGATTACCTGTGGCGCACAGAAGTGGTGTGCGCCACAGGTAATTGGCGCCAGATATTTTCAAAATCTTGAAAAGAGGGGAGAGAGTACCTGTGGCGCACCCATTTCTGTGTGCCACAGGTAAAAAAATACCTATGGCACACAGATAAATCTGTGCACCACAGGTAACAACCAGGCCCACCACCGGTACCGCACATTTCTTCTTCTCTCTCCCCTTACTCTAGCTTATCCTCTTCCTCATCTCTCTCCACCGCACACCGCATGCACGCACACATGCCTCCTCTAGATCCCCTTTCTCTCTCATCTGGTCAAACCACCACACCACGGCCTCCACCGTGTCTTCCTCACCCGACCTCTTCCTCCTCCTACTAGCCTCCTGCCCTCACCCTCGCTCGCCGCCATGGCCGGCCTGCTCCGCGCCCAGCTCGTCTTCCTCGGCCTCCCCGCGCCCAGCTCGTCTTTCTCGACCTCCCGCGCCACGGAACGCCAATCCATGGTGGAGGCGCCCTTTCCAGCCGCGCGCGAGGTCCGTGCGGCACAGATAGCCTACCCCGTGCGCCACATCTCTGGCGCACGGGCCTGTGCGCCACAACCTTTCTTCGCTATTTTAGTTGTTTCATATGTGTCTTTTATTTTCTTATTTTTCTTTTGTTTTTTGTTTACTGTCCCTGGTTGTAGGTGGCAGTAATTTTTTACCGTATGCTTACGTAAGCCGACGTTTTGTGGATCCGTCGTGTTGTGGATCAGGCGTGTTGTCGATCCGGCGAGTTGTGGATCCGATTTGTTATGGATCAGACGTGGTGTGGACCTGACGTGTTGGGGATCCGACAGAATGACCGTACGGTGGGTTTATGTTTTGGTTATATTTTTTTGGTGTAGGCCGTGGTTTGTTTCCCTGTCCAATCCGTTTGTTACATCTTTGCTTGCCTTTTTGCTTTTTTTAATATGCCTTGTACCGAGTTTGCTTGCTTTTCTTGTGTTATGTTTAGGGGTTCTTATATGGGCAGTGCTGAGCGTCTCCCGGAGGATTTGGGGCAAAAATCCTCCGCCTCCCCCGGTTGACACGTGTCCCTTTGACCCTTTCCGATCTGGGCCACACGTACGGTTCCGTTACGAACGCACGCGCACGCCGCGCCTCCCTCCGCAAAATCCTGGAAAAATTCCCCACACCTCTACGACGCTCCACGGGACCATGGCCCGTTGCTCGAAGCAGACAGCCGTCGCCCGAGAACCCTGCTGGTTGTAGCGCCGGCGCGCCACATCCAACCACGCCCGGCAGCAAAATCACCAACCACTTGTAGTAGCACCACAAGCCCCTGGGAGCACCACCACTAGCCGCTTGTAGCAACACCGCCTAATGTTGGTAGCAACGCCGATCGTCGCCGGTAGCACCTGCAGCAGCGCCGGCCCACATGGTTGGTAGCACCACCATAGACCCCTGGGAGCAGCACTGCCGGCCGCCGGTAGCAACGCCACCCAAGGTTGGTAGCAACATGGCCGGCCGCTGGTAGCACAACTGCTTGCCGCCGGTAGCACTGCCACTGACCGTTGGGAGCACCACGGCCTGCCGCTTGCAGCACCCCCAGCCACTATCCTCGCAGCTCCCCGTTGCAGCACGCTGTTGCGCCGGTCGCCGCCGTCCGAACTCGCCGTGGTCATTGTTGTAAACTTGTAATAGTACGGAGGCAGCAAGTGATTGTAGAAAGGAGAGATTTGGGAGTGGTGATGTGTGGCCACGACCACGACGGCGCTAGATGGTGAATACGGCGGCGGCGCTGAAAGGTCGAGATGGCGGCTGTGCTAGATTTGCTGGTTCTGCCATGGAAATACGATGGGGAGAAAAGCAGAGCAGAAGAGAGCGACGCGAGGGGATAAGGCTGTCGTGATGGGAGAGAGGACGTGCGGCCAGGAGTTGATAGCGACGTGGTGGCGGGGCCCAACCACCTATGACCTGGTGTCGCAAGGAGCGGAGACGCGTGCGCGCACGTGTCGACCCGGAGGATCGATCCTCCGGGGGAATACAAGCGTTTCCCTTCTTATATTGCCGTTCCTTCCCTTGATTTTCTAAGCAGTTTCACTTTCATGTCGCTTTTGTATTATTTTGTTCCTTTCGCGATTTGTTATGTTATTTTATTTTAATATTTGTGATTTTATTTCATTTTGCGTCCTAATTTTTCCTTGTTTTTCTTACATATTTCTTTCATTGGTAACTTTGTTTGTTTGCACGTCGCGGGCTTACCGGTTTCTCGGTTTTCCGGTTAAGGTCAATTCCATTGAGATCAGGTTGCACTATGTTTGCGTCTTTTCTCTATGTTCTTTGTTCATGTTGCTACCCGTGTGGTTGATCCGTGTTCTTTAGTTGTTTTTTCTTTTACCGCGTCGTAGTTTTTTACTGGTCCTTCCTTCCCTTGATTTTGAAGGGGCGTTGTTTTCCTCTCTCTTTTGTATTTGTTTTTATGTTCCGTTAGCAGCTTATTTTGTTATTTTATTTCTATATGCACCAGTTTACTTTCATTTTGGATGTTGTTATTTAATTTCGCCATATTTCTTACTTTTTCCCCGTTTTCCGGTTGAAATTACCCACCATGCCACTGGTAGGAGAACTATGGCGATAAATTCCGGCCGAACGATGCCGCACAAAATCCACAGTTTTATCGTGGTTTCAGCTAAACAAGTTTCAGTTTTGTCACAGTTGTCAGCTCACAGCAGGTTTTTCATAGCATATTTTCTGAAATCCACAGCTGAACCAAACACACCCTAAGTGGCTTTACCGGTTCATGTTGGTGGATCTTTTTTTTTTTGCCCTTTATGATTTACTCACCCGGCCAATTGTGAACGCGGTGCTGCTGCTATCTCCACTGAAGTTAGCGCAGTAGCTTAATTTCAGTTTGTTGACTTCCGAGAAACAGTTGCTTATGTCCCTATTTTGCGACCTAGCAGTGCCCAATGATACGGATAGGAATAGAAGAACACCGTATTTGCTCATGTTGTTCGATGGACTGAAGGAATTATGTTGTCGTTACTATCGTTTCTCTTGTGTTGGGAACTTATAGTTTTTGGGAGCTCTGGGTCTTTGCTTCGGTGATATGTGTGTGGTGGACTGGTGGTTGATTAGACTCTGGAATTTTTTTGGCCGACATTAGGAGCTTTATAAAAAAAATAACGAGACCGGAGTGGGACTCCATCCCGACTTTGTCATCTATACCTAATAATAAAAACATTAAGGTTTCTTGTGGTACGTCATTTTTTTTTCCGATTTTGCCCTCCCACAAATCACATATTTACCCACCACTGCACCCATAAGTCATAATACCGGTTCGTTTTTTTTCCCGATTTTACCCTCCCACGAATCACATATTTACCCACCACTGCCACCCATAAGTCATAATACCGGTTCGTTTTTTTTTTCGTACGCTGCTCTTCCTGACCGGCCCAGCCCATCAACGAACAAAGCCCACCTCCACCTCTGGCAGCCAACGAACAAAGTAATCAAGCTCGTCGTTTCAGAAAAAAAAACCAACGAACAAAGTACTCCAGCTCGTCGATCCAAAAAAAAAAAAAGACTCCAGCTCGATCCCCTCTCGATCTGCTCTCCCTCGATCTCTCTCCGATCTGATTCAATACATTAGGGAAATCACATTTACAAGAAAATCGAATCGAAGAAAAAAAAACACCGAATTTAGTAGCGACAAGAAAACGAATGGAGCCGATTCATCTGTCGGTGCCTACTCTGAATCACAAACAGTGCTCAGATTCTAAATCAATGGGGACGCGACGGACATCACAAAATCGGAAATCCCCATTACCATGGATGGCGCCGACCTCATCACCGCGGATGGCTGACGGATTCCGGCGGGGCGAGCTTGTGGGGGACGCTGGTGTGGAGATACCTGCCCCACAGCGGGTTGCATACTTGCATGGGAGGACGGGGCGCCGTCGACGCGCGCTTGCAGCCAGCTTCTCGCCATCCTTGCAGCCAGCTCCACCATCAGTTCGCGACTGCTGCCGCAAAAAAACAGAAACAAGAGAAGATATGTAACGGGCAATGGATCTTAAGCATCATGAATGTATTGCTACCCAACAGGAACAAAATAACGGGCAATGGAGTAGAACACAGGAAGGAGAGAGACGACAGCATTGGGCCCAGCTCCGGAAGAGTGGAGAGCAAATTCATGTTGAGAGGGTGGAGGACCTCGTTTGCGGCAGGGGGTCCAGCTCTTCTTACGCAGTGTCGGGAGAAAAAATGGCTAGCAAGAGCTAGAAAAAAAGATAGATATCTCGACGAGATTGATTTATGTGCCTCTGCATCTGTGTCTTGTCTGCTGATCAGAGCTCGAGCGTGCAGGTCCAAAACTAGCTAAAAAAATTGACACTTTAATGCTACTTCAAATGGAAACAATTATACAACAAAACGCAGAGTATACTCAAACTTAAAATGGTTGGCATATTTTACATCTGTTGCAACGTATATGCACTTTGAAGCGGCGAACTAATGCTAGGTTAAACGGTGGATCTGCTTTGGGGCAAAATTTGGTCGTTCATGTGTTTTTATCCAAAAATTGATGATTTGATTTCTTTTTCTCTCCCGTTGCAACGCACGGGCACGTTTCCTAGTTAAGATAGAAGTGAGGACTCGAACCCGAGAACTGGCCCTTATGCGCATATGTACGGCTATCACTAGTCCACGGAAGAGTTCTCGATTAGGCGCTTTATGATTGAAGCCTCTGTAGTTAGATTTGGATGATGAGAGTGAGATCTTTATATTGGAGCTTATGTGGTTGTATTTCTTTTGTCCAGTTATATATTATATACCGGTGATATGATAAGATTTTGTACAGATCGACTGTGTTTGCTTAGTTATGGTTTCAGTCGCCATGTTGGCATTTCGTGATGTCACCGCAGCTTAGCAACAGGTTGCCTCTCCCTGTTGATCATGTGGTACAGCAGTTGTTCTTCGCGTCGGTGGAATTCCAGATCGGTGATGGGGCGATCAGTAATTTCTGGCATGTCCCTTGGCTGCTGCCGCGGCCCTTCAAAGTGGTCTGGCCAGAGCTATTCAAGCACTGCACCAAGCGTAGCTTATCGATCAAAGAGGCTATCTCAGAGAATAGATGGATCAAACACCTCAAGAGATCACTCTCCCCTCTTGCTGTCACGCAATTTACAGAGTTGTCGGAGACAATTCAATCTGTGCAGCTGACTGACAGTGTTCCTGACTCCCTGCGCTGGCGTTGGTCAAACTCGCCTTTTCTAGGTGCAATCGGCATATCTGATCCAATTTGAAGGCGAACACTCTCCTGACTGCCGGACACTGTTTGGGATTCTGATTATCCTTTGAATACAATTTTTCGCCTGGTTGGCCTCTCTGAATAGATGTCTCACCGCTGATAACATGCTGAGGCGAGGCTGGGACTGCGATCCCATATGCACGCTTGTCTGGTGAGCAATGAATCATGCCTGCATCTCTTCCTGCATTGCCCTTTTTCCTGCCAAGTTTGGGAGCTGGTTCAACAAAAGCTAGAGATCACCCTCACCCTGAAGCAGGCTGATATGCTGCTGATCTTAGCCAGTGGTGGTTCCATCAGGTTTCCATTCGATCCAAGAATGCGGCTAGATCTCCTAATGCGGTAATCACTTCGGTATGCTGGTCAATCTGGAAGGAGCGCAACGCCGCCCGCACTTTCAACAATCTTTGCTCTACGGTCGCTGAAGTTTTCAGCAAGCTGGTCGACGAGGCGGCGGTCTGGCATCATGCTGGCTGGAGCAAAATTGGGGCGCTGGGACGCCGACCACGCGAGACAAGAGCGCTGGGAGTTTTTGCTTTTGATGTCTAGTCTCTAGTCTTAAACTCTGTACAACTCTGTTCGTTCGTTTCTTCTAATCAAAAGAATACAGCGCTGCTGCTTTCGGCAAATCTAGGTTGACCAAGGTAGTTGCTCCGGTTTTTCACCAGTTTACCATGATTCCAAGAGCCGGACGAGAATGAATACCACACAGAAGTCTAGGGAAAGCAAAGAACGATCAATGTAGGAACAGACCTTTTGTGGTACCCTCAAATAAACTACAGCCGTTTATTTTCGTCCATCCAAGCGCTAAAAAAGTTCCTGCTACAATTGTCTACTTGTCTGTCAGGACCTGGCCCAATAAGGTAAGAGAGTGCTGGTCCTACATGTTCCTGCCACAATTGTCTACTTGTCTGTCGGTGCATAATGATTCTTGTGGTTGTTGTCTATTCGAATCAGTTACAACTGTACATTCATTTATGTGAGAAATGCAAAATATGTACCACATGTGACCTTTGCCTAGTTGAAATGGGAAGTTGAGAATTTCTCTGTCTTCATTTTTCACGAGCATTTGAAATATATACAACATGTGCCCTCTACCAAGTTGAAACGGGGAATTCAGTTTTTTATGTCTTTATTTTTGCGAGAAGTTCTAAAACAACATATATTTCTGAACTACTATTCTGAGACTGAACGCCAAATGGTTTATGTTGCTATGTATGCAAGCAAATCTAGTAATACGACAGAATTATATGGGAGTACAATGTTTCATTCAGTAAACTCAAATAGATAATAAGTTGACAGACAGTATTGCATTTGATGATGGTGTAAAAGTAAATCCACGGTGGAATAACTGAACATTACATTCAGTCATGTCAAAATACAGAAACCATCAAAAGGTTCAAGTATCATTCTCATTACAGCTCTTCACCACAATGTTGGCCCAGTGAAATCCAGGGTGTGCTGGGCCTGTCCTCTACGGCCCTCGACACTTGATGGCGAATTTTCGCTAAGAACCAAGCCTACGGCTTGGAGAGCCTCGCGAGGCGGATTGCCTCGCGAGGGCTTTTTAGGCAGCAGAGGCCTGCGGAGGCCCTCTCCACTGCTGCCCCCTCTTCAAGGAAATCTCCCCTGGAGAGAGGTCAACGCCGAATTCTCTACAGGGCATCCAAGCCCTCGTGGAGATCGCTTCGCTGCAAAGCAACCTCTGCAGAGCGCACATGGGCTCTGCAGCGGCCGCAGAGTGACGCGCGCCCCTGCGCGCGGTGACGACGACGCCGCAGTTGCCATTTTGGTGATTAAAGGGGTCAACAAAGCTGTGCCATCCGCACCGGACTACAAGGGTTTCCTCTTTGGTGATAAGGGGACCGGCCGGCGCTACACTCCACGGCCAACGTCACCGTGGGCACCCCCACGTTCCTCTGCGGCCCCAGCTGGCCGTCCTGTTACTCTGCTACAGGAGTCAGCTTTACGCCCATGGACCGCGTCCATGGACAACCGGGCTGCGGTGCACCGCTCTACCTTCTGCGCCACGTGACAGCCCTACCATAGTGCAAGCGCAGGGAGGGAGCACGGGGCGCCTATAAAAGGAGGACGAGCAGCACCGTAGCAAGGGATCGCATTCTCATTCCAGCATAGCCACTTACGCGCAAGGAAGAAGAAGACCACGCTTCCCTTCCTTGTGTACACCATTGCCAAAAGAGAGCCCTCGGCAAGCTCATTGTACTGTAACCTCTACAAGCAGTGCAATACAGACAAGCAGGAGTAGCGGTGTTACCTCCACACGAGGGCCGTGAACCTGGGTACGGGCTGGTGTTCATCTCTGTCGTGATGTCCCTCCACTTGCTCGACGAGCACCGTCGCCGTGCAGGTTGAGGGTTGTTTGACCAACGTGTTCAGCCCCTTACACGAACTCTCTTCGTGAGCTTGACTATCCCTGTTTCGTGGGAGTCATTCTCCGACAATTGGCGCGCCAGGTAGGGGGCTGAGGCGCGTCTTCAACCTTCATCGACCTCTGCACCATGGCGGACACTCGCGCAGCTCGCGCCACCCGGCGGGCATCAGGCAGGGCAACCACCGAGCCCGCTGCCAACACCACCAACCCTCGCGGCCGTCCCCGCGCCAGCCGTGCCACGGGGCGCAACACCGCTGAACCGCGGTGGAGCACCCCGAGGACGACGACGGCCACCACGACGACCGCTTCGACGACGACGTCGACCACGGGCACGGCGAGGACGCTGAGTCCTCGCATCCGTCCCAGCGCCACAGCGCCTCCACTCTTGGGCGTCCAGCGCCCAGCCCAAACACCGCGCTGCTCATGGCCGCGGAACTCTTCCGCTACCGCCCCACAGCTGAGGCGCACGACAACTGGCTCGGCCGCCTCCAGCACCTCGTCGACATTGCGGCGGCACCGCGCGCTGCTCCTGCGGCGTCGCGCTCTCTGGTGCACCACAACTCCGGACGCGCTGGAACCACCGCGCATGGCGCACCTCCGCCGCCGCCTCCGCCGCCGCCTCCGCCGGTCCACCTCCACGCGGCGCACAAGGCCGCATCCCACGCGTCTTCGCCGCGCGATTGTCAAATCGTGCAGCGGACACCCCCAGACGCGCGGGTGGAAATGGAGCGCCAGAAGGACCTCCAGAAGCGCATCGTCGAGGAAATCGGCCAAGCAGGGCGACAGAACCGCCGTGCTCTTCAGGGTGGCATCGCCTCGTACGCCACAGGTTGCGCGGCCTTCACCCGCAACCTGCGTCGCGTCGTCTGGCCACAGAAGTTCAGGCCTGACCTACCCAAGGGCTACGACGGCACGAACAACCCCATCGAGTTCTTGCAGCTCTACACCACCTCCATCCAAGCTGCGGGGGGAGACGACAAGGTCATGGCCAACTGGTTCTCCCACGCTCTCAAGGATTCCGCCTTGTCGTGGCTCCTGAACCTTCCCGAGGATTCCATTGACTCGTGGGAGGAGCTCTGCCAGCAGTTCGTTGCGAACTTCAAGGGCACGTACGAGCGCGCCCTCACCTACAACGACCTGCGAGCTGTGCGCCAGAAGCCTGGCGAGACCCTCCGCAGGTACATCCAGCGCTTCAGCCAAGTCCGCAACAAGATCCCGAACATCCCGGACTCGCACGTCATTGCGGCCTTCAGAGAGGGCGTCACCAACCACAGGATGCTCGAGAAGCTCGGCATCCATGATACCCTCTCCTCCGTGGTGAAGCTCTTCGACATCGCAGACAAATGCGCCAAGGCAGAGAAGGGCTCCTCTTCGTCAAGGTGGGCTCGACAGACGACCCTGTCGAGGGATCCAAGACCCAGAAGAGGCGTGACGAGATAAAGCGCAAGCCTACCGCAGTCCTGGCAGCTGAACCCGACGCCAAGCATGTTCGCGAGGACTCTCCAGAGGCTGGCGAGAAAAAGGTGGACAACCGCCCGTTCTGCATCTACCACAACAGGCGCGGCCATGCGACGGAGAACTGCTATGACCTCAAGCAGCTGAGCAAGAAGCGTGAGCAAGAAGAAGGCAGCGGTGGCCGCGGCAGAGGCCGTGGTTACCGCAAAGGTGGACGCAAGGGCAACTTCCAGAGGCCTCAGGGAACTCAGGCGAATGCCGCCGAGAAAAACAACAATCTGCCCGACGAAGAGCCTGGAGGCTACCAGGCCCCCAAGGGTGCCATGGCATGCATCCTCGGCGGATCCCAGGCGCCCAAGTCGAACAACCAGTTCAAGCAGTTCGCTCGCGAGCTCAACGCAGCGCTTCCCGGGGTCGAGACGTCCCGCCCCCTCAAGTGGTCCCAGTACACCATCGCCTTCGACGCCAAAGATCACCCCAAGTCTACAAAGACTGTGGGCACCCTCCCGTTGGTGTGCACCCCCACCATCAACAACATCGCCGTCGGCAAGACGCTCATTGATGGGGGTGCAGGCCTAAACGTCATCTCTGTCGAGACCTTCGAGACGCTTCAAGTGCCCTACGAGTGGCTCATGCCCTCCAGGCCCTTCACCGGGGTCACCAGCGGCTCAATCTCGCCTCTGGGGCAAGTGAGGCTCGCGGTCACTTTTGGCACGCAGGAGAACTACCGCACCGAGCTAATTGACTTCGACGTCGCGCACATTGGCCTGCCCTACAACGCCATCCTCGGCTACCCCGCCCTCGCGAAGTTCATGGCCGTCACGCACCACGCCTACAACATGGTCAAGATCCCTGGCAGCGGTGGCACCATCACCATACGTGGTCACGTACAGGACGCCACGCGCGCTGTCGAGATCGCCTACAAGGCCGCTGCCATGGCATTCCCCGCTGACGAGGACATGGAGCCTCTCGAGAGGCCCAAGAAGAAGAAACAACTGTTCACTCAAGAGCAAGCATCTACAAAGAAGGTGTCGCTGAGCACCAGCGGCTCGGGGGCTGAGGGCTCGGGGGCTAGCGTCACCATAGGCGCTGGCTTGCCTCCCAAATAGGAAAGCGCGCTCGTCGCCTTCCTTCGGGCAAATTCTGACATGTTCGCATGGACTCCGTCAGAAATGTCCGGTGTACCAAGGGAGGTGATCGAGCACCACTTAGCCGTGTGTCCAGACGCACGCCCTGTAAAGCAAAAGCGCGGAAACAAGCCCCCGAGAAGCAAGCGTTCATCATCAAAGAAGTAGAGAAGCTGAAAGCAGCAGACATCATTCGAGAAGTTGCCCACCCCACTTGGCTCTCCAACGGTGTGGTTGTCCCAAAACCCAATGGAGGAGGCCGGCTCTGCATCGACTACACAGACGTAAACAAGGCCTGCCCCAAGGATCCATACCCCATGCCAAGGATAGACCAGATTGTGGACTCCACCGCCGGCTGTGATCTCCTCTGTTTCCTGGATGCCTTCTCAGGCTACCACCAGATCAAAATGGCCAAGGAAGACGAGGAGAAAACAGCATTTCTCACCCCTTGTGGTGTGTATTGCTACACTTGCATGCCCTTTGGCCTGAAAAATGCCGGCGCCACCTTCCAGAGGCTCATGAGGATCGCCTTGGGGGCTCAGATGGGAAGAAATGCAGAAGCTTATGTCGACGACATCGTGGTCAAGTCTCGCGAGGGAGACACTCTCTTGAAGGATCTCGAGGAAACCTTTGCCAGCCTGCGCAAGGTGAACATCAAGTTAAACCCCGCCAAGTGCGTCTTCGGGGTGCCTTCAGGCAAGCTCCTCGGGTTCCTCGTGTCCCACCGCGGCATAGAAGCAAACCCTGACAAGATCAAGGCTATAGAAGACATGCAGCCACCTCGCCGCCTCAAGGACATGCAGCGCCTAGCAGGATGCATGGCCAGCTTAGGCCGCTTCATCTCCAAGTTCGGCGAGAGAGCCTTGCCATTTTTCAAGATCATGAAGAAATCCGGCACCTTCAAGTGGACTCCAGAGGCCGACAAAGCATTTGAGGACTTGAAGAAATACTTGGCTAGCTCACCAGTCATGGTAGCCCCCAGGGCAGGCGAGCATCTGAAGCTGTACCTAGCAGCCACTCCACAAACTGCAAGCGCCGTCCTGGTGGTGGAAAGAGAAGAGCCAGTTCTCCCCAAGAAAAGCACTGCCACACCAAGTCCAGAACCTCCCGACGAGGGAACAGTCTCTCCAGACCCAGTGCCAGACCCACAGCCTCAAGTCGAGTCCACGAGCACCCTGCCGAGGCTCCTCCACAGGCAAACCTCGCCAAAGGTCCTGAGGAGCCTCTCGAGGGAGCCGACGCTGCCGCACCATCAACGACCCTCGTCGAGCATCCAGTCTACTTCGTCAGTACTGTACTGCGAGATGCTCGCGAGCGGTACCCAGTGCAGCAGAAGCTCCTCCTCGCGCTACTCATCGCCTCCAGGAAGCTGCGCCACTACTTCCAGGGCCACCCCATCACGGTGGTCACGTCCTTCCCCCTGGAGCAGATCCTGCGCAACCCCAACGCTACTGACCGCGTCGCAGGATGGAACATTGAGCTGCAGCCATTCAACTTGCGCTTCGACACCACAAGAGTCATAAAAGGGAGAGCGCTGGCGGATTTCGTCGCCGAGTGGACAGACCCAACTCCTGAAGAGCCTCGCGAAGAAGAAACCGCGTCATCGGGAGATACAATGCCAAGCCACTGGACCATGCACTTCGATGGAGCTTTCGCCTGCCGCAATGGTGGGGCTGGCGTTGTCTTAACCTCACCAAAAGGTGACAAGCTCTACTACGCCATCCAGCTGTGCTTCACAATAGACAAGATCTCCAACAACATCGCCGAGTACGAGGGCCTCCTCGCCGGGCTCAGAGCCGCAATCGCCCTTGGCGTCAAGCACTTACTCATAAAGGGCCCAGCTCCTGGTTAACTTCTCCAACAAGAGCTACACGCCTAAAGACGACCACATGGCCGCCTACCTTGAAGAGGTCCGCAAGCTCGAGAAGCACTTCAGGGGCATGGAGCTCATGCACATCCCGCGAAAGGAGAACCAGAGGCAGATGACATCGCCAAGCGAGCATCACGAAGGCAGGCCCAGCCGGCCGGCGTCTTTGAAGAGAGACTCTCCAAGGCGTCCATAAAGCAGCCACAAGCAGCAGACGAAGCACTCCCACCACCTCCTGTAGGTGGGGCACCCAACTGCGGTCCATCCTCAGGGGAGCGTCTGCTGCTGGCTATGGTGCATCAAGAGACAGGCTGGGTTGACGAACTCAAAGACTACCTGCTGAAGGGAGTCCTTCCTGAAGAAGACGCGGAGGCAGAACGAGTGGCTCGACAAGCCAAGTCATACTACATCCTCGAGGGAGACCTGTACCGCAAGCGCCCAAATGGAATTGCACTCAAGTGCGTCCCCCCCGAGGAAGGCCGCATGCTGATCAGAGACATTCACAGTGGAGAGTGTGGCCACCATTCCTCTGCACGCACCCTGGCAGGCAAGGTCTTCAGGAGCGGTTTCTACTGGCCCCAAGTGCTTCAAGATGCCACCACCATCGTCCAGTCTTGCGATGCGTGCCAATTCCACGCCAAGCAAGTCCATCAGCCTGCACTGGGACTCCAAACCATCCCGCTCTCGTGGCCTTTCGCGGTCTGGGGCTAGACATCTTGGGACCCTTCCCGAGATCACAAGGGGGCTACCGCTTCCTCTTCGTGGCAGTCGACAAGTTCACCAAGTGGGCAGAGGTTGAAGCAGTGCGCAGCATACCGGCCAGGGCAGCAGTAAAATTCATCAGAGGCCTGGTCTGCCGCTTTGGTGTGCCTAATCGCATCATCACCGACAATGGCTCACAATTCACCAGCGGCATCTTCAGGGCCTACTGCGAGAGCCTCGGCACCAAGCTCTGCTTCGCCTCGGTGGCTCACCCACAGAGCAACGGCCAAGCCGAGCGAGCAAATGCTGAGGTCCTCAAGGGCCTCAAGACAAGAAGCTTCAATCGCCTGAAGGGCTACGGCAAGGGCTGGATAGACGAACTCCCGTCCGTGCTCTGGTCCATCCGCACGAACCCCACGAAGCCCACTGGTGAGACGCCATTTGCCCTCGTGTATGGAGCTGAAGCAGTCCTCCCCACAGAGATCAAGCATGGATCCGCACGGGTCCTTGCCTTCAACGAGGACGATCAAGCAGACCTCCACAGCGACGACCTGCTACTCCTTGACGGGTTGCGCCGCCGTGCCGCCCTCAGGGCAGCCAAGTACCAGCAAGACCTGCGACGCTACCACAGCCGCCACATACGTCCGCGCACTCTCGAGACAGGCGACCTCGTCCTCAGGAGAATCCTCTCCAGGGAAGGTCTCCACAAGCTCTCGCCAATGTGGGAAGGCCCCTACAGGGTCTCACACATCGCCAGGCCTGGCGCGGTACGCCTCGAAACGGAGGACGGCATCCGGTCAAGAATCCATGGAACATCGCGCATCTACGCAAGTTCTACCCGTGATCATAGTCACGCCAGACATTTTTTGTCTCTAGAGGGAAGCACACAACTTCACCTCCAAGCTTCACAAAAGCTTCTCCTCCCGAGGGCCAGCCCCTCTGAGCTCTCCTGATTACGTGCCGCCGCAGGCCGTGAAGAGTCTCAGCCACTGAATGTGGTCCCCATGCCTCGACATGGAAAACTTTATCTTGGTAACACCAAGTGTAATGAACCAATTCGTTTCTCAATGAAACATTGCGCTGAGGCGCCGCTATGTAATATTTTGGTGGTGAGTTTTACTTTTCATCATCTTAGTTCATTTCGCGCTCATATTCTTCCCCATGCGCACCTCGCGAGCGGGGGCTGAGTACGGTGACTGTGCCTCAAGAGCACCCCAACAGCACCGCAAAATCCAAAGGATCCGAGCTCTAACACGTGAGCACGCTCTCACGCCTGTTACCTCCCAAAGAGCTCTGGCCCATGGGCTTGCTCCCAAAACACGCCACCTCACCAAAGGACCTTGGTACTTACTCTCCTCGCGAGATACCCATGAGGAAGCCTATAAGCGCGCATGAGTGTTTACTACCATGTGCCTGCTTTGGGTTTGCCTCTCTAACCAATACAGGGAACAAGAGTCCTCCCCAAGGTCGAGAAGTCACGCTCCGACCCCTAGAGGGAGCGCACCATCAGGGAAGCCAACGCCCTCTACGAGGCCAAAGTCTCGCCAAGCTAAGTCTAGCGCTCGCGCCCCTCAGGAGTTTTTCTCCCTCTCACGAGCACCTGTCGTCCCTCGAGCGGTTTTTTCTCTCTCACACTCCATGGAAGGGGGCCCTCGAGCACCGCGACTCGAGAGCCCTTACCTCTCCAAGCCTTAAACACCCCCCGGCCTTGCCGAGTCACGCTCCGGCATACCGCAGCGGCGGTGTCATAGCGCAAAGAGATGGGTCCTGACGACGTAGAGCGAAGAAAGACATGGAACAGGGATAAAAGGCCCATCGAGGGGCACACACACATTTGCATACGATCAAAGTATCTTACAAGCCAGAATGAATTAAAACAAGTCTTAAAACAAAGATAGTTGCGCGTCAAGCGCATCTTGTTGCAGGAGTGGCCTAGGCAGAGGGTTCACCATCGCCGTCCTCTTCAGCCTTCTCTTCTTCGGCGCCTTCATCCTCCTCAGCGGCCTGCTCCGCCTCAACCCTCTTGAAGCGGTCGACGTAATCGTTGACTTCTTCTCGAACCAAGTTGGAGAGCTCCCAGGCTTGGTCCCCTCGATGGGCTCGGTCACTGACTCGTAGTCGAAGCCGGGGTGAAGGCGCTGGAGGTTGGCGAAGACGCGATCGATCGCCACGTCAAGAGCTTGCGGCACTCCTCATCAACAACATCGCCAAGTTCCGCCACAGGGCCCTCGAGCGCGGTGAAGAGCTGATCGAAGTAGGCGAGGTATGTGGCGGCGTCAGCGTTCCCATGAGCGGGAACAGCAGGGGCATCCACTCCTAGCTGCCCCGCGAGAGTGTTCCCCCGGGTCACCAAGGATTGGAACATGCGCTCCCGCTGCTGCGTCAAGACATGTGCCGCCTGCACGCGATGCTCAGCCTCTTCAGGGCGCTCCACGACAGGGCCCACCTGAGCGGTCAACTCCTTCATGTCAGCCATCAAAGAGGCAAAGTTCTGCTCCGCGCGCGCCCGAGCCTCCGCGGCAGCCTGGAGCCTGGGTCTCTTCGTGAAGCGATCCTCTTGTTTCTTAGCCTTATCCGCGAAGTCCTTTCTACAGCTGTCGCGAAAGAGCTTCTCCTTCGTCGCAGACTCCTCCGCCATCTTCTCCTCCTTTTTGCGAAGGTTCTCGTTGGTCTGCACAAGGCGCTTCTGGTAGAACTCCTCGTCTTGAGTGACCTTGTTCTCACGGCTTCCAGGTGCTCCCGCTGCGCGGATTGATCCTTCTCGATCTGCTCAACCTGTTCTTCGCGTTTCCGCGCCTCGGTCTCGCGGGCGTCGAGCTCAACTCCGCGCTGCACGATCAAGTCTTCGCGAATGCTCAAGCTCTCACGGAATTTCTCCAAACTCTGCCGCACATTTTCCGACTCGGCAACGATCCCCGCCTCGCGATCTAGAAGCTCTTTGTGCTTGGCGGAGACTGCCGCCTCGCACGCCGCCAGCTCCTGGTGTTTGGCCTCGGTCTCTGCCTCGAGAGCCTCGCGCCTAGCACCCAGGTCCGCAAGGGTCTCCTCGACCTCGCGGACCACGCTGATGCGAATCTCCTCAGCAGAGCGCAGCGCTGCCTCGCGCTGCGCCTGGGCAGCTTCGTTCTTCGGCGGCAGTTCTCCACGGTCTCATGAAGACAAGCCCAGCCCCGCGCAAGCTCGGCGTCCTCCTCTGCCCTGGAGCGATCTTCCTCGGCAAGCTGGGCCTCTAGCCCGTCGAGAATTTCCCTCGCCGAGCGGAGGACTGCCCCACGGCAAGCTGCAACGGGGCGCCGCCCCCGCAGAACTAAGGCCCATGGCTCGCCGGAGGGCCTGGAAACGCCGACGCCTGCCGAGGATTCCGGAGCGTCCAGCCTCGGGCTCTGAGTGGCCTCAAGACGCGCCTGGGGGCTCTGGTGCGAGCCCCCCTCTTCGTCCACACAAGGGGCCTTCAGGGCGCTTTGATGAGAACCCCCCTCGCCTCCCGCGCTGGAGGCCTCCTGGGGGCTCGGGGCACCTTCACCATCAACCCCGTCATTCTTCTGCCCCTGGGGAGCGCTCTCCTCTCCAGGGACAGGGTGGGCCTTCTCAGCTGAGGCCGCCTCCCCAGCGGCCTCAGAGTCCGCTGTGGCCTCTCCAAGTTTCGTGCTCGGTGGGGGCGATGACGCGGTAGCCTCCTCCATTTCGACGTCGGTGCACGCTCCCGCGGACGCCCCTGTCACCGCGGCGCGCTCCTTCGCCGGCGGCGTGAACCTCGCCGCATCCACCTCCGGCGTCCCCTCCGGCCGCATGGGGGAGACGTCAGGCCGCATAGGTGGAGGCGTCGTCACCTCTGCCTCCCCCTCCTTCTCCTCGCAGTGTTCCTTTGCCTCAGGAGGCGGTGTCGCAGCCTCAGGAGAAGAAGCAGTGCCCTCGGGAGGCACCTCGTCGACTGTACACGCTGCAGACGCCGCTGCAGCACTGTACACGTTGCAGACGCCGCTGCAGCACTGGGGATTTCTCCAAGCCTCCGGAGTCTCCGCCGTTTTGGCACCTCGGGGTGCCTGGAGAAGCAAAAGCTCAAAAAATCCGCGAGGAGCCTACGCAAGAATAAGCTCAAACAGAGAAGGGAGTCGGTTCTTACCCAGATGTCTTGGCGCGGGAATCGACCCACACCGTGTTTGACGACCGCCACGGCCTCGGCGGCGTGGCCCCGGCGCCGGACCCGTCGAGAGCAACCTCGGCTTTCCTCTTGAGTGAAATGCCCGCTGGGCTCCCGGCGGCTCTGTCATGAATGGCCTTGGAGCGGGGCTCGCAGTGGCCTGATGAAGCTCCGTCGTCGTCGCTCTCCTCTTGCCCCTCAGCATGCCGCGAGGGAGCGACCACGAATTGGCTGCTGCTGCCTGAGGAGGCCTCGTGGGTCTCAACTTCAGGCGCCGCGCTCTTCGAGGTGCTCGAGTTCTCCGCTGAAGAGGCAGAGCCTCCCGAGGCAACCGGTTGCGCCTGCGTCGGATTCCACATGCGTTTCCGTCGTCTCCTCGTCGCCCTCAGCTGGCGCTCCCTGCGCCGCAGACTCGGTATCTTCGCGAGGCCCCACATGCCCCTTGGGCACCAGGCCCCACTGGTCGAACTTCGGCATCGTCTGCACGAGCGAGACGCGGCGCCCGAGGTCGATCCTGTGGAGCGGGATTGCCTTATCGCTAGGTTTGGGGATGTCTGGAGACGTGAAGAGAGTCTCCATGATGGTGCGCACCTCCTGCTGCGTGAAGAGGGTTGCGCTCAGGCGCATTTTGTCCCTCTGGTTGGAATACAGCCACATCGCGTCCGCGTGTCTCTGGAGCGGAGCAATGCGGCGCCTCACGAAGTCCTTGGCCACCATCTGCCCGGTGAGGCCTGCCTCGCGGAGGTCCTTCAAGCGCCTCACCACGGGGCTGAGTGCGGCTCCCTTGAGCGCCTTAGAAGACCAGCTCGCCCTCTTCATCGGAGGCGCTTCGGGCAGCTCGAAGAAGGCGCTTCGGCTCCCGAACTCCATGAGGAACCAGCGCTTGTGGAAGTCCTCTACTTTCGTCGTCACATTGGTCACAATGTTCTCGCCGTTCCGCGCTATGGGGATGTAGGTGCCCTTCATGCTATCGGTGATGCGGAAGGACACGCACCCTGACCGCTCCTTGTTCGCCGTGAACCGGAGCGCATAGAAGCTGCAGAAGAGGTCCACCGAGGGTGGAATGCCGATGTATGCCTCGCAGAGGTAGGCGAAGATGGCGAGGACGAGGATGGAGTTAGGATGGAGATGAAGAACCTGGATCTGGTAGCGCTCCAGAACCGCCAGGAAGAATTCGGAGAAAGGAGGAACGAGCCCGGCGAATAAGGCGTGCATGAAGATGGGGTAGAAGCCGCCGAAGGAGTTGTCCGCCGTCTTAAGCACCGTAGCGCCGTGCTCGTTGGTCGCTGAAGCTGCCATGTGACGCACCTTCTCCAGCTGCGCTTTCTTCTTGAAGCGGAAGCCGGTCAGAGCCGGCTCGAAGTCTCGGACCTGCTGCGTCGCGGCAGATTCGCTGCCCTGCGCCACGGCCTTGCCTTTCGAGGCCGCGGAGGCTTTCTTGGGCGCCATTGCCGCGGGATTGCGAAGAAGGAAGAGCGCCGGAGACACAGGAGCGCAGAAGTCAAGAGCGAGGAGACGGGCGCGCAAATGATGCAGTAACTGCTGCCTGAACTGGCGCTGCAGGCTTTATTCCCCTCAGAGCAGCTACCGAGACGTGGTGGGTCCCCCCACTACGCCTGTCATCTCCGAAGAAAACGTGTCGTCGCGGCGTAACTGCCCTACACGTGTCTCAGGCCAGCCGGACGCTTTGGGCCCATGACGATTCGCCTGCGTCCATTGGACTGCATCGTGCCCATCACGGGCCCGGGGGCTACTGTCGGCCCAGTGAAATCCAGGGTGTGCTGGGCCTGTCTTCTACGGCCCTCGACACTTGATGGCGAATTTTCGCTAAGGACCAAGCCTACGGCTTGGAGAGCCTCGCGAGGCGGATTGCCTCGCGAGGTCTTTTTAGGCAGCAGAGGCCTGCGGAGGCCCTCTCTAAGCCAGCAGAGGAATGTGTTGTCCTGCCTCTGTTTAGGTACTGGCTAAATGTTAAGTGATTAGGCGCTTTGCTGGCTTAGAGATGCCATGAACCAGAGTCTTGTCATCTCCCTTCATGGCAGTTCTAAGCCGCAAAGTGCAAAAAATTCTCCTGAAAAATCAACTTTGCTAGAATGATTCATGCCATACTAAGTTCAGCTGAGGCAACAAATGGTGAATACTATCGCCAACTCATGCTGAGCTGAATAGCTAGCTCCAATCAGTTCTCCCGTGGAGTTCATTGTTATCTTATTCTATGTTCCTGTTCTTTGATATCCTTGAGCAGGACATTAACCATTGTAGTCTTTTGTAGGGCTACGACCATCGCTCCCTACTCCCTAGGCTGGCGATAGATTCAGCTTCATCATCTTTCCTCTGTCATTTCAAGTTGTTCTGTGATTTTTTCACCCTGTAAATAAAGGTGAATGTTGCTGTTAGAAAAGCAAGTAAAATCAGTTGAACCAAATTTTATAATGCACAACACGAAATTATTAGTCTATGCTGCTGATCAACTTGTCAATTGGCACCAAAGCAGACTTTTGTCATTTGTGATTTTTTTTCTCAAAATCTTTTTTCACAGCAAATTGTAAAATAAGATGATGCTACTATTATCATTACCAACTAGATTGCTACACCTGTTCTTCATCACCATCTGATAGACAGAACCTTAACACTAATTGGATGTGTCCACGATTTCAACTACGGAATAACAAAAAATAATATGACTGACATGGGTATACATATTTAGTACCCTATCATGAGGGTACCTGGTGCACGTAACGACTAAGGCCCAATATCGAAGAGCCTACTCGAAGCCCAAGACAAGAGGCCCAAGAAGATGGAGTACCCTCCAAGACTAGACATAGGCATAGTCGGTTTAGGCTTTCCTTATGTGTAAACTAGGTCGGTTACAAACTCCCGAGACCCAGCCTATTTAAAGGCTGGGAGGGGTACCGATCTGGGAAGCCATACACGAACCACCAAAGCTCTTGCGAGATCATCAACTCGCCGGAGCTCCCTGTAATCGCATAATCCACAATCAATACCAGACAAGCAGGAAGTAGGGTCTTTACCTCCACCCGAGGGGCCTGAACCTGGGTAAATCTTTGCCTCTGCTTGTCAGCCGACGAAACTACCAGTACTACCACGTTCTCTCCCCATAATCTCAACCCTAGGTCCTTAACCATGGGATTTGATGAGGGTACACCTCGTCAATTGGCGCCGTCTGTGGGAAAGAATAGTGCTGGACTCGCGGTTTCTTCGGTTCCATCGGAAAACGGCGACTCGCCGATCGGATCTACAAACGGCAACTCGCCGGCTGCATCGACAAACCAGAACTCGCCGACTCAGGCGGCACACGGCAACTCGCCGGCTCACTCGACAAACGGCAACACGCCAGCTTCACCCGCAAAAAGCACATCGGATCCTCTGATGGATTTCGAGCCACACTCGCCAGGATTCCAGGAGGCCTTCTCCGATCTCGAGTCAGGTTTGGGTTTAACCGTTGGTTCGTTCAATTTTTTCGTCAACAAGCTTGGTGTGCAGGACTTGACGGATCCACGCCAACTCGCGACTTTCGCACCCGAGGCTCCATCGGCTGCGGCTCCTTCGACTGCGGATCTTTCCACTGCGTCCATACCATCATCGACCCTCCAAGCTTGTTCGTCTGCAACAACCATGTCCACACGAGAGATGCGCGAGCTCATTGAAGAGCTCCAGGGCGAGGAGGCCGAATCAGCATACCGCACAAACGATCCCGAGCTGGATCTCCCACTCGAGGATAGTTTCGACTGCGGGATCTCCCTCAGCGACTTCGACGACCTCGAAACTCATATCGACAACCACGTCGACTCCGAGATCTGCGCCAACAACAACCTCGACTTCGAGACTCATAACAACCTCGCCGACGCCGAGATGGGCATAGGCGACGAAGACGTCGACTGCGAGATCCGTCCAGACGAACCACTCGATGAACATACAGGCTCAGACATGAGCCTCGATGAAGATGTCGAGTCCATGACGGGACTCGAAAGTACATACATATGCCCTCGGGTCATACCCCAACAGGTCTATGTGGCCATCGCCGCAGAAACATCAGAAACTGCGGCCAGCGCAGGCCTACAGAATTCCCGTGCACAGTCACTATGCCGGACGGAGCCACAACCCTCACAATCACTGCTGAGATGGCAGCAAAAGCAGATAAAGTTATCAAGGAGTGCACAATGATGCCAGCAGACGCAACACAAGAAGAGATGTTGACCTTCCAGTACTTCAACTGGCAGGAGTCACTTCGACTGAAGCAGATAAGAGCCACACTCGAAGAACGCAAAAAGCAAGCTAGCTTGTCGAGTGTGCGCAGAAGACAGCTCTCCCTGAGCTCCACCGGGCGAGCAGACACAGGACGCAGATCAAGGTTGTCACACCTCTCGCCAGGCGAGAAGGCGGCACTCACCCGCAACTTAGGCAACTCCTTCATGACATACGACGAGGAAGGACTGCCGGTGCCCAAAACAGCAGCAGGTGCTCTCTACACCGCTGCAGCATACCTGGAGGCAATCAAGCCCCCAGCGGATGACCCCAACGCAAAACTACACCGCCAACAGATCAAATCACTCGCCTTAGCTGCAAAGGCCATACGCCAAGTTCCAAGAACTCCAGGTGGGAGTCGAGACCGTGCCCTAGTCGACGCACCTCGGGAAGAGCATAATCACAGTGGTCGTCGCCACCACTCGAAGGAAAGAAGCGGCTCGCGAAGGCGCAGGTCCAGGAGCAGATCACGCAGATCTTACAGTAGCGACTCATACTCTGATCGAGAGCCTGAGCCACATGGAGCTCTGTGCTTCACTCGACGCGTCCGCGAGACACGGATGCCCAAAGGATTCAAACTCACATCCGAACAGCCCAAGTACACGGGTCGACAGAACCTTCCGGGTGGCTGGAAGATTACAGGCTGGCAGTTGCGTGCCAGCGGGGCACCAACACTACAGCCATGCAGTACATACGACTCATGCTCGAAGGCACAGCTCGCGACTGGCTCAAGGCCCTACCCCCATCAACATACGACTCGTGGGATCACTTCCGCAGGGATTTCGTCAAAAACTTCGAGCCTCTATGTGAGCGCCCGAAAACATTCGAGGAGCTGCGGGCCTGCGTTCAGCGTTCAGACGAAACGTTGAGGTCATACATCAGACGATGGACTGAGATACGTAACTCAGTTGGAGTGGTTTCAGAAGATATGGCCATGGATGCTTTCGTCATGGGCCTCGCCAGGCGAGACTTCAAAGAAGCACTTGGCCGCCAAAAGCCAAAATCTGTAGCCCACCTCTTGCAGATCGCGACTGAGTGGGCAGATGGAGAGGATATGGCACGCACCACACGCGGGTCCTCACCCCGTGACAAACATGAGAATAGCAGTCGAAGCCATAGAGACTCGTACAGAGACGACCGAAGGCGCAAACGTTCAAAACGTCATTACGACGATGACAGACCCGAATTCATGGCGGCTGGGTTCTCCACACCCCGCAATGATCAGGACAGAAGCGACCGACGGTCGGAAGATCGGCGAGACAGTCGAGATGATCGTCGAGACAGCCAACGCAGTGATAGCTACAAGAGGAAGGATTGGCGCAAGTCACGGGCACAATCTGAGCGATCATTCGAAGAAAAGATGGACGCTGATTGCAGATTCCACCTGTACAAGGGGGACGATGGAAAACTGCGATCCAACCACTCGATGAGAAACTGCAGGGAGTTCGACCAAATGGCGACTGATTACGTAAATCGCAGAAAGGCAGCAGCCGCACAAGCACCTGCACCCGTGCCTCAGCCAAACAACGTGCCTGTTCTGATGGCACCACCTCCACCACCACAGCCTGCCCCAGGCGGAAATCTCGCGGGTGCCATACAGCCCGTGCCTCGGGTGGACGAACCACAGTACCCTCCGCCCCAAGGGCAGATGTACATGATACAGAAAGGTCGACCTTCCAACAGGGAGCAAAAACTTCGCACTCGACAGGTAAACATGGCGGTCATGTCACCTCCTGCGGTAACAGAATACTTGAAGGGAGCCGAAACTACAATAAGCTTCAGCAAAGAGGACCACCCTCCATCGGTTGTTCGACCAGGGCACTCTGCTCTGGTACTCGACGCGCAAATTGGAGGCTACGCCATGTCCAAGGTCTTCATGGATGGTGGGAGCGGCATAAACATCATCTTCGCAGATACGCTCCGCAAAATGAACAGGTCAGTCGAAAACCTGCCAAGATCTTCAAATACCTTCCACGGTATCGTTCCAGGGAAAGCAATAAGCCCAGAGGGCACCATACAACTCGACGTAACGTTCGGGGACAAGCACCACTTCAGGACAGAGTCGATTGAGTTCGAAGTGGTCGACTGGAAGTCACAATACCATGCTATACTTGGACGCCCGACGTTCGCTCGATTCATGGCGGTGCCACATTATGCATACCTCCAGCTGAAGATGCCTGGACCAAAAGGAGTAATCACAGTCAAGGGGAACTTCCAAAAGTCTGACTCTTGCGACCGAGAATTCAGCAAAATCTCTGAGATGTTTGGCATGGAAGCAACACTCGCCGATCTAGCGGTCTCCAACGATCGAACACTTATGCCAGAGCACAAAAAGGTGGCAGTCGACAGAGCATTCAGTGCCACCAACGACACAAGATCGCATCAGGTGCACCCGACTGACCCGACCAAGACAGTCAATGTCTCGTCGAGTCTGCCTATCGCATAGGAAAGCGCGCTCGTCGAATTCCTCCGTGAGAACTGGGATATATTTGCATGGTGTCCAGCAGACATGCCAGGTATTCCCAGGGAATTCGCCGAGCACTCTCTCCAGCTACTTCCAGGTGCTAAACCAGTCAAACAAACAATGCGCCGCATATCCGGCCCAAAAAGAACTGCAGTCGAAGCCGAAGTCGACAGGCTACTCGCAGCAGGATTCATCAGAGAGATCAAGAAATCACAATGGGTGGCCAACCCCGTACTTGTAGAGAAGAAGCATACAGACATCCTGCGGATGTGTGTAGATTTTACAGCACTCAATAAGTGCTGTCCAAAGGATCACTTTCCACTACCTCGAATCGACCAGATCGTCGACTCCACCGCCGGGTGCGCTCGCTTGTCCTTCCTGGATGCTTACTCGGGTTACCACCAGATAAGGATGAAGGAAGAGGATGAAGAAAAAACGGCGTTCATAACCCCACTCGGGGTCTACTGCTACACCACAATGCCTTTCGGGCTCAAAAACGCAGGCGCAACCTATCAGCGCATGATGCAAGATTGCCTCAAGAAGCAGATTGGGCGAAACGTCCAGGTCTATGTAGATGACATCGTCATCACCACAAGAGAAGAAAGCACGCTACTCGATGACTTGCGGAGACATTCGCAAACCTCAAACGCTTCCACATCAAGCTCAACCCGAAGAAGTGCACGTTCGGCGTGCCAGCCGGGCAACTCCTCGGGTATCTAGTCTCAGCTCGAGGAATCGAGGCGGACCCGGAGAAAATACAGGCCATCTTGACGATGCAAAGGCCTTCAAAGCTCCACGACGTGCAAAAGTTGGCGGGTAGAGTAGCAGCACTCAGTCGATTCATCAGCAAGCTAGGCGAAAAAGCACTCCCGTTCTATCGACTGATGAAGAAGGCAGATAAGTTCGAGTGGACGCCAGAAGCCGAAGCAGCCTTCACGGACCTCAAGCGAGTCCTCACAAGCCCTCCAATCCTCGTAGCACCAAGGGAACGCGAGCCACTATACCTATATGTCTCTGCAACTAATAGGGTGGTGAGCACTGTTCTTGTGGTCGAACGCAGAGAGGAGGGACACACCCAAAGCATACAACGTCCAGTCTATTACTTGAGTGAAGTGCTCTCCACATCAAAGCAGCGGTACCCGCACTATCAGAAGCTGGCATACGCCGTGTTCATGTCCTCAAGGAAGCTGACGCATTACTTCTCCGAGCACCCGATCACTGTAATCAGCACTTCAGGGATCGGGGACATCCTCACAAACCCCAATGCAACTGGGCGAGTAGCAAAATGGCTCATCGAGCTAGCACCAAGAGACATCAAGTATGATTACCCGAAGGCCATCAAAGCACAAGTTTACCCGACTTCCACACCGAGTGGATTGAAGCTCAGCTCCCAGGAGCACCAGATGTGTCCAATTCCTGGACCATGTACTTTGATGGCTCGAAGAAAAACGAAGGCGCAGGCGCAGGTGTCATCCTCATATCACCAAAAGGCGACAAGCTCCGCTACATCCTGCAAATGGGGTTCGAGTTCCCATCCAATAACGAAGCAGAATACGAGGCTCTGATCCATGGCATGAGGATGGCCAAAGCCTCGGGTGCACTCGACTGATGATCTACGGCGACTCGAATTTGGTGGTGCAGCAAACAATGAAGGCTTGTGACGCAATCGCAGATAACATGATCGCCTACCGTGACTGTACAACATCATGGAGGGCAGCTTCGAAGGCTGCGAGTTGCGGCACATAGGGCGTGAAAGCAATGAAGAAGCAGATAAGTTAGCCAACATTGGTGCGACCAAAGCACCAGTGCCACCTGGTGTCTTCTTCGAGCGCATCGAGCACAGATCAATCAAAAAGAAGCGGCAACTCCTGCACAGCCGCACCAGCCAAGAGCAAAACACCTAGCACAGAGGACCCACCAGTCGAGGTACTCCTCATCGAGCCAACTTGGACTCAACCCTTCCTCGCATACATACTCCGCGGCGAGGTACCCGAAGACTTCACAGAGTCAAGACGCGTCACTCGACGATCTAAAGCATACACTGTCATCAACGGTGAACTTTACAAACGCAGCATATCAGGTATGTTCCAGCGTTGCATAGCATTTGAAGATGGCCAAGCCATCCTTCGTGATATTCATGCAGGTACTTGCGGGCATCACGCCAGCAGTCGATCACTCGTAGCCAAAGCCTTTCGCGCAGGCTTCTACTGGCCCACAGCACTCAAAGACGCGGAGGACATAGTCAAAAGGTGCATCGGCTGCCAAAAATTCGCCACAAAGCCGCACGCACCCGCATCGGCGTTGAAGACAATACCATTGGCCTGGCCTTTCGCCCAGTGGGGGCTCGATATGGTTGGGCCACTCAAAAAATCCTCCCATGGAGGGCATACTCACCTTCTGGTGGCGGTCGACAAGTTCACCAAGTGGATTGAAGCAGTACCCATCACAAGTTCGACTGCCACTACAGCAGTCAATTTCATAAAATCCATCATATACCGCTTTGGTGTGCCAAGCAGCATCATCACGACAACGGTACAAACTTCACGGCTGAGGAATTCAAATCCTTCTGCAAAGAGCAAGATATCACGCTCAATTATGCATCTGTGGCGCACCCGCAATCAAACGGCCAAGTCGAAAAGGCCAATGGGCTTGTGACGAGTGGAATCAAGAAGCGCCTCCTGGTGCCACTCAAAAGGGCTGCGGGTGCTTGGGTAGAAGAGCTCCCGTCTGTGCTATGGAGCCTACGCACAACACCCAACGCCTCAACACAATTCACTCCATTCTTCATGGTCTACGGCGCAGAGGCAATCCTGCCATCAGACGTAAGGTTCAACGCACCAAGTCGAAGCATACAATGAAGAAGATGCAGATGAGCACTCGAAGATGCAGTCGACTTGCTCGAAGAAGCACGCAACACAGCGCTAGCACGTACAGCTGTCTACCAGCAAGATCTACGCAACTATCACAGCCGTCGACTGCGTACCAGGTCCTTCGAGGTGGGTGACTTGGTACTTCGACTGAAGCAGAAGAAGGTGCATAAACTTGCTTCTCCATGGGAAGGACCCTTCATCATCACCGAGGTCATAGGTGGTGGAGCATACAGACTGAAGCATGCGAAGACCGGCGAACTCTCCACAATCCTTGGAACGTTGCGCAGCTGCGCCGTTTCTATGCTTAGATTGCTCAGTCGCATAATGTAATAGGCTCATATGTCGGATGGCTGCAGGTTTCAGACGCGCTCTTTTCCTTACCAGGGTACCTAAGGGGACTGGAAGGTTTTTAATGAGGCGGCCTGCAGCCTAACATTCATAAATGGAATATAGTCAATAAATTCCTCATACTTTTCCTGCTTACTACTCGCATAGCTTATCAGCACAAAACTTAGCCACACCCGTATGCTCGGGGGCTGAGCTATCTCAAAACATAAAAGCTTTCGCTCCTTCAAACATAATAATTCAGCCACACTCGAATACTCGGGGGCTGGATCGTAACACTAAACACAAAGGAAAAAGTTGCTCAACCCCAATCAATCACTCGGGGGCTGAGCCTGCAGGCATAAGTTGAAGCTTCAACTCTCATAAAATTCATAACCTCACTCGAGCACTCGGGGGCTATGTAATTCATGATCTATGTAAACTGTTTTTCATAAACCCCACTCGATACACTCGGGGGCTGCATACATACAAGTGAACAAATATGTACTAAGTGGCAAATTTACACTCGGGGGCTGTTCCCTATACATAAATACCCTAATCTTCTGGTTCATCCTTTGCTGGAAGAACAGGGCCCATAAGTTGCGCTTGATAGCAATCAACCAATGTCCTCGCGTGATCGAATGTTTCGTCAAGGTTCGACTGGGACAAAGACGATCCAGGCACGGGTGGACGTAGCTGCAAATTTGGACGTTGACTTCGGAGATACGCCATGGTTGCGTTGGCACCGTCCACAAGCTTCTGGGTGATGAAGCCTCGAATGGAACCTGTTGACCGGAAGAGATCGAGCAACGCGTGGATTCCTTGAGGTTGTGGCCCAGTCGGAAAAACCATCTGGTTGATTCGACTGAAGGCCGACCTGCACAATTCAAGAAGCATAGTGCTCCGCCACACCCGATCTTGCAGAGTCGCAAGTATGCGTGCTCGGTGCTTGTCCAATCGAAAGTGCTGGCGGCCAGTCGTGGGTTCGTCAGTTGCCATGTTCAACTGCTCATCCACGCGAGCCTGCTCCGCCTGGAAATCTTGAACAAAACCTGCAACAACACAAGTTGGGTGAACAAAAAAGAACAGGCTGTGAACTCATAAGATCAAGGCAGTCATGCTTACACTCGAGCTGTCTGTTCACGATCTCCATCTCGCCAAGCACATACTCCTCCCGTTGGGTGGGTAAAGCAGGCCTTGCCCTCATCCTTTCCAGCTCGCTTCGGGCACTCGCCAGTTCCTGCTCCTGTTTCGCAAGTCGAGCCTTCATATAACGTATTACCGCGGCATCGTTTGACGCCTGAGCTCGAGATCGAGAAGGGGTATGATGCCGCGACGAACTGGATGAAGTGGCGGCTGGCCGTTTCTGTTCCAAGCATCATAAAAGTTTCATGAGAAACTAGTCACAAAGCTCAGACGAGCAACAACATACAGCTTTACAAACAGAATCATAACGAGGAGCATAAATTCATACAAAGGTAGCAAAAGCACATGCATACTCGCATGGTCATAAGTTTAATTACAAGACATCAAAGGCGCGGCTGCCCTACTTCTCAGACATTGACTCTGACCTAGCCCTACTCGCACGAGCGGCGACCTCTTCTGCCCGGCGCTCCATGGTGGCCATAAAAGTTTCAGCCAACTTTGCGGCTGGCTCGTTCAAATGCTTTAGGGACACCAATTTCCCGCCAGGCTTACGAGGAAAGCAGACAGAGCGGCTTCGAAGTCACCCTCTATCCCATGACCTAAAAGGAGTTTGAGGGTGGTCTCTGAGCCGCGTACCGTCAAAGCGCGAGCAAATTCGTCATAGTCGAAGTTCCCGGGCCCAGGACGTCTGCGAAGCCATCCACAGTCGAAGGAGGTTGGCTGGAGGGGAACACATCCTTGAACACGGCGCCGAGCGTGCTCGTAGATTTGGCGAGTGCGTCCTTGGCTTGGGTAGAGACGACGTCCAGGTCGCCGATTGCGCGGTCAAGGGACAAATCGACACCGGTTGATCTACAGGTGTCGATGCCCCAACAGCTCCTTCAAAAAAGCAGAAGTAACAAAAATGTTACATACTATTCAGTGGCAAAAGAAGTAGGCAAAAAGTGAAAGGCTCGACTCACCGCCTACGTCTCGGGTGAGGCTCGCCAGGCGCTCAGCATAATTCTTCTCGCGCAAAGCGGCGGAGTCCTTGGCATCATCCAAGGCCTTCTTCGACTCCTCGCGCTCCTTGGCGAGTGTCTCTTCTAACTCTTTAACCCGAGATTCAGCGTTTGCCTTGTCACCTGAGATAGATGGGCAGATGTCATTCACAATCGACAAGGCAAAGACTTACAGAAACCCAAGATACTTACGGGTGAGCTGCTCCATAACAGCGCGCAGATTATCCCTCTCCTGTTCAACCTGGACAAATGCTTTACCTGATTCCACCAGGTTGAGGTAGAAGGGCTGCACGCACACGAAAAACCACGGTCCAGAAGGAAGACTCGACAAAAAGACACTTACGTGTTCAATCCAAGGCGCGGGCTTGGCAGCAGAAGTTCCAATTTGCGGAGTCGATGTACTCGCAATATTGGCAGCCTCAATGGAAGTGGTCGTGGCTATTGTTTTCACAACCTCAGCCGCAACAGGAGAGGCTTCAGGCTGATCTGGAGTCGAGGCTCTCACGGTTGGAGGAGTTGGAGGTCGCACAGTCTCGGCACTACAAGTGACCGAAAGGCATACAACATAAGCAAAAGTACATAACTCACAAAAAATATTATTAAGTGCAAAAAGGAGCAAACCTGTGCTCTTCTTCATCCTCAGTGTCGAGCTCGTCAAAGTTTGGGCCTCCAAAAGGTAGCTGCCCACTCGACTGAGGAGGAGGAGGAGCCGAGCTCAAAGGACTCACGTCCAAGGGAGAGCAGCTGAGTTTCCATCATCCCTCACATCCGATTCCCTCGCGGGTGAGCTCGTGGAAGAAGACAAAACTTGGGCTGCCCGACGGCGCTTGCGAAGAGGAACCTCGCTAACATCCTCACTCACGGCAGGCTCCTTGCCTGTGCTTCCTCTACCCCTTCCTCTTCAACCTCTTCTGTGGGTGAAGTGGTAGCCGAAGGTAAAGGCGATTCATCCCCCCTTCGCTTCTACTGTCACCTCTGTTTCATAAGTTGGCCCATCTTCGGGAAGAGGAGGAAGAGTGGAGGTAGTCGAGTGGCCCTGCATACAAGATATAGCAGTCGAAAGTCAAAAAGATGCACAGAAGGATAACAAAAACAGAAGATCATATACTCGAAAGATTCACTAACCTCTGCAAAGGCTTTTCAGCCCCATAAGGATCGACTGGGCAGTCGACGTTGCAGGGCTCGCTCTGTTTAGTACTGGTGATGGACCGCACATGTGTCACCAGTTCACTCCTCGACAGCTCCTCCTTGCTCATTCGAGTGGAGTCGAGGGGACCTTCGTACTCCCACATTGGGTGGGCACGAGCGCGGAGTGGCCATACCCGCCTCTTCACAAAGGTGGCAATCAGATGCACACCCGTGATGCTGTTCAGGAGCCCTCCAATTGTCTCCAGCATAGGCGCTGCTTCCGCCACTTCTTCAGTCGAAAGCTCATGGTCCAGGCTTTCGTCCTAGCGGCTATACCAGCAGTCGAAAATGCTGGGGCCACATTTTGGTCCACTTGCACATAGAACCACCTCTTCCTCCACCCCTGCGCCGAGTCGACTGGCTTCAGGGCGAAGTACCGGGTGTCGCTGCGCACTTGGATCTGCAGGCCTCCGACTGGTAGGTTCGGCCACCTCGGTTGTTTGGCCGGACCATGAAGATGGACTTCCATAATGCCCAACTCGGAGCAACACCCAAAAAACACTCGCACAGCGTGATGAAACACGCAATGTGCAGAATACCGTTCGGGGTGAGATCATGGATCTGCACCCCGTAGGCAAAAAGCAAACCTCGCACAAAATCATGGAGGGGGAGCGAGAAACCCCTAGGCAAAAACTCCGCGAAACAGACGCGCTCGTTAGCGCGAGGCTCGGGAAGTACCTCCTTGGGCGAAGGTGCGCGGACGAGGAGTTGGTCGGAAGGTGGCAGCAATCCTTCCTCGCGCAGCTTGTCCAGCTGCGCATCCTTCAGGGTGGATTTCATCCAATCCCCATTGGTCTTCTTGAGGTCGACGGCGGCCGCAGATGTGCTAGCCGCAATCTTCTTCCCCTTCTTCGCCGCCGCATCGGGCGCGGCGGCAGCAGTCGAGGCGGAGCGCTTGTTGCCCGCTGCTTTCTTCATCGTCAACGAGCAGGTGGGAGAGCGCGCAAAGCTTTAGGCAAGCAATGGAGGCAGAGCGCGAGGAAGATGATGGAACAGGGGCGGCGCGCAGAGCAAATGGCAGGTAAAAAACAAATGCCAGCGCCGTTCCCCTATTTACCACAAGACAAAAGCAATCACAGCCATTCAGATCCAAATCGTGCGTTACGCACGCAATCTGACCGTACACGTGGCAAACGCGGAGGGCAACCGTCGCCGGCCACTCCGCCCACTACGCACGTAAAAAGAGGAGCCATCATCACGCTTGCGGAAAAAGTGGGCCCGTATAGTCAAATCAAGTCCAAACGGCACCGTCTTCGGTCAGCTCTGCACAAATGGGCCCACCTACGTGTCACGTCCCATCAATCGCAGCATAACGCACGCCACGCGTGTCAGAAATCGCAGTCGAAATAAACGTCATCCCTGACGTCATTGAAGCATCTGTTCAGAAAATACGTTCGAGTATGCTCAACGCATATTGGTCACTCGATTGCCCTGATTAGTTCGGGTGTGACAAAACTTTCTTAAGGCAAAATTGGTCACTCGACCGTTCCTTCGACTAAGTCATATTACTCCCATCGGGAGCATGTTCAAAAAATTCTTCGACTGAAGATGCTTAGGATAATGATTGAGATTATCCTCCATTTACAAGTAATACAGCATAATCTCGGGGGCTACTCCCATCGGGAGCACTGTCGTGCACCCGATAGAATTATGGCACAAATTTCTTCGATTAACATATGCAGAGTTTTTGAGATTATCCTCCATTGCAAAACAATAAAGCACAATCTCGGGGGCTACTCCCATCGGGAGCGCTGTCGCGCACCCGATAGCATAACGGCAAATATCAGTCGACAAAGGGCATGACTCGTCCAACAAAGTTCAGAAATCATACTCGAAACATTCCCGAGTTGCGTCAGTCGCAAATACCTCGGATGCTGCACGCATAGTGCAAAGGTAAGACCCGCCGAACTTTCGAGCTGGGCTAAGGACCGTTCCAGCAACGTTAATCCTTACACTTTCCGTGTCAGCAGACATGATGAAAAATCCCGACGGACGCGTTGGGTAAAATTCAAAGTTATACTGCAGATCGACTCAGTAAGACCTCAGCGGCCTAGTCGAATCTGACCAGTTTGTTCCAGATTCGAGTCCGGGGACTCGAGTTTGATTGAAAGCTAGTAAGGTTTTACCCGAATGTGTAGTTAACCAGTCCCGATCCGTCGAGTGTACTGGGCCTGCTAAGCTATTATCCCTTGATCATCATAAAACACAGTCGATGAGATACTCGACATAGCCAAACGTGTGCTATTCATACAGGAATTCCAAATTATATATACAGAATACAAAGCATATGACGTGCACTTACGAAAGAGTCCATGCCCGATTCTTCGAGTCAGCCAAGTACTCGGGGGCTACTGACATGGGTATACATATCGGGTACCCTATCATGAGGGTACCTGGTGCACGTAACGACTAAGGCCCAATATCGAAGAGCCTACTCGAAGCCCAAGACAAGAGGCCCAAGAAGATGGAGTACCCTCCAAGACTAGACATAGGCATAGTCGGTTTAGGCTTTCCTTATGTGTAAACTAGGTCGGTTACAAACTCCCGAGACCCAGCCTATTTAAAGGCTGGGAGGGGTACCGATCTGGGAGCCATACACGAACCACCAAAGCTCTTGCGAGATCATCAACTCGCCGGAGCTCCCCTGTAATCGCATAATCCACAATCAATACCAGACAAGCAGGAAGTAGGGTCTTTACCTCCACCCGAGGGGCCTGAACCTGGGTAAATCTTTGCCTCTGCTTGTCAGCCGACGAAACTACCAGTACTACCACGTTCTCTCCCCATAATCTCAACCCTAGGTCCTTAACCATGGGATTTGATGAGGGTACACCTCGTCAATGACAAAGCATGCTCATCAAGCAATAAGACGAAAATGCTGAACAAGACAAATACTACTCGCTCCTGCTCAATCTTCAGTTTCTTCACTAACCAAACAAGATGCGGCGTGGCTCCTTACAAGTTCCAATGACGGACGGCCAGAGAAGCAGGCGTTGGACGGCCGTACAGTGTTCAGTGGAGGGACAGCGGTTGGTCAGAGCAGCAGGCATCGGAAGGCCGGACGGAGGGCGGCGGACGCCGGCGTTCGACGCCGCGCGCGTCTAGGGCAACACCTCCTGAAGGAGTAGGGGTACGGGGAGCCAGGGGAGATCGAGATAGAGGCGCCACAGCGCCAGGTGGGTGCCGGCGGCCGGTGTCGGTGACGCTGCCGGCGCGTAATTCTAGCGAGCGAACAAGGGGGAAGATGACGGGGTAGGCCATGGCAGCAGGGGAATCGCAGGCGCGAGGCGCAGGGGAGGGCTGAGGGGGGTAAATTGCTCCTATGCAACGCATTTTCTAATAATTAGATGGAGAGCGACGTCGTTGGCATAAATTGCCCTCGTGCGACGCTTCTGTGAATGCAAATTGCTCTCGTGCGACATGGAGTTTAAACGCAAACTGTTAGACTTATGCGAGCCTGGTGGGACCCACAAATTATCCACATCAGCACAGCATGTCCTCTGAGCACGGGACCCACAACTAATCCACCTCACCGCGTGGGACTCACTACTTCCCGCCACGAGCCATCCCCGCGACCGTTGCATTGTCCTCCCCTGCATCCTCTGTTTCTTTTCTTCTTCTTCTCCGGCGACGAAGCGCGGCAACACCGACGAGCTTTTCTGAACTGAAGCTGCATTTTGCGCCATTTCTGAACTGAAATTGAACTGCACATTGCCGCGCTGAAATTGAACACTAAATTTAACTGAAATTGAACTAAATTCAACTGAAATTGATATGAACATATTACATAGCTAATTTCATGGCGGGCATACATAAGTTCGTCGCTGCTCTAGCTAATTGGGCATTCAAAAGCCACACGGCACACACGCGGGCACAAACACTAATTACATAGCTAATTGGGCTTCCGTCTTCCGTCGCTGCTCTAACCCTAACCTAAGACCCAAAATTGGGATCACACCGGAGCCCCAGGGGTGCGGCGGCGACGAGGCAGCGGCGCCGCTCAGTCGGAGTCGGAGTCCGAGCTGACGTCGAAGATGGGGTTGCGGATGCTTCGAGACCTTGCTGGGGGCGGAGTTCATCGAGCTCCTCTTCCATCTCACGGCGCGCGTCGAGCTGCTGCTGCTCCTCCTTGCTACGCTCTATCATCTCGGCGGTGATCCAGGCGAGGTCGTCGTCGTGGACGTAGTCTCCGGGCAGGAGGCCGGTGCGCCCGGCGTGCGGTGCGTGGTCCTGCTCCTCCTCCTCCCTCTTCGGCGGTGGCAGCGGTGCCTGTGCGATGGAGGAGCTCCCCGCGCCGGAGGAGCTTCCAAGCTCGTAGCGGCTGCCGGCCGCCGCCACCGCCATCTCCATGCGGCGGTCGTACTCCTGCACCTCGCGGCGAAATAACGCAGGCGGCGGCGTGAGGCCGTAGTTCCTGTACTTGTGCGCACCGCGCTTCCGACCGCCGTCGGAAGCAACCCGCGCCTTCCGAACAGGGTCAGAGGCTGGCGCCGGCCACTTCCGCTCCTTCCGCTCCTCGTCAGAGCGGTTTCCACCACCGGAATGGCCACCGTGAGAGCTTGAACCCCCACGCCTCATCATCGTCGTACGGCGGGGCTGGATCTGTAGGTGGCGGGGCTGGTTTGCCGTGGTTTTGGTCGCCGGCGGCGAGTGTGGCGCAGATCTGAAGCGAGTGGGGAATAGCTAGGGTGCGACACATTTCCGTGGATAAGAAGGGGAACGGGAGGTGGTCGGAAAAAATATATATGAGGTGAGCCGTGGCATGAGAAAGGGAACGGGAGGTGGGCCGTGGCATGAGATAAGGCAAGGCCCAAAGATAAGAGGCCCACCGTGAAATAAATAAAACACTGCAACCAAAAAAAAACTCCAACCAATCAGAGCGCAGAACGAGAGTGTCGCGGATCGTCTGGGGGTTTCCTTCTAGAAGGCTTGATCGGACGGCCAGGGCTGCGGGGTTTCGGCCAGGGTTACGCGGGGTTTCGGCTGGCTCAACGGGGTTTTGTGTGGGTTGACCAAATTAGGGTTTAGTATAGCTAATTCAAAAAAAATTCAAAAAATATGGAACTTGCGCACATAGTCTTGTTATATCGTATAGTAACTACAAAAAAATATAAATATGGTTTACATATATTTTTACGAAAAAGACTTAAATCAAGTGAGAGACCTCGAACAATTTCAAATTAGCATAACTAATTCAAAAAAATCAAAAATATAGGAAACCTTCGCACATAGTCTTCTTATGTCATATAGTAACGACAAAAAAATATAGATATGGTTTACATACATTTGCATGAAAATGTGTTCACTCAAATGTGATATCTCGAATAGAGTAGTATGGATTTCAAGAGAGAGAAGTAGGGTTTCGGTGACTAGGGTTTAGCATAACTAATTCAAAAAAATCAAAAAAATATGGAACTTGCGCACATAGTCTTGTTATATCATATAGTAACTAGAAAAAATATAAATTTGGTTTACATACATTTACACGAAAATGTCGTCACTCAAATGTGATATGTCGAACAGTGTGTTATGGATTTCAAGAGAGAGAGGAGGTGGGTTTAAAGTTTTTGAGAATTAAAATTGTCAAAACCTCACCAAATCTTCATTTTGGAGTGACTAAGATAGATCTGAGCTTAGTTTTCCATTTTCATATTTTAAACTTGATTTATTTATGATTTGCAATTAAACCATTATTATTCAAAAGAAAATAAATAATATGAAGATTAATTCAATAATTAGTGAGACTTCAGAATGACACTATATAGATAGAATATATGTCTAGGAAATTTATTTGGCCGATTTAGACAAGGTGAAAAAATACTTGCTTACAAATGGGGCTGACGAGGCGTTAACTCATCAAATCCCATGGTTAAGAACCTAGGATTGAGATTATGGGGGAGAGAACGTGGTAGAGCTGGTAGTTTCGTTGGCTGACAAGCAAAAGCAAGGATTTACCCAGGTTCAGCCCTCCGGAGAGTAACACCCTACTTCCTGCTTGTCTGGTATTGATTTGAAGGTATCTGCGAGCTACAATGAAGTCCCGGCGAGATGTTGATCTCGCTAGGGTTTTGGTGGTTCGAGTATTGCGTGTCCTGGATCGGCGGCCCTCCCAGCCTTTATATAATAGGCTGGGTCTCGGGAGTCCGCAACCAACTCAGATTACATGTAAGGAAAGTCTAAACCGACTATGTCTATGCCTAATCTTGGAGGATACTCCATCTTCTTGGGCCTTCTGTTATGGGCTTCATGTAGGCTCTTGATAGTTAGGCCTTAGTCGATACGTGCACCAGGTACCCTCTTGGTAGGGTACCTGAGAGTATATCCCCGTCAGTAGCCTCCGAGTACTTGTCTGACTCGAAGAATCGGGCATGGACTCATTCATTAGTGCACGTCATATTCTTTTGTACTTGTATTTATAATTGGAATTCCTATATGAATAGCACATGTTGGCTATGTCGAGTATTTCATCAACTTCGGGTTTTGCTTATGATAATCAAGGGATAATAGCTTAGTAGGCCCGGTACACTCGACGGATCGGGACCAGTTAACTACACATTCCGGGAAAACCTTACTAGCTTTCAATCAAACTCGAGTCCCCGGACTCGAATCTAGAACAGACTGGTCAGACTCGACTAAGCCGCAGAGGTCTTACTGAATCGTTCTACAGTATAACTTTGAGATTACCCAACGCGTCCATCGGGATTTTCATCATGTCTGCTGACACGAAAAGTTTTTAAGGATTAACGTTGCTGGAACGGTCCTTAGCCCAGCTCGAAAGTTCGGCGGGTCTTACCTTTGCACTATGCATGCAGCATCCGAGGTATTTGCGGCGAACGCAACTCGGGAATTTATCGAGTATGATTTTTTATTAAATTTTGCTTATCTGATGATTCGAGTGTTTTGTCGACTGATTCTTTGTCATTATTCTATCGGGTGCGCGACAACGCTCCCGATGGGAGTATCCCCCGAGATTGTGCTTTATTGCTTGCAATGGAGGATAATCTCAAATCTGTTTATCCCGTACATTGTCAGTCGAAGAATTTTTTGATACGCTCCCGATGGGAGTAATATGTTTCAGTCGAAGGAACTATCGACTGCCTTTATGTCTTGTGCTACTTAGTCGAAGGACTGGCTATTTACCTGAGTTCTGATTTTCACCCTCGCACTTGGCGAGGCAGTCGAGTGACCTGTTATGCCTGGAGAGAACTCGAATGCTTCGAAAGGGAATGGTTGTGGTGACGTCAGGGATGACGCATCTGGCGACTGCACCTTCTGACAGAGCGGTGGCGTGCGCAATATGACCGATGGGACGTGACATATGTGGGCCCATGTTGGCAGTGGTGACCGAAGAAAAATAGTGCCGTTTGAGCTGGATTTGACCGCTGAAGCGCGGTTTTTACGGCGGCGTGATGATGGCCTCCTAGATTCCCGTGCGTAGTGGGCGGAGTGGCCGCGGCGGTTGCTCTCCATGGTTGCCACGTGTATGGTTGGATATGCAAAGTGGCACACGATCTTGTGCGAACGGTGGAGATTTGTGGCGCAGTTAAATAAAAGGGATACGGCGAGGTAAATTAGTTTTTACTTGCCCTTTGCTCCCCGCCGCCTCTCCTTCTGCATCTTCTTCTTCCTCGCGCTCTATTCGCATAGCCACCGTAATCATGGCCAAGACGGCGAAGAGGAAAGCTGCTACGAACGCCGCGGCTCCCACGGCGCCGAACGTCACCGCCCCAGGCGAAGGTGGCGCGGCACCACTGAGGAAGAAGGCTGGAGGCTGGACGCGGTCCAGTATGACAGCCTCATGGCTGGACGGATACCAGCGGGATGGGTGGCTGCCCTCCGCCGCACTGCTGCCTGCTCGCGTTCCCAGTGCTGAGGTAAGCCCTCAACCCAGGGAGGGCGAGCGCGTATGCTTTCACGACTTCGTGAACAGGGGTTTTTCCTTCCCTGTTGACGACTTCATGCGTGCGCTGATGTACGCATACAAGTGCAGCTGCACGATTTCACCCCCAACTCCATTTTGCACATTGCTGTTTTCTTTGTGCTGTGTGAGTGCTTTCTGGGGTTCAGCCGCATTGGGATCTTTGGAAGAAGATCTTCAATGTGAAGAGGAACGCCGGCTCGGACGGCGTGTACGAAGTTGGCGTCTTCAACATCCAGGCTCGCAAGGAGGTCGAATACTTCGACAGAGTCAGTGCAGAACTGGCGCAAAAAGTGGTTCTATGTCAGCGCGCAGCAAGACGGACTGCCCGTGTTTGACGCCCACGCGCCTTTGGTGCAGACCCGAGCCTGGTTACACCAGACAACCGCTGTGGAGGAGGCTGAGGCGAAGCCTCTGATGAAGAGGATAGCCAAACTTATGAAGACTGTCGGCTGCGAAGTTAGCGGCCTGCATTTGATTTCAACCTTCATCAAGCGGGGCGTGCAGCCTTTGCGGGTGCGAGCGCACCCGATGTGGATGTTCCAGGGCGCGCACGACCCGACGCGATTAGCGGGAGAAGAGGGCTTGCCGTCAGCAAGGGAGGTAGAGGCCAGGGTGCGGTCAATCACCAAGCTGACCGTGAAGGACAGCTGCCCCCTCGACTGCCCCCGCGACGTGTTCGACAGCGACCATCCACTGCCCGCGGTACGTTTTTGTCTTCTGCTTCATATTTTATGGGAAATATATGTCTGTTAGCTGATGTAAGTACATCTTTATGTGCAGAATTGGGCACCCGCCAAACGCTTCCCTCCGCTTCCCGAAGATGGGGAAACAGCAGAGGTAGAGCTTTTGTTGACTGAAGGCGAGGCCGATGATATTTCCCTTGCTTCTGCTCACACTCCTACCGACGAGGTGGAGGAATCTGAGCAGGAGGAGGAAGAACTGCCTCCGCCTAAATGGCGCCGTGCAGTCGAGACTGCTTCGACTGCGGACAGCTCGCCTCCACCTGCTGCACATGGTGAAGACTCGGGCTCTTCTTCACCTGACATGAGAGGGCCAAAGGCAGTAACCCCGCTGCGCACGGCCTCTCCAGCGAAGTCGCCGTCGTTCGAGGCATGCTTGGATTATGATGCCTTGATGCTGTCTAACGACGAGGGAGCCAGGTGAAGACTTTTTGCCGAAGATTTGTGTTTTGCTGTATGTTTTACTTTGACGACTGACACTTTGTTTTTGTGCAGCCCAGGGGAGGATGATTTGCCCAAGAATGACCTCCCACCGAACACTCCCGGAGTAATGCCAGTGTCACCTTCGGGTGAGGCGCTGCAGGCAGAGGCTCAGCCGACTTCTCCGGCGAGTCCCCATCCCATCCCGCAGGAAGACGCACCTTCCGCATCGAGTGATGTGCTGCCCTCACGCTATAACCATGTAAGTGTTACGCTGAACCCTTCACTGTTTTATCGGGTGCGCGACAGCGCTCCCGATGGGAGTAGCCCCCGAGGCTATGCGCAACTAGCATAGTTGGGCATAGGCTCAAACCCGAGTGTTATATTTTGTCCGTTATATTACTGAGTCCTTCTTGCCGCACAGTCGTTCATCCGCACTCTCCTTGAGTCGGGTGAAGCGTATTTGCAGGTGGAGCACGAGCGCGATCAACTGCGGGCCACGGTGGAGCAGCTGGACCGTAAGAATCTCGTGCTCTTGTGTCTGATTGTTTGAGAAATCTTTTTGCTAACTGCCTTTTTTGCGTTGTGTGCAGGTGACAAGGCGGCAGCCTTAACCCGTGTGCAGGAGCTGGAGAAAGAGCTTGCAGCTGAGCGCTCGAGTGTGCACCAGAAGCTCAAAGAAGCGGAGGATCGCGAGACCCTCCAAATTCATCGGCTCCACGCTCTATCCCATGTGATGGGAGGTAATATTCTGATACACGTACTATGTTTGACCAATTGTGTCGCGATTCTAACTTGTGGTTCTCCAACAGAAGCTGTTGGTGCCACCCCGGCCGCGGACGAGGGCTCACTCGAGGAAGCGGCGAGCGCTTTTGATAGGATATGCGCGCGGACTCGGGACGCCCTTCGGAGGTCCACGAGTGCGCTGTCGTCTATCTACCAGACCGTCCTGCCGAAGAACAAGCCGCCCTCGACTGTGGAAGCACTGGCCGATGTCATTGCGCCTGGTACATCTACCATGGCCAATTACGCCCGAGCTCATATGGTAGGTGGATCTGAGACCACCTTCATTTTGCTGATGGGACACGGTATAACAGGAGACTTCGAGAAAGCTGTAGCTAGCTTTCCGAAGAATTCTGAAGGAAAATCTGTCGTGACCAACTCGATGAAGAAGGAGGCAGGGACGCTGTCACGGAAGATGGTGACTATGCTCGAACAGCGCGCCACCACCATGTCCGAGCGCGCCGCTCGCACCTCTAGGGCTAGATCCGTGCTTTTGATATGTTTGTGTAATGAACTGGAATGCCGTATGGGGGCTTTTGATTAATATGCTCTTGTGACCTGCACCCCTTATGCCTATAATATGTCTGAAATTTGGAAAAAACAGCCCCCGAGCCTGCTGGTCGGGGTTTTTGCGAGTGATATATGGTTACTTATGTTTGAGCTTTTGATTTTATGTAGTCTGAAGCGCGTAGCGCGTCGACTGATCAAGCTTCAGGGAGTTCTTCTTCCAAAGCCTAGCACCCGAAGCGTCAACGACCAAAAGTTTACTGACTACCTTACACAGAAATTCACGACGATGGAGAGAGAGCTGAAGGAGACGAAGGACGCCCTTGCCGATCTTCAATCGAGGCCATCACCAGCAACGGAACGAGAGTTATTTTTGCTAGCGGAGCTGGACAAAGTGAATCTTCAACTCGAATGTGAGTATTCTCGAGTCAAAATTTTGTCTTTGGCAAGTATGTTGACGAAAGGTTACTGTGTTGTGCTTGCGCAGGTGCATGCTTCAACAAACCGAAAGAGGAAGCTCGACTGCGCGAACGTTTGGATGATCAGGCCAATACACCAGAGTATTCGACCCACCCTTTCTGGTCAGATCGGACAAGAAGTCGAGTGCTTGTTCTGCTTCAGAACCGCGCCTGGCGCGTGGCCATTGTGCTCGAGTCCTGCAGGCTGGCTTTGTCTAGGATTCATCAAGCGATGTTTCCATGGAACTAACAGCCGGAAGGCTTGTCAGCTTTGCTGGAAAAATTCCGTAAAGGCAAGGCCATCAAGAAATTTGTGCGAGAGCAGCTCATTGGTGGAGCAAATGTTGCACTCGCATTTGTGCGGACCCATTATCCGAACATTGACTTGAAGAGAATTGCTCAGGGACCCGCACCCGTGCCTGGTGGCGGTCCTGTGCCTATGCAGGAGCACTACCAAGAGACTCGCACGGACGCGCTGGTCCTGATTCATCGAGTGTTGACAGAGGAGGAGAAATGGTCTGTCCCAAAGGATGAACCCGTAGAGTAGGTTGGATGTGTGTTTGTGTAGGAATTTGTACTAAGTTGTTGAATGAAACTTTGTGCTTTGTGCATATGTAACACGTCTTTGGGGCTCAGCCTCCGAGTGTAAGTTTTGCCTCTTGTATATGAATTGTTTATTTTGTGGTTTCCCCAGCCCCCGAGTCTATTGAGTGGGGTTTATGAAGTATTTTAGTATGAACTAATGATCGCACAGCCCCCGAGCGTTCGGGTGTGGCTGTGGAGTTTTTGTGTTTGCTGAAGTTTATCCAACTTTGCTTTGAGACTTAGCCCCCGAGCGTTCGAGTGCGGCTGTGAAGTTTGCGTCTTTAATTTGAGACTTAGCCCCCGAGCGTTCGAGTGCGGCTAAGGTGTTATGTTTGTGGGAGCGAAAGCTCAATTTGTTGACAGCACAGCCCCCAAGCGTTCGGGTGCGGCTAAGGTGCTTGTTAGTGAGTTATGTGAACAGAAGAAGATAGGAGGAGCATTGACTATATTCCACTTTTGAATGTTAAGCTGCAGGCCGCCTCATTAAAAACCTTCCAGTCCCCATAGGCACCCTGGTAAGGAAAAGAGCGCGTCTGAAACCTGCAGCCATCCGACATATCGCCTATTATATTGTATGACTGAGCAGCCTAAGCATAGAAACCGCGCAGGTGCGCAACGTTCCAAGGATTATTCGAAAGTTCGCCTGTCTTCGCGTTCTTCAGTCTGTATGCGCCACCATCGAAGACCTCGGTGACGATGAAGGGTCCCTCCCATGGGGAGGCGAGCTTGTGCACCTTCTTCTGCTTCAACCGAAGCACCAGGTCGCCAACCATGAAGGACCTGGTGCGCAGTCGACGGCTATGGTAGTTGCGGAGATCCTGCTGATAGACAGCTGTGCGAGCCAGGGCCGTGTCGCGTGCTTCTTCGAGCAAGTCGACTGCATCTTCGAGCGCTTCTTCTGCGTCGTCTTCGTTGTATGCTGCCACCCTTGGTGCATCGAACTTTACATCGGATGGCAGGATTGCCTCTGCGCCGTAGACCATGAAAAATGGTGTGAATTGTGTTGAGACGTTAGGAGTTGTGCGCAGGCTCCACAGTACCGACGGAAGTTCTTCAACCCAAGCACCCGTAGCTCTTTTGAGTGGAACCAGGAGGCGTTTCTTGATTCCGCTGCACACGGATGCATAATTGAGCGTAATGCTTTGCTCATTACAGAAGGCACGAAATTCTTCAGCCGTGAAGTTTGTGCCGTTATCAGTTATGATGCTGCTTGGGACGCCGAAGCGGTAGATGATGGTCTTTATGAAGTTAACTGCCGTAGTAGCAGTCGAATTTGTGATGGGGACTGCTTCGATCTACTTTGTGAACTTGTCGACTGCCACTAGGAGATGAGTGTGCCCTCCGTGCGAAGATGTTTTGAGTGGCCCAACCATATAGAGCCCCCACTGGTATTGTCTTCAATGCCAGGCCAATGGTATTGTCTTCAATGCTGATGCAGGTGCGTGTGGCTTTGTGGCGAATTTTTGACAGCCGATGCACCTTTTGACTATGTCCTCCGCGTCCTTGAGTGCTGTGGGCCAGTAAAAACATGCTCGAAAGGCTTTGACTACGAGTGATCGGCTGCTGGCGTGATGTCCGCAGGTACCTGCATGAATATCTCGAAGGATGGCTTTGCCATCTTCGAATGCGAAGCATCGTTGGAACATACCTGATATGCTTCGTTTGTACAACTCGCCATTGATGATGGTGTATGCTTTTGCCCGTCGAGTGACACATCGTGAGTCAGTTAAGTCGTCAGGTAGCTCGTTGCGGAGTATGTATGCCAGGAAAGGTTGAGTCCAAGTTGGCTCAATGAGGAGTACCTCGACTGGCGGGTCCTCTGTGCTGGGTGTTTTGCTCGTGGCTGGTGCGGTCGATGTAGGAGGTGCCCGTTTTTCCTTGATTGATCTGTCCTCAATGCGCTCGAGGAAGACACCAGGTGGAACTTGCGCCTTGGTCGAGCCTAGGTTGGCTAGCATGTCTGCTTCCTTGTTCCTTTCTCTCCCTATGTGCCGCAGCTCGCAGCCTTCGAAGCTGCCCTCCATTGTGTTGTACAGGCCGCGGTAGGCGATCATGTTGTCTGCAATGGCATCTTAGGCCTTCATTGTCTGCTACACCACCAGATTCGAGTCACCGTAGATCATTAATCGAGTGCACCCGAGAGCTTTGGCCAACCGCATGCCATGGATCAAGGCTTCGTACTCGGCCTCGTTGTTTGATGGTAACTCGAATCCCATTTGCAGGACATAGCGAAGCTTGTCCCCTTTTGGCGATATGAGGATGACACCTGCGCCTGCGCCTTCGTTTTTCTTGGACCCATCGAAGTACATGGTCCATGAGTTGGACACATCTGGCGCTCCAGGCAACTGAGCTTCGATCCACACGGTTGTGAAGTCGGGTAAGACTTGTGCTTTGATGGCCTTCGGGTGATCGTACCTGATGTCCCTTGGTACCAGCTCGATGAGCCATTTAGCGACTCTCCCAGTTGCGTTGGGGTTTGTGAGAATATCCCCGATCGCTGAGTTACTGATTACAGTGATCGGGTGTTCTGCGAAGTAGTGCGTCAGCTTTCTTGATGACATGAACACGGCGTAGGCCAGCTTTTGATAGTGCGGGTACCGCTGTTTTGATATGGAGAGGACCTCACTCAAATAGTAGACTGGGCGTTGTATGCTTTGGGCGTGTCCTTCTTCCATGCGTTCGACCACTAGTACGGTACTCACCACCCTGTTGGTAGCCGAGACGTATAGGTATAGCGGTTCCCGTTCCTTAGGTGCGACGAGGACTCGAGGGCTTGTGAGGACTCGCTTAAGTTCCATGAAAGCTGCTTCGGCTTCCGGCGTCCACTCGAACTTGTCAGCTTTCTTCATCAGTTGATAGAACTGGAGTGCTTTTTCGCCTAGTTTGTTGATGAAGCGGCTGAGTGCCGCCACTCGACCTGCTAATTTTTGTACATCATGAAGCTTTGAAGGCCTTTGCATTGTCAAGATGGCCTGTATTTTCTCTGGGTCCGCCTCGATTCCATGAGCGGAGACTAGATAACCCAAGAGCTGCCCGGCTGGTACGCCGAACGTGCATTTCTTAGGATTGAGCTTGATATGGAAGTGTTTGAGGTTGGCGAACGTCTCTCGCAGGTCGTCGAGTAGTGTGTTTTCTTCCCTTGTTGTGATCACAATGTCATCCACATATACTTGGACGTTTCGCCCGATCTGCTTTTTGAGGCAATCTTGCATCATGCGCTGGTATGTTGCACCCACGTTTTTGAGCCCAAAGGGCATGGTTGTGTAGCAGTAGACCCTGAGTGGGGTTATGAACGCCGTTTTCTCTTCATCTTCTTTCTTCATCCTTATCTGGTGGTAACCTGAGTATGCGTCTAGGAAGGACAGGCGTGCGCATCCAGCGGTGGAGTCGACGATCTGGTCGATTCGAGGTAGCGGGAAGTGATCCTTTGGACAACATTTGTTGAGGGCTGTGAAGTCCACGCACATCCGAAGGATATCTATATGCTTTTTTTCTACAAGTACGGGGTTAGCCACCCATTCTGATTTCTTGATTTCTCGGATGAACCCTGCCGCGAGTAGTCTATCAACTTCAGACTCGACGGCAAATCTTTTTGGGCCGGAGACGCGGCGCATTGTTTGTTTTATTGGCTTGGCATCTGGAAACAGTTGGAGAGAGTGCTCGGCGAATTCCCTGGGGATACCTGGCATGTCGGCTGGACACCACGCAAATATCTCCCAGTTCTCACGGAGGAATTCGACGAGCGCGCTTTCCTATGCGATAGGCAGACTCGACGATACATTGACTGTCTTGGACGGATCGGTCGTGTGCACCTGATGTGACCTTGTGTCATTTGTTGCGTTGAACGCTCTGTCGACTGCCAATTTTTTGTGTTCCGGCATGAGTGTGCGGTCGTTGGAAATCGATAGATCGGCGAGTGCTTCTTCCATACCGAACGTCTCAGAGATTTTACTGAACTCTCGGTCGCAAGAATCGGACCTTTGAAAGTTTCCAGTGACAGTGATGACTCCTTTTGGCCCTGGCATCTTTAGTTTGAGGTAGGTGATGACGTGGATCACACGTTCGTTGGGAGACTCCAAGAGGATGGTATGAAGCTGTGTAGCAGCAGTTTCCCTCAGTATGAAATCAAGGTTTAATCGAACCAGTAGGAGCAAGAAATCACTTCTGAAGGTTGTCAGTGGCGCGCTGACGTGGAACCTGCACACAACACAATCAAACTACTTTGACCCAACGAAACAGTGAGGTTGTCAATCTCACCGGCTTGCTGAAAACAAAGGATTAAACGTATGGTGTGGAAAACAATAGTAAATTGCAGAGAATGAAAAGGAACAATGTTTGAAGTTGGTTGTATTATCAGTGTAAAAGAATGGACCGGGGTCCACAGTTCACTAGTGGTGTCTCTCCATAAAAGATAACTAACATGCTGGATGAACAAATTACAGCTGGGCAATTGACAAAATATTGAGCGCATGACAATGCATATATATAACATGATGATTACTATGATATTCATGTGGGCATTACGACAAAATACATAGACCATTATCCAACAGCGTCTATGACTAATAATCCACCTCCAGGTTGTCATACCGAGTTCCCCGTTCGTATTAAGTTGCAAGCAACGGATAATCGCATTAAGAAATGTGCGTAATGTAAACAAATGCATTAGACCTAACGGCGCACCCTTAAGCTAAGCATCGGTTATTTTATCCCTAGTGGCAACAGCACATCCACAATCATAAAAGTTGTTGTCACTCTCCCAGATTACCGGAGGCATGAACCCACTATCTAGTATAAATATTAACTCTTGGAGTTACAAGCATCTACTTGGCCAAAGCATCTACTAGTAACGGAAAGCATGCAAGATCATAAATAACATATAAGATACATTGATAATCAACTTGACATAGTATTCAATATTCATCGGATCCCAGCAAACACAACATGTAGCATTACAATAAGATGTTCTTGATCATGATAGGCAGCTCACAAGATCTAAACATGATAGCATAAAATGGAGAGACAACCATCTAGCTAATGCTATGGACCCGTAGTCCAAGGATGAACAACTCACGCATCACTCCGGAGGCAGGCATGGTGATGTAGAGCCCTTCGGTGATGATTCCCCTCTCCGGCAGGGTGCTGGGAAGAGCTTCTGAACCCTCCCGAGCTAGGGTTGACGGCGGCGGCATCTCTGGAACTTTTCGTGGATAATGGCTCGGGTGTCTAGTGTTTTTCCGTGAAGATGAATAAATAGGCGAAAGGGCGGCGGCTGGAGACGCCCGTGGGGCCCACACCACCCCACGGCGCGGCAGAGGGTGGGCCGCGCCACCCCATGGTGTAGCTGGCTCGCGGCCACCCTCCGTCTCTCATTTGAACTCCGTGTACGTGTTGGAAAAATAGGAGGTCCTGTCCAAGTTTCGTCCAATTCCGAGAATATTTCCAGACTAGCTTTTCTGAAATACAAAAACAGCAGAAAACAGGAACTGGCACTGTGGCATCTTGTTAATAGGTTAGTCACAGAAAATGTATAAAAATGCTATGAAGTGTATATAAAACATGTAACAATTGGTATAATATCAACATGGAACATCAGAAATTATAGATACGTTTGAGACGTATCAGTAGGCATAATGTGGGACTGCCATGAATCGAGTGAACGTTGGGCGTCCAAGTATGGCATTGTATTGTGACTTCCAGCCGACGACCTCGAACTCAATCGATTCCGTCCTTAAGTGACTTGGGTCCCCGAACGTGACGTCGAGTTGTATTGTGCCTTCGGGGCTGACTGCTTTGCCTGGGATGATACCGTGGAAGGTATTTGTGGACTTCGGTAGATTTTTGACTGACCTGTTCATTTTGCGGAGTGTGTCTGCAAAGATGATGTTGATGCCGCTGCCTCCATCCATGAAGACTTTGGTCATGGCGTAACCTCCAATTTACGCGTCGAGTACCAGAGCTGCATGCCCTGGTCGAACTACAGCTGGGGGGTGGTCCTCCCGGCTGAAGTTTATGCCAGTTTCGGATCCCTTCAAAAATTCAGGAACGGCAGGAGGTGCCATGGCAGCCATGTTCACCTGTCGAGTGCGTAGTTTTTGCTGCCTATTGGAGGGGCGACCCTTCTGTATCATGCACATCTGCCCCTGAGGCTGAGGGTACCGATCCTCCTCTACCGAGGTACGGGGTGTATGGCGCCCGCAACATGTCCGCCTGCGGCAGGCTGTGGTGGTGGTGGACGTGCCATCAGGGCAGGTACAGTGTTTGGCTGAGTTGCAGTTGCGGCGGGTGCCTTTCTGAGATTCATGTATTCAGATGCCAATTCTTCGAATTCTCAACAGTTCTTCAACGAGTGATTGGAACGCAATTTTCCGTCCTCCCCTTTGTACAGGTGGAATCTGCAATAGTCATCCATCTTGTCATCGAATGAGCGCTTGTTTTGTGCATCCGAACGTGGCTTTCGCCACTCTTGCTTCTTGTAGCTGTTACTTCGTTGCTCGCGGTCTCGACTGTCCCGGCGATCGTCTGGCCTTCGGTCGCTTCTGTCGTGGTCGTCCCGGGGTTGTGTGAACCCAGACGACATGAACTCGGATTGTCGTCGTGGTGATGACGTTTGGAACGCTTGCGCCTCCGATCGTCTCTGTATGTGTCCCTGCGGCTTCGGCTGCTGCTGTCATGGTTGTCGCGTGGTCAGGAGGCGCGGGTTGCTCGCACTGAGTCTTCTCCATCTGCCCACTCAGTCGTGATTTTTATGAGGTTAGCCAGGGAGGTTGGCTTTTCTCGACCAAGAGCTTCTTTGAAATCTCGCCTGGCGAGACCCATGATGAAGGCGTCCATGGCCCTATCTTCCGATATTGCGCCAACTGAGTTGCGTATGGTGGTCCATCGCCGTATGTATGATCTCAATGTTTCGTCTGATCGCTGAGTGCAAGCTCTCAGTTCTTCGAATGTTTTCGGTCGCTCGCACAGAGGTTCGAAGTTGTTGATGAAGTCCCTGCGGAAGTGATCCCACGCGTCGTATGACGACGGAGGTAGCGCCTTGTGCCAGTCGCAAGCTGTACCTTCGAGCATGAGTCGTATGTATTGCATTGCCATAGTATTCGTGCCTCGTTGGCACGAGACGGCGAGTCTGTAATCTTCTAGCCATCCTGAAGGTTCCTGTCGACCTGTTGATGTCAACGCACGCTTCTATTCTTGTAGACAGTGTTGGGCCTCCAAGTGCAGAGGTTTGTAGAACAGCAGCAAGTTTCCCTTAAGTGGATCACCCAAGGTTTATCGAACTCAGGGAGGTAGAGGTCAAAGATATCCCTCTCAACCAACTCTGCAATTAAGATACAAGAAGTCTCTTGTGTCCCTGTCGGCCCAGTGGGAACCAGGGTGTGCTGGGCCTGTCCTCCACAGCCCTCGACACTCGGTGGCTGAATTTCGCTAAGGACCAAGCCTACGTCTTGGAGAGACCCGCGAGGCAAATCGCCTCGCGAGGGCTTAGAGGCAGCAGAGGCCTGCGGAGGCCCTCCTTACTGCTGCCCCCTCTTCAAGGAGATCTTCCCTGAAGGGAAGTCAACGCCGAATACTCCACAGGGCACCCCAGCCCTCGTGGGGATTCCTTCGCTGCAAAGCAACCTCTGCAGAGCGCACATGGGCTCTGCAGCGGCCGCAGGGTGACGCGCGCCTCTGCGCGCGGTGACGACGACGCCACAGTTGCCATTTTGGTGATTAAAGGAGTCAACAAAGCTGCGCCATGCGCACCGGACTACAAGGATTTCCTCTTTGGTGAAAAGGGACCGGCCGGCGCTACGCTCCACGGCCGACGTCACCGTGGGCACCCCCACGTTCTCTGCAGCCCCAGCTGGCCGTCCTGCATGGACGGTGGTTTCTCTGCCACAGGCATCAGCTTTATGCCCATGGACTGCGTCCATGGACAGCTGGGCTGCGGTGCACCGTGCTCCTCCTTCTGTCGCCATGTGGTAGCCCTTCCGCTGCGTGAGCACAGGGAAGAGGCCCGGGGCGCCTATAAAAGGAGGCGGTGCTCCACCGTAGCAAAGGATCGCATTTCCAGTCTAGCTAGCTACCTACGCGCAAGGAAGAAGAAGACCACTGTTTCCCCTTCCTTGTGCACACCATTGCCAAAAGAGAGCCCTCGGCAAGCTCATTGTACTGTAACCTCCATAGCAGTGCAATACAGACAAGCAGGAGTAGCGGTTTACCTCCACACGAGGGCCGTGAACCTGGGTACGGGCTGGTGTTCATCTCTGTCGTGATGTCCCTCCTCATGCTCGACGAGCACCGTCGCCGTGCAGGTTGAGGGTTGTTTGACCAACGTGTTCAGCCCCTTACACGAACTCTCTTCGTGAGTTTGACCATCCCTGTTTCGTGGGAGTCATTCTCCGACAATTGGCGCGCCAGGTAGGGGGCTGAGGCGCGTCTTCAACCTTCACCGACCTCTGCACCATGGCGGACACTCGCGCAGCTCGCGCCACCCGGCGGGCGTCAGGCAGGGCCACCACCGAGCCCGCTGCCAACACCACCAACCCCCGCGGCCGTCTCGCCAGCCGCGCTTCGGGGCGCAACACCGCTGAGCCGCGTGTGGAGCACCCCGAGGACGCGACGGCCACCACGACGACCGCTACGACGAAGACGTCGACCACGGGCACGGCGAGGACGCTGAGTCCTCGCATCCGTCCCAGCGCCACAGCGCCTCCACTCTTGGGCGTCCAGCACCCAGTCCGAACACCGCGCTGCTCATGGCCGCGGAGCTCTTCCGCTACCGCCCCACCGCCGAAGCGCACGACAACTGGCTCGGCCGCCTCCAGCACCTCGTCGACATCGCGGCTGCGCCGCGCGCAGCTCCGGCGACGTCGCGCTCTCTGGTGCACCACAACTCCGGCGCGCAGGGACTGCCGCGCATGGCGCACCACCGCCGCCGCCTCCGCCGCCGCCTCCGGACCGCCTCCGGCTGCGGCCCACAAGGCCGCCTCCCACGCGTCTTCGCCGCGCGATTGCCAAATCGTGCAGCGGACTCCTCCGACGCGCGGGTGGAAATGGAGCGCCAGAAGGACCTCCAGAAGCGCATCGTCGAGGAAATCGGCCAGCGGGGCGACAGAACCGCCGAGCTCTTCAGGGCGGCATTGCCTCGTACGCCACAGGATGCGCAGCCTTCACCCGCAGCCTGCGTCGCGTCGTCTGGCCACAGAAGTTCAGGCCTGACCTACCCAAGGGCTACGACGGCACGAACAACCCCATCGAGTTCCTGCAGCTCTACACCACCTCCATCCAGCTGCGGGGGAGACGACAAGGTCATGGCCAACTGGTTCTCCCACGCCTCAAGGATTCTGCCTTGTCGTGGCTCCTGAACCTTCCCGAGGACTCCATTGACTCGTGGGAGGAGCTCTGCCAGCAGTTCGTTGCAAACTTCAAGGGCACATACGAGCGCGCCCTCACCTACAACGACCTGCGCTGTGCGCCAGAAGCCTGGCGAGACCCTCCGCAGGTACATCCAGCGCTTCAGCCAAGTCCGCAACAAGATCCCGAACATCCCGGACTCGCACGTCATTGCGGCCTTCAGAGAGGGCGTCACCAACCACAGGATGCTCGAGAAGCTCGGCATCCACGATACCCTCTCCTCCGTGGTGAAGCTCTTCGACATCGCAGACAAGTGCGCCAAGGCAGAAGAAGGCCTCCTCTTCGTCAAGGTGGGCTCAGCAGACGACCCTGTCGAGGGATCCAAGACCCAGAAGAGGCGTGACGAGACAAAGCGCAAGCCTACCGCTGTTCTGGCGGCCGAGCCCGACGCCAAGCACGTTCGCGAGGACTCTCCCGAGGCTGGCGAGAAAAAGGTGGACAACCGCCCGTTCTGCATCTACCACAACAGGCGCGGCCATGCGACAGAGAACTGCTTCGACCTCAAGCAGCTGAGCAAGAAGCGCGAGCAAGAAGAAGGCAGCGGTAGCCGCGGCAGAGGCCGTGGTTACCGCAAGGGCGGACGTAAAGGCAACTACCAGAGGCCGCAGGGGACTCAGGCGAATGCCGCCGAGAAAAACAACAACCTCCCCGACGAAGAGCCCGGAGGTTACCAGGCCCCTAAGGGTGCCATGGCATGCATCCTCGGCGGATCCCAAGCGCCCAAGTCCAACAATCAGTTCAAGCAGTTCGCTCGCGAGCTCAATGCAGCGCTTCCCGGGGTCGAGACGTCCCGCCCCTCAAGTGGTCCCAGTACACCATCGCCTTCGACGCCAAAGATCACCCCAAGTCGACCAAGACTGTGGGCACCCTCCCGTTGGTGTGCACCCCCACCATCAACAACATCGCCGTCGGCAAGACGCTCATTGATGGGGGTGCAGGCCTGAACGTCATCTCTGTCGAGACCTTCGAGACGCTTCAAGTGCCCTACGAGTGGCTTATGCCCTCCAGGCCCTTCACCGGGGTCACCAGTGGCTCAATCTCGCCTCTGGGGCAAGTGAGGCTCGCGGTCACCTTCGGCACGCAGGAGAACTACCGCACCGAGCTAATTGACTTCGACGTCGCGCACATTGGCCTGCCCTACAACGCCATCCTCGGCTACCCCGCCCTCGCGAAGTTCATGGCCGTCACGCACCACGCCTACAACATGGTCAAGATCCCTGGCAGCGGTGGCACCATCACCATCCGTGGTCACGTACAGGACGCCACGCGCGCTGTCGAGATCGCCTACAAGGCCGCTGCCATGGCGTTCCCCGCTGACGAGGACATGGAGCCTCTCGAGAGGCCCAAGAAGAAGAAGCAGCTGTTCTCTCAAGAGCAAGCATCTACAAAGAAGGTGTCGCTGAGCACCAGTGGCTCGGGGGCTGAGGGCTCGGGGGCTAGCGTCACCATAGGCGCTGGCTTGCCTCCCAAATAGGAAAGCGCGCTCGTCGCCTTCCTTCGGGCAAACTCTGACATGTTCGCATGGACTCCGTCAGAAATGTCCGGTGTACCAAGGGAGGTGATCGAGCACCACTTAGCCGTGTGTCCAAACGCACGCCCTGTAAAGCAGAAAGCGCGGAAACAAGCCCCCGAGAAGCAAGCGTTCATCATCAAAGAAGTAGAGAAGCTAAAAGCAGCAGACATCATTCGAGAAGTTGCCCACCCCACTTGGCTCTCCAACGGTGTGGTTGTCCCAAAACCCAATGGAGGAGGCCGGCTCTGCATCGACTACACGACGTAAACAAGGCCTGCCCCAAGGATCCATACCCCATGCCAAGGATAGACCAGATTGTGGACTCCACCGCCGGCTGTGATCTCCTCTGTTTCTGGATGCCTTCTCAGGCTACCACCAGATCAAGATGGCCAAGGAAGACGAGGAGAAAACAGCATTTCTCACCCCTTGTGGTGTGTATTGCTACACTTGCATGCCCTTTGGCCTGAAGAATGCCGGCGCCACCTTCCAGAGGCTCATGAGGATCGCCTTGGGGGCTCAGATGGGAAGAAATGCAGAAGCTTATGTTGACGACATCGTGGTCAAGTCTCGCGAGGGAGACACTCTCTTGAAGGATCTCGAGGAAACCTTCGCCAGCCTGCGCAAGGTGAACATCAAGTTAAACCCCGCCAAGTGCGTCTTCGGGGTGCCTTCAGGCAAGCTCCTCGGGTTCCTCGTGTCCCACCGTGGCATAGAAGCAAACCCTGACAAGATCAAGGCCATAGAAGACATGCAGCCACCTCGCCGCCTCAAGGACATGCAGCGCCTAGCAGGATGCATGGCCAGCTTAGGCCGCTTCATCTCCAAGTTCGGCGAGAGAGCCTGCCATTTTTCAAGATCATGAAGAAATCCGGCACCTTCAAGTGGACTCCAGAGCAGACAAGCATTTGAGGACCTGAAGAAATACTTGGCTAGCTCACCAGTCATGGTAGCCCCCAGGACAGGCGAGCATCTGAAGCTGTACCTAGCAGCCACTCCACAAACCGCAAGCGCCGTCCTGGTGGTGGAAAGAGAAGAGCCAGTCCTCCCCAAGAAAAGCACTGCCACACCAAGTCCAGAACCTCCCGACAAGGAAATAGTCTCTCCAGACCCACAGCCTCAAGTCGAGTCTACTACAAGCACCCCTGCCGAGACTCCTCCACAGGAAAACCTCGCCAAAGGTCCTGAGGAGTCTCTCGAGGGAGCCGACGCTGCAGCACCATCGACGACCCTCGTCGAGCATCCTGTCTACTTCGTCAGTACTGTACTGCGAGATGCTCGCGAGCGTTACCCAGTGCAGCAGAAGCTCCTCCTCGCGCTCCTCATCGCCTCCAGGAAGCTACGCCACTACTTCCAGGGCCACCCCATCACGGTGGTCACGTCGTTCCCCCTGGAGCAAATCCTGCGCAACCCCAACGCCACCGATCGCGTCGCAGGATGGAACATCGAGCTGCAACCATTCAACTTGCGCTTCGACACCACAAGAGTCATAAAAGGAAGAGCGCTGGCGGATTTCGTCGCCGAGTGGACAGACCCAACTCCTGAAGAGCCTCGTGAAGAAGAAACCGCGCCGTCTGGAGATACAATGCCAAGCCACTGGACCATGCACTTCGACGGAGCTTTGCCTGCCGCAATGGTGGGGCTGGCGTTGTCCTGACCTCACCAAAAGGCGACAAGCTCTACTACGCCGTCCAGTTGTGCTTCACAATAGACAAGATCTCCAACAACATCGCCGAGTATGAAGGCCTCCTCGCCGGGCTCAGAGCCGCAATTGCCCTCGGCGTCAAGCACTTACTCATAAAGGGTGATTCCCAGCTCCTGGTTAACTTCTCCAACAAGAGCTACACGCCTAAAGACGACCACATGGCCGCCTACCTTGAAGAGGTCCGCAAGCTCGAGAAGCACTTCAGAGGCATGGAACTCATGCACATCCCGCGGAAGGAGAACCAGGAGGCAGATGACATCGCCAAGCGAGCATCACGAAGGCAGGCCCAGCCGGCCGGCGTTTTGAGGAGACTCTCCAAGGCGTCCATAAAGCAGCCACAAGAAGCAGCAGCCACAAGCGCAGACGAAGTACTCCCACCACCTCCTGTAGGTGGAGCACCCAACTGCGGTCCATCCTCAGGGGAGCGTCTGCTGCTGGCTATGGTGCATCAAGAGACAGGCTGGGTCGACGAACTCAAGGACTATTTGCTGAAGGGAGTCCTCCCCGAGGAAGACGCGGAGGCGGAACGAGTGCTCGACAAGCCAAGTCATACTACATCCTCGAGGGAGACCTGTACCGCAAGCGCCCAAATGGAATTGCACTCAAGTGCGTCCCCCCCGAGGAAGGCCGCATGCTGATCAGAGACATTCACAGTGGAGAGTGTGGCCACCATTCCTCTGCACGCACCCTTGCGGCAAGGTCTTCAGGAGCGGATTCTACTGGCCCCAAGTGCTTCAAGATGCTACCACCATCGTCCAGTCTTGCGATGCGTGCCAGTTCCACGCCAAGCAAGTCCATCAGCCTGCACTGGGACTCCAAACCATCCCGCTCTCCTGGCCTTTCGCGGTCTGGGGGCTAGACATCTTGGGCCCCTTCCCGAGATCGCAAGGGGGCTACCGCTTCCTCTTCGTGGCCGTCGACAAGTTCACCAAATGGTCAGAGGTTGAAGCAGTGCGCAGCATACCGGCCAGAGCAGCAGTAAAATTCATCAGAGGCCTGGTCTGCCGTTTTGGTGTGCCAAATCGCATCATCACCGACAATGGCTCACAGTTCACCAGCGGCATCTTCAGGGCCTACTGCGAGAGCCTGGCACCAAGCTCTGCTTCGCCTCGGTGGCTCACCCACAGAGCAACGGTCAAGCCGAGCGAGCAAATGCTGAGGTCCTCAAGGGCCTCAAGACAAGAAGCTTCAATCGCCTCAAGGGCTACGGCAAGGGCTGGATAGACGAACTCCCGTCCGTGCTCTGGTCCATCCGCACGAACCCCACGAAGCCCACTGGTGAGACGCCATTTGCCCTCGTGTATGGAGCTGAAGCAGTCCTCCCCACAGAGATCAAGCATGGATCCCACGGGTCCTTGCCTTCAATGAGGATGATCAGGAAGACCTCCACAACACGACCTGCTGCTCCTCGACGGACTACGCCGCCGTGCCGCCCTCAGGGCAGCAAAGTACCAGCAAGACCTGCGACGCTACCACAGCCGCCACATACGCCCACGCACTCTCGAGACAGGCGACCTCGTCCTCAGGAGAATCCTCTCCAGGGAAGGTCTCCACAAGCTCTCGCCCATGTGGGAAGGCCCCTACAGGGTCGCACACATCGCCAGGCCCGGCGCGGTACGCCTCGAAACGGAGGACGGCATCCCGGTCAAGAATCCATGGAACATCGCGCATCTACGCAAGTTCTACCCGTGATCATAGTCACGCCAGACATTTTTTGTCTCTAGAGGGAAGCACACAACTTCACCTCCAAGCTTCACAAAAGCTTCTCCTCCCGAGGGCCAGCCCCTCCGAGCTCTCCTGATAACGTGCCGCCGCAGGCCGTGAAGAGTCTCAGCCACTGAATGTGGTCCCCATGCCTCGACATGGAAAACTTTATCTTGGCAATACCAAGTGTAATGAACCAATTCGTTTCTCAATGAAACATTGCGCTGAGGCGCCGCTGTGTAATATTTTGGTGGTGAGTTTTACTTTTCATCATTTTAGTTCATTCGCGCTCATATTTTCCCCATGCGCACCTCGCGAGCGGGGGCTGAGTACGGTGACTGTGCCTCGAGAGCACCCCAGCAGCACCGCAAAATCCAAAGGATCCGAGCTCTAACACGTGAGCACGCTCTCACGCCTGTTACCTCACCAAAGAGCTCTGGCCCAAGGGCTTGCTCCCAAACACGCCACCTCACCAAAGGACCTTGGTGCTTACTCTCCTCGCGAGATACTCATGAGGAAACCTATAAGCGCGCATGAGTTTTACTACCATGTACTTGCTTTGGGTTTGCCTCTCTAACCAATACAGGGAACAAGAGTCCCCCCAAGCTCGTGAAGCCACGCTCCGGCCTCAAGAGGAAAGCGCACCATCAGGGAAACCAATGCCCTCTACGAGGCCAAAGTCTCGCAAAGCTAAGTCCAGCGCTCACGCCTCAGGAGTTTTTCCTCTCTCTCACGAGTATCTGTCGTCCCTCGAGCGGGTTTTTTCTCCCTCACACTTCATGGACTGCTTGTGCGTCAAAGGGGGGCCCTCGAGCACCGCGACTCGAGAGCCCTTACCTCTCTAAGCCTTAAACACCCCCCGGCCTTGCCGAGTCAAAGCTCCGGCATACCGCAGTGGCGGAGTCATAGCGCAAAGAGATGGGTCCTGACGACGTAGAGCGAAAAAAGACATGGAACAGGGATAAAAGGCCCATCGAGGGACACACACATAGTAGCACACGTTAAAGTGTCTTACAAACCAGAATAAAATGAACAAGTCTTAAAACAAAGATAACTGCGCCTCAAGCGCGTCTTGTTGCAGGAGCAGCCTAGGCAGGGGCATCGCCTCACCGTCCTCCTCAGCCTCCTCTCAGCTTCTTCTTCGGCGCCTTCCTCCTCCTCAGCGGCCTGCTCCGCCTCGACCCTCTTGAAGCGGTCGACGTAATCGTTGACTTCTCCCGAACCAAGTTGGAGAGGTCCAGGGCTTGGTCCGCCTCGACAGGCTCGGTCACGGACTCGAAGTCGAAGCCGGGATGAAGACGCTGAGGTTGGCGAAGAGCGATCGATCGCCACCGTCAAGAGCTTGCGGCACTCCTCATCGACAACGTCGCCCATCTCCGCCACAGGGCCCTCAAGCGTGGTGAAGAGCTGGTCGAAGTAGGCGAGATACGCGGCAGCATCGGCGTTCCCATGGACGGGAACCGCAGGGGCATCCACTCCCAGGTTCGCCGCGAGAGTGTTCCCCCGAGTCACCAAGGACTTGAACATGCGCTCCCGCTGCTGCGTCAAGACCCGTGCCGCCTGCACGTGGTGCTCAGCCTCCTCAGCACGCTCCACGGCAGGGCCCACCTGCGCGTTCATCTCCTCCATATCAGCCGTCAGGGAGGCAAGGTCATGCTCCGCACGTTCGCGAGCCTCTTCCGCGCGGCGACGACCATCCCTGGCGCGCCTCGCCTGGGAGTTCAGGCTGGCATTCAGTCGCTCCAGCTGAAGGATGCGGGCGTTGTCCTCCGCGCTTTTTCTTGAAGCGGTCCTCCTGCTTCTTAAACTTCCCGGCGTAATCTTCGGCGACGGCAGCGCGATACTCCTTCTGCTTGGCGACGGCTTCCTTCTCAGCCTCTTCCTTCCTCTTGGCGAGCTTTTGGTTGGACTTCTCACGAGCTCTTTGTGCCTGGCCACCTCCTCGCCGTGCTTGCCTATGGCCTCGGCCAGATTGCCCTCACGCGCCTCGAGATCCGCGCGCTGCGTGGTCAGCTCCCTGTCGACCTGCAACAGCTGCTCCTCGCGCTTGAGCGCCTCCGCCTCGCGCGCCGCCAGTGCTTGCTCACGGGCGTCCAAGGACACGCGGTGTTGGTCCAAGGATTTCGTGTGGCCTCAGACTCCGCGGCGAACTTCTCCTCGCGGTCAGCAAGCTCTTGGCGCTGAGCGGCCAGCGTGGTCTCGAGGGCGCGCGCTCCGAGGCTGCAGCTTGGCGTTCCGCATGGCCGCCTCACGATCTTCGGCCGCGGCCTCGCGCTCTGCTGGAGTGGCTCCAGGGTCTCTTGAGCCTCGCGCACCGCGCTCTCGCGGACCTCCTTGGCGAAGCGCAGCGCCTCCTCACGCTGCGCCTGCATGGCCTCGTCCGTGGCGGCAACGCTCCACGGTCTCAAAGAAGCGGGCCCAGGCCTTCTCGAGTTCATCGTACTTCCTGGCGAGCTCAGCCTCCTCGAGGGCGAGTTGGGCCTCCAGCCCGTCCAGCGCATCCCTCGCCAGGCGGAAAGCGGAGCTGCGGCGAGCGCCGCTCCAGTTCCTGCCGCCCAGGAGCTCCCACGAGGCATGGAGGCTCCCACATCTGCACTAGGCTCAGGGGCAGGGAACTCCGTGCTTGGGCCAGGGTCAACTCTGGCCTGGGGGCTCTGGAGCGAGCCCTCTCCACCACTTGCGCGTGGGCACCAGCGCCGTCGCCTTCCAGCGCGCTCCTCTCGGGCTTCGGGGGCTGGGGAAGATTGCCCAGCCGTCATTAGGTCCGCCGCAGCCGTGCCCGCTGCGGCCTCAGAAGAAGCTGCCGCCCCCTCAGGTTCTGCGCTTGGCGGGGGCGGCGGAGGAACGTTCTCCTCCATCTCGACGTCGGCGCCTTCCCTCGCCGGCGTGTGCTCCCCGCCGTCTCCGCGGCGGTCTCCTCCTGCCGCTCCGGTGGAGTGACGGGGCGCGGCGGCGATGGCGTCCCTCCACCGTCCCTCCTCGAGGCGCTCCTCCGCGGGAGGAGACGAAGCAGCTGCCTCGACAAGAGGCACAACCACCACAGGCCCTGTGGCCCCTCTGCCACAGGCCTCGTGGCCTCATCCGCAGCCGGCTCCGTGGCCTCCATCACCACGGGCCTGGCAACCTCTTCAGCTGAGGGCTCCACAGGCCCCTCAGCGGCTGTCGTGGTGGCGCCCCGCACCTCCGCAGCCTTACGGAGCCTACGGCGCTTCGCCGTCACCAAATCCCTGACAAGCAAGCAAGAAAGGTCTTCAAGAGGGGAACAAGGGTTTTTTCATAAGAAGTGAAAACAGACAAGGGAGCCAACCCTTACCCAGATGCCTTGGCGCGGGAGTCAACCCACACCGTGTTTGACGACCGCCACGGCCTCGACGACGCGGCACCGGACCCCCTCAGGGCAGTCTCGGCTTTCCTCTTGAGAGGAGTGCCCGCCGGACTCTTGGCGGTCCTGTCATGGCTAGCCTTGGAGCGGGGCTCGCAGCGCCCGCGCGGCCTCCCGGTCGCTGTCTTCTCCTCCTCGGCCTGGCGCGAAGGGACCACAAGGAAATCCTCGTCCCCGCTGGACGAGATCTCCAGAACCTCTTCCTCGGGAGGCGCAGGCTTCGAGGAGCTCGCCTCCCCTGCCGAAGGATTCCCCTCCAGAGGCACGCCCAGATCGGCGTCAGATGCGGCGGGTGACTCTGTGGCCCAGTCTTCTTCCACCACGGGCGCCGCAGCCTCCTTCTTTTCCTCCCCCGCCAGACCTTGAGGGTGAACTCCGGCATCAGCTCCAGGATCGCGAGGCGCTTCTTCGGAGTGAGCTGATGGATGGCCTCGCAAGTTCACTGCGCGGCACAGGAACATCCGGGGCGGTGAAGAGGATGCCCATGATGGAGGCAATGACGTCGGGGGTGTGGGAGCTGCAGTGCAGCCGCATCGGGTCCGCCGGGCCAGAATACATCCACGCCGGCTTCGTGTGCTTCTGGAGAGGAGCGATACGGCGCCTCACGAAGTCTTCAGCAACCATCTGCCCCGTGAGGCCAGCTTCGCGGACGAGCCTCATGCGCGCGACCAAGTCAGCAATCTTCGGGCTTTGGAAGGCCGCGCTTGACCAGTTCGAGTTCTTCAGCGGCGGCGCCTCAGGGACGTCGAAAAGGAGTTCTGCGTCTTGGCGTCCACGATGAACCATCGCTGGCGGAAGTCGTCCACTTTCTTCGTCACCCGCGTGACGGGCTTATCGCCGTCCCAGGACATGGGGATGTAGATGCCTCCCATCCCATCCGCAATGCGGAAGGACACGCAACCAGATCGCTCGCCGGGCGCCGTGGAGCGGAGCGCGTAGAAGCTCCGGAAGAAGGCCACGGAAGGCATCACCCCCAAATACGCCTCGCAAAGATATGCGAAAATGGCGAGGATCAGGATGGAGTTGGGGTGCAGATGCAGAAGCTGGATCTGGTAGAAGGCCAGAACCTCCTCCAAGAAAGGGGAAAATGGCGGCACCAGGCCAGCAAATATGGTCTGGAAGAAAATGGGGTACAACCCCGCCGCGAGCTTGCCGAAGCGCGCCGCCTTGAGAACGCTGGCGCCGTGCTCGTTGTTCTTGCCGCGGCCATCAGCCTGATCTTGTCCAGCGCCTCCGCCGTGTGGATGCGGGTGCCCACGAGCGCCGGCGCAAACTCGTCCTCCTGCTGCGCCCCAGCAGGGTCATTCACCATCGCCGCCTTGTCTTTCTTGGCACCCATGGTCGAAGAAGAAGGGCGGCGGAGAAGCTCGGGGAAGGAGAAAGAGCGCCGGGGTCGAAGGAGCGCAGGAGTCAAGAGCGAAGAGGTGAGCGCAACTGGGCAGTAACTGCTGCCTGAACCGGCGCTGCAGGCTTTATATCACCTCAGGGCAGTTACCAAGACATGGTGGGTCCCGCCACTACGCCCATCATCTCCGAAGAGAACGTGTCGCGCGGCTCAACTGCCCTACACGTGTCTCGGGCCGGCCGGACACTTTGGGCCCATGACGATTCGCCTGCGTCCACTGGACTACATCGTGCCCATCATGGGCCCGGGGGCTACTGTCGGCCCAGTGAGAACCAGGGTGTGCTGGGCCTGTCCTCCACAGCCCTCGACACTCGGTGGCTGAATTTCGCTAAGGACCAAGCCTACGGCTTGGAGAGACCCGCGAGGCAAATCGCCTCGCGAGGGCTTAGGAGGCAGCAGAGGCCTGCGGAGGCCCTCCTTACTGCTGCCCCCTCTTCAAGGAGATCTTTCCTGAAGGGAAGTCAACGCCGAATCCTCCACAGGGCACCCCAGCCCTCGTGGGGATTCCTTCGCTGCAAAGCAACCTCTGCAGAGCGCACATGGGCTCTGCAGCGGCCGCAGAGTGACGCGCGCCTCTGCGCGCGGTGACGACGACGCCGCAGTTGCCATTTTGGTGATTAAAGGAGTCAACAAAGCTGCGCCATGCGCACCGGACTACAAGGATTTCCTCTTTGGTGATAAGGGGACCGGCCGGCGCTACGCTCCACGGCCGACGTCACCGTGGGCACCCCCACGTTCCTCTGCAGCCCCAGCTGGCCGTCCTGCATGGACGGTGGTTTCTCTGCCACAGCATCAGCTTTACGCCCATGGACTGCGTCCATGGACAGCTGGGCTGCGGTGCACCGTGCTCCTCCTTCTGTCGCCATGTGGTAGCCCTTCCGCTGCGTGAGCACAGGGAAGAGGCCCGGGGCGCCTATAAAAGGAGGCGGTGCTCCACCGTAGCAAAGGATCGCATTTCATTCTAGCTTAGCTACCTACGCGCAAGGAAGAAGAAGACCACTGTTTCCCCTTCCTTGTGCACACCATTGCCAAAAGAGAGCCCTCGGCAAGCTCATTGTACTGTAACCTCCATAGCAGTGCAATACAGACAAGCAGGAGTAGCGGTTTTACCTCCACACGAGGGCCGTGAACCTGGGTACGGGCTGGTGTTCATCTCTGTCGTGATGTCCCTCCTCATGCTCGACGAGCACCGTCGCCGTGCAGGTTGAGGGTTGTTTGACCAACGTGTTCAGCCCCTTACACGAACTCTCTTCGTGAGTTTGACCATCCCTGTTTCGTGGGAGTCATTCTCCGACAGTCCCCGACACACATAATACACTTGTCAGATGTATAGGTGCACTAGTTCGGCGAAGAGATAGTGAAATGCAAGTAATATGGATGATTATAAGTTGTAATTGCAATCTGAAATAAAGATGGCAGCAAGCAAACATGAGACAAAATGAGAGCAAACGGTGTTTCAATGCTTGGAAATAAGGCCTAGTGATCATACTTTCACTAGTGGACACTCTCAACAATAATAATATAATTGAATACATAAATATTTCCTCTTCACTATGCTACTCTGAACTATTCTCCCGTTGGATAGAAATACCAATCTACTGCGTAGGGCTACAAGAGCACACCTTAAAGTCTGAGTGAACAAACACCACAATATCATAGAACACCAAGACCATCGTGTAGGGCTGCAAAAGCACACCTTAAAGTCTGTCTTCCACATCTAGGGAACCCCAATGTCACTATGAGCGCACCAAAATAGTACTAAACAAACACCACAATTTTATAGTGACAACCAAGAAAAGAACAACTCATGATAAGTATTCTTGTAATCTTTAGCCTAAGAGTCACACACGGTGCGCACACTATCAACTTCGCACCATGGGACAAAGGTGACTCTGGAGATTACATTAATAAAACCACTTGAGTAGCATAATTCATAAGATGATGAAGAGTAACATCCATGGATCCAACTAGATTACAAAGCTCATGATCACATAAAGATCACACCATGGGAGAGAGATGAACCACATAGCTACCGGTAGAGCCTCAGCCTCGGTGAAAACTACTCACACATGGTCATGGTGAGCACACTTGATGGAGAGGTTGATGAAGAGGTGCAGCCCGGAGTGGAGGCGGCGGCCCGCAGCAGCCACGGCGTGGCGGCGGCGAGCGGCGGCGCGGCCCTCGGGGCGGTGGCCCTTGGCCCCCCCTTCTTCTTCCTTGGTGATGGTGCAGCAATGGAGGAGCTCCTCCCCCTCCTTGGCGGCTGCCAAGAGGAGGAAAATTCGTGGCTTTTGGTGGCTTTCACGACCTAGGGTTTCCTTCTTTATATGGACTCTCGGATTTCCATTACCCCCTTTTAGGGTTCCACCAAAACAGGCCTACAGGCCGCGTCCGAACTCCGATTGGGCTGATCTCGGGCTTAAATCTTCGTATGGAAAATTGTGACAACTTTCTCTTAATTTGATTTCCATTGGACGCCATCTTCGAGGGTCAAACTGACAATCTCCGTAAAAAGTTCTCAGACGGATTTCAGGAAAGTCCCAATTTGACTCCAACAAGGTTTCCTTTGCCCAATTTTGATAATTCCTACACATTAAAGTGTAAAACAAGAACATTGTGCACTTTGCCAACTATTAGTAGGTTAGTCCAATAAATATCATAATATGATATAAAGTGCATATAAAACATGTGGCAATTGATATAAAACAAGCATGGAACATCTGAAATTATAGATACGCTTGAGACGTATCACCAGTGTACTTGCGTTGTTCAGATGTTAGCTTGAACCCTTTGGGCATCCTCGTCTCGCGGATGCGGCGAGTGAAACACAAGGCTCCGCATGGCTCGGGCTCCCGGTCGGAATATGAGTCGCTACTTGAAGACCTTCGAGACCTGCTTCTGCTGGACCTGTGTCGGCGTGTGCCTTTCCTTGTTTCCTCCGAGTGGCGACTGCGACCGCTACGATCGTGTGCTGCCTGTCGCGAGCTGACTATGTTGCAATCTCGACTCCCTCCTGGAGTTTTTGCATCCGGATGTATGGCCTTCACCGCTAGGGCTAGTGATTTGAGCTGTTGCCGATGCAGGGTTGCGTTGGGATCCTCTGTCGGAGGCTGTGTTGCTTTGAGGTAAGCACCCACAGAGAAAAGAGCACCCGTAGCTGTTTTGGATACTGGGATTCCTTCGTCGTCGTGTGTCATGAATGACAAGTCTAGGTTTCGAGTAATTGCCTCTCTCTCATCTTCTGGGATGCGCGCCAGCCTTGATTTTCCTCTTGTGCTCGCCCGCCCTGTGGAACTAAGTGATACTTCTCTTCTTCGTGCGCTCGAGATGCTGTCTTGCCTTTTGCGCTCATCGAGTGCTGCTTTGATGTTTTGCAGGCGAAGTGATTCCTGCCAGTTGAAGTACTGGAAGGTCAACATCTCTTCCGGAGTTGCGTCTGCTGGCATCATTGTGCACTCCTTAATTAATTTGTCTGCTTTTGCTGCCATCTCAGCAGTAATTGTCAGAGTTGTGACCCCATCCGGCATAGTTACCGTGCATGGGAATTCTGTAGGCCTGCGGGAGGCTGCGGCTTCAGATGATTCTCCGTTGATGGCAACGTAAACCTGGTGGGGGATGACCCGCGGGTATGTGTATGTGCTGCCAATTCCTGTCATGGACTCGACGTCTTCATCAAGGCTCATGTCGGAGTCGGTATACCCTCGAGTGGTCCGTTTGGACGGATCTCGTTGTCGATGCGTTCATCATCTATGCTCATCTCGGCGTCAGCGAGACCGTTGTGGACCTCGGAGTCGAGTTTGTTGTTGGTGCAGATCCCAGAGTCGACGTTGCTGTCGTTATGAAGTTCGAAGTCATCGAGGGAGATCCCGCAGTCGAAGGTGTCGTCGAGTGAAAAATCGAACTCGAGATCGTTTTTGCGGTACGCTGATTCAGCTTCCTCACCTTGGAGTTCTTTTGCCAAGAACTCGTTGATCTCTCGAGTCGACATGGTTGTTGCGGATGAGCAGGCTTCGAGAATCGATGATGGGACGGACACAGTCGATGGAGCCTCGGGTGCAGCAGTCGTGAGTTGTTGTGGATCTGTCAAGTCCTGCGTACCAAACTTGTTTACGAAAAAATTAAATGCTCCAACGGTTAAATCCAAACTTGACTCGAGACCAGCAAACGTCTCCCGGGCTTCTGGCGAGTGTGGAGCAAATGCGCCTTTTGTTGGTGAAGTTGGCGGGCTGCCAATTTTCGAGTGAGTTGGCGAGTCGCCGTATGTCGACTGAGTCGTCGAGTTGTGGTTTGTCGATGAAGTCGGCGAGTTGCCGTTCGTAGATGCGATCGGCGAGTCGTCGTTTTCCGATGGAACCGGCGAAACCGCGAGTCCAGCACTATTCCTTCCCACAGACGGCGCCAATTTGCGAGGGGTTAACTCATCAAATCCCATGCTTAAGGACCTAGGGTTGAGATTATGGGGGAGAGAACGTGGTAGAGCTGGTAGTTTCGTCGGCTGACAAGCAAAAGCAAGGATTTACCCAGGTTCAGCCCTCCGGAGAGTAACACCCTACTTCCTGCTTGTCTGGTATTGATTTGAAGGTATCTGCGAGCTACAATGAAGTCCCGGCGAGATGTTGATCTCGCTAGGATTTTGGTGGTTCGAGTATTGCGTGTCCTGGATCGGCGGCCCTCCCAGCCTTTATATAATTGGCTGGGTCTCGGGAGTCCGCAACCGACTCAGATTACATGTAAGGAAAGTCTAAACCGACTATGCCTATGCCTAATCTTGTAGGATACTCCATCTTCTCGGGCCTTCTGTTATGCGCTTCATGTAGGCTCTTGATAGTTGGGCCTTAGTCGATACGTGCACCAGGTACCCTACATGAGAGGTATATCCCCGTCAGGGGCCGTTTACCCTACCTTTGGAGCTCATTTGAAACACAATTTTTTCATGACTTAGCAAAAAGGCTCGGTTTGATGACCAAGTTAGATGAAACAAGTGCATAATAGTTTGAAATCATCCAAGCCTAGCAAAAATACCATGTAAAGTTTGAATTTTGGTTCAAATTTGAATTCAAGTTTGAATGTAAAGTTTTATTTGTCGGAATGAAACTATATAGATAGAACACAAGTCTAGGAAATTTATTTGGCTGATTTAGACAAGGTGAAAAAATACTTGCTTACAAATGGGGCCGTTTACCCTACCTTTGGAGCTGATTTGAAACACAATTTTTCATGACTTAGCAAAAAGGCTCGGTTTGATGACCAAGTTAGATGAAACAAGTGCATAATAGTTTGAAATCATCCAAGCCTAGCAAAAATACCATGTAAAGTTTGAATTTTGGTTCAAATTTGAATTTTGGTTCAAATTTAAATTCAAGTTTGAATGTAAAGTTTTATTTGTCGGAATGAAACTATATAGATAGAACACAAGTCTAGGAAATTTATTTGGATGATTTAGACAAGGTGAAAAAAATACTTGCTTACAAATGGGGCCGTTACCCTACCTTTGGAGCTCATATGAAACACAATTTTTTTCATGACTTAGCAAAAAGGCTCGGTTTGATGACCAAGTTAGATGAAACAAGTGCATAATAGTTTGAAATCATCCAAGCCTAGCAAAAATACCATGTAAAGTTTGAATTTTGGTTCAAATTTGAATTCAAGTTTGAATGTAAAGTTTTATTTGTCGGAATGAAACTATATAGATAGAATACATGTCTAGGAATTTATTTGGCTGATTTAGACAAGGTGAAAAAAATTGTTGCTTAGGAATGGGGCCGTTTACCCTACCTTTGGAGCTCATTTGAAACACAATTTTCAAGACTTAGCAAAAGGCCTCGGATTGATGACCAAGTTAGATGAAACAAGTGCGTAATAGTTTGAAATCATTGAACATCCAAGCCTAGCAGAAAAATTTCCGTGAAACATGCAACTCGTAACATAAGTAACTTTTTTTAAAGGTTAAAAGAAATAAATTTGCATTTCGCACTCTGTTTGTTGTCATAACATAAGTGCCAAATTATTGCTGCACTCTGTTTGTTTTTACTCCAAAGTAAAGCAAATAAAGAGTATATGTTTGTTTTTACTCCAAACTGAACTTTGGTCTGCACTCTGTTAACTGAAAAACAAACACTGTATTAAGAACTGAATAACTTTCCAAATTGCTGCTTCGATTCAGTTAACTGAAGAACACACACTCTCCTCTGCCCTGACAGTCCTAACTGCCCATTCTAAACAAGTAAAAAAAAAGCAAGCAATGATACAACCAAAAATTCCCCCTGCCATGATATTTGCTTGCTTCTGCAAATCGATCATCTGCTTTAGATGTTTCTTGATCTTCTTTAGTTCCACGTTCAATTCGGACTCCGCGATCAGTTCAGCATTGCGCGCATTCCTCGTCGGCACAACTCTGTCCGCCCCTCTGTCCGAGCTCCCCATAGTCTCCACAGCAATGGGCGGCAACCCCAAATTGAGCTCCCAGGTTGCGGCTCCGCTCGAATCAATGTAGCCCTCAAACTGAAGCCTCTCAATATACACATCCATCCATTTGAAATGGTTACATTTCGAGTGGATCTGAAAACAGCAACATGAACCCTAGATCGTAAATTTGACGACAAAAAACGAAATTTGGAGAATTCAGGGCAAATAGAACTGAGATCTAACCTTGCCATCCCTTCCTACCAGTTTCTTGCTCAAGCATCTCACAAACTCGTGCCCAAGATTGCCATTCTCATCGGTCGTACTGACCCACAGCTTAAGGGACTCTAGGCGTGGGCAGTCAGGGCACCTTGTGAGCGGCATTGCACCATACCATGGCCATTTTGATTGCGGGGCGGAGGAGGTAGACATCTGCGCTAGGTCACCGGAGAAGAGAAAGATTAGGGAAAGGGGAAGCAAGCGGCGGCCGCAGGCGGGCGGGCGGGCACGGGGGCGGTTCTGTTCTAGCTGCGGTGATGTGGGTCCCGCGCGCTGAGATGGATATGAGGTGGGCCCAACGTTGCTCGGATAATCCTAACAGTTAACGATCAGTGGCGTTTAAGGGCCGAGTTGGGCCTGGGCTATTTTCGCAGATACAAGCGTCGCACAAGAGCAATTCTTGTCAACGACGTCGCTGTCCATCCATTTACATGGAAAGACATCGCATAGGAGCTATTTGCCCGGCTGAGGGGTACTCAGGAGGCTGCCAGCTCCTTATGGTTTTTTTTTTCATCGAAATAGCACTGACGGGCCTCCTGGGCCAAATCTTTCTCTTCCGTCGGATGAAACCATACTCGTCAAATTTGAGAACCAGTAAAAGGTACACTATAAAAGTTGCCATGTAAGAAAGGGTAGAAGAATGGACCAAGGGCAGTATATTGTTTACTTAATCCGGTTTCCCGCTGATTACAATCATGATATTCTCATATGGTGTAATGGTGTGACATATTTACCTGGAGAATCTCATGGATAATCAGTCTTGTGTTTGTTCTAACTACCTTTATGTGCTTACTATTTAGATGAGGAAAAACCGACTCAAAGTTTTATATAAACGCATGGTACCTAGGAATCTTTCTTCTGCTGCTTGATAAATTTTTCTATCATGACATTTCATTCGAGTGCAAACTCTGGCTAACTAAAGCAAGTCTTTTCACTCCCTTCCAGAAAGTATGACAGGTTGATTGTAAATGCAACTGAGAATGTATATGCACATTGACTTTTGTTTTTCTGGTGTGAACGTATTTTTGTATCTGGTAATTTCAATGAAAGATCTTCCTTTACTCAGCTTTTCTATATGTGACACAATGGTTATATTGCTAAGTTTATTCTGTTCAACTAAAACGAGGCATCCTCACTTTATTACCTGTAATTTATATGGTGTCAACCTCTTTTTGGATACAACAATAATAGGGAAAAGGTGATCTTTAGTAGACTTAGCTCTGCACAGAAAACACCAAGCATCAATATTCAGGAGTAAATACTGAATAAGTTAATACGTTTGTTCACAATGCATTATACATTGTATCTAATTTATCAATTCTCTTATAGTTATGATTTTTTATCACTTCTGTACTGAATTGGAATCACAATATGCGCTACAGCTTTTGTTTTGGCATATGCTGAATCATGGTAACCATCACTTTCTGTAGAAACTTGGAACGAACTTTTGCTTGATCAGAAATCGAAATCCTAAATCCTAAATAAAACGACTGACGGACACTCATTTTACAATCTATTTTTGTACACGTCCATCCAAATAGCTCATGCTTAAAGTTGTACTGTTTTGCGTATGAGGGGAGTGTCTGCAATATTAGTCTCTAATTACTTACGACCAGGTTATATAGATGATGGTGTACAAATGTCCCTAAATGACCACGTGGAAAATAGTGCAACCTGAAAATTTTAGCTTCTACAACTGGAACTTACCCATTCTGTCTCCTAGAAATTGTTTAGTTACAGTGGAAGATTCAAAATCCACTAGATTATTGCAGTGGCTACCTGATTTACAGTTTCTAAGACCGGAGCCGACATATATGAATTAGGAGATACTAGTCATCAACCCGTGCATCTGCACGGGCTAGTTACTTTTTGAAACGTAAGAACACAATATAATAGCCAATATTATAGATCCAATTCTTTTACTGATATGAATGGTTTTGGCATACACTTATAAATTAGAGTATGATAATATGAAAATAAACATAAGCTTCCTAGAGTAAAGTAAAAAATAATCATACATGGACATGCAAATACGCCTTAGAAAACTTATAGCCTGTATACTTGCAAAGAGCCAAAGAATAGAGTCTATAGATTTATGACTTCATTTAAAATTAAAGCAGACTTTGTTCTTCCATATATTCAATCCACATGACAGTTTTTAACTGAAGCTTTGTTCTATCATGAGTTGTGTTACCTTTAAGAATTGTCTGATTTTTCAAATTAACCTGGAAAATATACCACTAAGATTTTCTTATATGTCGGTTCTCTCAAATAGTATAAACACACTAATGGGTATCTGTCCGATTCTGATTCTTTGTGTGTAACACTCTCACGTGATTCAACTGATTGCATGGGCCCTTAAATAATTGTGACTTACTTTACATGAGGCAACAAAATCTTCTTGGAGTCAACTTATAAAGTTATGAAGTTCACTGGATCATATACAATCATCATACAGTTGAGCAAGAACTGGAAGAATACGTCAACTGTCATAACATACTTCTCATCAACATTTTTTATTCACATATAAGACATGTACACGGGCTCGGTTTTGTTTGAATTTAAACTACCGAAATTTTAATATAAAATACCTTAGAATTCATGTTCATCTTGTATTTTTTCAACTATAAAGACATGAACTTGGTTGAAGCATGAAATCTCGCCTATGGAGCCTCATGTGTACTTTTGAATGTACCACAGATGTATTAAACTCCTATACATCTGTACCTTGTATCTGACATCTTCTATGCTCGACATGTGGATTTTATGAGCACAGTGCCCATGTAATCTATTGCCATATTCCCCACGGAAAATCAACCTTTAAAAGCAAAGGAGGTGCAACAACATGTTTGAGCACATTCATTAGGATAGAAAATGAAAGAGAAGTGGTCACGAAATTCTTGAGCTGTCTTTGGAGCAACTCCAATGGCTTCAAAGCAATGTAGTACCACAGATGTATTTACTGCATTATTTTAAGGGTAAAATCTACTCAAATTCTTCTTGCCAAGGACATACCATACTGAAAAAATAAAGTTGAACAATGTTAACGTACATAAAGAAAAGAATGTGAGAATATCGCTTAAACAAAGTTTGCAGGCTTGAAATGGTAGAAAATACAGTCAACGTATTAAGCTGTCTTCTGAAGAAAAATTGGTAAATAAATCACTCGCATTTTAAGGAGCTATTTGATGTAATAGGAGGATGAGAAAACTGACAGATGTATGAAACTACAGTTGTTTCTAATGGGAATGTCATCTAAGGAAACCAAGAAAATAGAACCATTGTGATTTGTACTGATATTTCTATGGAAAAATGACTAATTGATCAAGAATATCACATACACAGGAGTGCCAGTAGATTGACAATTGTATGGTTTCCCCTCTAGACTGCAACAGCAAGCTTCCTGCATTAAAGCCAAGCCAAGATTGTGACAATTTGTTCACTTGTACCATTTAAACTTATTAAATTAGCAAGGCATCTTAGAAAGTCTATTGGTCATGTTGTTCCTCTTGAGATTTACTAATTCAAAGAAAAGATTGCAATCTTATGGCAGAGGAAGTGGGGACCAGCCGGGCCTGGCCCCCTCAGCATTCTGAAATTGTGTGTAAACATGTGATTTTGGAAGATTTTTTTGTATTCCCTTTGTTCGGCGCCCCTTTGCATAAGAAAAGATTCATTCTTAGCTCCGCCCATGAGCTATCCTATTATATTTTTTAATTCGATTTATATGTTCCGACAACATTAAAAGGTAGGAGCCAAAGTATTTCTGGAAAACCTAGCATCATGATTCAAATCCAAGACAGCAGGATAAAGCACCAAACAAATAGCATTGATTAGTTTGATTAGTCGGTGAGAAATGATAATAGTCCAGTATCATCAACCTTGTATGTGCGGGAAGGGCTTGCAATATATTATGCCACTAACCTGAACCGAGGTATATTCACTGACAAATAAATCTAATTCCAAAGTATGCTGCCAAATTAGGCAAAGCATGATGATTGACGGACATTATAAGAACATTGAACTGTATGCAAAATCCAGAAGTGTAGCATGGCCTATATTTTATATTAGTAGGCATCGTATGTGCATGCTACTAATGCCTTAGGTAAAGAAGCTTGAAAAGGTAAAAATTAGTGGAATGGCTACAATACCGATTATATCTGACATATCGGCTCCAATGGTCGTAAGCCCACGGCCGCCTCCTCCTCCTCGATCTTGCAGCTGCGATTTTACGACGCCATGTCTCTCCTCCTGGTCCAGCATGGCCCCGTGGGCACACTCGGTCGTGCTGTCCTCTGCTTATCTTAGCTGGCTGGACCGCATCATCCTGCTCTTCTTGACTACGGAGAGGGTTGGACGCCTGGATCGTCCCATGATCGTCCCTTCTAGCAGAGAAGCAGATCTATACCTAGCACCTGCCAAAAAAATATTTCTACTCCCGCATCCTCCTTCGAATCGCCGACTAATCCCTACAGCAGCAGCTCTTTCTCATCCTCTACCTAACAGCATCGCAGCTCCACATGTGGTCCTTAAAATGGAATTCAATGGGAGCCACAATCGAAGTGCAATGAGCCACGGTCCTGTCCAGCCTCTCGCCGATCCACTTCTTCTCTCAGCTTTGAATCTCCTCTGATATTACCATAATATCGATGTAATAATGTATCTATGACATGAACTCTGACTGGTCCGTGGAACTATAGTGATTTTTTTTAGATAGGAACTATAGTGAGTTAATAACCAATAAAATCTTATTCCAGTGAACATAAAGGAAAGACTAACCGATTGTTAACTACAGTGGTGCATCATAAAACTAAGTTGTAGCAGCCACCTCATGCAGACAGTACCAGCTGGATAACAAAAGAAAAAATCAATAGAGAAAACCGAAACCTTCCAATATAATAGACAAAAGCTAATGGTTTTTAATATGTCATAAATTC